>CP126893.1:31437500-32637500 GCA_030440675.1 Furcifer pardalis | reverse complement strand
TCACCGTTCCCTATGGACTTTGAAACCCAAGGACATTAGTCCTCAGGGTAGTCAGGTCAGTTAATCGCTGCCTGACATTCGGCGTTGAGTTGTTGACATTATGGTCTACTCTATTACCAGAGCAGGATAACCTGGCCAGACTTCATCTCCTAGGCTGGTCTAATTTTTTTCCCTTTGTTGGAAGTGTGACAGAGAAATGAAAGAGCTTTTTGGACTGTAGATTCAAAGCTTTCCCTACCTTCCTGTGCCACAACCTTGATCTCTCTTCTCACTCTGATAGTGAAGAGACAAGGAGTGAAGAAAAGTCTGTGGTGGCCAAGCCATTACTTGGAAATCTGAGATCTGTTCTCCCTCTACCTCAAGGTTGCCATTCTCTCTTCAGAATTAGAGGGGAATTTCTGACTTATTCTTAAGAAGAGCGCCTGGTAGACCACCACATCATGAACATTTTAATAAATGACTGAAGAAGTGGTCTTGAACCACGAAAGCTCGCACAACATTTTGTTTTTCTTAGTGATCCAATAAAGGTATCACCTGCCTCCTGCATCTTTTGCATCTTTACAATTTGACTTATTCTCAGGCTCCCCAAACACTATCTGAATAATCATAAAATCGTTGCTTTGGAAAACTGTGTGAGAAATATGTTCTTTTTTTGTATATGTTTGTTTTTGAACAAATGCATGGGAAATTTTTGATTGTGAAAGACAGATTTTTCTTGCAGATCTTAACGATATTAATGTGGAATTGAAACAGAGTCTGAATAAACTACAATTTCTGAGCAGTCTTGAATGGCAACCCTACATAGAACACAAGGTAGGAGTACATCACAAGGATCATGCCCTGATAAAGTCAGGAGTCATCTTGAGGGCATTTCTTAATCCTACATCACTTCTGCTTATCTAGGTGGCATTCTCTGACCCGTAACACATTCATTGTGTTCAGATGAAAAATCTGGAATCTGGCAACATTCAAATGTGTTTTGATCACCTCCTTTTGCAGATTGAAATGGAAGTTACCCAGTGAAGCCTTGCTTGAAATATCATGACTTGCCGCATGAGTGCGTTTTGGGTAGTAGCTTTCTCATGATGTAAAGGTCACCCTTGCTCGAAAGCCAATTGTATCCAATTCTAGGGTTCAGTGCTCATCTCTGTTTACAGCCAAAGAGCCAGCACAGTCTGCACTTGCAGAAGTTTCCGTGGGCATGTGCCATCAAGTTCAGTGTCTTAACCACTAAGGCACCACAGCCCCTTCATCTGATCATACCTCACAGTAAACAAATGTTATTTTTTTGCTGAACTGACAAAGGTTTTGAACAAAACACTGGGCTTAATAAATTATAATGCACATCTTCTTAGTTGTCCGTGCTCCTGCCATGGTGCCTTCCTTTCCCCCATGGCTCACATAATTTTCAGTCAGTCATCGAGACTTTTAGCAGCTGAAATTCCCTCTTCCGGCCAAATCTTCTTGATTTTGGAGGATGTTTTTTTTACTGTCCCTGTGTTACACCTGGGATGACTTGTACCATTAAAACTTTTTTTAAAAGAGCATCTGTTAGCATGGTAAAGCCCGGTGCCTTATTGAAATCTCCTGATCTCCTGATCTTGATTGCTTTTTTCTGGCCTCCCCTATTCATCAGTCAGGAGCCACTCTGCCGAAGTGAAACTTAGGCACCCATCCATAAGCCCTCTGTCCGTATCAGGTTTTTATCCACCACACTGCAGATTAAAAGGAAGGCCACAGTTCTGTCCCAGAGGGGAAGATGTGATATTAGGAACTGTTGATAAAACGCCACCACTTTGCTTTTGTGGGTTATGATGTCATTGAAATGAAGCGATGGAATCGCAGCCTTATGCTGAGCTGGGTGTATATTATTCTAAGTAAATGAGATCTTTTGAAAGTCGAGCTTATTGTTTTTAATAACTTGAGGTTGTATAATTCCTTTCTGATGTTGGTACTTCAAGAAATATTTCTCATGTTCAGGCTCCCCCCCCCCCCCCGACTCCCAACTGAAGCTTAGTAGTGAGAGGCTCAGGGACGGCTATACCGGAGTAATCCTTTCATTTCTAGACCCAGAGACTTTGTGCTGTTCGCATGATGTCATCGTTATGTACATTTGCCTTCATTAACTACCGGGGAGCCATGATTATCATGGCTAATAGAAAGGGGATTAGCTCTTAATTAAATCAGACATGAGGGTGCTTTTGTGGATTTTCTCCCCTTCCTTACAAATTGTGCCTCCTTGCCTGTTAGCTCTTTAATTCACCAGGAGCTAGGATACATCTGTCTGTGCCCACGCATGTCTGTGTGCACACATACATGCGTGTGTATGTGTTTTCTAACAAACAAGTCAACTTCAGGTGTATTTTGTGGTTTGAAGCCATTCATAGCGCAGACTGAATTTCTTGCTTCTGTGAGGTAAAGAGAAGTGGTTAGTTCTGTGGCAAAGAGAACCTGGTCAGCAAATTATGCATTTTAAAGCCCACTGTTACCTCAGTGTAAAGTAAGATTGGGAATAACAAGACAAAAGAAATTGTCACAAAGGCACATTGTGATGTCATATGGACAGAAAACCATGCTAGTGTTGGTATAAAGAGATATGGAATATACTTATAAATGATAGGTGAGCATGTGAGACAGTAGTGTAGCATTGATTTCAGCCACCCGGGACATACACCAAATTTGCCATCCCCTGGTGGACGTTGACCCCCGCTCCCACTAGGGCTTCTGGGAATTGTAGTCCAAGAACACCCATAGCCCAAAAAGTGCCGCCCAGGGTGGGCTGCCCCCTGCCTCCCTACCCTACACCACTGATGTGAGATAAAGGTAAAAAAGGGCTTAGCAAAAGAAAAATTGACTTTAGAAAAATATGGGGAGAATTTCTAGGCTAAGTATTGGTGAAAAGGAAATGAATAAAGGCAGAACAAGATGTGTTATCTTTTGGGGAGGTGAATATGAAAATTTAATGACATGGAAGAGCTTAATGGGATAGGTTTATAAGTCCCACAGGTAGCAGGTGTACATATAGAGTTATTTTGTAATATATGTATGTCTGTTTAGTGGTTGTTGTTGTTTTTGCTGTGTTGTATTTTTTCTTTTTTTGTATTTTAAAAATAATAAAAAATTAAAAGTAAACCACAAACTACAGCACTTGTTTTATTTATTTATTTTATTTATTCCACTTCTACCCTGCCCATCTGGAAGGTTCTCCCACTCTGGGCAGCTAACAAATGAACACAAACATTAAAAACATATTAAAATCACATAATAGCAATACAAAACCTTATTGATGGCAGGAAAAGGCCAGATGAGGAACATAACGCGAGGCAGTTGTCGACCCCTTCTCAAAGGCCTCTCTAAACAGAAGCGATTTGAGCTGCTTTCTGAATGTAAGCAGGGATGGGGCCCGGCGCAATTCAGCTGGAAGGGAATTCCATAAAGTCAGTGCCGGCACTGAAAAGGCTCTTCTCCGGGTCATGACTTTCCTTGCCAATTTTGGTGTCGGCACTTGAAGCTGCACCGTTTGGGAGGATCGGGTGGTGTGAGTCAATATCCTAAGAGGGAGATGCTCCACCATGTAGGAAGGACCCAAACCATTTAAGGCTTTTAAAGTTAAAACCAACACCTTGAACCTGATACTGAAGGAGATAGGTAATCATTGCAGCCCTGACAAAGCTGGTGAGATATGACTGAATTTTCTCACTCCAGTGATCAACCTAGCTGCTGCATTTTGCACCCGTTGAAGCCTCTGTACCAAGGTCAAGGAAGTCCACGTAGAGAGCATTGCAGTAGTTGATACGAGAGATTACCAGTGAGATAACTAGTATTACAAGGGACCACCTGTCCAGGAAGGGATGCAACTGACCTATTTGATGCAGATGGAAAAAGCAGCTTTGCATACTGCTGCAATTTTTGTACTTTGAGAGTCAAATGGTGATCAAAAATGACCCCCAAGTTGTGTACCTTTTGTCTAGGGGACAGTGCCGTCCCAGCTAGCATTGTATTCCAAGATCCTAGTCAGGCAGACGGACCCTCAAACACTAGAGATGGTTCTCAAATGGTGCTACAGGAAACATTTATTTCCATTCTTTTAATAAGCAAGTTGCTACATTAGTTTTTATTTTTTGCTCACTGAGCAGTAGAGCATTCTAAAACTTAAAATAATAATATATGTTTTTTTAAAAGTTCAGAATGTTCTACTTTTTAAATTCTAAGAAACAAATGTGATGTATTTGGAAGAAATTATGCCAGTTTTAAAGCCAATAATGTCAAGGGCATGGTGGGTGGATAATTCAGTGCCTCTTAGGAGAAGAACCAGCTTGTGCGGCTTTGGGCAAGCTACATAGACCCAGGGTGTCTCTAGATAATAGGAATGAAAAGCCATTTTTGAGTACTCTATAAGTCACCGTAAGTCAGAGTAGATTTGATGGCATGTAATTTTTAATTGAAGGACTGTGGTGGCTCAAGTGGTTAAAACACTGAACTTGAAGACTGGAACGCCGGAGTTCAAGACCCGAGTGCTGCATGATGGAGTGAGCTCCCTTCTCTGTCCCAGCTCCTGCCAACCTAGCAGTTCAAAAGCAAGAAATTGCAAGTAGATAAATAGGGACCACTTCGGTGGGAAGGTAAACAGCATTCCATGCACTCCGGTGTTTAGGCATGCTTGCCCATGTCCACGGAAACGTCTACAGACGCAGACAGCGCTAGCTCTTGGGCTGTAAACAGAGATGAGCACTGAACCCTAGAGTCAGATATGACTGGCTTTCGAGCAAGGGCAACCTTTACCTTTACCTACTTATTAATTAATGTTAACTGCCTCATGCCTGGATATACATAGCTCTATAATCTACACCCCATTCGTGCTCCAGGTCTGATCATGCCCAATTAGTCTTGCCTTTGAAATTGTACAAAAATCCTGGTTCTTTCAGTCCTGAGTGTATCATTTGCAAATGTGGGTAAATTGTTTAGAGGTGAACCAACGTGAAGTTCTTATGCATCTCCTGAATGTTCTCACGTGATGGCCACCTAAGCAAAACATGATGGATGGTAGCCATTTCAAATGAACAAGGACCGGCTGTACATGACAGTCCTGCACATGATCTCTTAAACATTCTGAGAGGCCTGTTCAATGTTCCCTAGGAGCTCTATTGCTCTTCTCAGCTGGAATGTACTCTTTGTCAGTGTCAACATGACATGTCTGAGGCCTGGGGTGACTGGCTCCATTCCACCACCACCTCCAAACATGGCCCTACTCCTACTCCTGGTTTATTTGCTTTACAGGCAGTGGCATAGTTAATTGCCTGTCCTCCTTTGATTAAAAAAATATTCTGAATTGAATGGGCGCTTCTGTGCAGACATGTATTGTGGACAGATGTTGCTCCATCTTGTTATCACCTTATGGAAAGGGGGTGGCTACTTCTGTGGTATGGGTACCAGATGGCCCAGTTCAAGTCTGCCTTTCCTAAGCAGTAATCATGGCTATGTGAAGAGGGAACACCTCAAAAATATGACTGTATGAATCCTTTGTTTACATGTTAGCACCTTGATCATTGCTGTGGACCACTTCCTTGAAACCATGATCACTGTGGTGCAATCAGGTAGACGTAGAGTTTACAATTTGACCTAGTCACAGTGGGAACTCCTTTCCCATGATCAGATGACACATGGCAGGTCACGAACCAGCCTGACCTTGTTTTGTGCCCAAGCTGGACCTTTTTAGACTAGCACCAGGGCTACTCTTCTTTGGAGGTGGGCTGCAGTGATTCAGTGCTGCTTTAAGGGTGGCTGCTCCCAGCAAAGAGACTGGGGTGGCTTAGTGGTCAAGACTCTGAACTTGACCCCTGGAAAGTCGGGAAGTCAGCATTCAAGCCCCGATTGCTGCATGACGGAGTGAGTTTCTGTCTCTGCCCTAACTCCTGCCAACCTAACAGTCCGAAAGCAAGAAATTGTAAGTAGATAAATAGATACCACTTTGGTGGGGAGGTAAACAGCATGCTGGGCACTCTGGTGTCTAGTCATGCCTGCCACATGTCCAGGAAGACACAGACAGTGCCAGCGCTTTGGCTGTAAACAGAGCTGAAGTGACCTTTACCTTTACCCTTACTCCCAACAAAGCGACCCTTTCCTTCGTGATCAAGTGTGATTCTTTATTGTCATCTAATTGCACCTAAAGTGTGATGAAGAAAATACACCAGAGCTTGGAAAAGTCCCTTTCCAGGCTTTCAAAACCCTCCATGATGGTAGAAGACTTCTGTAAATTGTAAGCAAAAAAAAAAAAAGAGAGAGAGAGAGAGAGAGAGAGAGAGAGAGAGAGAGAAAAGAGTAACTTTTCTGAGATTTACAATATACATTCTAATGAAAACTCTTCACTTGTGGTTTTTTTTAGGGGAGGAATATTTGTCCTGCAGAGTAATTTAAAGCCCTTTCTATATCTCTTCTGTGATCTCACTGACTCCACCAGCAGTTAGGGAGGACGCAGGGCATTAATCCAGGCTGTCACCAGTTTGTACCTCTCACTGTCAGGGAAAGAAGGATACTGTGTCTCCTCCATCATCTTAAAGGGATCTATGGCCTCAGCTGTGTGAGATAGAGGCACTCTTGGCCAGGCATAATTCATTCTGTTATCTTGCTGCTGTGTCACAAGCTATTAGTACAGGGATTGTAATAAAGAAAATGCATCACAATTATCCACATGTGTGGGATGACAAAAATGCTATGGCTATTAAAAGGTATGAAGCCTGGTGAATTGTAAAAGTCTGAATATTACAGTAACAAATACTTGTTTAAAAAGACAATCAAATATATGAGCCCAATGCACAGAATCCAACTTTTTCTGTGAATGGATTTTAGTTTGAGCTTTTGAGGTGGCAACAGTGAAAGCAACACAGCCCTAGTGAGGTCTGGATAATTTTTAGAAGCTCCCTTTTCTCTTCTTGTAGCACTTAACTTTGATGAGATGGATCATCTGTTTTCCCATCATCATGCAGACTGGAATGGCTGGGTCACTCATTGGCTATTTGTTCTTATAAAATATTTAGGAAACAAATGTCCACAAGTCATACAATTAAAAGCAATACATTGCCAAAAACGGAGAGGGGGTGGTGGAATCAAACTGTAAAAGGAATACAATAACAACACAGAAGCAAACAAAACAAAAAAGTGGCAGGTAGAGAGTCTAAGGACAAGACCGTCAGGGATTTAGTGCATGAATTCGATGTGTTGAATTATGCTCATTAGTTCATTTATTTCTTTCATTTCATTCATTAGTTAAGGGTGATGTTTCAAATGGGGAAAAATAAAGACATTATGTTCATAAAATTAAGGTTTTCATAAAATGTTCATAAAATCTAAGGTTTTCTGAGCCAAGGTAAAGGTCACCCTTGATTGAAAGCCAGTCATATCCAACTCTAGGTTTCAGTGCTCATCTCTGCTTATGGCCAAAGAGCCAGCGCTGTCTGTGTCTGCAGACATTTCCGTGGACATGTGGCAGCCATGGAACGCTTTTTCCCTTCTCACCAAAGTGGTCCCTATTTATCTTCTTGCAATTTCTTGCATTTTGAACTGCTACTTTGTTTTAACCCAAAACCAGAAATCCCAATTTCATTTGTGTTTATAATTTTTTTTATATTTTATTTTTCAATAAAGATGCTTTTAACCTTTGTTTTCCATTCTCCCTGACTCTACTCACTATGCACACATGTCCATAAGCAGCCCACTGTACAAACAACAATTCACCACAGGTGACCTGACGACCTTCCAGTCATCAACTTCAGTGTCTTAACCACTAAGACACTGCAGTCCCTTTTAAAAAGATGGAACAAGCAGGTCACAAATACTCTCATTCAGGTGTCCCTACATATGGAGAGTCTTATCCAAATATTTTTCCCTGCATAACAATTAAATTAAAAGACCAGCACTCTTTTTTTGGTCAATAGCTTCACTCACAAAAAAAAAAAAACCCTCACAATGTTCATTTTGGAAACTTATATTTTATACTCCTGTGGAACGCATTATGCTCTTTGAGCAAGGTACAACTGTATTAAACAAGCAAGCAAGCAAGCAAGCAAGCAAGCAAGTAAGTAAGTAAGTAAGTAAGTAAGTAAGTAAGTAAGTAAGTAAGTAAGTAAGTAAGTAAGTAAAACATTTAAACAAATCTTCTACTTGTATTAACAACTGTGGTCAGTAGCTTATTCAGAATATAAGTGTGACCAGCAATCATATTTTCCCCAATGTGTTTCCTTACTCTGGAAGGCCCTCCAATCTGTGCCTGGATTACAGTACTTTGTCAGCTTGGCACCACTGCAAGGCTACAAAAGGATTTGTAAAATGCCTTTTTTCAATATTAAAACAAGACATAGGGTGCCATCCAGAGTCACACCCAGGCTACACCCACATCTACAAATCATTAATGATGTGTAGGAACAACACCTCCCAAGCTGCACACTGATGCAGTATAGGCAATCACGCAACAAGAAAACCTGTTAGCTTAAAAAAAAACAACCCCTGGAATGATCTTTGATTTCCGCAAATGAACAGTAGTTCTGTACCCTAGACTACATTTTAATAATTTAAAAATTTTAATATAATGTATTTTTAAATTTGATCTTTTGTTGTACTATGCCGGTCGTGGACCATAATAAAATGATTGCTTACTTGCTGGCTTGACCCTAGACCTAGACCAGTGATGGTGAACCTTTTAGAGACAGAGTGCCCAAACTGCAACCCCAAACCCAACACAGCAACAGGGGAAGAAGGAAACGCTCCCATTGGGCTGTGGTGCAGAGGGGTGGGGTGGGGGTGAATTCTGTGCTGGAGGAGGGAGGAAGCGCTTCCTTTGAGCTGCTGGGCAGAGGGGCAGGTGAAACTCTGTGCTGGGGTGATTGCATGGGTGCCCACAGAGAGGGCTCTGAGTGCCACCTCTGCCACACGTGCCATAGGTTCGCCATTACTGGCCTAGACCATCCTGGGGTGAATTGGTGTATTAGTGATGGTTGGTAATACTCTAAACAAAAATGTTGTGTAATCAACATTTTTCAGAGCACTCCCAACATTTCCAGGAGACTGGACTATTCTTCAGTGTAGCTGACCAATAACTATAATAGACTAAATGCAGGAGGAAGGCAATATCTTTATAGGATCATCTAAAAAAATGAAAACAAACATTGCATGACTAGATGGAGTAGGATCCTAACGAGACCAGGGCAATTGGGGTGTTGCCACAGGGTGTCATATTTAGAGTGTGCCCTGCCTCCCTTCTCACATAGATCAAAGATGCTTTTGGTAGCGGGTAAGTGGGATTCAAGCCACTAGTAGATATCTTGCTCTTTTAAGGCCTGGAAATCATCAGCCAACTCTGAAGTAACATACCTGTAGCAGAATTTGATTGACATTGACCTGACATTTGCCTAATTTGAAGAAGCCGGTTTTCAAGTATCATTCAGATCTCTGGTAAGCCCTCTGCTCTGCTGTATGCAGTGCCCCTATAATTGGAGAATTTTATCATCCTTCTTAAGGAGTGGGGGACTCAAAAAATAAATATCTTGTAGAAATAGATAAAGGTAAGTTTGCCCTTGCTCGAAAGCCAGTCATATCCAACTCTAGGGTTCACTGCTCATCTCTGTTTATAGCCAAAGAGCCCGTGCTGTCTACATCTGCAGATGTTTCCATGGATATGTGGCAGGCATGCCTCAACACTGGAGTGCATGGAATGCTGCTTACCTTCCCACCGAAGTGGTCCCTATTTATCTACTTGCAATTTCTTGTTTTCAGACTGCTAGGTTGGCAGGAGCTGGGACAGAGACGGGAGCTCATTCATCATGCAATACCCGAGAATTGAACTCCGACCTTCCAGCCAGTGAGTTCAACGTCTTAACCACTTGAGCCACCACAGTCCTTAGAAATAGATTAAGAAACAGCAAAGCCATTCTCCATAGTACCATCTAGTGGCTCTTGCGGGTACAAATGATGTCCATCGAAAATCGTTAAAGGACTCTGAAACTGGTTGTGTTATAGTGTTTTAGTCCTTGTTCCATCATAACAGTGATGTGTTTTATTTTATACCATAAATGGAAAACCTTTCCCAGGGTGGCTCACATTTTCAAGGGTAGGTATAATATCAGCAGTAAATTGACATGAGGTTATTCTTTTTTGCATTCCGATATCTTTTCAACCTGGAAGGGCTGGGAATGCAGAAATGCTCCTCCTTTTAAAAATGTGTTCAGGATTCCTGTAAAGCCTTGACTATCCCCTTGTAAACTTGTGAAGCATAATGTCTAAGAAGCCTCCTTCACATCCCACACTCTTGAATGTCGGAACAATGAACTAAGGCATTGCTGAAAGAACATTTGATTTGGATATTTTTGAAATGTAGTGGAAAGAAAGGAAGGATGAAACAGCCTAGCAGCAAATTCTGTTCTGATATACGTGAAACCCTAAACTCTATTGCTGATGTTTAAACCATTGTGGCTGGCAGCTTTCTGCCCCCATTCAAAACTGCCACAGCTATTCTAATGACTGGATGGCAGGATCTGTATCCGCGAGTGTCCAGACATAAAATGCAAATTGAATGTATAGGAACCTCTAGAAACAACACAAAGGAACAGTGATGGCAAACCTTGGCACTCCAGCTGTTCTTGAACTTCAATTCCCAGAAGCCCTGAACAGCAGGAGTGCTGACTTGGGCTTCTGGTAATTGAACTTCAAGAACACCTAGAGAGCCAAAGTTCGCCATCACAGACAAAGGAGAAGGCTGCTACTGGTGGTTGCTATTTGCCCACACTCAAAGGCCCTAATTACATCCTCCTATAATAGGATTGCCATTCCATATTCCCTTAGTTTTCTGGGCCAAAATCTGAGACCAGTATCCTTCTGATGTCTCACAGAGCAGAGCCCTGGTGGCCCAGTGCTTAAACTGCTGTACTGAAGCCAAAAGGTTGTGAGTTTGATCCTGACCAGGGCTAAAGGCTGACTCAGCCTTCCATCCTTCTGAGGCCAGTAAAATGAGTACCCAGTATGTTGGAATAATAATAATAATAATAATAATAATAATAATAATAATAATAATAATAATAATAATAATAATAATAATAATAATAATAATAATAATAATAGTTGTGGCGGTGGCGGTGGCGGTGGCGGTGGTTATATTTGGATTTGTAATTTGGATTTAATTAACTGGTGAACCACCCAGAGAGTGCACTAAGTGCTATGGAGCTGTATATAAGTGTAATTGCTATTGCTAGGACAGGGCAGGCAAAATCTGGAAATGACCTCTCCCAACACAAACCTCATGCTATACTGCCAAGGCAAGTACCACAACCCAAGAAGTCCCCTGAGTTGTGACGCTGGTGTGCCACTCCTTGCCTTGCTCCAAAAGACATAATGAGCCCCATGTTGCAATACAAAAATAAAATCTCTTGGAATGAGTGAGTGGAATGCATCTGTTTGCATCCAGTAAGTTGTTACCATTAGGAACAACACACACACACACACACAAACATTTTTACGTTGAGACAGTGAGTGAAACCATCACCTCAGGATTTGGACTGGTTCGGATGAAAGGGCAAGGTGATGAAACATTTTTCATTTCTCTCTTTATTTCTCTTGGGGGGAGGATCTTTTGTGAGTGTTGGTTAGGCTTGGGGAGATTGTTCACTCCTGAGGCATTGTGGGAGGAGAGGGGGCTTTGGGTGTGGCAGTTCCAAAGCTTCCTCTGTCCATCCACAATGGGATTCTGAAACATGTCCCTTATGTTTTCTCTGCTGATTGAGGTGGTGGTTGTGGTAAAGGAACTTTACTGTCTGTTTCACTGCTGGTGATGCTACTAGAAGGCATTTTTCAAAGCTGAATCTTATTTTCCATGTTTAGGGAAGGAACTATTCAAAATCATATGCTCCAACACAGCGGTGGGCAGCAGAATTTTTTGCTACCACACTGTGGGTGGAGCTTACATAATGGGCGGAGCCTACATCATGGGCAGAGCCTACGTCATGGGCAATCTAGTCATGCCTGCCATATGGCCATGTATACATCTGCAAACACAGGCAGCACTGGCTCTTTGGCTGTAAATGGAGATGAGCACTGCACCCTAGAGGCGGATATGACTGGCTTTTCAGCAAGGGAGACCTTGAACCACTTGTAGGGACAAAACCTGATGGGGCAGGCCAGGGAGGTGGGCGTGGCCACCCAATTTCAACCCCCCCCTCCCGATGGCCACCCAGTTTTGCTACCGCCCCCTCTGGGGTGTGTGCGAACCGGTTGCTGCCCACCACTGCTTCAACACCCAGGAAATTCCTCCCAGAGGCCAAATGACTATGCCTCAGATCTACATAAATGTGGGTAAACAGAGAGTAATAGTTCTAAAGGGGGAGAAAGAAACACATTTAGCCCATTTTTATGCAACGTATAGAACACATGTGCATGAACATACAAACACATACAGAAGCCTCCATCTTAAAAGAGTTTCTCCCGTAAGTGCAAAGAGAAGTCAGAACGTCTTTATTACCCCACAGCTATTTTAAAAGCACTGTGCCACCAGGAGCCCTGGTGGTGCAGTGGGTAAACTGCTGTCCTGCAACCATAAGGTTGTGAGTTCAATCCTGACAAGGGGCCAAGGTTGACGCAGGCTTCCATGCTTCTGAGGTCAGTAAAATGAGTACCCAACATGTTGAGGGCAAAATGCTAATTAACTTGTGAACCACCCAGAGTATATCAGTTCTGAAAACCCACTCATTCTGGGCAGAGGGAAGTTTCTGTTGGTTTCCAAACTATTGATCCACTCCATCAATTGGGTAACAGCCCTTTCTACCCATTTATGCACCCCCCCCTTTCCCACTAGGTGGGGAAGAAGAGCAATGGCTGTGGGTGAAGTGGATACATCACGGTGAGAACCGAGGGATTCTGTCAAGCGGAGTAACACACATTTCTAAACGGAACTCGAAAACTCGAGAAGTAATTTAAGGAAACCACATTGAACACTCAAATGTTTAATGGGACCCATGTGTCTCAGGCAGGGAAAGCAAGAGAGAGAAACACAACGGAGGAAATCAAGGAGACAATATGTCTGTGGGACTTGTTCTAATTAGGGGCCACAGTGCTGGCAAGTATCATTCATTACAATCACAGTTAAAATCTTTAGCACAGCAAAGGCACCTGGGCACCGCTGCATAAAACGAAAGACACCCAGTCGTAAACCGAATTAAGGCCCATAGAAGCTCGGTTACTTTCAGTCATTTGTGAACACTTAAAGCAACACATCACGCGAATGCCTGGGTCTCCTTTATTACCACCAACCTCTACTCCAGCTAGCAGATGTCTGCAAACATTGAGACAGGCAGGCGGGATGAGGGGTGGGGGCATGAGGTTCCTATGCTAGGAAAGAGAAAGAGAGGGAAAGGGAGAGTTATTCTTTGCCTCCAAGACGTCTGATGCTTAGCTGTCTTTGTGCCTTTTAGCACGGGTGGTGGTAGTGGGGGAAGAGTTCAAAGAAAACATCAAAAAAATTCTCGACATCAGAGCCTACGGAGTAGCTGAACTGCACCCAAGTATCATTAGGCACTTTCTTGGTTTTCGCTTTGAAACAGGAGAACAGATGGTGATTGGGGGGGTGATTTCAGCACTCACGCGGCATGCACAACACCCCCAACATGGTCCTGTTTTAAAAGTTAAAGAACACAGACAGACTTGATTGTAGCTTTGGGTAGCAGGAGGTTTCTACGTCAGAGTGAATTGTTTAATAAGACGATGGGGGGCAGCCAGATGATGTCGAGGACAATGAGAATGATGACCGTGATAATAATGGCATAGCTATAGGCATTAAAAAGAACTAGTGTGGCATTCTGGAGAGAGTGACTGATTAGGATTCAAGAGGTAAAGGTAAAGGTCACCATTGCTCGAAAGCCAGTCATATCCAACTCTAGGATTCAGCGCTCATCTCCATTTATAGCTAAAGAGCCAACGATGTCTGCATCTGCAGACGTTTCTGTGGACCTGTGGCAGGCATGCCTAGACACTGAAGTGCATGGAATGCTGTTTACCTTCCTACAGAAGTGGTCCCTATTGATCTACTTGAAATTTCTTGCTTTCGAACTGCTAGGCTGGCAGGAGCTGGGACAGAGACGGGAGTGTGTTCTGTCCTGCAGTACTCGGGTTTTGAACTGCTGAACTTCCACCTCCCAGTCAGCATCTTAACCACTTGAGCCACTGCAGGAGACCTTAGTTCAAATCCCTGCTAGCCCATGAAAACTCACTGGTGTGGTGTAGGCAATGGTCAACCATTCCTTGGTCATCTCATGTACCCCAAAAACTGTGCTGAGGTTGCAGTTCTTTGGAGGAAGGTCCGTAGCCAGGATTCTAGATGGGGGGGGGGGATATTTTTTCAGGAGGGAAAACAATATCTCTTTCTCTCTCTCTGTCTCTCTCACAAACACACACACACACCATTAGAACTTTGCCCTGGGTGGTGTTGGTGTTAGGCTGCTAGCTCGGGAGGGGGGATGACCCCCCCGGCCACCCCCTGGCTACGGCACTGGATGGAAGGCTGAGTCAACCTTGCACCTCGTTGCAAAAGTGATCCCCTTTGTCCAAATGGATCAGTCTCCCTTGTTCTGGTTTTCAAAAAAGGCACATCCAGAGTAGATCAAGTGAAGGCGATTTCCACTCAGCTCCCGAGTCCCTGCCTTTCCACCGCTAACAGATGGGGCTAGTAAACGCTGTGGGCATTTACAATTCACTATTTACTTTCCAGCAGTGGAAGCTGTTCTCTCTGTGCCATATGGAGGCTTATTTAGCTGTATGGTCTTTATGGCTAGCTATATGGTTCGATACCCAAGTACAGCAGGGCAGAATGAGCTCCTGTCTTTGTCCCAGCTCCTGCCAACCTAGCAGTTCGAAAGCAAGAAATTGGAAGTAGATAAATAGGGGCCACTTTGGTGGGAAGGTAAACAGCATTCCGGTGTCTAGTCATGCCTGCCACATGACTATGGAAACGTCTGGAGAAGCAGGCAGCGCTGGCTCTTTGGCTATAAATGGGGATGAGCACTGGACCTTAGAGTCAGATACGACTGGCTTTCGAGCAAAGATGACCTTTACCTATAAGCAGTGGTGGGATGTCAAAAATTTTACTACCTCACTGTGATGTCATCACAGTGTGGGCGGAGCTAATGTCATGATGTCATGACATCATGAGTGGAGTCAAAGGAAAAAAAATAAAGAAAAATAAAAAAATAAAATAAAAATAAGCACACACACACACCTCAACCCACCCACCCACAACACAAACCCCTAAATAAATTAAATGAATAAATAAATAAAATATAAAATAAAATAAAATACACCCACCCACCCACCCCAAACACAAATCAACCAGAGCTTTTAAACCAGAGCTTAAAGCTTATTCGGGCTAATCTTTCTCACACTAGGTCAGATGGAAGGAACTACAGAATGAACTCACCACAAGATGGCTTCATTTTGGCACTTTTCAACTTTTCAACAGTTAAAGAAGTTAGATACTAAGTCTTTGCCTAACCAGTTCTCTAGGATAATATGCCTTAATGTATGGTAAATGTAAAACAGCTGTACCTCCTTAAGGGTTCTCCAATTGGAACAGCAATTGGAACAGCACAGGTGTAACTTATTGATGAGGTAACTCCAAGACTTTGCTTAAACCCCAAACCAGGCTGCTAGGCCTGCTGGCCGCCAGGCCTTTTTAGAAACTGTGGTAGTACGTCAATACAGTATGGGTAAAGGTATTAAATACACATTAAAATACACACGGACACACCACATCCAAAGGTGAGTCACTTACCCTGGGGAGCAGGCTACAGGGAGCTTCAGGCCAGCAGCTTTTCTTTCTCCTCCCCACTTGGGAGGACAGCAAGGAGGCCGTGCATATGCGTCAAACACTGTAGGCATGCATGCACACCAAGTGCTTGGCACGCATGCGCAGTGAAAAGGTAAGCTCCGAAGGTGGTTCCCCCCAAAAGCTGCTACTGGTTCTCTGGGACACTGGGAAAAGTTACTACTGGTTCTGGTGAACTGGTGCAAGCCTGTTACATCCCATCACTGCCTATAAGGTAGATGGCACAATTACACTGAGACACAAATGAAGTTCAAACGTCTTCAAAGAGATCATCTCTGGATTTCGCACTATCTTCTAGTCTAGACGGCAGTTCTGCTTTCTCCCCATATTGAGCAATTCCAATCCTGGCGAACATTCAAAGATGATACATTAACTCAGTTGCTTGGTTGGAACCCATATCTTTCAGATATCTCAGTTTAATGTCCAGCCTTAAAAAAAAATAGACATTTATCATCTGTCTAATTCCCAAATTATCTTGTTCTAAACTAAAACTCTTCAAACTCTTTGGTCATTGGTCATGAGGAAGACAAGGAACATCCAGATAACATTCAGTTGCCTCTTTTATGCAGTCTGTCCCTTATTTTCCTAAGTGATAAGTGATGGGAGATATTTCTTCTTCTTCTTCTTCTTCTTCTTCTTCTTCTTCTTCTTCTTCTTCTTCTTCTTCTTCTTCTTCTTCTTCTTCTTCTTCTTCTTCTTCTTCTTCTTCTTCTTCTTCTTCTTCTTCTTCTTCTTCTTCTTCTTCTTCTTCTTCTTCTTCTTCTTCTTCTTCTTCTTCTTCTTCTTCTTCTTCTTCTTCTTCTTCTTCTTCTTCTTCTTCTTCTTCTTCTTCTTCTTCTTCTTCTTCTTCTTCTTCTTCTTCTTCTTCTTCTTCTTCTTCTTCTTCTTCTTCTTCTTCTTCTTCTTCTTCTTCTTCTTCTTCTTCTTCTTCTTCTTCTTCTTCTTCTTCTTCTTCTTCTTCTTCTTCTTCTTCTTCTTCTTCTTCTTCTTCTTCTTCTTCTTCTTCTTCTTCTTCTTCTTCTTCTGCACCCCCAAGGGACAACCGGTAGAGTAGTAGAAAGAAAGCTACATCATCCTGAAACTGGGACTGTCAGCAGAAACGAACAAGAGCTCTCTAAGGGTTCAACCAAGAGATTGTTGGGAGTGGGGCCCTTTCTGCACCCAAAGCATCAGATGCCCTGCCATTCAAGTACCACCAAGATGTGGCCAAAACCAGTGGCAAGTGCAATGTGAGCCAGAAGCAAGAGAGCCCATCCAGGAAGCAGGCAATCTTGTCCTGACAACCTCTTTGCCCAGGACTGTTGGGGCAGAAGGATGGGCTTCTTAGGTCTTTCCAAGAGGTTGCCTCACACTGTTCTGTAAATAAAGAAACCAAGAGGGAGACCAGATAGCCAAATTGTCCTGGGCTGGATCTGGCTAAGCAAGGTCACTTTAAGATGATTAGGCCATTTGGGGCAATCTTGCATCCATACCAAGGAGCAATGCCCCTGTGGCCACTTCCACCACCGCCCCAATCCTTGTCTCATCTGCTTGGCTTGGTGTGTCCCTAAAGACATTCCGTAGCAGGGTGGATGTTGTAAGGCTGACAACATCTGCCCTGCCAAGTGGAGGAGACAAGGATTGAGGTGTCGGTGGCAGAAGCAGTGACTAGAGCGAGGGCACAGGCCAGATAATTTGGTGCCACAGGCCAAATCAGGCCCATGGGTTGTAGGTTGAGCATCCCTGCTTTAAAGGGGAAAGAAACAAGAACATCTTCTCTCCTTTTCCATGGGGAGTGGAAGAAAGCTGCCTTGTCTGTCTGTCTATCCTTGAAATAATGCTGAATTGGTTTGTCACTCAAGTGATGCAGCAATGGATTTTAAAGGAATAGGGAGATGTGTTTTTATGTGTAAGGAGGTGTAAACATGTATCTTTATATTTGTGTAATATATTTTGCATTTAAATATACATATTCATCCTTTAGGTTTAAGGTATGTGAGCTTTTTTTTAAAAACCCTGCTAAATTCACCCAAAATCTGCCTTTTTTTGACAGCTTTAAATTTTTAACTAAGGACTCTCATAGTTGGCAGGATGACTCAGTGAAGGCTTAGCAAAAGTACTACATTCGTATTGGGGTTTGACAGGTCCTAAATCAATTCAAAGGCCGAGGAATACACAATACACAGCTGAGGTGCACATTAACCTGCCAAAATGTGAGTTATTTTAAATCACCTGTCTGAGGAGGTCACTTATTTTTCACCAGTTCCTGAATTGCTGTGCAGATGCACTGACCCATCTGCACAGATGGGTCAGTGCATATGGTGTCTCTTGGTTTACTCTGTTTGCAGGATTCCCTGCAATCTGAACATGCCCCCCTCCCTCCACACTCACACCATCAGAGTTATAACATTACAATAGTTCAGCAGTTCATTTACCGTCATGCCAAAAACACCATTGTAACACTATAACACTTAAATATAACAATCATTATATTTTTTAAAATGGTAGTAACTGGTGAGCACAGAGCAACTGTGAAAGAGGTGCCCAAGAGTCCTGTAGGAACAATTGGTTCTGTAGCAGAGGTGGAAGTGGGGACTACAGCAGGCAGAAAGAAAGAAAGAAAGAAAGAAAAGAAAGAAAGAAAGAAAGAAAGAAAGAAAGAAAGAAAGAAAGAAAGAAAGAAAGAAAGAAAGAAAGAAAGAAAGAAAGAAAGAAAGAAAGAAAGAAAGAAAGAAAGAAAGAAAACCCTACAGAGGAACAGAGGGAAAGAGGAAGGCTGCTTGGTGACAGTGTCTTCAGGGTTAGAAAAAACCTGTTTAGGTGAGGTTTTACAAAGGACACACAAACCAACACAAAAACCACATGATCTTGAATCAATTTAACCCCAAATGCAACAATTGGAAACCTGATTATTTTGACAGGACACACTCTGAGTTAGGTACCTGCCTCTGTAGTCAGATGTGGGGAATTTAGTTCCCTGCTGTGCATCCCAGAAGAGCCAACACTGCTGCCTTGATCGAGATGCAAAAGTCCCAGAGTGCCCCAAGAAGAAGAAAATGGTAACTCCTTTTTGAATAATGAATTCCTAGAAAGCTCAGGAAAGAGTTACCATAAGTTAGAATTGACTTGATGGTTCATAAATAGCATATTATTAAGAACCTTTGCCCACTTAGTGTCATATGCGTTTCAACAGCTGTAATTCTCACCTATTAAAATTCTCTAATTCAGCTGCAGTCTGATGCTTGGCTTTAGCTAATCATTGCTAATCTTGTTAAAACATTACGTACTCAAGACTCTGTACACCCATTATTAATGATAATGGAATTTTCCTGATCCCATTTCTCTCTGATCCACTCTACAAGCACATATTCTGTCTATATATGTCTGTAGTATAAATATTTTACACTAGCTCTCTAGTAAGTTGGTCATTCATGATTTAATGATAAAATGGATTTTTAAATGTTACATGATTAATTCAAAGGGAGGGGGAAAGGGGACACCAAAATCCTACTCACATTAAGATGAATAGAGAAATCCATTGCGGGAGACTTCAGATCAGTTATATCTGTTGTATCAGTTATTATGTGTTTATTTGCTTTTATTGTTGAATGTTTTAAATTTTTTATGAATTTTATGAATTTTTAAGGCCTTTATATTATGATTCAGGATGTAAGCCGCCCAGAGTCGGGTTTACCCGATTGGGGTGGGATATCAAGTATGAACAATAAATAAATAAAATAAATAAATAAATCTTCATGCCTAATTCAGAATACCTGTATTCACATGCAATGATCCTATCCATGCAATAGTCACACAATGCTATTCGTAAGCCATGCTTACCCACACAAGACCCTTGAGCAACACTTTGATAATGTTACCTTAAACACTATTTGCTAAGTGATGTTATTATTATTATTATTATTATTTATTAAATTTAATACCCCGCCCCAATCGGGAGGACCCGACTCTGGGCGGCCCACAATCAGAATAAAAAGAATAAAACAAGAATAAAACTATCACTAAAACGTCAAAGTTAAAACAATCGAAAGATTAAAAACAACACAGGGATAGATAACAGTAAATCCCATGATCCAACCCAGGGGGGCAGTCCTTAAATGAGCCACTTGGTATGGGAGCCCATGGTCCCGGGTCCCCAAATCTGTTCAACTACAATCAAGAAAGTAAGCAAACTAACTTGTGGCCGCTAGATATAAAGGTCTCAAAACCGGTATTTATTTCTACTTTCCCTTTTTTGCTGAGGGGGAAGGGAAAAGGTTACAAGGAAATGATATTTGATTCCTGTGCAGATTTCTCTGCCCAGGTTATCCTGCTATGGTAATAGAGTAGACCACATTGCCAGTGACTCGACACTGAGTGACAGACGATAGTTAACTAAACTGACAACCCTGGGGACTAATGGCCTTGGGTGCCAAAGTCCACAGGGAAGGATGATGGTTCCCAAGTGGATTAAATCCCACTTTAATCCATCTTGATGGAGGGCAGCAGATCCATCCATACTGGCCTGGGGCTGAGGAGGATGTTGTGTGCCAAAAGGATCAGTGGTACTATTGGGGTCATGCTGCGATGTGGAAGGCAGATGAAAGGACATTGCATTATATTATCAAGACAGTTTTCATGGCTGATCCCCATGATGATCGCCAATATTCTGATTCAGCTATGGAAGAAGAAGAAGTCTTCTCTGCAGTGCTTCCCTTCTTTACAACAGTTTAGTGTCTTCCCAATTTTGGCTGACTGGCTGGGGACAATGGAAATTGTAGTGTGGATCATTTGGTGTGCAATTAGTCAGGCTGCTCAACAACTGTAGCACAAGTCTGAAAAGATTTCTCTAACTTGGCACTGGTGTCTCAAATGGACATCTATAGAAACCAAGACAAAATATGCTAATTATAATGGTCACGCCATAGCGAAACAAGATCCCCAATGAAAGGTGTGCCATTCCTTCCTATGGAAACTTTCAAGAGATGATAATCATTGTGTGCCATGAAGTCAATTCTGGCTTTTCAGGGTTTTCTATAGAGTACTTAAAAGTACTTTACCATATGATAATATATAGATGGATCTTCCCATACAAGGTATGCTTTTTCAAGTAGGAGGGGGACAGGTTGATAGATCATTTTTGATCCCTCCATCACAAACAATTTCATTCATCTCACAAACTCAGTTTCCCTCTCCTCCCCCAACTCATACTGTGCCATAAGAAATTCCTGTATGTTCTTAGCACATATAGGAGAGCTGGTCCATCACAGACTTACAACGCCACACACTAACTGTATGTAAGAACAACATTATTTATTGCAAGTTCTGCTTTAAGAGCCTTGTATAAGTGCCCTCATGGCAGTGGTGTAGCGTGGGTTTCAGACACCCAGGGTGTAGGCCAAATTTGCCACCCCCCTGGGCGGGGCCCAGGATGCCGGCAATGGGGGAGGGTCCCTATTTATTGCAAAATTTTGCTGCCCCAAAAAAGTGCCATCTGGGGCACCCCCCACGCTACGCCTCTGCCTCATGGTGCAGAGGTTACACCAAAACTCTGCTCATGATCTGAGTTCAATCCTGATGGGGATCAAGGTTGACTCAGTCTTCCATCCTCCAAAGGTCAGTAACATGAGTACCCAGTATGTTGGGGGTAACATGCTAATTACCTTGTGAATCACGCAGAGAGTGCACTAAGTGCTATGGGGTGTATACAAGTGACCTTGCTATTGCTTTTAATGGATCCAGCTTCTAAAACATTCCCATGTTTCTGAAGAAACACACACTATTTCAAGGGTTACTCAGGTACATTGTTTCTGTGAGACAATGATGTCTACTGTTCTTGTGTTCTGGAAACTGAGAGAGCTAGCTCCAGTCCTGTTATGTTCTTAGCATGCCCATTATGGTTACTCATAGCAACCATAAAGAAGAGGTACGACATCTGATCTTTGCCAAGAAACCAGAAAAAAAGTCCTAATTTTTCATACGTTGTCATGCCCTTGTAAAGGTTGCTTCTTTTGTTTTGAGGACATAGACCTCACTCACAGACATGTACTTTCAAGTAATGTTTGCAATGTTCTTTTTTTCAATGGAAGTCCACTAGGGGGCATGGCATACTCTCTAAAGGTCCATTCACTACATCTTTTGAAATGTTCCATCACTAAAATAATGTAAATATTTTAAAAAAAGAAGATTTACATTAGATTTGGAAGAATCAGCTGTGAAGGAAATAGGAAGGGTGGAGATTTTCATTAGAGAAAATCTTGGCTGGAAAAAAATTATCGACCAATTTTCAAAATCATGCTCGTTACATCTGAGAGAAAGGTTCAGAGGGGGTTTTTTTTGGGGGGGGGATGGAAGGGGTTTTGTAGAAGATGGGGTTCTCCTACCCAAAAGTTTATCCTTCCATATATGGGTTTTGTCATTCAACCCAGCTCAAACCACTCCTGGCATCAAACCGAGTGCTATGTTAATTTGTTTTGATCTTAAGTTTAGCAGTACAGTTCGATGAAGAAGTCGTGGTGAAGAATTATTTCCTTAATAAAACAAACAGAATTGTCTCTGCCAGTAGTCATCTTTTGGGGCCTTTTCCAAACTGTCCATTTAGGTGCAGACAGGATCAGCTGCAAAAAACTTCATTTATGGTTAGGAGGAGGAGCATGACAAAGACAACTTAGAATGAAGGTGTAGCATTCCTAACCCATTAGAACAAATCCAGTCATTTAGTGACTAAAGGTCACCCTTGCTTGAAAGCCAGTCATATCAAACTCTAGGGTTCAGTGTTCACCTCCGTTTACAGCCAAAGAGCCAACGCGGTGTGCATCTGCAGGCATTTCTGTGGACACGTGGCAGGCATGACTAGGCACTAGAGAGCATGGAACACTGTTTACCTTCCCACCGAAGTGGAGCCTATTTATTCACTTGCAATTTCTTGCTTTTGAACTGCTAGGTTGGCAGGAGCTGGGACAGAGATGGGAACTTACTCTGTCGTGCAGTACTTGGGTCTTGAACTGCTGACCCGCCAAGTCCAGTGATGGGATCCAGCAGGTTCGCACCAGTCCGCCAGAACCGGTAGCAGGAATTCTGATTGGCCCTGCCCATCCAAATTTTGAAAAAAAAAAGTCCTAATTCGAGTGCAACGCAGGGCTTTTCTCCCTGGCCATGCCCACCATACCATGCCCACAGAGTAGGTATTAAAAAAATTTGAACCCCACCACTGCTGCCAACCTTCTAGTCGTTAAGTTCAGTGTCTTAACCACTAAGCTACTATGATGCTATGTAGGCAATGAGATTTCACTATGAGACAGTATCACTGAGACCAAATGAAGTCAAATTACAGTAGAAGGAAGCAAGTGCTTCCTCAGTAAAAGAACCATTTCGCAGATTTTTGAAGCATCTCCTACCCTTAGTCTTCTTTTTGATGTGATTGGGTGGGTGAGTGGGAGAATAACTCTGACTTGTTGATATATCTGTGAAGATGTATTATCCTGACTATGTGATTTTGTTTATGGCAATATCTGTAATTTGGCTGGTTGCGTGTAGCAACTCAACAACAAAAGAACATCATCATGAAATCAGTGATAAAATAGAAATAGTTTCTGTGTAACTCCAAAGAAGATGCTTTCTCAAAGAGCAGCAGTCTTGCAAGTAAATCATCAATTCTGAACCTAGAGTACTTTGACAATCATAGTGCCCAAAGCAGACTGCTATGTAAATTCAGGCCAAGCATTTTTGCTTTGGAAATGGATGTTTCAGAGAGTGCCAGTGCTTATTTGCTGAACAATTTGGGGCACTTCGACACAGGGAGAACTTTGTGCTGAAACTGAACATCACAAAAAATGTGGAGTTTAGCCCAATTATGAAGAAAAGCTCCGTGAGTTTCTTCTCCTCTGCCTCCTCGTTAACAATGGCCAGCTTGAAACAAAACCCACTTTTACAATCCTCTTTACACATAGTACACCAAGGTGCCTCCTGGCTCCACAGTCTGAACAGAGGCCAAGGTTTCCTCTGACATTCTCTTGTCTTTCTTTGTGTGCTAAGATGGTGTGAAAATTAAGCCACCGAGCTCTTAAGCTGTCAGAAAGTTTCAAACGGCTTCATGGAGAGGAGCCCAGCGGAGCTGCTGAAAACCCTCATTCTGTAGGATTTCTCCCCGTTCTTAAAAAAAAAAAGTAGAGAGCGAGAGAGCGAGAGAGCTGTGTATGTGTTTGCGAGCCAAGGCTGAAAGCGCCAGGAAGACTGATGGGGAGGGAAAATAACCTCCTTGAACATGCCTTTACGTATTTTCTCCAGTCATCAAGCAGAACCAACAAAGGGGCTGGACTTAGGCAACCTGCCAATTTGCTTTATTTTAATTTTATACCTCCTCCTCCTCCCCTACAAATGTATTTTGTTCCAAAATACCAAATTCACAAAACATAGTGGGTCCTCCTTACACTCACATTTCATGTGCTATATTATAGAATGAAATGGACGCATAGTATTTCAACCACAAAGTTCCCTAGCAACTTAACCTTAGCCTGGCGCCTGAGTGGTGACTCTAGTCCAGTGATGGTGAACCTTTTAGAGACCGAGTGCCCAAACTCAACAGGCTGTCATCTATGCCACAGAGGGGCAGGGTGAACTCTGTGGGGCGGGGGGAGAAAGCACTCCCATTGGGCTGCTAGGCAGAGAGGCAGGCTGCACCTTTCCTATTGAAACAGGGAACACTAAACTGGACTGGGTCAAACGGGAACCACTAAACCAAAGGAGAACAGAGAATCACTCATTAATTTTCAGAAGAGTCATGGTGCAGATGCGGACAGCGCTGGCTCTTTGGCTATAAACAGAGATGAGCACTGAACCCTAGAGTCAAGTATGACTGGCATTTGAGCAAGGACAAGCTTTACCTTGACCGTTACTGTAGGATGCAATGCTTCCATCAGAAAAGGCTTGAAATGGCTCCACTTTTCCAGGTTTGCCACACCAGTGGCATCTCATTTCCTGACATTTTAGGTCCAATGCCTGGGACCTAAGGCGTACAAATTTTTGTCACGTCACAAAGGTATATCCTTAGCAACAATTGTAAATGGGTGTGTCTGGCAGTTTGAAAATATAGAGACACTAGGATTGATTTAAAGGCTAAAGTGTGGCTTTCAATAACTGCAGTAGCATCAGTTGCAACAGAGTATATAAAAAAAGGTGTTTCTGAGCATGTCTAAATGGCAAGTCTTAAAGCCATGAGGTAACCCTCAAACCAATCAGAAGGGATCTGGGTTTGCATCCTACTACCTCAGATTTCTGATCCCGAAGCCTGAGCCCCCCAAACTGTTTGGCTTTTGGGACCGAAATCTGAGATTTAGCACCCGTAACTCCTGCAGGGAAAGTGTTTTGTCTGCAGTGTTAATGTGTTGCTTAATTCCAAAACTTGTGAAGGGTTCATATTGGAGTTAAAAGCCCAATGCATGCTTGTAGGGGCTTCCTTTCAGTAAGTCCTACTGAGGCATCAAGGCTGCAATGGCTCAGTGGTTAAGAAGCTCGCCTTGTTAGCTGGAAGGCCAGCAAGTCGGCATTTTGATACCTGGGTGCTGCATGATGGTTTGAGCGCCCGTCTCTGTCCCAGCTCCTGCCAACCTAGCAGTTCAAAAGCAAGAAATTGCAAGTAGATCAATAGGGACAACATTGGTGGGGAAAAGATCATGAGGACATGAAAGGAGACTCATTTGGGGGTCCCCTGAGTGGAGTTTCTCCAGCAAAAATCCTTTCAACCCAGAATAATTTCTTACACAAAGTTATTATTACCATATTACTGAAGCATCTCCCATGTCGCAACATGCTGCTTCACCCCAGACCCATAACTGGCACATAACATTAAATGAGAATGCTTTCCCCATGTGCATCCACACATAATAGCAAATTCTTCACATCTCTTAACATTGGATATTAAGCCTTACAACTAAATGTGGCCCTCCTAGGATCTGAATCTTGTCCTTTGAGATTCATTAGACAGGGCTAACCCTGCCTCTGTGCCCCTAAGCATTGCTGTGGCTTGCTCAACAAACAGTTCATTCCCCCATCCCTTTTTTGAATATACAAACATGAGCAAAATAAGCATTGCAGCTCCACTTTTCAGAAGAGTATATTAGTTCTTTGGCTCTCCATGGTGGCAATGTCTCATGATGAGATGCTCAGCCACAGTCGAGTTTTGTCTTCCTCCACCCAGAACAGACCACTACAACTCTTGTGTAGATGTACGAAGTACTAAAGTAGGAAGGAATGATGAAGGGCAAGGAGAGGGGGTGGGAAAATGAATATTAGCTCAAGTCAGACTCAAAGGGCTCTAGCCCTGCTGCTAGATATCAACATATCTGAAACCCACCAAATTCCTGCCTTGTCCTCTTGAGTGATAAGAACCCTGTTGCCATTCTCACTGTAGAAGAGAAGCCTACAGAAAGACTATAAACCTCAGCTGCCCTGAATGAAGGTAAGGTGGATTTTTATCACAAGAGTGAAGGAAAGAGCTTCCCCCAAAGGCAGTGTGCGTGTGTGTGTGTGTGCGTGTGTGCATGCGTGCATGAGCGTGTGTGCGTTCTCCGAACTCTGCTGTGGCACCACAATTGCATGGCGAGGCTGTGGTGGCTCAGTGGTTAAGAAGCTCACCCTCTTAGCTGGAAGGCTGTCAAGCCAGGAGTTCAAGACCCGGGTACTGCATTATGGATTGAGCACCCTTTTCTGTCCCAGCTCTAGGGGACATGAAAGGAGCCTCATTTGGGCGTTCGCTGAGCAGAGTTTCTTCCACAAAAATCCTTTCAACCCAGAATAATTTTTGACACAAAATTATTATTATTGCATGGTGACATAATTCCTTTACCATTTTGCACACCTCTGTCTGACCTATTATTGTCTAGGAATAATATAAAAATTTTGCACTTTGTTGAGCAATTCAAAAGCTTATTTGTGGTCAGCGATGCACTATTTGTGGTCAGCAATGCACAATCTACCCACTCTCTCTGAGGCAGAGGAGAATCTCTTTAGGAGGGGAAAAAACCCCCACACTCATCTGAGTGTGATGAGGAGGCAGGCAGATTTATATATCCATTTGGACATTCCATTCTTTGCTGACCTCACTATTACTATTTGCAGGAGACTTTGATACTTGGATAAACTGGTTGCCAGAGCAAATTTCTAGCCAAATGTCAAAGAATCAGAATATTTTAGGGTAAACGCCCCATTCAGTTGCATGCTGAATATTGCCCACTGAGAGAAACACTGGGCTGTAATACAGTGTATAAAAGAGCACATCATAAGTAAATAACAGATCTGTGGTCTGGAAGCTACAGTGGAGGGTCAGGAATGAGAGTTCCTTACACATTTGCGTAGTTGTGCTGGGGTGGACATTGCCTATCATGACATTAGAAACTGACTTTCTTTTAACTGTGATAGTCTAAGAACCGGTGGTGGGTAGGATTCTAGCCTTTTCTTGATAAAGCACTTTGATGAGGGGGATGCTACATCTAGGCAATCTATTTCTGTGCAATCAAAGAAAACAACAGGCATCTGAAACTTTGCTTTAGATTGATCAAGGAACCTGGAATCAGAATCTTGGTTTGTCATTCTCATGTGCCTTCGATTTCTCTGTATGGCTCTGGTTTATTTAGGCTGAAGAAGGCAAAGTTTGTTGCAAAGGAACCACAGTCCTTTTAGGTAATGTTACTTGATTTGTCTCCCAAGTAGCAAAGTCTGGTCGCTTGTGGGAGCGTCTTCAGAGAAAGTCTTTTTTGCTCTTATCCAGCAAAAAGCAAAGTATAAACCATATTGCCTGTTAACCACAGTCATAGAGTAAATACAGTACTAGTAGAAAACAGCAGCTACGGAAGGGTCTAGTGAATCCGATAGACTGTGCTGGGTTTGAAGGCAAGATCGCCAAACTAATACTCTGAAACTGAAGGCAAGATCAAGTTTAATCTCCCCTAGTTAGGCATGTACTGAATGATGGAGTGAGCTCCTGTCATCTATCCCAGCTCCTGCCAACCTAGTAGTTCAAGAGCAAGAAATTGCAAGTAGATAAATAGGGACCACTTTGGTGGGAAGGTAAACAGCGTTCCGTGCCTGTCACATGTCCATGGAAATGTCTGCAAACGTAGATAGCTCTGGCACTTTAGCTGTAAATGGAGATGAGCACTGCACCCTAGAGTCAGATACGACTGGCTTTCGAGCAAGGGCAAAACTTGGGGGACACTCTGGAAACTATTCCTTTTCCCAACCAATTTGACCTCTATGATCCTGTGTGTATATATTTTAGCTCATTTCACTAACAAAAAGATACATACTGTATGCCTTTATTTCAGTATAAATGATGCTGTTTCCTAAGTGATCTGAAAATTGCTCATTTGGGATAAAACAGAACATAAGGGGTGGCGATGTTGTGTCTAGGGGATACTCTCAATTTCAAAAACCAAACATGGAATATATTGTGATTTTGTAAGAGAAAGGAAGAGCCTTCTCAGAGGATGTACACAACAACTGAACAACAACTGAACAACAACTGTTTTTCTTTGAAACAACCCTTTTGATATGAATCAGCAGAAGTAGCAGTGGATGCTGAAAGAACTAAGCCAAAGAATGACCCGTGACACCCTCTGAATGGATATGTGCCCAACTCCACCGGCTGAGATCCAGGAAGAGCTTTATGGCAAGAACAAACATTCTTGAGGGTACACAAGAGCAAGAGCAAATTAGAAGATGGAAGAAGGAGTTCACTGGACAAGGAACATCATTAAAGGAGGATATAGCGGAAGACCTCAATCTCCCCTATGTCACCTGGAGGACCCTGAATAGGCTGAGGGTTGGAGTCCCTAAAATGCAAGACCAGCATGCTCAAGTGGGGACTGCTGGTGGACAACAACACACGGTGTGAATGTGGAGAGACACAGAGTCCTGCTCATTTGCTGGTCTGCCGATTGCTATCAGAGACGTGCACAGATGAGGACTTGAGTTTGGCCAACGACAAAGCAAAGAAAGTGGCTTCATTTTGGAAGTCCAGGGTTTGATCAGGACACGAAAGATTCAGCAACGGAATGATTCAGAAATAATCTATAAATGTCTGCCAGTTATGACACCTTCACAAGTATGGCCTGTAGTTTGATGGGGGTGGGGGGGATATGTCTCACCTCAAACATTTTTTGTGGGGATGTACCTCCTTGCTCTGGTAATGAGAGACTGTGCTTTGCAATGTCACAAAACATGAACTTATCTGTACTTCCCGTTTTCAGCCCACATCTGGTGGGTAGGTGATAATGCTACATTATTCCAGCCTTTACCTCCAAGTTGAGGCTTATCTGGAAATAACATAGTCACGCAAGGGTAGGGCTGGAATTTGATTCTCCACTTCAGGCAGCAAAATGTCTTGGGTTAGCACTATATCTCAAGAAACTGTCAGTGTGAGCATCCATAAGAGTAACTCAAAAATAGACTACAGTATGCAGATCCCTAGCTTCCTGTTTTTGGAGCTGTAAAAGGATACAATCTGCTGCTTATCTTCCCATGAAACATCTAAGAATGGAGCCTGCCTCGGAGATTAGACCAAGAGGGTGTCTCGTGCCTGAGAAAGTAACCATGAGTTATGAAACCTTGCAAATTTTTGATTTTATAAAAGTGACCTATAAAAGGTATCACCTTTCCCCTGCTATTGTTTGATTTTATGCATGGTCACATGGCTTATTTTTGCTTAATCAAAAAATAGAACAAAGATAGATACAGTATTAGTTGGAGGACTCTCAGTTGAGAAGATCAAAGGAAAATAGCCAGGATATTCAATTGGAGATTCTCCCCCTAAAGTGGCCACACTTTCCCCCGATGCCTACTTCAGCCGCAGTGGCCGCACGGCTTCTACCCAAAGCCACCCCCTAGACACAGAGGGCGGCTGGATTTTTGCTATTGGTTCGGCCGAACTGGTCCGAACCGGGAGCATCCCACCACTGGACATCCAGCTACTGAAAAAACAGCAGACCTGCAACAATCCACAGCACTTAGTTCCGAAATAGCTGTCCAGAATATACTCTGGTTAGTATTCAGCTGTATAACTCCTTCATCATCTGGCAATTAGGTAGTGGTGGGCAGTAACAGGTTCACACTGCCCAGCAAGGAAAAAAAAAGAAGCAAAATTGGGTGGCCTTCGGGCCGGGGGGAGGTGAAATTGGGTGGCCTTTGGGTGGGATGAGGGTAGCAAAATTGGGTGGCCATGCCCACCGCCCTGCCCTGCCCTGCCCAGACTAACATAGCTACCATTTAAAAAGTTGTATTATGTGCAAGCATATCGTAAACAAAAAGACAAACACGTTGTGGCACCTTAAAGACTAACTGCTGTATTTTAATGTGAGCTTTTGTGGATCAAGTCCACTGGCTCTTTGGCTATAAACAGAGATGAGCACTGAACCCTAGAGCTGGTAACGACTGGCTTTCGAGCAAGGGCAATCTTTACCTAATAACAGAAAATCCCTGATTGGTATTCAAGTTTGATGTCAGGTTTTGTCCCTGCAAGTAGTTCAAGATCTCCCTTGCTGAAAAGTCAGTCATATCTGACTCTAGAGTGCAGTGCTCATCTCTATTTACAGACAAAGAGACAGTGCTGCCTGTGTTTGCAGATGTATACATGGCCATATGGCAGGCATGACTAGATCGCCTATGACATAGGCTCCACCCACAACATAGGCTCTGCCCATGGTGTGGTAGTGAAATTTTTTCCTGCTCACCATTGCATTTAGGGATATACTGCCTTTTAACTGCCAATAACTTTCACATCTGAGTCTGATCTTTATCCAAAGTCACTGATGGCTCCATTCATAAGAAGGACATCTGACAGCAGAGATAAGAAATCTAAGAATCCACAAAAAACTTCCAAAAAGAATTAGCTTTTGTAGTACTCGACTTTTATTTATTTATTTATTTATTTATTTATTTATTTATTTATTGCATTTGTTACCCCGCCCCAATTGGGAGAGCCCGACTCTGAGCGGCTTACATCAAAATAAAAAATAAAAACATAGAACAATCTATAACAATAAAAATCATCAAAGTTAAAAGTCATCAAAAGTTAAAAGTTAAAAACAATACAGAAACTACGCATAAATCCCACATTCAGACCCAGGGGTGGCAATCCATTAAATAAGCCACTTAGTATGGGAACCCACGTTCCCGGGTCCCCAAACTTGTCCTGCCAGCCAGGGTTTTAAGCCCTTCCGGAAGGGCAGGAGCTCTGTCTGAAGGCGCAGCTCGGTGGGCAGGAGGTTCCAGAGGGTCGGGGCGGACACGGAGAAGGCTCTCCTCCTAGTGCAGGCAAGGTGCGCCTCTCTCGCCGAAGGAACAACAAGGGAGCCTCTCCAATCCGCTCTGGTGGGATATGTACACATATGCCTCAAAGAAAGCTAAAAATAAGAAATGAAAATCTCTCAGAAGGATCTGGTGTTTGGTTAAACAAGACAGTGAGAAACAGAAGTTCACTGCTTCAATAGTGATGGCTGTGACAATTCTGGTTCCATTTGCAGGGAAATGAACATCACTAATAGCAGGTCTCATTCCTGCACATCGGGTGATGCTATAACATAGATTTGTGGGGAAGTCACGGTGTGCAGCTCTTTCTCTCCATTACATTTCTCTGTCCTTTCTGCCAACCTGTTATACTGTACTGTCCTTGGAAAGTGTAGAAGAGGTAGTACAGATGGCTCATGACCAGAGCGGGTGGGTATCTCCAGAAACATTGGGCGGAGGTTCTCTTCTGACCTGGTCCACAAGCTTTCCCAAGAGATAGGGCACTGGTAGCTAGTCTCTGGTCGTCATTAGGCATGAGCAGGTAGGAGGCTTAAGAATGAGAGAGAGAAGTATGACTGATCAGAACGTGGACAGTTACCATTGTGGACTACAACTTACAAAACTGAAGTGAGCGGGACGGAGGGGAGCCGTCTGTCCTTGCTCTTCTCGACCTCTCAGCGGCTTTTGACACTGTCGATCATGGCATCCTTCTGGGAAGGCTCCGGGGCTTGGGGATCCAGGGCACAGTGTTGTCCTGGTTTTCCTTATTCCTGAGGGACAGGACCCAGTCGGTGTGCCTGGAGAAGGAGAAGTCCAGCCCTAGGCCCCTGCAATACGGGGTGCCTCAGGGCTCGGTACTCTCTCCCCTCCTATTTAACATCTATATGAAGCCGCTGGGTGAGATCATCTGTTCCCACGGGGTAAGGTATCATCAATATGCAGATGATACCCAGTTATACATCTCCGCCCGTGGGGACCCAAGCAGTGCGGTGGAAGTCCTCTCCAGGTGCCTGGAGGCTGTTAAGGTCTGGATGGGGGACAACGGGCTACAGCTGAATCCCGGCAAGACTGAGTGGCTGTGGGTGAGGGGTCCTGTGTTAACACAGGAGCTGCCACCTTTGGCTCTGGATGGGGCAGTTTTGCCCCAAACAGACCCGGTGCGTAATCTGGGGGTCCTCCTGGACTCACGGCTACTGTTGGAAGAGCAGGTGGCAGCCGTGGCCAGGAGGGCTTTTGCACAACTTCGTGTAATACGCCAGTTACGCCCGCTCCTAGACCGGGACGCTCTGCTCATGGTCACACATGCGTTGGTCACCTCCAGACTTGATTATTGTAACGCGCTCTACATGGGGCTGCCCCTGATGACCATCCGGAGACTCCAGCTGGTCCAAAATGCGGCGGCCCGGGTAGTGGTGGGGTGTGGGCGTTATGCCCGTGCTTCTCCGCTGCTCCGGGAGCTGCATTGGTTGCCAGTATGTCTCCGGGTGCAATTCAAGGTGCTGGTTATTACCTTTAAAGCCCTATATGGTAGTGGGCCAGGATACCTAAGAGACCGCGTCACCCCAAGGACATCTGTCCGTCCCACCAGGGCGGATCGGAGAGGCTCCCTTGTTGTTCCTTCGGCGAACAACTAGGAGGAGAGCCTTCTCCGTGTCCGCCCCGACCCTCTGGAACCTCCTGCCCACCGAGCTGCGCCTTCAGACAGAGCTCCTGCCCTTCCGGAAGGGCTTAAAAACCTGGCTGGCAGGACAAGTTTGGGGACCCGGGAATGTGGGTTCTCATACCAGATGGCTTATCTAATGGATGGCCAACCCTGGATCCGAATGCGGGATTACGGGCTGTTTCTGTATGGTTTTTTAACTTTGATAACTTTTTTAACTTTTGTGGATTTTTTATCGATATAGATCATTTTATGTTTTTATTTCTTGTAAGCCGCTCAGAGTCGGGTCCTCCCGATTGGGGCGGGGTAATAAATGCATTAAATAAATAAATAAATAAATACTGAGGGATTCTAGAAGGTGTAGACCTTTTGCATCTGACGCATGACAGTTTGAGCGCCCGTCTCTGTCCCAGCTCCTGCTAACCTAGCACTTTGAAGGCAAGAAATTGCAAGTAGACATGCCTTAGACTTGCAAATCAAGATTTTATTTACCTCTTGGTGACCAATCACAAGGCAAAGTAAGAGAATGAGCAAAATATGGAGGTGAGAAAAATGTGTGACAGGATCAATAGATGTCTCGAGCATCACTTATAAATACGGAGTCAAGCTTCTCTTGTGACTGGATCCTATGGTAAACAGTGAAGAGGTATGAGCAGGGCTAAACTCCGTTTAATCAAGCTTTCGCCTTTACGAGCAGTAAATATATCCATAAATCTTAATCTAGGGCAGGAGAAGGCTATAATGTACCTTTCAAATCTTGTTTTTAGAAAGGTTTAACCTTAAACTGCCCATTCAGAGCTTTAGCTGGGCAGGCAAGGCGGTGTAGGGGTGTGTGTATGTGCATGCATATCAAGTTATGTTTTAAAATACTCTCAAAAATAAGCATTGAGAAGCATTGTGCATCAAGGAGGAATTGGACGAGCCTCTGAAAGAGGTCTCTGTTGGCTGCCTTCACTTGAGAAACTGACGGTGCTGAGATGCAGACTAAATACCGAGAACACAACATGACTTTGTATCACAAGGACCCCCCATATATTTACCCTCCAGGCTAACATTTCAGAGATGAATAATTAAACTGGATTCTCGACAACAATGGCAGCAGTTACATTTCTAAGAGGCTCAAGCGATGGATTGATGTCAACATGTCCCAAATGTACATCAGACTCCTTTAGGGTTGCCGGGGGTCAGCAGCGCCTCCATTTCCTTGAGATTCGAAGCTAATCTGAGAGGAGGGGTAATCAGTTGTGATGTCACACACGCAGGGTCCCAAGGTGGTGTAGGGGTGGGTCAGATAATATGGCAAGAGCTGGTGGGCAGGGGAAACTCACCTTTGGAATCTGGACAGCTGGGGTGTGGGAATGCACCCAGCAGTTACAGAAACTGTTGCTATTTCCTTATAGCAGAGGTGCCCAAGCTTTTCAGGCAGCGGGCCAGTCAGGCGGTTTCTCACACCAGAAGCGGAAGTAAAATGCACATGTGCATAACACTCCCGTGCATAACACTGCCGTAAATGACCTGCAGTTGTCGTAAATGCTGCGGTTGTCATTTATGGCAGAGTTGTGTGCAAGTGCATTTTACTTCCGCTCCTAGGAGTGGAGAAGGCTGGATGATTTGGCATCGTGGGCCGGATCTGAACCACGGGCCATAGTTTGGGCACCCCTGCCTTATAGTGTTTGTTGCACATAGTTTTGCCAACAGCACACAAGGGGAATTTATTCCAGGCCCTACACTTGCTGTTGGGGAATGTGAAAGACTCACCACAGGACTATAGGAAGGTCCCCACCACTAGCACCACCATGCCTTTTGCTGCTGATGCCATAGCTTATGCAACAAGGAGGCTCATGGGTGGTGGTCCTCCGTCTGACTCTAAGCAGCATGAGGGGCCCAACAGTGCCTGCACCTGCTAGCTCTGAGCATAATTTCCTCCCCTCCTGGGTTTCTGGAGTGCCAGCATTGAGCAAATGCAAGGCACAAACAAACTTCTTGGTGCAGAGCCAGCGAGACCTGGAACCAGCAAGGAATGGGTGGAGGTTAGGTGCCCAGATTTTAAAGCCACTTTACATGCAAAAAAATAATTTAAAAAATCAGAGTTTCTCCTCTTCCAGCACTGTGTTTACCTACAGATTTGTCAACTCATCTGGAGACCCGGGAAGCATTTCAGCTGGCACACTGAATCCTGGAAGGTCAAGACTCCTCCGTAACGCAGGGTTACAAAGCTGGGTCTGAGAGGGCCCTGGCAAGGTGGTAATAGTGTTCTTCAGTGGAACTCCAACCACCACATTTAGCTTCCCACAATGCCCTAGACACCCACAACCACATTATTTCAGGGATTCTGGGCAAGGAACCCTGGCAAATATATGTGTGTGTTGGGGTATGTTGATCCATCTCGTGGCCCACTTGCTGCCCCAAACCTGTTTCTGTAGGTCTTGTGAGGTGTCACCAGGCAAAGATAATTACTTTATTGCTGGCCAGAAATGTAAGCTCCCAGGAACTCTCTCTCTCATCGAATCGAATCTCTCTATCTATCTCTCTATCTAATCTCTCTAATCTCTCTCTAATCTCTCTCTCTCTCTCTCTCTCTCTCTCTCTCTCTCTCTCTCTATCTATCTATCTATCTATCTATCTATCTATCTATCTATCACCCTTATATACTGTAAGGCCATCCAGGGCAGTGAACAAGCAGTTAAAACAACTCATAAATACAGAGGGTACCAATAAACTGTATACGCATTTTAAGAAAGGGAAAAACTGTATTAAAATTATAACACTCAGTATATACCGATAATAAAAGATGGATACAAGTAACGTTTTACTTCTGCAATTACAAGAGATGCTCAAAGCTGTTGCCATCAGTATCCAGACACTTCTGATAACAGTGAACCACTGCTTGAGCAACATAGAGCAAAGTGTCCTGGATCTTCCCTTGTGCACATCACACAAAGTACCACAAGTCTCAAATTTATCATGTCATACTACCCATTGGGAATACACAGTGGAGGTGTGGAACAGATTTAATGGCTTGGACCAGATAGACAGAGTGCCAGAAGAATTATGGACAGAGATGCGGGACATCATGCAGGAGGCAGCAAGGAAAACCATACCAAAAGAAAAGAAGCGTAAGAAAGCTAAGTGGTTGTCCAATGAGACTCTTAAAATAGCGGAGGACAGAAGGAATGCAAAATGCCAAGGAGAAAGGAAAAAATACAATCACTTGAATACAGAATTTCAAAGAAAAGCAAGGAGAGATAAGGAAACGTACCTGAACGAACAGTGCACAGAATTAGAGGAAAACAATATCAGGGGTAGGACTAGAGATCTTTTCAAAAAAATTGGGGAACTCAAGGGAACATTTAAAGCAAAAATGACCATGATAAAAGACAAAGATGGCAAGGAGTTAGCAGATGCAGAAGAGATTAAGAAAAGATGGAAAGAGTACACAGAGGAACTATACAAAAAGGACCTTGACACCCCTGATAATCACAATGATGAGAACATTGAACATGAGCCAGACATTCTAGAGAGTGAAGTCAGAAAGGCCTTAAAAAACACTGCAAACAACAAAGCCAGTGGAGTTGATGGTATCCAAGTTGAACTGTTCAAAGCCCTACAAGATGATGGAATCAAATTATTGCATTCTATATGCCAGCAGATTTGGAAAACAAAACAATGGCCACAGGATTGGAAAAGATCTGTATACGTTCCACTCCCCAAAAAGGGTAATGCCAAAGAATGTTCAAATTATCGAACAATTGCGCTCATCCCTCACGCTAGCAAGGTGATGCTCAAGATAATACAGGATAAACTGCAACAGTATGTGGAGAGAGAATTACCAGAAGTGCAAGCGGGTTTCAGAAGAGGCAGGGGGACTAGAGATCACATCGCCAACATAAGATGGATCATGGAAAAAACAAAGGAATATCAGAAACAAGTCTACTTCTGTTTCATTGATTACACGAAGGCTTTTGATTGTGTCAACCACAACAAAATGTGGCAAATAATTAAGGAGATGGGAATACCAGAACACCTTATATGCCTCATGAGAAATCTGTACATGAATCAAGAAGCAACAGTTAGGACAGAAAATGGAATGACGGAGTGGTTTGGAATAGGAAAAGGAGTAAGACAAGGCTGCATTTTGTCACCATGCTTATTCAATTTATACACAGAGCACATAATGCGCAATGCAGGAATGGAGGAATCACAATTTGGGATCAAAATTGCTGGAAGAAACATCAACAATTTGAGATATGCAGATGATACCACCCTCATGGCAGAAAGTGAGGAGGACCTAAAGAAGCTCCTAATTAGGTTGAAAGAAGAAAGTGCAAAAGCTGGCTTGAGACTCAATATCAAGAAACCCAAGATAATGGCAACAGGCCCTATCAGTCCCTGGAAAATAGATGGGGCAGAAGTGGAAGCAGTGACAGATTTTACTTTCTTAGGATCTAAGCTCACTGCAGATGGTGGTTGCAGCCATGAAATAAAAAGGCGACTGATTCTTGGGAGGCAAGCGATGAGAAACCTGGGGAGCATAGTGAAAAGTAGAGACATCACATTGAAAACAAAAATTCGCATAGTCAAGGCAATGGTATTCCCTGTGGCAATGTATGGTTGTGAGAGTTGGACCATTAGGAAAGCTGAACGCAGAAGAATTAGACGCCTTTGAGATGTGGTGTTGGAGGAGAGTTTTGAGAGTTCCATGGACAGCGAGGAGAACAAATAAGTCAATCTTAGAAGAAATCATCCCTGACTGCTCCTTAGAAAGTCGAATAATAAAGATGAGGCTAAAGTACTTTGGACATCAAATGAGAAGAGAGGATTCACTTGAGAAAGCTTTGATGCTTGGAAGGGTCGAGGGCAAAAGAAGAAGGGGACGGCCCAAGATGAGATGGCTAGATGGTATCGTGGAGACAATGGGCACAGAGCTGAGTGAGTTGAGGGGGATGGTGGAGGACAGGAGTGCCTGGCGGACAGTGGTCCATGGGGTCGCAGAGGGTCGGAATCGACTGTGCGACTGAACAACAAACTACCCATTGGTACAGTAATTCAGTTCAAGCTTGAAAAATAAGACATAGATAACCTCTCTTAAAATGTGTATACATTTTAGCGCCCTCTGTATAATAAAATCCATTAAAATACACAATAAAAATAAACAAGTAATAAATGGAAACTATAAGATATCAGGTGGATCATATAGAAACCCAACCAAAAAAGAATAACAAGTTCTGGAACAAGAGAAGTTTCCTCCTCCACCCCACAGAAAGAGACAATGATTATGGACGATTGGAGCTGCTCAAAGGCTGTTCATCTCCTAAACGAAGCTATCTTTGATAGGAATCACAGAGAAGGGAAAAGTTTGGAAATCACTTTTTTTGGAATACAGCTCCTAGAGTCCACTCATCCCCACCTCCAGGTCAGCATGACCAGAGAAATCTTCTTTCCTGTAAGCAGGGAATTTTATACTTAGAAGGGAACTTCCAAGTTTCTCTGGAAACATACACACATTCGCACATGCATGTATTCTGTGCCTCCAAAATGTCTCTGGCATCAGATTGTCTTGGGTAATGCCTGGCATCTACCTCAGGTGCAAAGAGAACAGAAGTGGAGCAAACAAAATCTATCTTCTCTCCCTGCACCGCTGAAAAGGAGGAGGATCGTTTGGTCTCCTGGTCGTTCCCTAGAAATATTTTTAAGCGTGAATGGTGGATTGCTTGTTTATGCTGCTCCAGACGTCTGCAAAAAACACACCTCCCAGACCCACTTGGATGCAGGGAAGTTAGACAGTCAACTCCTTCTTCGTAGGCCAGACATATTTTGAGGTGGGCTTTTTCACCCCCGCATAAAGGGGCTGATCTTTCTTTTTGTTTTTCACTCAAGGTCTTACTTATTTTGGGAAACTTGAAAATGTCCTCATGCATTTATTTATTTATTTAAAAAAGATGTTGCCTTTTAAAAAAACAACAAATTGAATGGCTGAGAAGGGAAATCAAAATATTCCCCAATTCATTCATTTTTACATTTTAAAACTGCCAATAATGGCATGCAAGCGCTTCTGCAATTGCATTCCCCTTATTTCATAATTGTCCTGGGAACTCCAAGAATTCACATTCTGCGCATCATTCTTAGGAAACATTTCTAATAATCCTCTCTGTGTACAATTGCTGAGTTGCCTCATCCTGGCTTCTGGGACTTCATGGATTCCTATTCTGGAGAAAGCTATTTCCAAATTTGAAGAACAATGTTGCATTTACATAGTACCTTTCCTCTCAACAAGGAGTCTACAGAATTTAAGCAAAAGGGGCCACAAGTTTCTCCAGTTACGCCCCTTCCTGTAATTTTGATGGTGCACTGGTGGCAGACGTTCCATAATTTGCTTTTACAACAAGGTGCACACCAGCACGTGCTTTGAGTGACATGCCCAGATGCTTCCTGGACATTGACATCTGTGAGGGAACAAGGTTTCTCTCTATCTGAAACATAACATCTTATGATTACCCACATGCGTCGTTCTGATGACAAACTGCAGTTCTATCCACAATGGTGCAGCTGCTGCAGCAGGTGAAACTTCAGTGCATGTGGAGGATTTACTTGGGTTATGATGTATACATGCTGTATACTAATTTACTCGGAAGAACAGAATGGTGAGTCAACCTTGATCCTCTTCAGGATCGAACTCACAACATTTTAGCTGCAATACAGCAGTTTAACCACTGTGCCACCAGTGGGTTCTTATAAATAGATAATAAATAGCTTGACATTTCACAAAGCAGAATTGACACAGGAAAGGGGATGTGCCAAATGCTGGGCTGCTTTTCAGTTGCTGCTATTGTTGTGATTATTTTTGTCTATGGCCATAACAAGAACCTTGAATCTCATTTGACACCCAAAGTGTGTAAAAGAGGAAGCAAAAAGGGTTTGTTTGTTTGTTTGTTTGTTTGTTTGTTTGTTTGTTTGTTTGTTTGTTTGTTTGTTTGTTTGTTTGTTTGTTTGTTTGTTTGTTTGTTGGTTGGTTGGTTGGTTGGTTGGTTGGTTGGTTGGTTGGTTGGTTCATTCGTTCGTTGCCTGATTAGTGAAACCAATACTCTGGGCGGCTTACAATAGAGTTAAAAACAGAATATGACAAACACATAAAAAGGTAAAGGTTTCCCTTGCTCGAAAGCCAGTCGTACACATACAGTACAATTAAAAACCTTCAAAAACAACAAATAAACTTCCCTTTAGCTGTGCAGTAGAAATGCAGAGACCCTCAGAAGAGAATAGTTAAAAGTCTCTCAGTGTCCACCCATTTCTCATTATCTGGCACTCACAGTCTCATTAATGCACTGAGACATTTATAGGCCAAATATTTTTTTAAAAACCCACAATTTATTTACCTGGAGTTACTGTATTTGCCAGGATATAAGATGCACCAGAGTATAAGACACACCCTGTTATTACCAAAATAGCTTACTATAGGCCACTATATACAGCACAAGACACGCTCCATTTTTCCAGTGTATTTCAAGGGGAGGAAAATGGGTCTTATATGCCAGCAAATATGGTACTTAGAGTTACAGCCATTTGTGTGCTGATCTCATTACTCCACGCAGGCTTGCAACCAACCAACCAGATCAGCAGAAACAGAAAAACAAACTCATCAGTCCTAGAGCAAATGAAGCTTTATATCTCATGACAGACAAATGAAGCTAAGATTTTCTGGGAAAGATGATAATGCTGGGAAAGGTTGAAGGCAGCAAGAAAAGAAGAAGACCACGCATGAGATAGACTGACTCACTAAAGGAAGCCACAGGTTTGAGTTTACAAGAGCTGAGGAGGACTGTTGAGGCTAGGACATGCTGGAGCTCAAGCATTCATAGAGTTACCATAAGTCAGAGGCAACCTAATGACATGTAACAACAAAAAACCTCCAATTGCAACTTACTACACTAAGTGACAGGGTTTTAGCCATGATGAAGTAGAGATTTCTCTTAACCATTCCATAAACAGCAGCCAAATTCTCAGCCCCTATCAGAGAACTAAAGAAAAGAATCCAAGTTCTTATGGAGTTTGTAATGCAGAAGAATGAAATGAGACCTTTTACCCCCTCCAGAACTTCTGCTGTCTGGGTTATTTTCTTTCAGCTCCAGGAGGTATATTTGATATGCATGTGGCGAAAGACATCTTTGTGGGACATAGGATATGATCCTCCTCACAGATGCACTTTAAAGGTAAAGGTCGCCCTTGCTCGAAAGCCAGTCGTATCCAACTCTAGGGCTCAGTGCTCATCTCTGTTTATAACCAAAGAGACAGTGCTGTCTGTGCTTTACATTCAGTTTATTTTGTTTTGGGATTGGTCACTGGAAGCAAAACACAGTCTTACTTCGCAAGGCTGTAAGACATGCCTGCATCTCTGAGGAAATCTATTCTGAGGTGGCAAAGAAGCTAATCGGAGGGAATATATATGACATCTAGTTTGACACTAATTATCATATTGAGACTCAATATCAAGAAAACCAAGATAATGGCAACAAGCCCTATCAGTCCCTGGAGAATAGATGGGGAAGAAGTAGAAGCAGTGACAGATTTTGCTTTCCTAGGATCCAAGATCACTGCAGATGGAGATTGCAGCCGTGAAATAAAAAGGCGACTGATTCTTGGGAGACAAGCTATGAGAAACCTGGGGAACATAGTGAAAAGTAGAGACATCACATTGAAAACAAAGATTCGTATAGTCATAGCAATGGTATTCCCGGTGGCAATGTATGGTTGTGAGAGCTGGACCATTAAGAAAGCTGAGCACAGAAGAATAGATGCCTTTGAGATGAGGTGTTGGAGGAGAGTTTTGAGAGTCCCCTGGACAGCGAGGAGAACAAATAGGTCGGTCTTAGAAGAAATCAACCCTGACTGCTCCCTAGAAGGTCAAACAGTAAAGATGAAGCTGAAGTACTTTGGACATCAAATGAGAAGAGAGGATTCACTTGAAAAGGCGTTGATGCTGGGAAAGGTGGAGGGCAAAAGAAGAAGGGGGTGGCCAAAAATGAGATGGCTAGATGGTATTGTAGACACAATGGGCACAGAGCTGGGCTGGCTGAGGAGGATGGTGGAGGACAGAGGTGCCTGGAGGACAATGATCCATAGGGTCGAAATCGACTGTGTGACTGAACAACAACAAATGATCTTTTAACACTGTGAAACCATGACAGGATGCTGAGCTAACCAACAGTTCAATGTATGTTTTCTTCTGCTCTTGGGCCTTTTAGAGGCACTAAAGGACTATTTTCTCGCAATCAACTGAGAGGGAATTAAAATGGCCATTCTACATGGCTCTAAATATAGTGTTACCAAAGACATTGTGTGTACCAGGTCCATCAGTAAACCACATCACCTTTATTTTGCAGAGAAAATTGGGGCAAAAAGAAAGAAAGAAAGAAAGAAAGAAAGAAAGAAAGAAAGAAAGAAAGAAAGAAAGAAAGAAAGAAAGAAAGAAAGAAAGAAAGAAAGAAAGAAAGAAAGAAAGAAAGAAAGAAAGCACTAACTAATTAACTTGATCCAACTCCCCTGAATCTTTATCCTGTGATAAACCTTTCCACCACTTCTGAGTCTTCCAACATGTTAAGTTGTTGATTATCCAGAAAGAAAGTGTGATGGTGGAGAAGCCTAACTTTGTTAACCCTCTTAGGAGGCAAATACTTTATTGTAAATCCTCTTGGTTGTGACCAGTTCTCCCCTTCCCATTCCTTTTATATAATTTATACAATGGGGTGTATTAAAGTGGCTTTTTATAAACATGGCACATGAGGTGGGCGGTTGGCGCCACATTTAAGTCCTTCTGTATCCTAAATCTCCACAAAGACTCTTGTATAAACACTTCTGTTCTAAAAATGAACACAAAACCAGGCATATTTTGTGGCATTATCGCAAACACTAAAAATATCAGGTTAACACTAAGAGAAAACTAGGCCATGCTATAAGTAGGTGAACTTGAGGACCCTACCGAGAGAAATCAGCCAAGGGTTTGGAAGAGGTACCCTGCTATTAGTATCATCATATTAATTTATGTATGTATGTACATACATACGTAGTCTCATCTTTGTGTCTTAGGGCTTTACAGGGCAATGCGTTTTTTCTTTAAAAAAATAAAAGAGGGGTGGAAAGAGCTGACCTGAGGAGAGACAAAAGGGTGTTTGGGTCTCTCAATAAGTGTTATGAGTTTAATCTCATGAGTCATGCGGAAAGAAAGCATAATACCCAGGAGTTTCCTGAAGAGAATTGTTGTGTCTTAAACTCAACAATATCTATATCTAAAATTGGTCACATTTTTACCCTTTCCTCGAAGGACCCAGGAGAAACCATGCATGGGAAAGATCCTGTTTTATATTCTTGTTGACTTCTTTATCAAAGCATATTTTATATTCTTAGTAAGCTGTATAGTAAGCCATATCCTTTTATACATCCCAAGAACTCTGAAACGTCAAAGCTGAAAGATAAGGGTCATTTTTTCCAAATGCCCAACTGTTCTTTTTAAAGCCAGCTCTTCCTGGTCAGATTCTAGCATCCACTTAAGAACTCTACAGTGTCTTTTTAGTAACAAGCCCAGTGATGTAGTGGTGCCAGGACTTGCAGGGTGATAGAAACTGGGATATTTCCAAGAACAGGATAGTGTTGCAAGATCTCACTCTTATGGTGGACATCCTTTTTTTCCGGGGGTGAGGAGATGTCATTTGGAACCATTAGCTTTACAAAATACCTGCTTCTTACATAGTGTTATGGACTGATCCACGTGATAGTATTTTGGACTCTCTTTACTGAAGTGGGCGATGTCGCAGCGAGCACCTGTACCTCCAAATTTAACACTAGACCGCCACAGATGCTCTAGTTAGATATTTATTTACTGTAAGCCAGAGCTTTGAAAAATTGGCCTTACTGTACTACAGCTTCTTGTATCACCCATGTGCATGCTTCTGGATGGGTATGCCAGAAGCAATCCGTCACCAGTCACTCTAGTAAGAAGAATTGTGGTGGCTTGGTGGTTAAGACACTGAACGTGATGACTGGAAGATCAGCAGTTTGATACCTGAGTGCTGCAAGATGGAGTGAGCTCCCATCTCTGCCCCAGCTCCTGCCAACCTAGCAGTTTGAAAGCAAGAAATAGCAGGTAGATAAATAGGTACTGCTTTGGTGGGGAAGGTAACAGCATTCCATGCACTCTGGCATCTAGTCATCACTGCCATGTGACCATGGAAATGTCTGTAGATGCAGACAGCACTGGCTCTTTGGCTGTAAACGGAGATGAGCACCACTCCCTAGAGTCCAATACAACTGGATTTCAAGCAGGGAACTGCAGGGAAGTAATGCGTGAAAAAAAGTGCAGGGCTGTGAGCATAAGCGTAAGGTCTTTTTACTGAACATTGAAAGCATCAGGAGTGGAGCAGGCCAGGCCAGGCCAGCTGCAGTAATGTCTGGTTTGGGAGAACGCCTGGATTGCGCAGCAGCCTCTGAAGTTGCTGTGATGAACAAACAATGAATAATGGGTGAGGGTTTAGTTGCAGTTACCTTTTGACAATGTTGTATCAAAATTGGCAAACATTTTCATATTCAGGAGGCAAAGAATGTTGCCCTTAACTCTTAGAAGTCAGGTGAAACGAAACCAGAGAGATTCCTCCATTCAGATCTTGGGGCTTTTAGTGCTTAACTCCTAAAGATTCAGGTTGGATTCTTTGTGTAATTTTGCTTTTCCAAGAGGGTCCTCAATTTTTGCACCTTCATGACAAGCAGTTACAACATGGACCTTTCTATGCTGAGAAAATCAATACCTATTAGACTTGGAGATTGGGGAGAGGGATTTTTGTTTGTTTGTTTCATCTCATTCTGAAAGAATTTACCAACATTCGCAAATGTCTTCAAATTTGGAATTGAAACAATTTAATGTTCATCCAATTTGAACGTGCCAGATAGTGAAAAATCACCAATTGACTCCCTCTAGATTTATAGTATTTTAAATGCTCCCATATGCTATCCCTCTCAGCTCTTACAAAATAAGCAGATCTCACTCAGTGTTCATGGAACTTTCCACAGACCTCTGTAGGATACTATATCTTGCTAGCTCTAATTTGGTAATAAAAACTTAATGCATTTCCCCCAATAATTTTAGTATCACTCGTTTGTTCATTTTTCAATGTGTACCTCTTTCCCTTGCATTCTTTCCCCCCCTGAATGCCCAAAGGCATAAAGTGCAAGACAAAGGGAAGGGTTTAACTCCTTTTTTCCCCATTATGGCTGGGACAATTTCTCTAATCCTGCAAAATAAATAAATAAATTGGAATAATAGATTCATCTATAAAATGTTTAGCCATGGAATTGGTGTGTATAACCCAAACATACCACTGTCTCCTTTGTGTCCGCTTCTAAAGTTATTACACTAAGGAGAATGTAAAATGAAAATGGCTTATAGTCTAAACATGAAAAGTTAGATTGTATTTCACTCCCGTAGCTTGGCATGACTTCGTCCGTGTCTGTTTCGACTGCTCTTTGCTGAAGACCCTCCACTAGTTTCATTCTTGGATAGGAAAAAAGGGAGTATTTTGGAGTGTGGCAGTGATGAATTACTATTTTTTTAATGTTCAGAAACTAATTTAATCTGAATCAGAATGATTCTCTTAATATTTTGGCCAGAGGACATGGCCAGCTTTTTCAAGAAAATCTACAACCTCTTCCTTGAATTTAATGTTGACCTTTTCTATGGAAGCCCAGAGGTTGATAACTATGTCTTTAGACAAAACTTTCTGTGGCTAGGCGTCCTAGGGCTGTCAGGAACTGGGCACCCACAATTCTCAACATTGCTATTGCTTTTTATGGTGAAACAGAGGAGAACATTCAAGCATTATTATTATCAAAGGTGTACACAACCTACCAGATGTTCAGACTGGAGTTTTGGGACCCCACTGCCCAGGTCCTAGCTTTAGACCTAAGAGTCAGTGAGGCATCACATGATGATGTATCTGGTACTTAGAAGTGCTATTCTATGCAACTGTTCTATCATGATCTTACCCATGCCAATCACATTCAGATGTTTTTTTCCAACTCTTTTGGGGCTGCTCTCATCGTACTTAACACAACTGGTATCACTGTTGCTCTCCCCCCCCCCCCAGAGATGTTGTATTTCAGTTCTCAAATCTTGATATCTCATGATCTTCTCCATCTTGTTATTGTTGCAAGGATGGAGGGAGGGGGGATCAGGATATATTGATAGGTCGTTGAGTGAGTTGCAATTGGCCTTCCCAGAGCAAAGAACCCCTACTTAAGAGGGCAGGGGTCACCAACCTTTTTAAGTTGGGGGCCAGGTCATGCTCCCTCAGACAGTTGAGGGCGCCAGACTGGTGCTCCCTCCGCCATTTATGGCTGTTGTAAATGAGTCCATGGCTGATTCTGGCAGTGGTGGTGGCGCCGGCTGTGGCTGGAGTGAAGGTGTGGGCCGGATGATTTGGTGCCATGGGCCAAATCCAGCCCACAGGCCATAGTTTGCCAACCCCTGTAATAGTGCAATGCTAGACATGACTACTCAAAAGCAAATCTCACTGAGATTAATAGCATTTGCTCCTATTCATTGAAACGTCTATTGAAATTCTGCGTCTTAGCTTGGAAATAACTGGTTATAAATAACATAGCAATTTATACCTTGTTCAATTTTTTTTAAACTAAGGAAAGTAAAACAAAGGGCTCCTCCACATGGGACATTTGTACTTTTATGTTTTGCTTGCTTTTCTATTGCTTGCTGATGGAGGTTCATGAGATTTACTGGGAGTTCTGTTTTTGGCACTGGGTGCTCTAGGACTGAACCAATTCTTTGCTTTAGTGCTGTATTTTACCTGAATTTATGTTTGCTAGTATCCAACAGGTTTCCACTGCTGTTCAGTAACGTTCACGGGTGCTGTAATTCTGACTGCATTAAAACCTGTGTCCTAGCATGGAGCAGAGCAAAAAAAATCAACAGTTGTAAGAAAGTAACAGTGTCCCAAAATTCAGATGGCAAAATGATATAAAGTAGAATTATGGTGAGTGTTGTTTGTACATTATTATTATTATTATTATTATTATTATTATTATTATTATTATTATTATTATTATTATTATTATTATTATTATTATTATTATTATTATTATTATTATGGGGGGATCTCTATACTGTATATTCAATGTGGATAATGGAATAAATGATGTGAAAAAAGCCAATGTTACACTTCAAAAGTAAAATAATGAAAAGAAATCAAACTGTATCATTAAAGTAATAAAGAAGATTGTTAAGCTGTTTTGAAAGTTACTTCTAAAAGACATTTTAAACCATTTTAGAGGTACAGTCAAACCTCGCATAAAGAGTGCCTCGCTTAAAGAGTAACTCGCTTAAAGAGCAGAATTTTCTCTGAATCTTCACTTCGCTTAACAAATAAAACCAACCAAAACCTCGCTTAACAAATAAATCAGGGTCCGCAATCCCCCCCACAATTGGTCACTTACAATGGTGTTTCACTTAAAGAGCAAACTAACTCACTTAAAGAGCAATCCTGTGGAATGCATTATGCTCTTTAAGCGAGGTACAACTATGATTATAGGGAATTGTATGGTGTTGCTTTTTTTTTACTAATCTTAAACTTAGTTGGGAAGGAGAGGAGAGAAAAATTGTATAGAAAGTAAAAGGAAAGTAATATGTAGTGCAGCAAGTAATGCAATTAGTTTTCTGATGCTGTAATAAACAATGGCAACATTGAAAACAACAATGAAATTCAATATTGGAAGGCAAATTCTTCAGGCAAAATTGAGGGCAAAGCCATGGCCTCCTTCACTCCCACCCACAACCCACTGCTAGCAAATTGCTACCTTTGTGATCTCCATCTCATGTAGAATTTGATTTTGGCAGAATGAATGAGTAAGCCATGGCCATTAAATCTTGGCCTATTATTTGACTTTTCCCTTCTTCACCTGATGGAAAAGTATGGAGAACGTGAAAGCTTGCCATATTTGTAACATTTTAGTGATCCAGGACTGACTAATCCAGAAATACCCCTTGAGTGGATCACAGAACTATCTTTTGTTATTTGTCAAAGGTCATTAATTATCCTTTAACTGCTAAGGTGATGAAAGAGTACTTGGTCACTGTTACAATTATATCCCAAGGCATTTAGTTAATATTGTAGTTGCCCTATGAAAAATATCCTTTTTCTACTTAAAAATATATATAAAACATATACTTTTGATTTTTAAAAAGGAAATATCTCTTACAAGCTGTGGTCCATGGGACAAAATGCACTCTCCTCCCATATACAGTCAAAGCTTGCATAAAGAGTGCCTTGCTTAAAGAGTAACTCACTTAAAGATTAGAATTTTCTCTGAATGTTCGCTTCGCTTAACAAATAAAACCAACCAAAAACTTGCTTAACAAATAAATTGGGGTTCGCAACCCCCACCCCACCCCCTCGCCAGAAGTCACAATTGGTCACTTACAATGGTGTTTTGCTTAAAGAGGAAACTCACTTAAAGAGCAATCCTGTGGAACACATTATGCTCTTTAAGCGAGGTACAACTGTACTTCATTGTCACCTCTATACCCTCAAGGCATGAATCGACAAATGAGCCAGCATTCCTTCACATGAATAAGAGTTCACTTTTTGAATAATAAGAATTGTATGTCATGGGGGGCATCAGGATTTTAGAGATGCTTAGGTGGGACATGGGCCAAAAAGTTTTGGAACCACAGACCTAGGCAGATCTCATAGAAAAAGCATCCCCCCCTTTACAGGAGCAAAGCCCATAGAAAAATAATGTACCACCACTTCAAAGACAAAGCTAGTCTTCTTGTTTATAAAAACAACCATTTTTGTAGTACAGGTCAGTTCCATTTGAATTTATGTTTTATCCACCCCAATAGCTTCCATTTGAGTGTGTGGATATCTATTTGTTTACCTAGATGCACCAAGCAATGGTACATCTATAGGAATAAAGTAACATAGGCCAGAAACACAATTAATTGTGGCTAATCAACAAAGTGGCAGCACATTTTCCACTTCTGTGCCTAATCATGTTCTAGACTCTATGGCTGAGATGAGCTGCATCATCTTGTTTGTTTTTTTATTTAAAGATAAACAATTACTCTGAGCAGTTTACAAAAAGAAAAGTTAAAAATCCCATTCACCCACCATGAAGAATTTAAAATTCAGGTCATGCACACACACACCATCTGCAGGGGAGACATTCTAGACCAGGAGTTCTCAACCTTTTAAAGCCAGGGGCTGGGCCACGTGCTCTCAGACAGCTTTGGGGGCTGGATGGCCATTTTGTCTTTGCTCCACTACATGGCACTTCCAGGTGTGGTGGGGACAGTGGGAGGGGCACATGAACTGGTGACATAGGCCGCAGTCAAACTACAGGCCACAGGTTGAGAATCCCTGTTGTAGACCAAAGACCAAATACAGATACTTAGAACTGCGGATAATAGCAAACCTTATATTTTGCATTGCAGGCAATGGCCTCTAGTGACCAGCTCTGGTAATATGCCATAGAAATACATATACATTAGTACCCCGAATAACGTTATGACTTGGTTCCACAAGTCCCGTCGTTATCCGGTTTTTAACGTTGTGCGATACATTGATCACACAATGTTAAAAAAAAGCCCTGTTTCCCTGGAGGCTGCAGGAAGCCAGAACGTCGGGATTTGAAGCCTCCAGGGAGGTGGGGGAACTTTAGAAACAGCTTGGATCGGGTCTCCCCAACTCCCTGGACCCGGCGGGGGGTCAGAGACCCCAAAATTGGTTTTAAAAAAAGTCAGCTTTTTTACCAATTTTGGGGTCTCTGACACCCCCCCCCCCGCCGGGTCCAGGGAGGTGTGGAGACCCGCTCCAAGCTGTTTCTGGGCTTCCCCGATGTCCTCAGCCAGCGCAGCAAGCCAGAATGTCAGGGTTCGAATCCCGACATTCTGGCTTGCTGCAGCCTCAAAGAACTTCTGAATTTTCTTCCTTTTAATGCTAGCGTGGGGGTGAGGGGTGGTTGGGGGGGGAATACCCACCCACCCCCACGCTAGTATTAAAAGACTTATCTCCCTGGAGCAGACAGGGGAGTTAGAGATCCCGAAATGGGTAAAAAACCGAACTTTTTTTTTTTACCCCTTTCGGGATTTCTGATTCCCCCTGCCTACTCCAGCGAGATCAGAGGAGCTGATCTAAGCTGTTTCCAAAGATTTCCTGTTTCCACTTCAAAAATAACCTGTTTCCACTTCAAAAATAGCGCACATCAGCTCTAGGGAGGTCGGGAGACCCGATGCGTGCTATTTTTGAAGTTCCCAAACACTGCTGCAAGCTACAATGAGTCAAACGTCAGGATTCAAATCCTGACGTTTTTGGCTTGTTACAATTTCTAGCAGGGTGTGGTTTTGTAGCAGAAGGCTGGCTTATCTTATCTGCAGCTTATCTCCCTGAGCAGGCAGGGAGGTTAGAGATCCCGAAATGGGTAAAAAAAAGTACTTTTTTTTTTTTACTCATTTCGGGCTCCCCTGCCTGCTCTAGGGAGATAAGATAAGCTGCAGATAAGATAAGCCTAATGTTTGACTCATTGTAGCTTGCATTGACTCATTGTAGCTTGCATTGTAGCTGACGTTTGACTCATTGTAGCTTGCAGCAGTGTGGGGGAACTTCAAAAATAGCGCGCATCGGGTCTCCCGACCTCCCTAGAGCTGATGTGCGCTATTTTTGAAGTGGAAATAGGTTATTTTTGAAGTGGAAACAGGAAACCTTTGGAAACAGCTTAGATCAGCTCCTCTGATCTCGCTGGAGTAGGCAGGGGGAATCAGAGATCCCGAAATGGGTAAAAAAAAAAAGTCTGTTTTTTTACCCATTTCGGGATCTCTAACTCCCCTGCCTGCTCCAGGGAGATAAGTCTTTTAATACTAGCGTGGGGGTGGGTGGGTATTTCCCCCCCCCAACCACCCCTCACCCCCACACTAGCATTAAAAGGAAGAAAATCCAGAAGTTCTTTGAGGCTGCAGCAAGCCAGAATGTCGGGATTCGAACCCTGACATTCTGGCTTGCTGCACTGGCTGAGGACGTCGGGGAAGCCCAGAAACAGCTTGGATCGTGTCCCCTGCCTGCTCCAGAGAGATCAGAGGACCCAATCCACAGCTGCAGGGTGGCTGGGGAAGCTGACGGGGACTCCCTGTCGGCTTCCCTAGCCACCCGCCCTTGCCTCCGCAGCTGTGGGGTGGCTGGGAAGCTGAATGGAGAACCCCATTCAGCTTTCCAGCCACCCTGCTGCTAAGAAAGACTGTATCGGATAACGTTAAAAATCGTGTTATTCGATACAAAATTTTTTCGAAAATCTTGTCACGTTATACGGTTTTAGCGTTATATGATACTCACGTTATACGGGGTATTACTGTACAGTGGAACCTTGTACAACAATCGCCCCATTTAGCAACAAAATCATATAACAATTAGGTTTTGGGGGGAAATGGCATCCCACATAACAATTTTCCCTATGGAAAAAAAATTGTACAATGATTTTTCAATGGGAAAATCCACTTAGCAAAATAATAATAATAATAATAATAATAATAATAATAATAATAATAATAATAATAATAATAATAATAATAATAATAATAATAATAATAATAATAATAATAATAATAATAATAATAATAATAATAGTTGTTGTTGTTGTTGTTGTTGTTGTTGTTGTTGCACGATGCATCCCATAGGGAAAATCACTATATAATGCATGCATCGTATAGCAATTGTTTCATATAATAACGAGCCCTGTGGAAAGGATTAAAATCATTGTATGAGGTACTACTGTACTGTATGCAGAGGTTGGCAAAAATGTATGCATATTTTAAGAAAGGAAAATAACTGTATTAAAATTGTAATACTCAATATATACAGATAACAAAAGATGAATACAAGTGACGTTTGACTTCTGCAATTATAAGAGGTGCTCAAAATTACCTGTTTACAGAAGGTTTGGAGGGAGGAGCCCTGGGACGTGAGTTCTATAAGGAAGGGTCCACCACCAAGAAGGCCTGGTCCCTGTTGAACACCTTCCACATCTCCCTCGGTATTGCCACCTGTAACCATGAGGCCCGAGAGGAGTGAGTGATATAAGCAGAAGTCTTTGGGGAGAGACATTCTAACAAGTAACTACAATTTAAAATTAGCATTTAGTTACAATTAGCCTCAATAAAAGTGCACCTACACTGGTCATTTTGGAACAAACTGGTGAGGCCTACAAAAGGTTGCTTGGGGTCCAGTTGAGTGGCTTTTTAAAAACTCTGGTAGACTATTGCTGATTTGCGCTGCATCCGTTTGCTGATATCCTAATGTGACCTGGTTATTAAGCCCAGTTGTTATGATATTGGCATTTAAAAATGGAAGGAGCCTTGACAGAAGGTTAGGTTTTGGTTCATTCCCAGAAATCACTTGCATTGGAAACAGAGGAAAACAAAGTGATCCTACCCACACCTGAAAAGTAGAAGCTCAGAAACATGCATATATGGATGCTCTGGGGCCTTTAAAGATAACGTTTAGTTTAATTAGATGGCCACATTTTGGCCTCATCGGAAAGGCAGCAGTGCAGCTAGATAGGCCTGGTCACATCTTATACAACCCAAGCTGCATCCAGTCTCTTGTGTTTCTGCCTTAAATATTTATCCATCCTTCTAGTTAACAGTTAAGATTTAAACTGTTGAGCAGACTTTGCTTCTAAAGCTATAGTGTTTTATAGCTACCCCATTGGTTTACAACAATAAATCACAGAAACCAATCTGTGGAAAGTTTAAAAGGTATATTTACTAGAATCTGGTTCCAAGTTTGCCACACTGGAGAAATCTGAATGGCACCAATTCACCAGCCCCGCTCTCTGGCATTGCAGTTTCAGTTTGCTATGTACAAGTTGCAGTTCTTCCAGACATCCCATCTGATTTTGAACATTTCTGGATGCATGTTATGAAAGCCTGGTGGCAAAATTTTGTGCTTTGCTCTTTTCTCAATATCAGATATGCTTAATATAAGTGTTTGCATTCTAAACAATACAATTGAATAATACAATTAGAGTTCATGTATGCCACTTAATACTGGAGTGCATGGAACACTGTTTACCATCCCACCAAAGTGGTACCTATTTATCTACTTGCAATTTCTTGCTTTCGAACTGCTAGGTTGGCAGGGTGTTGAGGCATGCCTGTCACAAAGAAGTGTCTGCAAATGCAGACAGCGCTGGCTCTTTGGCTATAAGCAGAGATGAGCACTGAACCCTAGGGTCAGATATGACTGGCTTTCAAGCAAGGGTGACCTTTCCCTATGCCACTTAAATATTTCCAACCATGTTTCTGCATTTCACTCATCTACAAGTGCTCTAAAGCTTTACACCATTTGTGCTTTGTTGTTCTTGACATCTGATTTAGTTATATTTGTTATATCTTCCATGTCTTAATTGCTAATATTATCTCCAGTGCTTACAATAGGAACTCATGCAGTTATCTTCATTATAAGACACAAGACTAGAGAAGACTAGGGATCTCCTCCCCATGCCTGATGAAATGGATTTGGTCCATGAAAGCTCACATTTAAATACACGAGTTAGTCTTTAAGGTGCCACAATATTGGCAACTCTGATATTTTTTGTCTTTTATTTTCTCGCTGTTTTGTCTTGTTTACTCTCTGATATGCTTACACAGACTAACACGGCTACCATTTCAGACATCCTTCCCATAGGTTTCCATTTCTTTCCTTTGTGTCTTTTTGAAGCGGTATTTTATACTTTCCCCAGTTTTGATGGCTGTTACAGGGTACACAGAAAGAGCCTCCTTGACAATTGTGGTGTTTTTGAGACACAACGAGGTGTACCCTGGGGAACAGCCACCTTGTTGTCCTGGCTAATCTTTCTCACAGTCGGTCAGGTGAAAGGAATTATGGAATGAATTCACTAAAAGGGGGCTTCATTTTGGCACTTTCACATCTGGCCTAGATATAGAAGAAGAAAACGGAAGAAGAAGATGGGTGTTGTGGTTTTTTACATGTTGTTTTCATTTTGCCATCAAATTTCAGATTTTTATGGGGAAAGTTCCTTTTTCTTTTATATATATATATATAAGATGGAGAATTTCCACAAAATTGCAATATATATAAATGTAAAAAAACAAAACACTGCCCAGTAGCTAGAGATGCTGTCTGCCCGATGTCTTCATTAAAAAAACAAGTATCTCCCCACCACCACCACCTACTGGTTATGACTTGAGTCATTTTGTTTGCTACTGAAATCAGAGTCTTTTAATCAACCTTTTTGCCACCAATGTGAAATGCAGGCTATTGCGGTGTGGCGCAGGGGAAGGGGGTTGGTGGGAGAATATTGGCAGGGCTGTTTGCCTTGCAATACAGAACTAAGCAGGGTTTTCCAGGCACACACACACACACACACACAAACACACACATGACTTGCTTGCCAAATGTACATTCCATCTAGCTTAAGATTGCCAGTCATTTATGGCCACTTTGTGGTCACAGAGAACTGTTCTGTCCAGCTATTTATTTATTCAAGATTCCAAGAATTTATTTTTAACAGGACTTTAAAAATACTATGTGCATATAGTGTTAACAAAGAGGTTCCTGAAACACAGGTCGCTTCTCTCCTCAACACAAGACCAACACCTCTGTTGTAAACAAAATATAGCTTCTTTTCCTTCTATCAAACAATTTCTGCTCTCTGGTAGACAGAAGTCTGTGGGGAACCAAAGCAGAAAGGCTTGACAAGGGTCCCCAAATTCATGATGCTTTTGAGGTGGAATTAAATCACTGACAGCTACTCAATTTGGGGGGCAATGAGGGATACAGTGAGGACGCTACCAATGATATCACTCTCAATCTAGCCAGGAGAGAATAACAGTGGTGTGTCATCAAGTTGATTCCAGGTTATGGTGACCCTTTGCATGACCCTTTGTGGTTGCCAATGTTAAGGAACTCAGAAGTGGTTTACCAGTCCCTTCTTCTGGCGCCACTTCTAGGACTGGGCAGCTTGTCCTACGGGCACACAACCTGGCATCTCTTGCGGAAGACACTGAGAATCGAACTTCTGACCTGTGGTAGTTCTCCAGCTCACAACGCCATCCCGCCAGCAGCTAGGAGCTGGTGAGTCACAATAGTTAACTTGCTGACAAAACAGTAAAAGCATGTTGCCAAGATATAAATGAGCATGTCGAACTGGTGGTCTCCATCTAAATCAGGACCGAGGCACCTTGTGGCTGCTCCAGGTGTTGTGGAACTGCAGTTCCCATGATTCATCACCCTTGGCTGTACTAGCTGGGAGCAATTGGAGATGCAGTTAAACTCTGGGGTCATGGAAAGGACAGAGCTGTCCATTTCTGATCGAATGTGGTAAGTAATCATTCTAAATATTGTTTCCCTGTTTGTCTAATGTCAAGACAAGGGAGAGCCGATAGCTTGATGGTTCAGCTTTAGTTATATGCACAGTCCAGTACCTCCCCTCATCTCGTCTATAAAACATTCATTGTCTTCTTTATTTGGAATATGACTTTCAGCCACCCTATTTGCTGCCCGGTTACGTGGATCAATCCAAGAAACAGAATAAAGCAGGCAAAAAGATGGCGCAGCAGGGGGAAAAAGCAAAAGTATATGGGGAAACGAAAAAGTCCTGTTTTGTAACTACCTAAACAAACTTTGTGGCTTAGTAGTTAAGATGCTGAACTTGATGACTGGAAGGTCAGCAGGTCAAGACCCGAATGTTGCATGATGGAGTGAGCTCCCATCTCTGTTCCAGCTCCTCCCAACCTAGCAGTCTGAAAGCAAGACATTGCAAGTAGATAGATAGGGACCACATCGGTGGGAAGGTAAACAGCGTTCCGTGCACTAGTGTATCTAGTAATGCATGCCACATGTCCACGGAAACGTCTGTAGACACAGACAGCATTGGCTCTTTGGCTGTAAACGGAAATGAGCATTGCACCCTAGAGTTGGATACGACTGGTTTTTGAGTAAGGGCGAACTTTACCTTAATAAACTTGTCTGCACTTCTTTATTCAAAATATGTCAGGCTGGATCCTTTCAAACATCAAGAACAAAAACAATCCCAGCATGGGGCGGTCCTGCCACAAACAGACCCAGTGCGTAATCTGGGGGTCCTCCTGGACCAGTGGTGGGATGTCAAAAATTTTACTACCCCACTGTGATGTCATCACAGTGTGGGCGGAGTGAATGTCATGACATCATGATGTCATGGGTGGGGCCAAAGAAAATAATAATAATAAAAAATAAAAAATAAAAATAAGCACACACACCTCAACCCACCCACACACCCACACACAACACAAACCCGTAAATAAATAAATTAAATTAATAAATAAATAAAATAAAAATTACATTAAAATACACCAACCCCAAACATAAATCAACCCACCCACCAACCCACCAAACACAAACCTGTCACTTACCTGTTAGTATAAGTGCTTGGGCAGCACCATGTTGCAAGATGGATATGGTCATCATACCGGTTCTCTAGGATAATATGTCTTAATGTAAACATAAAACACCTGTACTTCTTTAAGGGTTCTCCAATTGGAACAGCAATTGGAACAGCACAGGTGTAGATTATTGATGAGGTAAAACCAAGACTTTGCTTAAAAACCCCAAGCCAGTGAAAAGGTAAGGCCTGAAGGTGGTTCCCCCCAAAAGCTTCTACCGGTTCTCTGGAACACTGGGGAAAGTTACTACCAGTTCTGGCGAACTGGTGAGAACCTGTTACATCCCATCACTGTCCTGGACTCACGACTACTGATCGAAGAGCAGGTGGCAGTTGTGGCCAGGAGGGCCTTTGCACAACTTCGTGTTATTCTCCAATTACGCCCGCTCCTAGATCGGGACTCCTTGCTCATGATCATTGATCACACATGCTCTGGTCACCTCCAGACTTGATTACTGTAACACACTCTTCATGGGGCTGCCCTTGGTGACCATCCGGAAGCTTCAGCTGATCCAGAATGCAGCTGCTCGGGTGGTGATGGGGTGTGGGCATTATGCTTGTGCCTCACCGCTACTCAGAGAGCTGCATTGGCTCCCAGTTTTCCTCCGGGTGCAATTCAAGGTGCGGTTATCACCTTTAAAGCCCTACATGGTAGTGGACCAGGAAACTTAAGAGACTGCATCACCCCAAGGACATCTGTCCATCCCACCAGAACGGACCGGAGAGGCTCTCTTGTGGTGCCATCAGCCAGAGAGGCTCATCTCTCTAGCACGAGAAGGATGGCCTTTTCTGTGTCCACCCCAGCCCTATGGAACCTCCTACCAGTTGAATTACATATGCAGACAGAGTTGCTGTCCTTTAGGAAAGGATTGAAAACCTGGCTGGCGGGATGGGTTTGGGGGACGGGTAGTATAACATCCTCAACTCGTTGGCTTATCTAAGCCCCCTGTCCTTAGTTGTGATTTAATATACATTTTTAATCTTTAGATTTTTAAATTGGTTTTAGCTAGTTTTAAACTTTTGAATAATAACTTTTTAGATTTTTAAATTGCTGTTGATGCTTTTATTGTGAATCGCCCTGGGTCACTTTGTGAGAAGGGTGATGAATACATTTGATTAATAAATAAATAAATGATTAATAAATAAAAATGTCATGCCATTCCTCCGAGCAATAAACATTCTTATCCATTTGATTTCTATCATGACTTAGAAAAGGCAAGGAGTATAAAGGATGTGGCATAAAGGTAAGTAATATAAAGTCCTCTGAACCAGTTTGCCTTCAAGACAGTAAGCAGACTTTGGTAACAGCTATTACTATGACTATATTGGTTTGTGGTGGCTTAGTGGTTAAGATGCATGATAGAGTGAGCTCCCAATATCTGTCTCAGCTCCTGCTAACCTAGTAGTTCAACAGCAAGAAATTGCAAGTAAATAAATAGGTATTGCTGTGGTGGGAAAGGTAACAGTGTTCTGTGTACTCTGGCATCCCCTGTCATATAATTATGGAAATGTCTGCAAATGCAGACAGTGCTGGAACTTTGGCTGAAAATGGAGATGAGCACCGACCCCAAGAGTCAGACACGACTGACTTTGAACCAAGGGAGACCTTTACCTTTACATTTTACTACTAGGCCTACACATTCTGACAGAGAAATAGTTATTTTGAATTATAGTCAATGGGGGGAGGAGTGAGAGAGCACATAACGACTTAAACTTCAGAATCAGGCTCAGATTTGTATCTGGCAGCCTCTACACAATTTTGGTCCTATCTGTGTCTTGTAAAAATATAAATAACTAATCTAAAGGTAAAGGTCTCCTGCTCGAAAGCCCATCATATCCCACTCTAGGGAACGGTGCTCATCTCCATTTACAGCCAAAGAGCCAATGCTGTCTGCATCTCCAGACGTTTCCGTGGTTATGTGGCAGACATGACTAGATACCAGAGAGCACAGAACGCTGTTACCTTTTGCTCCAAAGTAGTACTTATTTATCTACTTGTAATTTCTTGCTTTCAAACTGCTATGTTGGCAGGAGCTGGGACAGACAATGGGCTACTCACTCCGTCATCCAGCACTCTGGTCTTGAATTGCTGACCTGTCAACCTTCTAGTCATCAAGTGCAGCATCCTAACCACGAAGCCACCACAGTCCCTTATAAATAATTAACTAAGCTGATATCCAAATCAACATTTTGTGATCAGCCAATAGATTTAACCTACTATGCAAGTTGTTGAAAACCCTTAATATCTCGAGATGTGTACATGCCATGCCATGCCTTACAGGTAAATCTAGGTAGTGAGTACAGATTTTTGAAGTACATTCAGTTAAGGGTTCTCTGGAAATGCCAATTGTCTATCAGGTATGAGAACAACATTCGTCAAATTAAACGATGGGACACGTCTGCTGGTTTCTGTTCTCCCTACTTTTGGCACTGTCATTTTTAGCATTCCTCAAAGGAGAAAATACAGAAATATGACATTTTAGGATTACAGCAGTCCCTGGCTTGGGCCAAGCGCCAGCAGCGTGCATGACTCATTTAGACAAGATGTTTGCCTGTCTTTGTAGACGAGCATCTTGCGGGTGCCACCATCAAATCTCATGTGAAAAGAAGTCTTTGTCCAGAAGTCCTTCTGTTTTCCCAGCTTTAACCAGACCCTCCCCCAGCTCTCTATTTCATCCCTACGTCCAAGTTTTTCTCTGCCAGCATGAAGGATAGAGATTGATTTATTTTTAAAAATGAAAGCTGACATTCTTTTGAGGATTCTGAATGAGTTATGGGATTTCATGTTAGAAAGCCAGATTCCACAGTCTGTCTCTGCTCTGCTATTTATGGCCAAATGGTGGATTTCAAAGCATTAATTTGACACTCACCTTGGAACACTAGGGTCTATTTAAGTCTCAAACTCACAAGCCATATCTGTGTTCCTTGCGCAGTGATGCAGTACACAGGGTAAACAACTACTTCCAGTATGACATAAAGTCCCTTCACTACCACTGTGCCCCCTTCTCCTTGCCGTCAGTTCCCAGTAAGTCAATGGACAACAAGTGTAGTCTTGTGAATGGAGTTTGAGGCATATTTTAACTGCAGGGCAACTTTTGTCGGATAGCTTCATATCCATGTGTGTTGGCTCAGATCAAAACAGAGAATCAGATGGCCACAATCCATGTGGGTCTCTGCTGTTCTGGCAACTGTAAACTTGAAAAGATCCTGCTTTATTCTTTGCAAAGAGCGTACCAATTGATGCATCAAAATGGTACATCAAATATCTTTAGTTCCATCTTTTCACCATGATTGGAAATGAGGAGGGTTATTTTTTTTTAGTTTCTAAAATTTACATTCAACAAATTTGTTTTGGAACACAATATGTTTTCCAAACCGCCAGTGATAATGTATGGCTGTGAACTATTCCCATTGCAGTGCAGAATTATTCTAGAGTGCCTTGTTTGTGGAGAAGTGATTTGGATCTGTTTGATTTGCAAAAGGGCTGCTCCTGGTGGAAATGAAACAATGAGAACTGGATTACCCAAATTCCATAGATCAATGATGGTGAACCTTTTAGAGACCGAGTGCCCAAACTGCAACCCAAAACCCACCTATTTATTGCAAAGTGCCAACACAGCAACAGAAGAGGAAGGAAACGCTCCCATTGGGCTGTAGGGCAGAGGCGGAGTGAACTTTGTGCTGGGGGAGGGAGGAAGCTCTTCCATTCAGCTGCTGGGGAGAGGAATGGGGTGAACTCTGTGCTGGGGGAGGGAGGAAGCTCTCCCATTGGGCTGCTGGGCAGAGTTCACCCCACTATGCTCAGCAGCCGAATGGAAGAGCTTCTTCCCTCCCCCAGCACAGAGTTCACCCCACTCCTCTGCCCAGCAGCAGTGCTGGGGGAAGGAGGAAGCTCTTCCATTGGGCTGCTGGGCAGAAGGGCGTCCTGAAGTCTGTGCTGGGGTGACTGCATGAGTGCCCACAGAAAGTTACCCAAGTGCCACCTCTGGCACTTGTGTCATATGTTCGCCGCCACTGCCATAGAAGCAGCTGTCTGTGTTTTTGCAATTTTCTTCATGGAGTGTGTGGCTGCGGGGACTGGTCTTCAGCAACATCTCTGCACTGCAGGGTTTACTGCAAAACCTTGCTAAGTATAACTGGGCTAGATGGAGATCTCTATGTTAAAAGAATGGTTTCATATGGTTTAGCCCAGTCAGCAAAAAACACTGCAAGCACATTCACAAAATGAAACAACACAACAGTTTGCAGTTGGTGAGCATTTCCGTTCGTCTTCGAGTATTCTGACTAGAGCGTTAGACTATTTGGTTTGTCCCTCTCTTCTTTTGGTTTGAAGAAAAGGTATTTATCTGCATACTGAAAAGCTGCCCTAAAGTTAGTTCTCTTCCCCCTTCTTCATTCCATAGAAAGGGTTCACTCATGCTTCCAAGTTTAAGTCACCCATGATTAAGGAACGCCTGTATTCTATGCTCATTAGAAGAATCATGGCATATTCACCTTACTAAGAAAAGCCATCTTGTTCCTGATACTGCAATACATCTTCTAATTAGCTTCTGCAACTCTTTGCCAAAATCCAGACACATGTTTGTTTATTTGTATCTGTGTCGGGGTGTGGGTGAGGGAGTGGGATAAAATTTTGTATAATTAATGGAGCAACTGACTTCTAAATTCAGTAACCCATGGAGGCCTGTAAGAATGACAGCCACGGAATAAAGTTAGGTTTACGAACATTCTGCATAGTCGAATCTGACCGCATGCTGAAAGCTATTGTGTGCTGGGCTTTTCATAATGTATTTCTGTTGGTATAGAAAAGTTGGGCACGTTGGATTTTTATGCAGGCCAAAAAGATTTATTTTAAATTGGAAGTGCATCCTTTGCAAATAAGATTACAGTACTGTACTGTACTTGCTATAAAACTAATGTACATAAGGGGCCGTTGAGAGATGAATCTTTCCTTCCTATTGTACAAATGCTCGATGCAACTTTTAGCAGAAAGTAACAAAGAACAAGGCTTATGTTCAAACAAAGTTGTCAGATGGCAAAAATACAATACACCAGTTTACTTCATCTGCTTGCAATGAAAGGGAGGATGAACAATCTCTCAGCCAAATGATACTTGCAAGAGGATACTGAGTTACTATTATCCTTCTTCTTCTTCTTCCCTGGTCCTTGGTTCGATTAATCAACCTGTTTGCCTTAAGTGCACTGATGTTCCAAAGGGGACAGGAAGGGAAGACGGGAAAGCTGGCAGATCCCAAACAAGCGGTGGGCAGTGTGATGGCAAGGCTCAGAGTATATACTAAATAAAAGAATGATGGTGAGACAGAAGGAATCAGACAGATACAAATGGTGGCAGTGGTTGACAGAAAGAAATGTGGGAATAACTTAGAATATTAAAAGTTAAGTTTCATGTAAATGACAATATAATTGTAAATATTATTGTTCTTTTGGTATTGTATATACTGTATATTTCCCTCCACAATCACTATACTGTATATGTAACTATGTTTACTGAGCTATGTAACTATATTTTTTCAAGTTTTTGAAAGTGATAACAAGTTTATGTAGTTTACCTCGACAGATGGTACTGTACTAAGAATTTTATCAATAAAAAATGTTCTTCTTCTCCTCCTCCTCCTCCTCCCCCTCCACCATTTCAAGGCCAGACATGAAACTGCCAAAATGAAGGCACCTTTTGGTGAGTTCATTTTCGCTTGACCTAGTGTGAGAAAGATTAGTTGGTGACACAAGGTTGCCATTACCAGGGTACACCCGAATGTGGTTCAAAAATGCCACAATCTTTGAGGAGGTTCTTTCTGTGTACCTCATGTCCCCCATCATGCAGCTCTGAGGAATTGAACCCTTGTTTCTGGTCTCCAAGCCTAAAGCCTTAACCACTACACCACTGGGGGAGCTACCCAACTATCATTCTGAAACTAAAGCAGAAAGACAACTGAACCAGTCAGTCAGACAGACTAAACCAAACTAGCAGTAAAGGTAAAGGTTTCCCTTACTCTAAAGCCAGTCGTATCCAACTCTAGGATTTAGTGCTCATCTCTGTTTCAAAGCCAAAGAGCCAGCGCTGTCTGCTTCTGCAGATGTTTCCGTGGTCATGTGGCAGGCATGACTAGACACCAGAGCACACAAAACGATGGGAAGGACTTCTATGATTTTAGAGATCTTCGGCATTTCAAAGCAAGACACAGCATTGGGCAGATACGGGAATGTTTATTTGTACTGTATATTTATTTCTAGGCTATAATTCTCAGAATAGCCCAGCTAATCTAGCCAGTTGCCATGCTGGCTAGGGTGTTTCTGTCAATCGTTGCCTCCTTATCTCATCTCATGATAAGATTGGCCCTCAGTTTAGTTTTCCTGAGCCCCCCCCCCCCCGGTAGTTCCAAGAACACACAAGGAGCAAAGAACCTATAAATAAGGAATCTGTGTTCACAAATGACAGAATTTTTTCTTCTATACCCCAGGAACATAAAGGACGATGCCACCGGAGGAGTGAGAGGCCATCTGTGCCAGACGTGTGCGTGCGTGCGTGCATGCATGCACACACACATGCATGTGTTGGGTATGTCTTTTATTTGCAATATGGCTTTGAATGTATGCACAGTGTGAGGTTGAACTCTTTGGAGGATACGTGACACTTCATTAGGCCCCATACTGCTTCCTTGCTGAGAGGCAATAAATGGGAGATTGCAAAAACAACACAACAATTTCTCCTGAGTTGTGATGTCTTGCTCTCTTCACTCTCCCACCCCTGCCCCTCCGCATATACAAAGGGTACAAAATGGACCTGGCGCTCATGTGTGGTACTTGTGAAGAATGACTGCCTATCTAAATCCCTGCTCTTTTTTGAATGGCAGAGGAAAGGAGGAGGCTCCGTCTTCACTTCATTTGCTGAAAGTGAACTTCAGTGAGTTCCAAACGTGTTTCATTTATGGTGCTGCATGCCACAGCTACTATATGGCACAAAGGACACACATCACACAGAGAGAAGCTCTCTTTCTCTTCATGTAAAACAATTAGCAACCAGCTGTTCCTAATTAGGTTACAACAATCTGCTTTGGGATGTCCAAGCTCTTCTGTGAGGTCCCAGAGCCAGGTATTAGATTTTTGCCAGGCCCAAGGATGGTCCCTCCAGGACCCCGGAAACATTTTTGGAAGTTACTAAACCAGGGAGAGGCACAGTGTAACTTTGCCTATATTTTCAAACTGCAGCTTATGTGAACTCTCATCAGCAGAGTCAGTAAAGAAGGCTGGTCAGATAACATTGCGGTTGGATAACATTGCAGTCGGATAACATCTGGAAGGCTGCTCTGTATTCATCTACCTCAAGGTTTCTGAACCTTGGACCCCCAAGTGTTCTTGGACTTCAATTACCAGAAGCCCAAGACAGCACATCTGATGATCAGGGCTGCTGGCAATTGAAGTCCAAGAACACCTGGGGGCCCAAGGTTGGGAAACCCTCATCTTAAGCCTACAAGCCGCTCAGTAGTTTGTATCTTTTGCAACCTCCTTGGCACAGTGATTCAGCTACAGCCCTTACTGCTCAGGATCTGAGTTTGATCCACATGAACTCAAGATCAGCCTTCCATCTTTTCAAGGTTGGTAAAATGAGTCCTCATTGGAGGCAAAATGATAACTACCTAATGAATCACCCAGAGAGTGCTCAAAGCACCATAAGGTGGCATGTAAGTGTACATGCTATTGCTATTCCGATAGAAAACAAGTAGATTAAAGAAGCACAGGGGGTTCAAACATTTTAAAGCAGTGATGGCGAATAAGTGACACTGTAGACCAGGGATTCTCAACCTGCAGTCCGTGGGCCAGATGCAGCCCGCAGCACCATTTCATGTGCCCCCCCCCCACTGCTTCCACCACACACCAGGAAGTGCCATGTGGTAGAGGAAGGGCAAATTGGCTGTCTGAGGGAGCATGACTTGGCCCCCAGGTAATAAAAGGTTGAGAAATCCTGATCTAGACTCTGCTGAACTGCAGTTACTGTCATCCTTAGGATGTGGGGTAAAGGATGATGGGATTTGTATTCCAACATCTGGAGGACTGTACATTCCTATTCTGTAATTCCAAAGATAGAGGCCAGCTGTGGTTACTATTAACAAGTAAAGGCACTGTGTTCTTCCTCAGAATCACCTCTTCAGTACAATTTCAAATGCTCTGTGAATGAACCCTGGACTTTGAATTAGAAGACTGTGTCTTAGATGCAAAAAAAGCTACTTTTAATATGCCCAAAGGGCTTGGATATATTCAATATTCGAGAGAGGTTTTGTTTTGCTTTATTTTATTCCTCCCCCTTCCCTTTGAAGCAGATCTTAATGGGTAATGTGTGTGCGGTGTGTGTGTGTTGGTCTTTCTGTCACAATCTGGTTTTGAGAGTACCCTAAATTTCAAGAGTAGCTTGCCATATGTCATAAGGAAGACGTTGAGGGTGTTTGCCATTTGGAAAACACAAAAGCCTTGGATGTGTGAAAGATTTTCATGGTTTTGAGATCCTGGCCACTGCCCTGATTGTTGCCAGAGTTCTCAATTGATGTCTGGATAAAGAATTATGTTCCGGTAAACTGTGTGTTTAGGGGTGTGTGTGTTATAAGTAATTTGAAATCAATGTATTCATTATTTTATCAATTCACAATTGCACTACCTCGATAATTATTGGACATTATTGGGGGTGGGGGGAAATAAATCTATCTATATCTTAGAAGAAAGCAATCAGATCCGTGTGACATTTTCAATACTAGTCACTTTATTACATCAGGATGACGATACAGATTTCATTGTGAAGGAGAGTATAGACTCGTGATGGTGAACCTTGGCACTCCAGGTGTTCTTGGGTTTCAATTCCCAGAAGCCCAAATCAGCACTCCTGTTGATCAGGGCTTCTGGAAATTGAAGATCAAGAACAGCTGGAGTGCCAAGGTTCACCATGTTATAGATCATGAAAGCACTTGTGATAATACATTGATTAGACTTCTGGGTGCCATGAAAGCACTTGTGATAATACATTGATTTAGACTTCTGGGTGCCAGTGGCCTTTTCAATGATTTTGTTCAACACTGGCTAGTTGATTGATATGGCAGGTCTTTACTTATTGAAGGCCTTGATTTGTATATGATTCTGTTGTAGTACTGTAATGAGACTGAAAAAAATGAACTATTAAATTTGTGCCGGAACTTACAAAAAAGAAATATTGTGGCAAGAATCACAAATTTTCTTCTTCTTAAGCTTTTGTGTATTTCTATGGAAGCAGGCGTCTGAATGAGTGTATACAGTCTATGCCAAATACAACTTCTTAGACTTTAATGTGCCATAAGGCTTTTTGCTAAAAGTCCCAATTAGAGTATGTTCATTGAATCAATTGAGGTTGTGTTGACTTACCAGTTTCCCATTGATTTAATGGTTCTGCTCCACCCAAGACTAATGGAAAGTGTAGGATTTATGGGTTCTTACTTCCAAATGGACATCTCCAAGTAGTACCACCAGTCCAAAGTTACTTCTCATCCTCTGTTGTTGAGTCCTTGAGGAAGAGTATATGAACACCCCCCCCACCTCCCACTGGCTCTTATATGCTAAAATACATTCCAAGTGAGTTTTTCTCAATCATGGCCCCAAGTACTCAATGGGGCTCCGCCTTTGGGTTTCTCTGGAACATACTTCTATCATAGCTGCAAAGTATCTCATACACTGAAACATGTGAAGGATCTAGACCTCATTTTCTTTCTTTCGCAGCCCTTTCATCATACAGTACAAGTATTTTTCTGGGTTTTTTTTAAAGAGACAGGAGAAACATCCACCAATGAGGACTTATGCTTGGCCAACGACAGAGCCAATAAAGTGGCTTCATTTTGACAGTCCAGGAAAGAAGAAGAAGAACCATAAAGAAAGCCCTATATACTATCTTGGGCAATTTGGAGGAGAAGAAAAAGCAGAATGTAATTGTAATAATTTAAAAATGAATAGAATAAATGTGTTTGAGGTGGTTTGAACATTCTCAAGGTACAGTGTAAGTGCTAATTATTTCTTATTTATAACCTCAAAAAGGCACCTATGGCAAAAGTTCTGATAACGTTTGCTTGTGAACATTTCTCTTTCTCCATTCGATCTACAACTGCATCTAATCTGGGTGGCTCACAAAGATTAAAAGTAACAATCGGCAAGGATGAAGCGCCAACCCTACGAGCTTATTATTATAACCATATGATAAAACATGAAGAAAAAAACAACAACCTCTCACCTTATTTCATTTTAGTGACTATGATATTAAAAACAATCAGTTCAAAGGAAAACGACGTCAGCTGACAGCCCTGATCAAAACCTCGTTCTGTACTGCTGGTTAATGTCAGGGGTGGACAGAAAGAAGCGATGCTGCCGATTTCCACAGGGTCAGGATGGGACCTTCTTCAGACCTGGAGCCTGCCTGCTGTGGCTTGCCGTTCCAGCCCCAGCGTTGCACGTGCAATGCTGGCTCCAGCACCAGCAATAGGGGCTGGATCGTTCTTTCCACTAGGCCACCCCTTTTATCTCAAGCTTTTCTCCTGGAGCGGGCAACAAATCTGTTGGTTAATCTGGCCTCGCTGTGATGCAGATGCTTTCACTAGTAGCTGGACCCATACCGAGGCTTACAACTCACTTTGTCCAGCCCAGCCAGCCAGCAAGCCTTGGATGACTGTGGCTTTCAGTTTACTGCCTCTGCTGGAGCGGAGCCAGAGGCCTAGAGGTGAAAAGCTCTTTATACCATTACCACCACCACTGCCTCCTTTGAGCCGTCTAGTAGTCACCGTCTCATTTCTGCTTCTGAAATTCAAGATTGAATCTGTTTGTGCTTGCCGTACCATTGCCATCTTAAAAAGTGAAGGAAATCAACTTTTATTTGATTTTTATTTTTGATGTAATAATAATAATAATAATAATAATAATAATAATAATAATAATAATAATAATAATAATAATAATAATAATAATAATAATAATAATAATTTGTTATTTGCATGTGCACCACCCAGAGTGGGAAATATCCCAGATGTGTGATATTAAAATAGAATAGAATAGAATAAAAGAAAAGAATAGATTAGAAGAATTACATTTTTTTAATTGCACTAGCCAGAATCCTCTCACCAGCATAGATCCTGGCCAGGCTGGCTGGGACGTTTACAGAGCAGGACTAAATAACTTTTCCAACACTGGAAAATACTGTAGTAAGAAATGGGCTCTTGGAGTGTATAATTGTCCATTCAGAGCTTGTGGACTAGCTCACCAACAGACTCAGTCATAGTTGGGACAAAGATTCTGTTCTGGATTACTGTTCTCAGTTGTGTCGTGGTTTTATTTCACTAGCCGGTTACAAACAATAGCTCCTGAGCAATCCACCACGTCCATTTATTGTATTTGCCGGCATATAAGATGCATTGGAATATAAGACACATCCCATTTTTATACACATTTTGAAGGGAAAAAATGATTTTCTACATTTTTTCATGAATTTCCAAATTTAAATCCAGGAGCCAGGGAGAGTGGAATGGGAGGGGGTTTATTTGAAGCCCATTTCCCTACCATCACACCATCAGCAGAGGAGAGTGGGAGGGGAAATGGGCTTAAAGGATCATTCTTTCCCCCCCCTCTCCCTGGCTGGTGGTGGGATGGGGTGGAAATGGGCTTAACGGATCCTTCTTCCTCCCCCCCCCCCCATCCTACTCTCCTTGGCTGGTGGTAGGATGGGGGAAAAGAAGGATCCTTTAAGCACGTTTCCATCCCATTTCACCACCAGCTGAGTTCTGGAGTTACAGTTTCAGGCCGATGATGTCATGGTAGCTATTTCAACTTGGGAACGGAAAAAGTCGCGCCAAATGTCTGAGCTGAAATGTCTTCCTTTTACACCAGACCCGAAGTCTCGACCAGCGTGACAATGAATGTCATGCTCTTTGCTGGATGGTGCCAGTAGCAGCACCAGTCCCCTGCTACCTTCCAAATACAATTCATGCTCTAAATAGCTTCCCCCACACTACATCTCTGAGTGACCCACCTCCTCCTTTATATTCCTCTGTGGTCTTTAGAATTAACCAAGAATGCCCTCTTGATTATACCATTTGGGTTCCAAGTCTAGGTACGTGGAAAGGCTTTTGCTGTGGCTGCCTAAGTAATAGCCATGCAACTCGCTATATCTTTGGAGTCCTGCCAGACTGTCCTGCACATTTTCTAGGAGCTGTTCTGTTTGTTTGTTTGTTTGTTTGTTTGTTTGTTTGTTTGCTTGTTTGTTTGAATGTTTTTATTTTGATTGAGATTGTTTTAACGACTCACTCATAAAGTATGGCATTTTATATTCAGGGTATGCATTTTATTTATTTCACTAGACTGTTAGTTTAGTTCCTAGTACACACATGCCCAATATTGATGGGATGAGCCTGACTAGAAATGTTAATAAACTCATGGAAGACCACCGTCACCACCACCACTCCCAGGATCTGCACTGCAGTTCCCTCCAACCACTGTGAGGTGCCCACCTAAGCAGAAGGTAGTGTTTGTTCCAAAGGCCCAAGACATTTGGTTACAAAAAACAAAGGACAAGATCCTGAGAACATTGCCCCACTGGGGACTAAAACCAAGAAACATTTTGGTCCATAATTTCCATCATCTCTGGCCATTAGTTGTACTGACTATGATGGCTGGCGAGAGCTGTGTTCTGAACCTTGTAGAGGGGCTCCAGGGAAGAGTATGGGGGGGGGGGCTTGAGAAGTGGCAGGATGTGTCCCTAAAGATGTGGCCCTGAGGCAGTAGTGTAGCATTGATTTCAGCTGCCCGGGGCATACACCAAATTTGCTGTCCCCTGGTGGATGTTGGCTCCCGCTCGGGTTTCTGGGAATTGTAGTCCAAGAACACCCATAGCCCAAAAGGTGCCACCCGGGGCAGGCAGCCCCCCTGGCCCCTCATCCTATGTCCCTGCCCTGAAGTCAGCCACCCTCCTCCTTTTAGGACACAGAAGAAGGGAGGAAAGTATTGTCCTGCTTGCTTCACTTTGGTCGTATGTCTGCCAAGCTCCCAAAGACACCTACTCATTCTCTTTCCAAAAGATGACAGTGCCCAGCATTCATTCTTGGCCATATTGATCCTTTTAAGGTGGAGGAGAAAGACTCTGGATTTGCTTGTTGAAAGGCAGAGGCAATGAGGGTGGTGAAATATTGACGTTTCATTCCCCCCCCCCCCATCACCACCTGATAGGCCTTAATAGCAAATCTAGCAAGTATTTGGTCGGACACACTCTGAGTCTTCACCCAGCGGCGCTCTTGGTGTCTCTTAGCCCATTTAAGCAACCTCAACTCCTCTGTAAACCATGGGGAAGAGTGCTTCCTACGAGCATGGAGAGGCCGTAGTGGTGTGATTACATCCAAGGCCACCGTTGCTTCCTTATACCAAAAGTCAACAAGCGTCTCAGGCAAATCGTTTTGCTGACCATTGCCCTCCAGGCACCTCTGCCCTCCACCATCCTCCTCAACCTGCCCAGCTCTGTGCCCATTGTGTCTACAATACCATCTAGCTATCTCATTTTTGGCTGCCCCCTTCTTCTTTTGCCCTCCACCTTTCCCAACATCAAGGCTTTCTCAAGTGAATCCTCTCTTCTCATTTGATGTTCAAAGTACTTTAGCTTCATCTTTACTATTTGAACTTCTAAGGAGCTCTCAAGGTTGATTTCTTCTAAGGCTGGCCTATTTGTTCTCCTCACTGTCCAGAGGACTCTCAAAACTCTGCTTAGGTTCTCATTTAACAGGCAAACCCAATATTGTACAACCTCTTCTTTTTTCTCTTTAGCCCTGCTCAGGATTCTTCTCAGCCTGTTTGTAGCACAGCTGCTTTAGAGAGCAGTTCTTTAAAAAACCCAGCCCTGTTTATTTTGGTAATACATAGTAGACTAAATTAAATTATGTTCATGTCTAAGCCTTTTGAGCAGCTTATCAAGAAAAAAATTGAATATATTTTAAAATACCAGTGTTCCCTCTTCTCTTGGTAAGCATGGCTCTCCTTCCCATGCCCAAAAAAGTAATAAAATGATAAGAGCACCTCCGGTTCCACAGCTTCTGAAATTAAAATTAGGCTCCTTTCCCTCTGCTTGATGCCCTGACACACAAAGTATATTCTAAATGTGATCATCCATCCAGCATGTCTTTCAGGCGCCACCAAGATTAAATGAAAGAATAATAAGACGTAGGTCTGTAACTTTTAATCCTTTTACAATGAACCTTTACATAGACTTTGGGGCAGGGTGCCTTCCAGTACAAGTAATAGTACCTCTTGTTCCTCTGTACTATGTTAATGAAAACCCACAACGGTCCGGAAGCTGGACCCTCCTTCCTCATCGGATTGGAAGAGAAAGTGAAACACAGAAGGGAAATGGGGGAAAAGATGCAGCTTGGAAGGAATGCCGAGTTGACCTCCCCTAGGAGGGAGCGCATCAGACACGTCAAACAACATAGTTCTCCAGACTTTGTAAGAATATCTTTGACTCCAAGATAGTGGAGTAAAACATTCCTCGTCTCGTCCCACTATCAACCCGTGTCTCTGTGTCTGGTTTTATTATTAATTAAAAACTAGTTCCCCAAATACCATGACTCCAAGTAATGAATGGTTATATGTGAAATGAAATAGAACTGTGTCTAGTTACGATGTCCACAGCCCAGCCCAGCCCAGCCCAACCAATCAAGCCTTCTTGAGTGGAAGTGAATAGCCATATGACTTTGGACTAAGTTACCTTTTTCTGGACTACAGCCTTCCAGTTTTGGTCAGGTGACTTTACTCATTAGGGGAAGGTCTGGGAAAATATCATATAAGAAAGCAATTCTTCCAAGTTCTCAATCCTGTTAAAATGAACACCTACATTTTGCACAACCAGAACATAGAAAGGTATCATAGAAGCATAGGTAAAGGTTTCCCTTGCTCGAAAGCCAGTCGTATCCGACTCTAGGGGTCAGTGCTCATCTATCAAAGCTGAAGAGCCAGCACTGTCTGCTTGTGCAGACATTTCTGTGGTCATGTGGCAGGCATGACTAGAGACTGGAGTGCACAAAACACTGTTTACCTTTCCACCGAAGTGGTCCCTATTTATCTACTTGCAATTTCTTGCTTTTGAACTGCTAGGTTGGCAGGAGCTGGGACAAAGATGGGAGCTTATTCTGTCCTGCAGTACTCAGGAATCGAACTGCTGACCTTCCACCTCCCAGTCAGCGTCTTAGCCACTCGAGCCACTGCAGTCCCTCTTAGAAGCATAGGCAATCTAAAAGATCTCTTCCCCCACATTTGTGCCTGAGACAGCATGATAGTCTTGAAACCAGCCATTTACAGGGCAAATCTGTGCAAGTCTACTCATATGTTAAGAGACCATGAGCTTTGAAGACCATTTTCAAGCAAAAGTCTTCAATAAATGAGCCTTTTAAGAGATGCAAGGAAACATGTAGAATAACTGGGGAGAAAATACAGAGTTAATCTGTGTAGGCTGGTTTACATTCACCTGCAAGGAATTCAGAATTTGGGGAAGTGATTTCCAGGGAGTTGCGATCAATTTCCCAGCTAACCCGAAGCCATTTGCATGAAAGATTCTGGAAGTTGTCTCCCCCCCTTCTCCCTAACAACTCTACTTTCCTTAACTCTGCAAAACACCCCTGGGTACTCCTTGATCCATCTATGCAAAAGCAAGGACCGCCCATTATGTGCAACCTCCATACATCATCTCTGCATGAGTTTCAGAGCTCTGCTGGTCCCAATTAAAAACCACCTCAGAGGTTGCTAAAGGTTGCCTGGGGAGATGTGGAACATGACAGAAGGCTTCACATTGTGAACAATTAGCCCCACCACCACTAACACCTATGGTTAGTTCTTCCTTTTAGTCGGCCTCAAGGTCAGAGGGCATGGATCCCAATTCAGTGCCTCTTTCTATGGAAATGAAAGGTTGACTTGCATGGGGTATGCATGCATGCAGGGGGAGGCAGAAGATGTCAGCCATTAGGTAACCATAAAGATTGTCCTTGCTCGAAAGCCAGTCATATCAGACTCTAGGGTTCGGTGCTCATCTCCTTTTATAGCCAAAGAGCCAGCACTGTCTGCGTCTGCAGATTTTCGTGGGCATGTGTCAGGCATGACTAGACACCAGAATGCAGAGAACGCTGTTACCTTCCCACCAAAGTGGTAGCCATTTATCTACTTGCAATTTCCTGTTTTCGAACTGCTAGGTTGGCAGGAGCTGGGACAGAGACAGGAGCTCATTCTGTCATGCAGTACTCAGGTCTCAAACTGCTGACATGTCAACTTTCTAGTCATCAAGTCCAGTGTCTTAACCACTAAGCCCATCGGGCTAAATGGTTGCAGGAAGAAAACCAATCAGGCATTAGTTGGTCCCTTGTAATGTTTGGGGTGGTGCGGGGAGGGGAAAAGTGTGAATTTTACCTGCAATCACACACGCCCTTGTAGGCAGATGCCATTGAGGAGTAGATACTTTATTACACCGATCCACATTGCAATATTTTCAATCCTTTTTTCCTTCCAGTGAGTTTCCAGAGTACAGTATGTGTAATAACAAAGGGACGTCTCTTCTCTCTGATCCATGTGAGAATCACTGTCTCTTTGCAGGAAAAATGCTGAAATACCAGTGCTCATCATGATGTTCGTCACCCTCTGAAGGTCAGTCCAAAAATGCTGTAGCAGCTTTCATCTGCACCAGAAGCAGGTCTTTTGTAAAACTATTGGATCTTAATTATGCATTCAAGACTAAGCTACTACAAAACAGGCCCCATGACAATAGGGACAGCTCATAACAATACCAGTCACTCCTGTCCTTGCAGGAATGTTCAAAGTAAGTAGGAAATGATTAGATGCCATTCCCTCTGCAAATCAAACTCAGCCAGTGCCGTGACCCAAAGTGCCTAGGAAACTGGCAGATCTAAACAAAATAAACTTGGCTAGGCAAAGTTGGGTAGAAATCTGCTATTTGCATAAACTAAACCTGCTCAATTTGCTCTGAGGTTTTAAACAGGACCATTTTAAGCATCAGGTTGCAGACCCAGTGGGCTGGTCACTTAAAGGAAGTTCCTCTTTGTTCAACAGCATTTACTCCCATTCGAAGTTTGGTGGTTTATGCTGTGTTACCCAAAAATAAAAAATCACTCAGGAGCAGAGAATACTTCTAAAGTTACCTGCATAGGAGTGGTGCTGCCCATCGCCCTGTTCTCCTTCCCCACCACCTGTGTGCACAGACATGTGGACTCCTCAGTTAACAGAAGGCTGAGACATGCTGTTACCTGTGACATCGGTGCTATGAAAAGAAAAATCGGAGGAATAAGCTACTAATCTATAACTGAGGAAGGGGATGTGGAGTGGGCACAGCTCCTAGCAGTGGAGCTGGGAATCTAGAAGTCTATTTCAGGCTTAAAAACTTGTATCTAATGTGAACTGTGAAATCCAGCAGTAAGCTGCAAGTAGAGCAGGCCCATTGAATCAGTGGGGCTTTCGGTTCTTGGGACTTATTCCAGCCACTGTAAGAGTCCATCTGAGAGCGTACTGAAGGGGAAGATACTGACCTACCTTGCAGGACTGTTGTTGAGAATACTGGTATCTTTTCAGGGCTCTGGACGTTTCAAAACCAAGCTACAAGCAACACATGTCATGGTCATGTTTTATCATCATACTGGGAGAAAACACCACCTGTTGGGATTTCTGTCTCACAGCCCTTGCCCTGCTCTAAAACGAAGGCCACTACCTTTACCTCTCCAAACTCATCGATTCATAACTCTTTTGTTGTTGTTGTTCAGTCGCACAGTCGATTCCGACCCTCTGCGACCCCATGGACCACCGTCCGCCAGGCACTCCTGTCCTCCACCATCCCCCTCAACTCGCTCAGCTCTGCACCCACCGTCTCCACAACACCATCTAGCCATCTCATCCTGGGCCTTCCCCTTCCTCTTTTGCCCTCGACCCTTCCAAGCATCAAAGCTTTCTCAAGTGAATCCTCTCTTCTCATTTGATGTCCAAAGTACTTTAGCTTCATCTTTATTATTGGTGTGCAAAAGTGAGGTTGTAATCACAGCGCATTATGGCTATGAAGTCTCACCTGCTGAGTTTGTTTGGACCCACCTCTGTGATCCCAAGAACTAACGTGGAGTAACTAACGTGCTGCGCTCTCTGGGTTGCAGCCACCCCCTTCCTCTTCTATTAGGCCACCCGGAAGGTAGGCAGGTCAGCCGTTCGAGACCCGAGTCGGACACGGCTGGCTTTGGAGCAAGGGAGACCTTTACCACCGGGGGGGGGGGGGAGAGGTGGGCACGGTTTTACCCCTAGTTTTTCAGTGATCCACCCTGTGAGATGTGGGGGGGGGGAGCGGCTTCTCCATCAGTGGTGGGATGTCAAAAATTTTACTACCCCACCGTGATGTCATCACAGTGTGGGAGGAGCTAACATCATGATGTCATGTCATGGGCGGGGCCAAAGAAAAAAAATACAAAATAATAAAAATAGGAAGCTTCAGGCTAGCAGCTTCTCTTCCTCCTCTCCATTTTGGGAGGACAGCAAGGAGGCTGTGCGTATGTGCCAAGCACTAGGCATGTGCATGCACACCAAGTGCTTGGCATGCATGCGCAGTGGGGGAACCAGGTTCCCCCTAAAAGCTGCTACAGATTCTCTGGGACACTGGGAAAAATTACTACTGGTTCTGGAGAACTGGTGAGAACCTGTTACATCCCATCACTGTTCTCCACCTTGTGAAGGCAAGGCAGGCGCCAGGGAGGCGGGCAAGGGGCTCGGCGGAGCGCTGGGTTTTCCCTTCCGGGAGCTGCAGGGTTAAGTGGAAAGGGGCAGGGAGGGGGGCGCGGGTGAAGGATCGCGCCGGCTCGGGTCCGATTTCAGCCCCCCTCGCTGGGGCCCGAAGTGTCAGAGACACGTGGCTCCTGGGACGGGAGATGTCAAAGCGGCCACACCACGCCGCCCCATCCACGCCCCCCCCCCCCCGGTCTCCGGCCCGGCTTGGAGGCCTTCCAGGGTGGGTGAAGGCGGCCAAAAACGGCCCAGCGCGCCACAACCCGACCGCGCCGTCGCCAGCCCAGCTCTCTACCCCGGCGCCGGCGGGCTTGCGATCCGGCTCGGGAAGGCGGGTCTCGCCTCCTCCCGAGGAATCGGGGCGCTCTCGGATCCCAGGGGCGTCTCTTGTCCCCCCCCCTCCCCGCCTGCCCCCACCCAAGAGAGGAGAGAGAGAAACAGACGCCAGGGGTGTGTCCTTGTGTCTGGCTTGAGGGGTTGACTCTTTTCCTTTAAAATTCCGAACCGAACTTCTGACTACAAGGGACTGAAGATAAAAGAATAAATAAGCAGACGCTTCCATTCACGGAGGGTTAGACATTTTTTTTCTTTTCTTTAAAAAACAACAACAAAACAACGTTCACTATATACAATAACGCCGCGTCCTAAAGTTTTATTTTAATATTAACATTAATAATAATATTTTGAAGTCTATAAAACAAAATTCACAAGCAACCCAAGTCGTACATTTTCCGAAGAATGGAAAATATCTTTATATATATATATATATCTTTACATATACATATATATTATTTCTTGCCAAAAGTTCACGCTTCTTTTAAAGACTTCGCGGGGGGGGGGGAAGCGCGAAGTGTGCTGTGGGGGGGTGGGGTGGGATTTTGCTCCAAACCACCACCTTTAAAGACTTTTCTCTGGAATATAAATTAACGGGAGTGAGTCGGAGATGGGGGACGGAGGGCGAATACTCTTACCAACACAGGAGACCAGGAGCAGCTCCCCTCCTTAGCAGTGACCCCGGACCTCTTGGGAGGGGAGGGGAGGGGGGGGGGCCCAAGGCTAGCCACCCGCACACGCGGGACACGCGCAAAAGAGGCGCGGCTTCCCTTGCGTCTCCAGCCCCGGGTAGCCGCTGCAGACTGACCACCCCTTCCGATCCAGACAACCCCCCCCCCCGGCTTGGGGGACGGAGGAGCCTGGCTTATTCCTAACGGGGACACTAAAGCAACGACACTTCTTTTACACCCTATATAACACTTCGTACTCTCTCTGGGCGGCTCCAAAGTTTTATTAGCCTTTGGCCTCCAACAAACTTGGGGCAAAAGGCTAACAAACCCACCTCGGGCTCAGGATGGAAGGCTGAGTCCACCTTGATTTCCTCCCCGCCAGGATCGAACTGGCAACGCTTTGGCTGCAGCAGCTTAACCGCTGCGCCACCAGGACAGGAAAAGAAGAGCCCCAGACTTGGTTTGAAAAAACTGGGGAGCGCAGCATCTGAGGCGCACGTGGCTCTGGGCAGGGGGCAGGGCCGTAGCGGGAGGGGGGGCAGGAGGGGCTTCACCCACCCTGAGTTAGCAGTTTGCCCACCTTTAAACTCCTGGCTGCTTATATGTATGAGATATATCTAGATGACACTGTTGCCCACCCTGAAACAATATATTCGCCCACCCACATCTAGAATCCTGGCAGTCAGGGTGGGGTTTTATTTGGGGGGAGGGGGGTTTCTCGTCCTCGTCCTCTCCCCCCCCCCCGACCCCTCCCCTAGCAGGAGCACTTGCACTCGGCGATGATGGGGTACTGGATGGGGATCCATGCGCAGCGCTGCCCTCCGCGCCGCTGGCAGCGCCACCGGAGGATGGTGAGGTGGACGGACTTGGCCGGCTTGCAGACCATGCCTTCGGGGACGGAGCACGAGCGCTTGCTGAAGCAGCTGCCGGCCTTGACGTAGCGGGGCCAGAAGCGGCTGCCCAGGTCGTTCCAGGCGTAGAGTACCGGGCAGAAGGTCTGCGACCACAGCCACAGCTGCAGCTTCCGGCGCAGCTTCTTGCTCAGCCGGGGGGGCTTCTTGCCCCCTCCTCCTCCTCCTCCTCCTCCGGCCGCCGCTTGCGCCAGGCCTCCGCCGCCGGCGCCCTCGGCGAACTCGAGGCTGCGGATCTCGCCGGGCATGGGGCCCGAGGGTCTCTGGCGCAGGAGCAGGTCCAGCTCGGCCAGGTCGTCCCCGGCCAGGCGATCCTCGGGCAGCGCCACCGCCATGAAGCCCGGGTCGAAGTGGGCGCCCAGCAGGCCCCGCAGCAGCGTGTCGTTGAGGTCCTTCTCCTTGGGGTCGAAGAGCGGGTCCGGGTGCTCGATTAGATCCACCAAGGGCAGGTTGTCGCTGGGCGCCGGGCGGATGTGCAGGTAGTGCTGGCCGGCGCCCGGCGCCGCCCGGAGCCCCAGCACCAGCGCCCAGCCGTAGAGGGTGGCCAGCAGCAGGCGCCGAAGCCGCCCCGGCGGGCCAGCCATCCTCGGCGGGGAGAAGCGGGCGAGGGCCAGGGCCCGGCTCACCCGGCAGGCATCGGGCTGCACCGGCCCGCCCGGCGGTCCCCCTGCCTTTCCTCCGGCGCAGCAGCAGCAGCAGCAGCAGCTGTAGCCCGAGGGCGACCGACGCCCCTCCGCCGACGCCTCTCGGACTCCCCCAGCAGCCTGGACGGCCGGCAGACGTCTTGCGCTCCGCTCCGGCGAAGATCCACCGCGGGCCCCTTTATTAGGGCGCCTGCACTCCCGGCTCCATCGCTCGCGGGGACGCCCGGGCAACGTCGAGCCCACTCTCGGGAAGGGGCTCCTCCGGGCGCGCCGCCTTCACCCTCGGGCCGGCCCCCGGGCAGCCATGCAGCCGGCGCGAGGCGATCCCTGGCCCTTCGCTTCTTGGCGCGCTCTGGTTCTGCCTGTCTGTCCAGGTGAGGCTTCCTTCCGTGAGCTCCTGGCCGCGGCTCAGTCCTCCGCGGTGGGCATCATCATCCCACCTCCCGCCTGTCCGGCGGCGGACCGAAGAAGTCCGAGGGCTGCTTTGGACGCTCGCAGCCTGTCCTTGCCGCCACCGGCTGGGCTGGGCTGGGCTGGGCGACCTTGGAGGGCAGCTCACTCGCCAAGCATGTGCGCCGTCCCACCTCCTGTCTGCCTGTCTCTCTCGCCTTTGACTCCGAGACCCGCGCGCCTGGCTTCCCCCTCCTCCTCCTCCTCCTCCGGCTCTTCCCCTCTTTTTGCCCCTGCTACCTGGGTCGCGGCTGCATTTATTCGCGCGGCTCCGCACATGAGCCCGTGATGTAATTCATAAGCGCGCTCGTTGGCTTCCAGCCCAAGAAATTCCCCGCAGACGCCACCTCGGCCCGAGCGTGAAATTGCCGGCTCAGGCGGAGGCGGGCTGTGGGAGGGTAGAGCGCCCTCTGCTGGCCGCCACCTCGGCCAGGTGCCCCGCCGCCTGCCCGCCCCCCCCTCACCCACCCCACGCCGGCTTAATTTGAAGTACTCTAGGCTGAGTAGATTCGGAGAAAGGAGGGGAAACTGGGTGACAGAAACGCCAGCGGTGTACTATCTGTAGGTGACTCCATCTGCTTGCCAGAAAAGAGCAGTGACTTGAAAGTACTGTGAGGAAGACTAAAGAAGAAAGCAGGGGAAATAGGATTATAGTTGAACATTTAGAAGTCAAATTACTTCAGAGCTGCTGCTTCTGTAGAATAATAATGTGTCAGAAATGATTCTGGGTTGAAAGGATTGTTGCTGAAGGAACTCCGCTCAGGGGATGTCCAAATCATCATCATCATCATCATCATCATCATCATCATCATCATCATCATCATCACCTCTGATTTCATTTAAAATGTCATCCCTTTCTGCTGGTGCCATTATAGACACTCATTGCACAAAGCTACCCACACCTGTCCACATGACAGTGGACAGACTTCACCCACTCAAAAGCAACAACTTTAGCTGCATGTTTAAGCAAATTCTGCAGCAAGAAAACAAAGTTATGCCTGGTTCATTCTTTTGAAAACTCAAAATGTACAGGCTACTAGCATGGAAAACAAGCAGTGATTGGGTCTGAACTTTTGTCAAGCTTCATCCATCCTGAACAAAGCACGGTAATTTTACCCAGATCCTCTAATTTGTAGTATAGTAACTGCTTATTGTTTTCCCAGTGATAGTTGGTGGCAAATTGTGAAAACATAGTTGTTATTGAGACTGCAGAGAAAGTGGGTGGCCTCCAAGGTGGTCTAAGCCAAAATCACTTTGTCCTCTGAAGCAACCCTTTGGTGCTCAGTCTCAGCATAAAATACTAATGTGGCTGGATTATACGGTATGTTTATGCCATATTATCAAAGGAACCCTTAGCTCTAGAAAAGCAGAGATTGCACCCACTCATACCAGTACAGCTGATCTGATGTGAATCAAATACAGTCAAACCTCACATAAAGAAAGCCTTGCTTAAAGAGTAACTAGCTTAAAGAGCAAAATTTTCTCTGAACGTTTGCTTCGCTTAACAAATAAAACCATCCAAAAACTCGCTTAACAAATAAATCAGGTTTCACAACCCCCCCACAATTGGTCATTTACAATGGTGTTTTGCTTAAAGAGTGAACTCGCTTACAGAGCAATCTTGTGGAACACATTATGCTCTTTAACCGAGGTACAACTGTATACCTACAACTGGAGCAGAAAACCATGGTAAAATCACTTGTGGTAGAATCACACATTTGCTATGGAATGTTTCTGGCTTGCTTTGGCACAAAAATATACCCGTTCAGAAGTGTGATCATTTTCCACACAGAAAAGCTGCATGCAAGGGTTCTAGCATGAGAGTCAGTATAATGTAGTGGAGAGAGTGTTGAACTAGGAGCCAGAAGACCTGGGTCCAAATCCTCACTTGGCCATGGAAAATCACTGGTGGAGGTGACAATGGTAAGATATTCCTTGAAAGCAAAGCAATCACACTTCCATATTGCCCCATAGTGCTAGTGCAGTCTCTGGGTAGTTCACAAGTTCACCCAACAAGCTGGCTCCTCATTTTATTGACCTTGGAAGGATGGAAGACTGAGTCATACTTGATCCCTGGTCAGGACTGAAATCACAACCTTTTGGTTGCAGTATAGCAGTTTAACCACTGTGACACCATCTTAGGTAAGGTAAAGTTTTCCATTGCTTGAAAGCCAGTCATATCCAACTCTAGGGTTCAGTGCTCACCTGTGTTTCAAAACCGAAGAGCCAGCACTGTGCTTCTGCAGATGTTTCCGTGGTCATGTGGCAGGCATGACTAGACACCAGAGCACAGCATGGTCCCTATTTATCTACTTGCAATTTCTTACTTTCAAACTGCTAGGTTGGCAGGAGCTGGGACAAAGATGGGAGCTCATTCCGTCCTGCAGTACTCGGGAATCGAACTGCTGACCTCCCACCTTCTTAGGCACTATACCACAAAAACCCTGTTAGGGTTGCCTAAGTAGGAAGCCACTTGATGGCACCTAGCAACAAGGCAAAGAGTACACTACTCTCTACTTTCTGTACATGTACTGAAAGGCAATTATTATTACTCTCACTCTTCCTCTTCTTCCTCCAAGTGGAAGACTATTCAGTTACTCAGACTTCTTTAGAAAGACAATTTTGCTAGTTGCCCGAATGTCTAAACAGTATTGGATTTCAACAACCTACAATCTATAGCGCAGGCCATGCAGCAGGGAGAAGACTCTTCCTGTTGAGATTCTACTTGTGTGTGTATTGTTAAATCAACATACTGTACAAGGAAGAAGACTGAGGATGGATGTGATAATGTACCCCACTCCTTCAGTCTTCCTTCTTGAGTTAAAAGTATAACATCTGCCATGGGCAAACATCACCTAGAGCAGCAATGGTAAACCGTGGCACTCCAGGTGTTCTTGGACTTCAATTCCCAGAAACCCAAGTCAGCATATCAGCTGATCAGGTTGAGAACTCATGTTCTACCACATACTGATTCTGCACAGAAAAAGAATACCTAAATGAGGCTCAAGTTACAGCACATCCATTTTGATTGCTCAGATCAAATGTTTGGTAATGTTGACTGTCTCTAATTCCTATAGACTTATTCCTATTAAGAGTTTAAAAGCAGGCCCAACACTGTCTTCAATGAAGAAGGCACACATGATTAATTCCAAGCATCTGTTGAGGTCAACTATTTTGGTTGAATGGGACCTTAATAGATTACCTCTCTCATTCTCTGATCTGGCAACCAATCAAATAAGTTATACTGTACTGTCAATAGAAGTACTGTATCTCATGGTCCATTAAAAAAACAAACACCTGGAGCAACTTACAAGAGCCCCAGTCCATAGGGGCACCCAACTAACCAACTTCCTGGAAATATTCCAAGCTGATTCTAGTCTAGGCCCATGCTGGTGTTTGTGTTTTCTAAATCTTTTTAGAGAAGCGGAGTCTCACACCTATAAGTGGAGAAAAACAAACATCTTGGCAAAATTATTTGCACACATCTAGCCCAGAGAACACAAGAAAAGGCAGAAGACAGGTGTTACTTTGGCAGTGACACCATTGCAAAGGGGAAAAAAATTAACCAAAGTGTAGAGGGAAGAACGACAGTCCCAAATTTTCTAAAATGAACCACCCCAAATCCTTTGTTGTAATATCAAGGAGATCAAGGGACTCCTTGCTCATGATCACACATGCCTTGGTCACCTCCAGACTTGTAATGCGCTCTACATGGGGCTGCACTTGGCGACCATTTGGAGGCTTCAGCTGGTCCAGAATGCGGCTGCTCGAGTTGTGATGGGGTGCGGATGTTATGCTCATGCCTCACCACTTCTCTGGAAGCTGCACTGGCTCCCAGTGTGCCTCCGGGTGCAATTCAAGGTGCTGGTTATTACTTTTAAAGCCCTACATGGTAGTGGGCCAGGAAACTTAAAAGACCGCGTCACCCTGAGAACATCTGTCCGTCCCACTAGAGCAGACCGGAGAGGCTCTCTGGTCATACCTTCAGCTAGAGAGGCTCATCTCTCTAGCACAAGAAGGAGGGCCTTTTCTGTGTCCGCTCTGGCCCTATGGAACCTCCTGCCAACAGAGTTATGTCTCCAGACGGAGTTGCTGCCCTTTAGGAAAGGAGTGAAGATCTGGCTGGCGGGACATGTGTGGGGAGTGGGCCAGACGGCCAACTCGGTTGCCTGGCTCGTTTAAATATCCCACCTTTCTCCTCAGTGTTTTGACTTGAATTTTAATTTTTATGTATGTGTTTTAATTGTTTTTAGTTGTAAAGCCGCCCTGAGTCTTCGGAGGAGGATGGGGTACAAATGAAAAATTAAAAAATTAAAAATAAATCTAGATGAAAATCCAGAGCCCTGGATTTTATCAAAAGAATTAGCAAACATGAGCACAGAATCCACCTCTTGATTAATATTTCTATGACGCAGTAAAATATGGGAACTTTATAATCATCTTAAATAATAATCTTGGAACTGCAGAGCTGGAAGGGACTGTATGATCATCAAGTCCAGCTCCTGTCAAACTCTCAACCTTTGGAGCTGCAGCCAGATAACTAAACCACTTGGCTATCCAGCAGTTATCCAGTGTTGTCTTTTAAAAAAAACCAGCCAATTTAGGGATTCAGAAATTGCAACCAAGATGGACAAAACATGTTCTGGGTTTGGGATACACTGGATACATACTCATAATAAATCTAAGTGTGCAAGTTTAAGTGAGTTTGTCCAAATATATCAGATAGTAATCAAGGATAGCTGGTCAGTTTGCTTTGCTTTGAAGCTAAAATTGCTTGCTGATGGTGGTGAGATCTCAAAGTATAAAGTATCTTAACTGGGATATATTTTGCTTTCAGTTCAAGATTCAAATTCTGGATTGTGTGATTCCACATATGATAGAGAATGGATCTCAGTGAAAGAAAATGTACTGTGCCGCTAGTAAAGAAAATAACTTGCAATTGCTTCTCTTTTGTGATGGAAAATAATATGTCTAAAAGGAAGGGGAGGGAAGTAACTTAAAAATTATTTTTCAAAAGCAAATGTATAAATGATGTATAAATGAATTTTCCAAGCATACAGCCAAAGAGGTGTTAGTTTTTTTTGAAAGCAGAAACAAAGGATCTTGTGACATCTTTGGGACTGACAAATTTTATTTGGCATAAGCTTTTGTGGACAGCAGCCCACATTTTCTAATGCGCATGGAGTACAATATTCAGACACAGATTTGTACGCAAGTAGTTATGGCGATTGGTTACAGAGTGAAATGGGATATAGAAGATAAATATGTCAAATTGAATGAAACTTAATTGAGAAAGAGATTTCTTTTGATGCTGAGTATCCTGCCAACGTAGCAGTTCGAAAGCAAGACATTGCAAATAGATAAATAGGTACCACTTTGGTGAGAAGGTAAACAGCGTTCCGTGTGCTCCAGGGTCTAGTCATGCCTGCCATATGTCCATGGAAAAGTCTGCAGACACAGATAGCACTGGCCCTTTGGCTATAAACAGAGATGAGCACTGAACCCTAGATTTGGATACGACTGGTTTTTGAGCAAGGGTGACCTTTACCTTTACTATTGTATTATTTTAACGGTGACAATGAAGACATTGAAATTGTTAAAGAGTTTGTATACTTTGACTCAATTATCAATTCAAATGGAAACTACAGCCACGAACTCAGAAGAAGGCTGAGACTCAGAAGGGTGGCAATGAAGGAACTAGAAAAGATCATCAAGTGGAAAGAGATGTCACTGGAGACCAAGATCACCCACACTCTTGTATTCCCAATCACTATGTATAGGTATAAAAGCTGGACAGTAAAGAAAACTGACAAGGAATAAATTGATTTGTTTGACATACGGTGCTCAAGGGAGAGCTTTGAAGATACCCTGAACTACCAGAAAGATGAGTAAGTGGATCCTACAGGAAATAAAGCCTAAACTGTCTCTGAAGGCAAAAATGATAAAGTTGAGGCTGCCATAGTTTGGGCACATTATGAGAAGGCAAGACTCTCTGGAAAAGATAATAATGCTGGGAAAGGTTGAAGGCAACAGGAAAAGAGGAATGCCAAATATGAGATGGTCTAACTTCCTAAAAGAACCCACTGGCTTGAGTTTACAATTGCTGAATAGGGCTGTTGAGGACAGGGCCTTCTGGAGAGAACTCATTCATAGGGTCAGTCAAAGGCAGGCACAACTTGATGACATGTATCAATAATTTTAAAAATTGTATTGCTAGGGATGGGTGAGAATTTCATTCCTGTTCACTATGTATAATGTGATCCCCCCACCCCCAAATATCTTTATATGAAGGAAGAAGGAACTTGTGATGTTTAAAAGAAAGAAAAATGGTCAGTATTTTGTTAGTTAAGCACACTTGTGTTAATTCCATCAGTGTAAATTTCAGTGGTGAATTGCCAAGAATTAAGACACTGGCTTTAGTTTTTCTTATTATGCAGCAATTGTATAGCTTTGTACATGCCCTGAAAAAAAAAACCCCACAGAGCCAACTTCTTATGGCAGCTCACTCCTGAAATTTATACTGGTGGAGTAACACTGGTGTAATAGATATATAATAAGATTCTGGTGGATAATAATTGAATCTGGGAGATATGATATGTTAAAAAATCTGTCTAGTCTCAGATCCTCGAGGGCTTAACTCATAAAAGTCTGGATTTTAATTCTTCTGTATTAGTGTTGAATTAGAGACTGACGACTCGTTTTCTTGAGCAGGACTTGATCTTTAACACTTGAAAGGCAATAGGCACAACACAGAATCCATTGAGTACAAGCAAATGTTAAATGGGAGAGTAATGAAGTTCACTTATGGCGTTGTCTTAAAAACATTTACCAAGCATAATTAGTTGCATGTTTGGGATGGAAATGTCTTGAGGTTTAAAACAATGCAGGAGAAAGTGAAATGTATAGATTTTATCTTTTCCATTTAAGGAGAATTTGTGGCCTAGGGCCCTAGGCAGATTCTGCCCAGGTTATCCTGCTATGGTAATAAGAGTAGACCATACTGCCAGTGACTCAGTGCTGAATGTCAGGCATCGGTTAACTAACCTGACCACACTGAAGTCCAACAGCCTTGGGTGCCAAAGTCCACAGGGAAGGGAGATGGTCCCCACGTGGATTAAATCCCACTTGAATCCATCTTGATGGAGGGCAGCAGCTTCATCAATCCTGGACTGGGGCTGAGGAGGACTTTGTGTACCAAAAGGGCTCTTGACTAGAAAGTGACTCGCAGAATTGGATCAGTAGTATGGGTGTCACGCGCTGCAGTGTGGAAGGCAGATGAAAGGCCACTACATTATATTCTCAGGACGATCTTCATGGCTGATCACCATGAGGATCGCCAACATTCAGAATTGGATACAACAGAAGGAGGAGGAGGAAAATTTATCTAGGGATCCAGTGTGCTCCAGAGACTTCACAGGCAATACAAAACCAGGCCAACGTGTCTGTAAGGTAAAGGTCACCCTTGCTCGAAAGCCAGTCATATCCGACTTTAGTGTTCAGTGCTCATCTCTGTTTATAGCCAAAGAGCCAGCGCTGTCTGCGTCTGCAGACGTTTCCATGGACATGTGGCAGGCATGACTAGACACCGGAGTGCACGGAACGCTGTTTACCTTCCCACTGAAGCGTTCCCTGTTTATCTATTTGCAATGTCTTGCTTTTGAACTACTAGGTTGGCAGGAGCTGGGACAGAGACGGGAGGTCACTCCATCATGCAGTACCCAGGAAACCAACTCCGACCTTCCAGTCAGCGAGTTCAGCATCTTAGCCACTTGAGCCACCACAGTCCTCTGTTTGTGATGCTTGAGCAAACATGATACAGCCTTCATTTAGGTCTCAACTAGAGGGCTTTAAAATAATTTAACACACTGTACTAATAATTGACTAATAATTGAACATACTATTCTAATAATTGAGTATACTATAGCATCACTCTAAAATATAAGCAATGATGAAAGACAAACTAACTTGTTAGTAGCAGCTGTGCACAAGAAAGATACAGTACTGTATATAAAAGCTGCTAATGGGTAACTAATCTGCGTCAAGTGGTTTTGGAGAGATACAAGATTAGACACATTTGGCTATTTACTTGTAAACCACTTATGTAATTAAATGTTTGCAGGACAGAGGTGAACTCATTCTACTTAGGTTTTATTGACCTCCAACATAAACAGTTGTAAAAATGGTGTTTACTCAGTAAATAAGGTAAAACGACAGAATGGTTAAGGTTATGCTTTTGATTCATGGTTAAACAAGAGGGGTTATCAACCTATGAAAGGAATAGAATAGTTTCAAGTTGTATCTTATAACATAGCCAGAGACCGATGAAGTTGGCAGGGAACCTGCAGCGATGGTGATAAATGACTAATAAATAATACATATTTTGAAGCCCAGCTCAACAGATAAACATTTCTTGAGTTCTGGGAAAACTGATGTACTGACGCAATCAAAATGAGCAACAACCCCAGAAACTCTTCAGCCATCGACACAAGATGTATCCAAGGAGTATTAGCGGTGAAATTTCAAAACAACCCTCTAGCAAATATACAGGCTGCAGAAAAGCCAGTTTCCTGGTTTTATGCAACATGAGCCAGGATGAAAGAGGTTTCACTCTGGTCTTAAACTGGTAGATTTTGTTTAATCATTTCATTTTCCTGTTTTTGAAGGCAACATTTATCCTTCCAGTGTTGGCATTCTTAACTTCTCCCTGGTGTATTTGAACCTGTTTTCTTGGAAGGCTTTCTGCATGATAGATGAGGTTGTAAATATGTGGACAATGACAATTGTAATTTCATTTCAAGGCTCGTAGTTAACTTTTCTTTTAGGAGTACGTCTCATTTCCATTCATCCCAGTGAACAATAAATGCAGGAAACCATGTTTACTAATCGGAGCAAATCAAAACAGAAATAGTAGGGTAATATTTTAATAACCGCACATCAAAATCCATTGAACCAGTTTTTAAGACACCCAGAAGTTTTCTTTGCCTAAATGTATGCTTGAAGAGATGGTCTATTTTACTGTTGTTTATTGTTTCTTGGATTAGGTTATAATGACAGATGGTGCAAGTCTAATTTGACTTACTGATAACCATTACCATTTCAAGAATTAAAAACTCATATTTGAGAGAGAAAATAGTATGGGGAGAATTGAGTTGCCTTACAAAATGTTCTACTCAGGAATGGGCACGAAGGAAGAAAGGAAGGAAGGACACCTAACTCCTGTTGCCCAGTGAGGGGTGGAGAGGAGTGTGACCAGTGTTTGGCAGCAACAGGTTTGCTCACACACACAGGAGGGGGGAGGGTGTAGCAAAATTGGGTGGCCTCTGAGTGGGATGGTGGTGGTGGTGGTGGTGGTGGTGGCGGCGAAATTGGGTGGCCTTAAGGCGGGGAGTAGTGAAATTGGGTGGCCACGCCCACCTCCCTGCCCTGCCCCATCAGGTTTGTCTCTGCAAGTGCTTCAAGGTCTCCCTTGCTCAAAAGCCAGTCATATCTGACTCTAGGGTGCAGTGCTCATCTCCATTTACAGCCAACGAGCCAGTGCTGCCTGTGTTTGCAGATGTATACATGGCCATATGGCAGGCATGACTAGATCACCCATGACGTAGGCTCCACCTATGATGTAGGTTCCGCCCACAGTGTGGTAGTGATTTTTTTTTTTGGCCCACCACTGAGTGTAATGAGAAATGAACATAGTCAGGGAAGCTTACTGAGCAACCCAGTAGGCTAAAAAGAAACTAGGGTGAGAGAAAGAGAGATAGAGTATGTGATTTGCATATGTGTGTGCAAGAGAGAACTGTGAATTCAAAGGAGAGTGTTGTAGTCAGTTTCTTCAAAAAGTTACTTGGTTTTAACAGGAACTCTTTGCTTGACTGTTAGATAGGCCAGTGGTGGCAAACCTATGACATGTGTGCCAGAGGGGCCCTCAGAGCCCTCTCTGTGGGTACGCACACTGTCGCCCCTGCACAGAGTTTGCCCACCCCTCTGCCCAGAAGCCCAATGGGAGTGCTTCCTCCCTCTCCCCAGCACAGAGTGAGTTTTGGGTTGTAGTCTGGGCACTCGGTCTCTAAAAGATTCGCCATCACTGTGGTAGGTGTTTTGTGATTCAGTGGTTGGGATCTGGTTACCTGGTTTTGTAAGTAGCAACGACCAGTATGAACATTTGAATCAATGGAACCCATGGAGGAGTTAATTCACCAAATGCCCTTTGAGTAAATGGGCTTGCTTTAATGCAACTTACTACACTAAGCCAGAAGACACCCTTTTGTAAACTGAACTTCCTTTATAGCAGCCATTGGGGTACACAGAAAGAGCCTCCTCGAAGATTGTGGTATTTTTGAACCACAATTGGGTATACACTGGTAACAGCAACCTTGTGTTTTGATGGCTAATCTTTCTCACACTAGGTCAGGCCAAAGGAATGGCAGAATGAACTCACCAAAAGGTGCCTTCATTTTGGTAGTTTCACGCTTGGCTTAGACATGGAAGAAGAAGCAGTCATTACATGTCCTTACTATGACTATAACCAGTGATGGGCAGCAGCAGGATTGCACCAGTTTGCCAGAACCAGTAGTAGCTTTTCCTAGTGTCCTGGAGAACTGGTAGCAGCTTTTTTTTTTTTTGGGGGGGGGAACCACCTCAGGGACTTACCTTTTCACTGGTTCCCCCACTGCGCATGCAAACCAAGCGCTTGGCATGTATGCGTGCCTATAGCGCTTGGCACACCTACAGTGTTTGGTGCACCTACAGCACTTGGCATGCATGCGTGCCTACAGCACTTGGCACGCCTACAGCGCTTGGCATGCCTACAGTGCTCGGTGTGCATGAGTGCCTACAGCAATCTGCCTGCCAACTCAAGCAGCCATTCGCTGCTTGGAGTATGGTAGCGCAGAGTGTCAGGTGGCCATGCACAGCCACAGAGGAACCAGTGGCTGCTGCTGAGGCCCTCGGAGATCTCCTTGCTGTCCTCCCAAGTGGGGAGGAGGAAGAGCAGCTGCTAGCCTGAAGCTCCCTACAGCCTGCTCCCCAGAGTAAGTGACTCACCTTTGGGTGTGGGGTGGGTGGGTATATTTTAATGTGTATTTAATGTGTATTTATTTTTAATGTGTATTTAATGTATTTTTATGTCTATTTAATTTGAATTTTTATGTGTACCTATTTTATGGGTTTTTTTTACTTTAGCTCCACCCACGATGTTGGCTCCACCCATGACATCATGTCGTTGACTCAGTCAATGACATCATGATATTGGCTCCGCCCACAGTGTGGTAGTAAACATTTTGACTGCCCACCACTGACTATAACTCATCTAAGACCTGATTCCCTTCGGGAAGGGGTAGTTATTCCTGCAAATTTCATCCAATTCTGCCAAAAATTAATAGTATTCCCTCTAAAAGAGACACAAGTCCACCCTCTGCATCTATTTGTGTGCAATATAAGTACAGTAATTTCCTCATACTAGGATGCTATGAATAAAAATACCACCCTGTTGTAACAAAGAGAGGGCCATTTGCTGGCTCATCAGATGCCATTTTTATAAGGTGAGAGCGAGCCCCGGTGAGAGAATCTAGTCACTGTATCTCCATCATCTGTGACACGATGACAGGCATGTTGCTATTACAATACAGCATACAACCCCCCCCCCCTCATTCTCTTTCTCAGAAATTAGCCCTTGTTTGGTACAGTTAGGTATGGTGTAAGATCTTAAGAAGAGAGAGGATGTCGCTCAAGGCCTGCCCAACATGCTGAGCACACTATGTGTGTAGACACACATACACACACACAGAAAACCATCACCACAAAAAATCAGACTTTGCTGGCAAACAAATACATCCAAATGTGTGGGTGTTACTGAACCTCTGAACTACTCCATCACCGCAGTGTTGATTCTTTTTTTAAAAAAAGGCACCCAGTGCTATGTAGAATACAAGCCCCCCCCTTCCCCAAAGTGGAGACTTTTGTCTTGAGAGCTACATTTGTGCATTCATCTCCTGATAAACTGTTTATCTTAGTTTTTATGAGGGCGTCTTATAGCAAGCCAGTTAGAGACAAGACTGGAGTGTTTCTCTCTTGTGTGTATGTGGAAAGGGGAGCGGTGGAGTGAGGGGGGGGGAACACAAGGTATTTATACCTCTCTGGTTGGTTCTATATATCATACATGGGGGGCACTTTCCCCTCTCAGCCTGCCTGTCTCTTGCAGCAGTATCTTCTGCAATAAATCAGTTGTGTTAGTATTTTGTTACTAAAAAGAATTTTCTTTTCATTTGAAAGCTCCACTTGGCTAGGAAGAGGAACAGAGACACAGACATTCACACAGCTTCAGAAAGAAAACCTCAAGTCAACCAAAAGAGAATCAATTATTTTTTAACTTTCTTGGTGGCTAGAACCCTATTGGTATGCTATCTATGTGTAAGTGAATAGTGTACATTGCAGCAGGAAATTGCTGAGAATTCATAAAGTGCTGGTTGCATTCCAGGTTGCACACCCAGTTGTGCCAACAGGCACGTCAGCAGGAAGATGATGTGAGTTTAGCTATGCTGAGTATGACAGGGATCTTGTGAACGAGCGTAAATATACACATGTATAGCTGTTCAGCTATACATGTCACTTGGCCAGTGAGAAGGATAAGTTGCCCCTAGGACTCAAATTTGGAATACATTTTCTTCATCATGAATCTTGTTCCTAAAGTGGTTGGAAACAGTCCATACCACAAAAAAACTGCCTTTGGGGGACAGGACATCCCAACGCACACTTGTCACTGATGAACAGGTTGTGTGGAACATGCTAGGGTGGCGTTCTTCATCCAGACCCAGTTACATGTATTGTATCTTGGAACACACCCACGCAGTCTTCTTGTGCTCACTCTATACTGTACAGAAACAGAGGACATGCATTGTGTGTAGGGAATGCACTCTTTGTTTAAGGTCTTCTTTGCAAATGGCACTTTGAATGCATGGAAGAAAGATTGGCAAGAATAATCTTGGAACTATCCCCCCACCCCGCTTTGATCATTTCTACGTTGGATGATTGCCTTATTTTACTGAAGAATAACAGAGAGACTGAATTAAGGCTCAGTGAATTGGGGGCACCAGTGTGGAACCTTCCATCTCCCTCCACCCAAGTCTTCTCTAAATGATTAACTGATCAAGCCTCTTAAATAACACCAAGAAACAATACTTCACAGTGCTGATGCTGACAACGACCTCTACCTCACACCACTCTATTGGCACCTCTTTGAGTTTTACTATGGATGTTCTGATCTCCTTCTATAATGGATGATGGGTGGCTGACTGAACAAGGCAATACCTTCTCCCTGCCCTTCCTCTTCTTTCTTAAATATGTTTATCGGCTCCAATGCATAGGATTTGTTTAAAGACTTTTATTTCCACCATCATAACCCCTACTCAACAGTTGTGTTTTTTTTCTAGCACATGTTTACTGATGGCTCAGGAACGTTGGAGACTAGGGAAAGCATCTGAAAAGGTTTACAGATTTCTACAAGCATTTAAACCAGGAATTTTAGATTTCATGTTAGCAAAATAACAGACAAAAATCTATTCTGAGATGCATACATCTTAGGTTGCTGTTCTATAAAGAATACTGTAAACCAACAGAGTAGCCTCATGCAAATCTACAATTTTAGAGATTGTTTAAATCTCCAGTAGATTCCCATTACAACAATTTGCTGAAGAGCTCAGCTTTTTTAAAAAATGTTGAATTGCATTTTTTTTCTTTCTTTCCTGGCACTGAAATGGCAGAAGGAGGCAATAAATGTAAGTTTGAACTGCTCCCCACCCCTTACAGACCAATTGAATTATTAGTATGCTGGATGAGACCACCTATGGATTGTACCATTAACTACATTATATACAGCGCTCAGTAAGATAAACAGGGGCCAGAAGTTTGTCAGACCATGGCCTGGATATCCTCACTGTATCTCTAAATTCTCAATCGGAGCAGGAAACAAGGTAGCTATGGCCTTTTAAAAGAGCCCACCAAAGTTATAGCTTGGATTTAAAAATAAAAAGTTTGAGGGAGACTTGTTAAAGAATCCTTGAGGCAGGTCTGCACCTCTTCATGGTGCTTCTGAGGGAAGGACTAAAATTATGCCTCCTCCTATTATATGTACAAAAACTAGTGGAACTAAGCTGTTGAATCCAACTTCAATATTGACCTTGTTGCTGCCGCTTCCTACCCTCTGTCTCTTTAAGATAAATATATCACTTTTCCTAATGGTAGGGCCAGTTCAAGCTTTATTCCTTCTTTATCGGCCCACTCACCTTCCTGTAGAGAATTACTTATCATGTATAGCTACTGATATAGTGGCTAAAGAGAAGGTTGACCCCCATGTCCCATTCTTTTAAGCTTTACTTATTTTTCTCATCTTTCCTCATCCTTACAGTAAGAGGAAAGGCTTCATGAGGGATAAAATTGTGTGAACATACCATGGACAACCATCTGCTATATCTGCTTTGATTCAGATTCCTGTATTGAGCCAGGGGTTGGATGTGATAGCCTAAAGGCCACTTCCAAATTAGTTATTCTATGGGAGGACCAAGCTTCCCTAGTCTTTGGGAAATTTATTCCTATGGGTTGTCACCAGGAGCCCTAACAAGCCCACAGACATGAGTAGGAAGGGGAATCATTTTTCATTTTTCAAATTGGCCCAGGGATCACCTAAGTCTGCAGGCACTGCCTTACGAACAGTGATGGGCAGCAACAGGTTCGCACCAGTTCGCCAGAACCGGCAGTAACTTTCCCCAGTGTCCCAGAGAACCGGTAGCGGCTTTTGGAGGGAACCACCTTGGGGGCTTACCTTTTCGTCAGTTCCCCCACTTGATGTGCATGCATGCCTACAGCACTTTGCACGCATGCGCGGCCTCCTTGCTGTCCTTCCAAGCAGGGAGGAGGAAGAGAAGCTGCTAGCCTGAAGCTCCCTATAGCCTGCTCCCTAGGGTAAGTGACTCATCTTTGAGTGTGGGTGTGGGTGTGGGTGTGGGTGTGGGTGTGGGTGTGGGTGTGGGTGTGGGTGTGGGTGTGGGTGTGGGTGTGGGTGTGGGTGTGGGTGTGGGTGTGGGTGTGGGTGTGGGTGTGTCTTTTAATGTGTATTTAATGTGTACTTATTTTTAATGTGTATTTTTATGTGTTTTATGTCTATTTTATGTGTATTTTATGTGTTTTTATGTCTATTTTATGTGTATTTATTTTAATGTGTATTTTATGTGTTTTGTGTGTACAGTAATACCCCGGATAACGTTATGATTGGTTCCACAAGTCATGACGTTATCCGATTTTTAGCGTTGTCCGATGCATGCATCGAACAACGCTAAAAAAAAAAAAAGCCCTGACTTCAGGGACAAACCACTTTAAAGGCAGGCAGGGAAAGAAGTTTTCCTCCCTGCCTTTAAAGCCACCCCCCACCCGCAGCGGTTAAATTTAAACTACAGGAAGAGAGCGGGTTGTGTTTTTTCCTTCCCCTCCCTGTATTTAAAAGACAAGCCTCTCTCTTCCTGTAGTTTAAATACAGGAATTTATTTATTTATTTATTATTTATTTATTATTCCCATTTATTATCCCGCCCCAATCGGGCATACCCGACTCTGGGCGGCTTACAAGATAAAAACACAATCATAAACCCTAACCCATCCAATAAAATACTAATAAATTAAAAATTTAAAAACTCTGAAAGTTCATAAAAACATGAAATAAACCAGGAACAAGCAACTCCATGGAATAAAACCAACAGCAAGGGAGGCTGTCCCTTAAATTAACCACCCTGTGTGGGATCTCACAGACCTTGGTCCCCACACATGTCCCGCCAGCCAGGTTTTTAAACCCTTTCGGAAGGGGAGGAGCTCTGTCTGTAGACGTAGATCAGTTGGGAGGAGGTTCCAAAGCGCCGGGGCGAACACAGAGAAGGCCCTCTTCCTAGTGCTAGAGAGATGAGCCTCCCTAGCTGATGGAATGACAAGAGAGCCCCTCCGGTCCGCCCTGGTGGGACGGACAGACATTCTTAGGGTGACGCGGTCTCTGAGGTATCCTGGCCCACTACCATATAGGGCTTTAAAGGTAATAACCAGCACCTTGAATTGCACCCGGAGACATACTGGTAACCAATGCAGCTCCCGGAGCAGTGGTGAGGCACGAGCATAACGCCCGCACCCCATCACTATCCGGGCCGCCGCATTTTGGACCAGCTGCAGTCTCCGAATGGTCACCAAGGGCAGCCCCATGTAGAGCGCATTACAGTAATCAAGTCTGGAGGTGACCAAAGCATGTGTGACCATGAGCAAGGCGTCCCGGTCTAGGAGTGGGCGCAACTGGCGTATTACACGAAGTTGTGCAAAAGCCCTCCTGGCCACGACTGCCACGTGCTTCTGTCTTTCTCTCCCTCCCTTTCCCTCCCTGGTTCTCTAGAGAACCAATCACATCTTTCTCTTTCCCCCTTCCCTGTAGTTTAAATACAGGGAGGGAAAGAGACACAAGCAGTCTCTGCGACTGCAGTAGGGTCGGGGAAAGGCGGGTGCTTTTCCCCAACCCTACTGCAGTGGCAGAGACCGCTGCGGGTGGGGGGTGGATTGAGTAGTTCTACCCAAACCACCCCACACCTGCAGACCATTGCATCGGACAACACTAAAAGAATCGTTATCTGATGCAAGTTTTTTCCAAAAAACTTGCATCGTTATCCAATTCTAGTGTTGTCCGATGCAATCGTTATCCGGGGTATTACTGTATTTTTATGTCTATTTAATTTGTATTTTTATGTGTACTTATTTTTATGAGTTTTTTACATTGGCTCCACCCACATCATTGGCTCCACCCATGACATCATGATGTTGGCTCCACCCATGATGTCATGACATTGGCTTCACCCATGATGTTGGCTCCGCCCACAGTGTGGTCGTAAAATTTTTGGCTGCCCACCACTGCTTACGAAAGTTGCTGAACAAACTGTTAATTGTTCTTTATGACAAAAACTCAACCCCATGAAAACATATTTACCAAAAACAAGGAAAATGTCTCCAGATAAGGGCCAGCTCTAATATTAGATGACTTGAGGTGTCAGCTACAGGTAGCAGATTGTTAGTTACTTAATTTGTTTTGCTACCAGGCATTTTGGAAAGATGCTGCCTCATGTGCCAAAGTAACCTGCCCATCTTTAAGGCACAATGCACCTTGTCTAGTGTGCAATTTGCTCTTTGGCCACAGGCAGCAAAAGGCATTGAGCTATCCCTATTCTGGCTATGGGGAGGGACTGCTGCAGAAGGCAGACCTCAGTGAAGCTAGATAGAGAACAAACAAGCCAGGAGAATAAAATATATTTATTTCAGCCCAGCACACTGAACTGTTTATTGTTCATGAAAGCATGTATTCAAAATACAGCCTCATCTTGATATGTTGGAGACACCAAAAGGATTGTCTCGTTTAGATTAAACCAGGAAAAAACTACACTGGAACATCCTATCCCTCTTACACACATACTGGCTGCATTCCAGATTAGACAATCGCTCCATAGACTGACATCTAAGGGTGTTTGAAGGAATGTTGCCCAAAATGCAACTGGATATTGTTTCTTTTTGACATTTTGAAGCTTCAGCAGCTGAATTTACAAGATCTGTCTCTTGACACATCTGGAGGGAACTTATCTGAGGTGACAAAGATGCTCAGTATGTGAATCTGCAAGGGACACAGTACATCCATACAGCTCATCCTACTATCCAATCTGTCTGAAAATAAGAATCCCATCTAGGAATACAGTACACAGAAAGCAGGGCCAGTCCTATCATTAGATAGGGAACAGTTGCCACATAGGTGGGCAGGAAGAGGCAGCAAGGTGCCAGCCAGCCAACTCATACCTACCTACCTGTTTAGTGGAAGCAGAAGGGGTTAGGGCCCAGTGGTGGGCTCCAAAAAAAATTACTACCACACTATGGGCATGGCTGTGGGCATGGTATGGTAGGCATGGCCAGGGGGAAAGCCCTGCATTGCACCTGAATTAGGACTACATGTATTGTACTTTATTTCAAAACTTGGATGGGCAGGGCCAGTCAGAATTTTTCCTGCTGGTTCTGGTGAACTGGTGTGAACCTGCTGATGTCCACCACTGTTAGGGCCTCACCTTTGTTCCCCTCCTGCTGTGTGTATGTGTCCCAGGGCTTATCTGCTTGCCAATGTGTAAATATTCCCTATTTTATTTTATTTTACTTATCTCCCACGGCTCCCTTCACCTGTATTGTGCCTTCTGCACTAACCACCATTGGCAGTTGGGCATAGAGATTTTGTAATGTGGAGATGTTCTCCGTTCATCTGGGCCTTTGTCGCCTGTATCTGGACTTGTCTGGGCTAGCAGACATTTCCAGTCCAAGAGAGACAGCCCTCCCCTTCTGGCAGGCTGGCCATGTAAGGGGCAGGGCACCCCCTCCCCTTCCTTGTTCCCCATAATGAAGCATGACTGCAGTAAACCAGAGCTTTTGATTCGGCCTCTTTGCATCCCTTTCAAGAGAAAGGGAGTCTTTGTCCCCTTCACCCCTCATAACCTCTTTTATTTGAGCGTTTACCTCTCATGTGTGTTTATTCATCAATATTAAAACATCTGCACTTTCCCATGCCTTGCATCGCAGTACAGTGGAACCTCATACAACAATCGCCCCGTATAGCCATGAAATCGCATAACACTTAGGTTTTGGAGAAAAAATGGCATCCCCACATAACAATTTTCCCTATGGAAAAAAAATCATACAACAATTTTTCAATGGGAAAAACCACTTAGTGAAAAAAATCATTGTACAGTGGTACCTCACTTAAGGAGCATAATGTGTTCCATGATATTGCTCTTTAAACAAATTTGCTCTTTAAGTGAAACACCATTGTAAGTGACCAATTGTGACTTCTGGGGTGTGTGTGTGTGATTGCGAACCCTGATTTAGTTGTTAAGCGAGTTTTTGGTTGGTTTTGTTAAGTGAAGTAAGAATTCAGGGTAAATTCTGCTCTTTAAGTGAATTACTCTCTAAGGAAGGTGCTCTTTATGTGAGGTTTTACTGTACGTTGCATCCCATAGGGCAGTGATGGCTAATCTTGGCACTCCAGGTGTTCTTGGACTTCAGTTCCCAGAAACCCAAGTCAGCACGCCTGATGATCAGGGCTTCTGGGAATTGAAGTCTAAGAACACCTGGAGTGCCAAGGTTAGCCATCACTACCATAGGGAAAATCGCTATACGATGCATGCATCGTATAGCAATTGTTTCGTACAACAACGAGCCATGATAAAAGTTTGAGATACAAGGAAAATAAAAGAAGTTACGTGGGGATATATAATGCTTCAGCATTCCACATTTCTGGCTTGTGGCAGGAGAATGTAAATGGCACAGAAGCACAGATGGAAGGAAAATCTGGGAATTCTCCCTGCTTTCATGAGTTTACAACTCTTTCTGTTCTAGCCCCGTATATGAGTTATATACAGCAGGGGTCCTATAGCCCAGGAGTCTCAACCTTTTAAAGCCGGAGGCCAGGTTGCGCTCCCTCAGACAGCTTGGGGGGCTGGATGGCCATTTTGCCCTTCCTCCACCACATGGCATGTTTTGGGTGTGGTGGAGGTGATGGGGGCCACATGAAACGGTGCTGCGGGCTGGATATGGCCCACGGGCTGCAGGTTGAGAATCCCTGCTATAGCCTTTCAAATTCTCACTGTTGATAGAAATATGAGAGTTACAGTTCTCACAGCACAGAAGTGCACTCAATGCTAGATGCTGCACCTGTTACATTTATGCTACTCACACCAACCATGACAAGAAGCCCCGCTTTTTGCTAGCCAAGTGAAACTGGACCTCTAGGCTCCAGCCTAATCTGGGCTGCCAGTGGAAAATCTGGCCCACAATGGGTTGAACATACAGAATCGTCCCCAGATACTTTAACTCTAAATGCACATCTGGTACAACAGACTTTTACTGGTGGTTCTCGGGGTTTCTCGTACAGTATAGTATCTGTACGGGGGCAGGGGGTTGATTTGTTTGAAATATGATGCCGCAGAACAGCTTTGCAGATACCTCAAAAAAGACAAACAAATGAATTCTAGACCAAATCAAGTTTGAACAGTCTCTGGAGACAAAAAATGATAAAACCAAGGCTGTCTAACTTTGGGCATGTCATGAGAAAACAAGATTCTCTGGAAAAGACAATAATGAGAATGGTTGAAGGCGGCCGGGGGGGGGGGGAGAGACCAAATATGAACTCTATGCCTCTAGCTGCTAATGCAAACTCTGTTCTTTATATCCCCACCTCGCTTAGAAATAACACAGACCTTTATCCTTCCTTATCAGGGCTCCTGTTCCTGGAACTGCATTCAGTTGAATTTGCTTCCAGGCACAGTTACAGACTGAAGCCTTAAACACACAAAGGTCTAAGAGATTTCCAGTTACACCAGCGTGTAGGATGTGTGCCCTCCTCTCCACCACCCATCTGGCTCTCTGAAGATTTAGACACAACACCTGAAATATGAGTAGTTCAAATCCCACGAATCCTGGTGTTTGGCCATCCCTACTACAGAGTAAACACGTGTCAACGGGGGATGCCTCTTTGTTGTTGTTGTTTATTCTATTTGTATACTGTCCTACCGACTCTGTACTGTACTGTACTCCTGTACTCTGTACTGTACAGTAAAACCTCAGATAACACTAAAACTTGGTTCCACAAGCCTTAGTGTTATCCGATTTTTAATGTTATCTGATGCATGCATCCTATGGGATGCATTGGATAACATTAAAACGCCATAGAGATACATTGTAACTGACACAGGCTTTAGTGAACGTTATCTGATGCATCTCATAGGATTAAAGGTTATGTGATGCAAATCCCCCCCCCCCGTTAATGCTTAACGTTATGCAGTTTTAGCGTTATCTGATGCAAACGTTATCCGAGGTATTACTGTACTCCTATTATTTCTCACTCTAGCAGAGAACAACAACATACAGGACACAGTGGCTTCACATGAGAAGGTGGGTAAAGCGCAATAGAGTAAATACAGAAATGCACCCAATAATATGTGCACATATTTTTCTAATGTACAATCCAAATTTATTGCCTTATCAAAAGATCTAAATAAAACTTTCTATCTGGTCTTTGCCTATTCCAGTGACTGGTAAAAGAGTCCCAAGACTACATTAAATCCAGTCATGACTAGTTTATTCATGTTGAAAATGTGTGCTATCATGCATAGGCAAAACTCTCCATACTCTGCTTTCTTATGGACCAATTGTTGCTGAGCAAATTAATCTTTGAGTTTCATTGGTTAAGGTTCCTGAGGATAATCATGAAAATTTTAGGTACGAGATGAGAGCTACACTCTAAATCAGGAGTGCCAGGTCATGCTCACTCAGACAACTTCAGGGGCTGGACAGCCATTTTGCCCTTCCTTCACCACATGGCACTTCCAGGTGTGGTGAAGGTGGTGGAGCCCCCACTTGAAATGGTGCCACATCCGGGCCATGGGGTGCAGACTGAGAATCACCGCTCTGAAGCTTTACTGACTTGGCTTGCATATAGATCTAGACCTGCCATGATATGTACTGAGTTTTCAATGGTGTAAGTATTCCTTGGGGTGAGGAACCTACGATCTCAATGGGAGCCCAGGCTTCTGGGAATTGAAGTCCAAGTACACCTGTAGGCCCAAAGTTGAGAAACCCTGACCAAGAGGAAACAGGCTAGTCCTCCAATTGTTCTGAAACTTCAATTCCCAGAAACCCAGGCTCCCTTCAAGTTCGTAGGTTCCCCACCCCTGTAAGGGGGATGCTACTCAATGCAGCTCTGCATTGCAAGCCAAGATGGGGAAGCAGTCACAGCCTTTTCCCAGGCTTAGAATAGGACAGATGCAAGACTCTCCAAGCCAGAAGTCAGTGGGTTCTTGGTTGAAAGCCAGTTGTATCTGACGCTGGGGTTCAGTGCTCATCTCTGCTTATAGCCAAAGAGCCAGCGGTGTCTGCATCTGCAGATGTTTCCGTGGACATGTGGCAGGCATGACTAGACACCGGAGTGCATGGGACACTGTTTACCTTCCCATTGAAGTGGTCCCTATTTATCTGCTTGCAATTTCTTGCTTTCGAGCTGCTTGGTTGGCAGGAGCTGGGACAGAGACAGGAGCTCACTCCATCATGCAGTACCCGGGAATCAAACTCCAACTTTACAATCAGCGAGTTCAGCATCTTAATCACATGAACCACCACAGTCTCCATGTTAGGCAGATCCTAAAATGTTAATCCATCTATGCCCAGAGGAGGGGTAATTGCTGTTGGCGGCAGGCGGTGGAAAGTCGTATGTATGATTTAACTGTATTGTAATACAGTCAAACCTCGCATAAAGAGCGTTTCGCTTAAAGAGTAACTCGCTTAAAGAGCAGAATTTTCTCTGAATGTTTGCTTCGCTTAACAAATAAAACCAACCAAAAACTCGCTTAACAAATAAATCGGGGTTTGCAATCCCCCCCTCCAATTGGTCACTTACATTGGTGTTTCGCTTAAAGAGCAAACTCGCTTAAAGAGCAATTCTGTCGAATGGATTATGCTCTTTAAGCAAGGTACAACTGTACTGTACTGTTGGAGTATTTTTCTATTTTGTATCTTCCCATTGTACTATTACATTGTATTGTTAGGCTGTATTGTTACATTGTATTGTTTGATTATACTGTTTTGCATTTGAATTTTGTACATTTTTTGTATATTATCTATATTATTATATACTGTACATATGTGTATACTTTGTGGCTGTGAGCTACTTTATATAGGTTGTTTTTGTAATTGACTGTTTTATTAGGTATCCATGGTGTATTTTCTTGTTGAAATTGTGATGTTTATTTGTGATTATATACTTGTTTGTAAACCGCCCTGAGTTAATTACACTGAGTAGGGCGGTATATAAATCTTAAAAAATAAAATAAATAAATAATCAAAGTGGACGTAACTTTGATTAACATTCTGCCATGAGTTAAAACCCACCGCCACCATCATGGGGCTGGTTTGGACTGGCAAGGCTTGGGTTTCGCACAGGCTGCTGCCTGAGGCCAGCCTTCCTTCCTACACGTGTGCCTTGCTGGATGGGGGGCTCGGAAAGGGCTTTGGGCAGAATGTCGAAGTCAACCTTGCGATGTGGAATAGCGCACACTGGCAGTGAAGAGAGAGAGACAAGGAGGGGCATCTTTTTAATTAAAGCTGGGATTCTCAACCTGAGGGCCAGATGTGGCCCACACGGCACCATTTCATGTGGTTCTCCACCGCACCCGGAAGTGCCATTTGGACTGGTGGAGGAAGGGCAAAATGGTCATCCAGACCCAAAGCTGCTTAAGGGAGCGTGACCCAGCCCTGGGCTTAAAAAGGTTGAGAACTCCTGAATTACAGGATTCACACAAACACACACATGCTTCGCCTTCCTGCCCCCCCCTCCGCTCTTCTCCTTGCCTTTCGGACCCCCACCTGCCTCTTTGCCATTCCCAACCCCCAGTTAAGCCGAAGTTGGCGCCAGCATCCACAGGCCTGCCCCGGTGTTTATGTCATGGAGACGGAGGGCAATATTTCAGTGTGGAGCCGCCGGAGCCACGGGGATCCAAGCCTATAAAGCCCCCGCCCCACCGAAACAGACAGCCCTCGGCCGCTCTTTCAACACCCCGGGGAATCCATGGCTAGCCCCAGCCCCCCCCCCAGGCCCCCCCTCCCGCCTCCAGTCCCGCTTCGTCTTCTTGCTGCTGCTGCTGCTGGGGAGGTGAAGGCGCACAGAAAGCGTGCCAAATCGCTGGAGCCGCCTCGTGTTTCAACTCTCTTGCCCCCGCCGCCGTAATGAAAGGAGTCAATTAGCAGCCCCCTCGGTTGGAGTTAAATTGCATGGGGGTATGGGGGGGGAGGGGAGATCGAACTCGTTGCCTCCTTCCCACCATAGCGGTGTCGGGACTTTGTTGACTGCAACTGGGACCCGAGAATGCATCCCTCCCCCCTCGCAGGAAAAATGTGTCCGGCGTGCATTTGTTTAAGGTGGATCCGAGCTTGCCATGAAGTGACCCACACGCTTTGATCACGGAGCCATCTCCTGCGGCACACACGTAAAATGAGACATGCAGGATTTAACACCGGGACTGCATTGGCCTGGAGCTTTGAGGAGATGGACAAGGTGCGCCTTCGCAGCCAGTCCATCTGCCATGGCCTCTTCTCCACTGTTGGGAATCAGAAGTGGTTCCTCCTCCACTCATTTTGCCGTTGTGGCCAATATGATGGTTTCTAGTGGCATACTCGGGATACATACAGCACAATCCATGAGCAAACCATGAGCCAAGTGCAGCACTTCCTGGCTAAGCACTTTTAGGAAGGCAGCCGACGTTGGGATTCTGGAGGGCAAAATTAAAATCCAAATGGCAAATATGTCGTTCTGTGGCTTGATGGCCCTTCACCAGCCTCAAAGGGCAATGGGTAAAGGAAAAGGTTACCCTTCCTCAAAAGCCAGCCATATCTGACTCTAGGGTACAGTGCTCATCTCTGTTTACACTCAAAGAGCCAGTGCTGTCTGCGTTTGCAGACATTTCCTTGGGCATGTGGCAGGCATGCCTAGACGCCGAAGTGCACAGAACGCTGTTTACCTTCCCACCGAAGTGGTCCCTATTTATCTACTTGCAATTTCTTGCTTTCAAACTGCTAGGTTGGAAGGAGCTGGGACAGAGATAGGTGCTCATTCCATCGTGCAGTACTCTTGTTTTGAACTGCTGACCTTCTGCCTCCCAGTCAGCGTCTTAACCACTTGAACCCCTGCAGTCCTGGGCAATGGGTAAAATAGTAAAATAAGGTAAAGACTTTCCTCTATACCAGGGATTCTCGACCTGCAACCCGTGGGCCGAATGCAGCCCATCGCACCATTTCATGTGGCCCACCTCCACCACACCCGAAAGTGCCATGTGGTGGAGGAAGGGCAAAATGGCCATCTGGCCTCCTAAGCCATCTGTGGGGGGGTGACCCGGCCCCCTGCTTAAAAAGGTTGAGAACTCCAGTTCGATACTGTATATAGTTGAGAGATTTCCAGGGTAAAACTCTCATAGTGTGTTTATACAAACAAACAACCCTTTCTGATTAAGGTTGGAGACCAGATCCATATTTCTCACACTAATGTACAGATCAAAATGTAGCTATTCTTTGTCTTTCATGCTTCTCTGAATTTTATGATCCATACTCAACTTTTAAAAAGCATATAAGCTATATACTAGTCTGGGCAGGTTATCCTGCTATAGCAGGGGTGCCCAAAATTTTTGGACTGCAGGCTGGTCACATGGTTGAGCATGTCAGTCACGTCGTTCCTCCCACCAGAAGTGGAAGTAAAACGCATGTGTGTGTGCATAACATGCCTGCACAAGCACATAATGATGCCATAAATTACCTGTGGCTGTTGTAAATGCATTTACAATAGCTGTGGGTCATTTATGGCAGTGTTATGCATGGGCATACTATGCACATGCGTGTTTTCCTTCCACTTCCTGGCATGGGCTGGGTGATTTGGCATCATCAGAAGGACCCAGCCCACAGGAAATAGATTGGGCACCCTTGCACTATGGTAATAGAGTAGACCATACTGCCAGCGACTCAATGCCAATCCGTCAGGTGGCAATTAACTAACCTGACCACCTTGAGGACTAACGGCCTTGGGTGCTGATGTCCACAGGGAAGGGTGAAGGTTCCCATATGGATTAAACCCCACTTGAATCCATCTTGATGGAGGGCAGCAGCTTCATCAATACTGGCCTCAGGCTGAGGGGGACTTTACGTGCCCAAAAGGCTCAGGAGCAGAAAGTTACTCGCATCAGTGGTATGGGTGTTGTGCTGTAATGGGAAAGCAAATGGACAACTACTGCATTATATTGTTCCCAGGACAATCTTCTATGGCTGATTGCCATAAGGATATTCAGTATTCAGAATCAGATATAGCACTTGAAGAAGCAGACTGGAAGGGTGTTCTGAAAAGGAGCAAATTGTTCATTATTTAATTAATTGTTATATTCTTTTGAGGTGTGGGGGAGATACGGCCAGGGCTGAGGAAATGAGCTTGTGGGAACTTTCCCTTCATGTGCCAATATAACCTGGCAGGGGGCAGGCACATGACTTAAACGGCTGTGAGGCACTATTAGCTGTTCTGCCTGAGGCAGGATCTTAGCCAGACCTGCCATTTCCCATTGTGTGCTGGAGAAATTGTAAAGACAGGTGATACCTTTGTTGGTCTTCTAAAAAAATTGAATAATCTTCTAGCGTTTGACTTACTGTATATCCACCATTCTGTTCATCAAAATATTATGGACAGCACATATCTATGAGAGTCCCTAAAATGATTGCCAGTTGTCTTTGCCTGTCTGGTTCTTAAGGGTGCCTTAAAAAAGTGTGACTTTGAAACAGTATTGGGGGTATGCAATTGTTATCCCTTGGTTGGATTTCACTTCTTAACATAGGCCCGCCTTTGAAATCCAATCTCCAGCCCTAATGTTGAAAGGCATCACCTGTCCTTGCCTTTGTATCGCACAGGAACTACATGGCTCTGTTTTGTTTTTCCATAATAGGCGTAAGGTTGGGATCTGTCCAGTGGTGGGCATCAGTAGGCTCTCACCAGTTTGCCAGAACTGGTAGCAGAACTTCTGGCTGGCCCTGCGCATCCAAGTTTTGAACTAAAGTAGCCCTAATTCGGGTGCAACGCAGGGCTTTTCCCCTGGCCATGCCCACCATACCACACCCACAGTGTGGTAGTAAATTTTTTGGAGCCCACCACTGGATCTGTCCCACTGCAGCCCCTCCAACCTGTAAACTAAACTAAACTAAACTAAACCTGATTGGTAGTCTCAACGAAAGTAGGTACATTGAATCAGCTTTTGTGCCAGAACAGTTGATGCAAAGGGTCTGGTTTAATTGGACTAACAGTTGGATTTAACTCAATATCTATATCAGTAATGGTGAACCTTTTAGAGACCCAAACTCAACAGGCTGCCATCTGCGCTGCAAGGGCAAACTCTGTGCTGGTGGGAGGGAGGAAGCACTCCCATTGGGCTGCTGGGAGAGGGGTAGGGCAATCTCTGTGCCCACAGAGAGGACTTTGAGTGCCCTTTCTGGCGTGCGGGCCATAGGTTCACCACCATTGATCTGTATGAAGCCTACTTGGATGCATACCTTAATGTGGTAAAGGGGTTTGCATGTATCAGTTAGTACTAAAGCAATGCTGTCAGGAGGTCAGACTCCATCATGCGCCTCCATAATGAGCCAGCAGGCCAGGCCACTCATGGTGGAATGGTCACACCCAAGACCTCAGACTAAGATCCTCTTCAGGTGGTAGTGGCCACATCAGTTGAGGAGAATGGATAGTTCCAATGGTGATGGGGGGGGGGGGAGGCAGCTTTTGTTGTTCAGTCACACAATCGAGTCCGTGGACCACAGTACACCAGGCTCTTCTGTCATCCACCATCCTCCAGAGCCTGCCAAGATAGACTCCCACTGCGTCAACAATGCTGTCTAGCCATCTCATCCTATTTATTGTAAATATATGCTTCAAGTAACTGAATAGACAACTGTCCACATTAACATCAACAGTTGGTCAACAGAGTAATCAAATAGATTATATAACTGGAAGCCAGAGATGGAAAAGCTGCATTTTCTCTTCCAAAACAAAAACCAGGAACAGATTGTGGTAGTGGTCATGAACGCGTTTACGACAGCCGTGGGTGCTTTACGGCAGCATTTTGAGCATTCATGGGTGTGTTTTCCTTCCGCTTTCTGGAGTGGCGAGGAAGGTGTGGGCCGGATTATTAGGAGCCATGGGCCGGATCTGGCCCATGGGCTGAAGTTTGGGCACCCCTGGTATGCACTGGCTGTGCTTCTAATCTCTGCAGAAAGTAAGAGAGGTAGACCTGCTTTTTCAAAAAATGAAAACAAAGAAGTACAGTAATACCTCAGATAACATTTGCATCAGATAACGCTAAAACCGCATAACATTAAGCAATCTGGAAAAAAATTGCATTGCATAATGTTAAAATCCTATGGAATGCATCGCATAATGTTCCCTAAAGCCTGTGCCGGTTACAATATATATCTATGGAGTTTTAACATCCAATGCGTCCCATTGAATTTTAACGTTATCCAATGAATGCATCGGATAACATTAAAAATCAGATAAAATTAAGACTTGTGGAACCAAGTTTTAGAATTATCCGAGGTTTTACTGTATAGTCAATGTCTTATTCACACTCCTGTGTGCAGCTATCACAGTTTATGTCAGAAGGCCATTTTAACACAGTGCTAAATTCAACTACTTTTACTGAAATGTTGCAGGTTTTGAATTCAGTATATTTACATCAAGCTTTCAGTTAAGAATTTGTTAGTACATTCTCATCTAAACTGAAAGTCAGATCACAGGAGAATCTTTATTTCCTCTCCAGCAATGCCTATGTTTGTGTGGGATGGATTGGCTATCCAACAGGTCCTTGCTTCAGTTAGTTCTGATGAAAATGTGGATTGAGGCAATTTGTGTTAGACATTTACTTCTTAAAGGAAGTCCACTTCTAATGATGAGTTAACTGTACTCTGTGTTATACACTAGCAAAATCTAGTGCCTTTCATAGTTGTAATGTTCGAAGGGGTAGCAATGTTAGTCTGTGGAAGCATATCAAACAGGAAATAAAATAAAAGCAAAAATTCTCCTTGTTAGGTGGATGGCCAGCATGCGAGCAATTCGAGACCTGGGTCCTGCATGACGGATTGAGCACCCATCTCTGCCAAACTAGCAGATCAAAAGCAAAAAAAATTAAAAAAATAAATGCAAGTATTTAAACAGGGACCACTTCAGTGGGAAAAGATCTTGGGGACATGGAAGGAGCCTCATTCAGGTGTCCCCTGAGTGGAGTTTCTCTGGCAAAAATAAAATAAAATAAAAATACTTTCAACCCAGAATAATTTCTGACATGAAATTATTATTACTGTGAGGAAGAGGACATGGTCCATTAACAATAGTTGCATGACGTCAAATCAGATCTGACTTCTGGCAATCCTTTCCAGGATTTTCTAGCCAGAAAATACACAGAAATAATTTACCATTTCCTTCTGGCTACACAAGCAGGCTGTTATAGCAATTAGTGTTTAAGGCAGGGGTGGCCAACCTTTTTTTACCACAAGCCTGAGCATATCCCCCAGAAACTGAAGCCACTTCCCCACTCACCACCGCCATTGCTGCCGCCAACACTCCCCCTCACGCGACCAGTCTAGCCCACAAAAACTCACCCCCACACCACTGCCACTATCAACACCCACCCCCACACCGCTGCCACTACCAACACTCACCCGATGCCACCAGTCTGGCCCAAAAACACTCCTCCCCCACATTGCCCATGCCACCACTTCCCTGCTTACTGGTCTGCCATGGGTGAAGGCCTGCCCTTGGCCAGAGCAGCACCTGGGAAAGATGCGGGCAGACGTGTACATCTGCTGCTTCTGCTTCCACCATCGGTTTACAACATCTGCCCTGGTATGGGGCAGCATTAGGGACATGTCAATTCAGGTGGAGGGGGAAAGGATGGTGGCGACGTGGGGGGGGGAGGGCTGGATCGAATAGTGCTGTGGGCCGGATCTGGCCCATAGGCTATAAGTTGAGAATCCCTGAGGTAAACAATCTCTTGGTTTCATCTTCTGAGACATTGACTGGGGCTTTGAACTACTGTCTATTATGAAGGCAGAAGGTATATTGGGCAAGTCCTTTTAAATTGGATGTTGTTAACACTGCTTAATAAATACTTTAAACAGTAGGATTTTCTATGGCCCCTTATCTCAGCCATAGAGGCAAACAGCAGGGTTGCCTCCCCTGGGGGTTTCTGTTATGAGGCTAATTTGGCATCTGCACAATTTCATTTTCTCTGCAAAACCACCATATTGCAACTGAGAGATCCTTCCTATTAATGTTCTGTGACAAATTCTTGTCATTTTAATCTGTTCCATCTCATTGTTCACAAATCTTTTAGAACCCAAAGGCTGCTAAATAGGAGTCATTATACTTTCCCCTAAACCTAAACTGTGGTTCCTTCTGCCCAACATTTGAAACATTGTATTAAAAAAAGTAATTGGCTACAGTTCCAGTTCCAAGACCTGCTAAATTAATCAAGCACTGTTATATTTAAATTTGTCTAAAAGTAACCATTTATTAAAAAAATAGATTGTGTTAAATTTTTAGTTACTTTTAAAAAATCAGTATGCTACCCATGGCAAAACACAGCTAAGCAGCAAGCCCATGCACCCCTGTTATTATAAAAGCAACAATAAGCATTTGTAGCATAAATGTTAAAATACAGGGTGTCCCAATAGTAATGATACATAGGGGGAAATGAGAAATTGTAGCTATAAATGTACATTTATGAACAAATATTCATCACAAAATTTTACAAAATATTCGCTACGTGTTGCATAACCCTTCGCTACGTGTTGCACTACTGATCTGTATTTCTTCATAAGTCTCTATTCTGGATGACCTCCACATATATATGGGGAAAATTGCTTTTTACATTTTGTTGTTCAGTCGCACAGTTGATTCTGACCCTTTGCGACCCCATGGACCATTGCCCTCCAGGCACTTCTGTCCTCCACCATCCTCCTCGACCCGCCCAGCTCTGTGCCCATTGCGTCTACAATACCATCTAGCCATCTCATTTTTGGCTGCCCTCTTCTTCTTTTGCCCTCCACCTTTCCCAGCATCAAGACTTTCTCAAGTGAATCCTCTCTTCTCATTTGATGTCCAAAGTATTTCAGCTTCATCTTTACTATTTGAACTTCTAAAGAGTTGTTAGGGTTATTTGTTCTCCTCGCTGTCCAGGGGACTCTCAAAACTCTCCTCCAACACCACATTTCAAAGGTGTCTATTCTTCTGCGCTCAGCTTTCCTTATGGTCCAGCTCTCACAACCATACATTACCACCGGGAATACCATTGCTTTGACTATGCAAATTTTTTGTTTTCAAGGTGATGACTCTATTTTTAACTACAGTATGTTCCCCAGGTTTCTCATAGCTTGTCTTCCAAGAACCAATCACTTTTTTTATTTCATGGCTGCAGTCTCCATCTGCAGTGAGCTTGGATCCTAAGAAAGTAAAATCTGTCACTCTTTTTTTACATTACAATTCAAAAATTCATTTAACCAGAGACACACACCTGGCAGTAATACCCATCTCTGAATCTTTGGTTTAGAGCAGTGAGTATTGCTGCATGAGAATACAATAATGATTTTGTGCTGGCAAAGCAAATCAATGTTCTGTAAAGCAATTCTTATCATGGAGGTGGCCAAATAAATAAATAAATAAATAAATAAAACCCATAACTTTTAAACTAGATCTGTACCAAATTTGACATAGTTGTATAAAACTGCCTGCAGATGCGCAGGGCCAAATTTAGGGGAAATTGGACCAATGACTTTCTGTTTATTGGGTTTTTAAAGGTAAAACTGTTTTAACTCGCATTCAGAAATAAGTGACCCTAAACATCCCCAGATTTAAAAATCTCATATAAATTAAAAAGACCAATCTTGTTTGTTTATTTTAAAGAGAATTATTGGCTTTGTCTGCTTCTTTTTATTTGAAAAGAATCCAAGCTGTATGGGCTGAAATATTGGGTCCTCAAAAATGCTATTCCAGTGTGAGAAGCAGTGATTTCTTATCACACTGAGGAAGTATGGTTCAGGCTTGCCAAAAAAAAGCTTAAATCATTATAGCTGCAATATATTGTAGCTTTGTGGGGAAGAAGTGCAGGACAACCAGCGATCGCAGCTATTATCAAAAGAAAAACCCCACTAGATTTGCTTTAAAGAAAGTAATGGAGTGAGACAATCCTTCAGAAAAGGAACTATTTTGCCATATACAGTACAGTGAAAAAAAGCTCAGGCCAGCTGGTTTGGGAGAAATTCAATGAGTAATTGTTGGGGGCAGGGGCATAACTCAGATACCCTAACTCCAAACCTCACCAAATTTGGAGAGGGTTGAGAGAAGAGTCAGCAGAGCTCTCTCTTCAATTTTGGTTTGATTATGTAGCTTGGCAGCTGAATTATATTTTTCAGCTTTTGAATTCAGTATATGTTCTTCTCAGATGTTTATATTATCAATTATTTGTCTGGCCGGACATCCCTCTATGGTAATGGACTGTACAGCCAGCGACTCAATGCCAAGTGTTGGGCAGAGGTAAATAACCTGACTCCTTAAAGGGGCCAAGAGCTACAGGTGGATGAGCCCCCTTTAGGTGGGGCGATGGTCCCCCCTCACTGGAGAAAATGCCACTCGAAACCATCATATCAGCCCCAATGGCAAAATGAGCGGAGGAGGATTCTGATTCCCAATGGTCATGGAGGCAGAAGAGGCCATGCTAGATGGACTGGCTGTGAAGGTGCACCTTGTTAATATCCTCAAGGCTGCAGATGTCCGTTGCAGTCTCGGAGCTAAATCCTGCGTGTCTCATTTCATATGTGCCATAGGAGATGGCTCTGTGATCACAGTGTGTGGGTCACTTCATGGCAAGCTGGGATACACCTTAAACAAATTCATGCCAGTGACATTTTTCCTGGGGACACATCCATCAACTGTGAAGGTGATTTCCGGGAAGAATATGTGCTTGGATATGAGTAGCAGCCAACAACGATGATATCATTTCAACTGTAAAACTGGGGTACATAGAAAGAGCCTCCTAGAAGATTGTGGTATTTACAATTTTGCATACTTCAGACGATGGCAATGATGTTGTGCCAACTAATCTTTCTCACACTAGGTCAGGTGAAAGAAACTGCAGAATGAACTCACCAAATGGTGCCTTCACTTTGGTAGTTTCACGTCTGGCCTAGACACAGAAGAAGAAGAACTGTAAACATTGTCTTCTGCTGAGGGCTGTAGCTACAGGGAACTTGGTGATTCCAGGTAAAGGTCAAGGCAGGGTCCATAGGGTTAATCACAACTAATGCTCCTTTGGGCTTACCAACCTGAAGAGAAGAACGGTAGTGTGCTTGAGTGGCTATAAAAGGGCCCCCTTTTGTATACCATGATAATATGGATGATCCTCAAGTGCTGTGGTGAAACCTCTACTAGAGGTGGGCGTCTGACAGAAGCTTTAACATGAATATGTTCACAAATGAACAGGCCTTGGACTGATTGCAGATGTTTATGTAATGTTTTGGCTATGACATCACATTTCAGATCCTGGATTTTACAGATTCAAATGATGTAAGTCAGGGGTTCTCAAAAAGCTAAGTGGGCTGGTTTCTTGGTTCCTCCTGCTGTAAACACTGCCCTAAATGTGCCCGTGGCTGTCATAAACACAGTGATGGGATGATGCCGGTTCTGGCTGGTTCCCCAGAACCGGTAAGAACAATCCCGGAGGGTTCTCCAGGAGGGTAGTTCTTTTTTTGAGGCGTCCGGTTCCGATGCCTCAAAAAAAGATTTTAAAAAAAATATTGGAGTAAAAATGGCTCCAATTTAGTGCACATGCGCAGAAACCAATCTGACGCATGCATGCTACAATTATGAAGCACGCATGCGTCAGAATGAATTTCTGCGCCGCATGCACAGTAAGCTTTGGTGAGGCAAACGGGGGTTTGGGAATCAAGCCGCGCTCATGCGCGGTTTGATCACCCCTCACCCCCCGTTTGCCTCACTGATGCTTCGGTGAGGTGAACAGGGATTTGGGGATCGAGCTGCACTCATGCACAGTTTGATGCTTTGGTGAGGCAAGCAGTGATGCTTCAGTGAGGCAAGCGGGGATTTTGGGATCATCCCCGTTTGCCTCACTGATGCTTCGGTGAGGCAAACGGGGGCTTCGGGAGCAAGCCACGTATGCGCACGGCTTGGTCCCGAAGCCCCCATTTGCCTCACCGAAGCATCGGTGAGGCAGATGGTAGTGGTGGTGTTAGGAGGCAGGCCGCCGTGCTGACTGCCTAGTGCCTGCTTCCCAAGCCCAAGCCAGGTAAGTGATGGTTTTGTGTTTGGGGTGGGTGGATTAATTTGTGTTTGGGGTGGGTGGGTGGGTTGATTTATGTTTTGGGCAGGGATGGGTTGAATTTTTAAATTTTTTAAATTTTTTAATTTTTTTCTTTGGCCCCACCCACAATGTCATGACGTTGGCCCCACCCACTACATCATGACATCATGATGTTGGCCCCGCCCACAACATCCATGACATCAGGTTGGGGTAGTAAAAAAGTTTGTCATCCCACCACTGCATAAACAGCAGCGTTTTTGGCTGTTTTCACCGCTTCCAGCAGTAGAAGCAAGGGCAGCACATTTTCAGCTGTTTTCACTGCGTTTGGTGGCAACAGGAGTGGGGCCCCCACATGAAATGGCACCGCGGGATTGTGAACCCCTGATGTAGGTCTTTATCTTTCTTCTCATCGGTGCCAGAAAGATTCCCTTTCTTTGCTGAAATATTGTACCAACTCGAACTTGTTCTGTGCTTCTGCTCTTGCTTTTGAATCTGGATGCTGCCAGTGTTTCAAACACAAGGGAATGATTCATAAATTCTGGTATTAAGGAAGAGGCTGAGAGAAGAAATTGACCATATTCCCTGCTCCATTCATCTTGATGTAGAGCAGCTACTCAGCAAATATAGAAAGCGGTCTTGAACTTGACTTAACATAAAGTTTTTAATCCAAAAGAGACAGCCAGTCAAATGCCCTAATTTAAACAATTTCACTTCCCTCCCAAAGGTGAAGGTAAATCCCCAATAAGTATCATTCTGCAGAGAAGGACCCACACTGAAGATTCCGGATAATGATTTAACAAAAGATACTCTCCATGGCAACAAGTATTCATACCTTTCCTTTGGCCTTCTCTCAAAATGTGGATTATTGTGCTCCATTTTTGAGCATAAATGAACATTGGTTCAAAAGGAACATGGCAGATATCTTCCTTGAAACAGAAGGCTGAGGGTGTTGTGTACTGGATTGCATGGGGCAAAAACACTCCAAAGTCATATAAGTTCCTTGTGCATTAACTATCCAATAACTTTCCATTGCAGACATGTACTTGAGTGCTCACAGTTAACCTGAAAGGAACATTTCTTCTAGGCATTTTAACTCATTTGTGTTTCCAAGCAACAGATATATAGAGAATGTTAAGAAACAATCCTGACAATTGCTTTGTGTTTGAGTGAGAAGTGGTTAACAGTTAACCACTCAGGGCTGCCCAAACTTTTCAGGCTGGGGGCCGATCACATGGTTCAGGGAGCCGGTTACTAAGGCCCCGGGGGCCAGATTCAGCCCCTGATGCCAATTCATCCGGCCTGAGAAGCCCTCCTCACTCCTGGAAGCATAAGTAAAACGTGCCCATATGAGTGCATTTTACTTCCACTTCCAGGAGGGACGAGGACTTTGTGGGCCAGATGAATTGGTGTTGGGGGCCGCATCTGGCCCCCGGGCCTTAGTTTGGGCACCCCTAGGTTAACTGAATGGTAGAGAGTATTTATTTATTTATTTATTTCCTTCGACTTATTATCCCGCCCAATCGGGTCAAAAACCCAACTCTGGGCGGCCTACATACACAATTTAAAAATACATAGCTAAACCACAACTCAATATAAAACCACAAATCAATATACGATAGCCCACCCACAGTTAAAATATAAACCAATACAATAATTAAAAGTCAAGCTAAAAGAAATTAAATATTTCCAAGTTATAAAATTATGCAATTATTAAAAAACAGAACCAGGGTAGGAAGGTAAGAACAGCGGGTGGCTGACTCATCTGATAAGCCACCCAACATGAGATCCGGTATTTCCGGATCCCCAAACTTGTCCTGCCAGCCAGGTTTTAAAACCTTTCCGGAAGGGCAGGAGCTCTGTTTGTTGACGTAGATCGATAGGCAGGAGGTTCCACAGGGCTGGGGCGGTCACGGAGAAGGCCCTCCTTCTGGTGCTAGAGAGGCGAGCCTCTCTAGCTGATGGAATTGCAAGGGAGCCTCTCCGATCCGCCCTGGTGGGACGGACAGACGTTCTTGGGGTGACGCGGTCTCTGAGGTATCCTGGCCCACTACCATATAGGGCTTTAAAGGTAATGACCAGCACCTTGAATTGCACCCGGAGACATACTGGCAACCAGTGCAGCTGTCGAAGCAGTGGTGAGGCACGAGCGTAACGCCCGCACCCCATCACTACCCGAGCAGCCGCATTCTGGGCCAGCTAGAGTTTCCGAATGGTCACCAAGGGCAGCCCCATGTAGAGCGCATTACAATAATCAAGTCTGGAGGTGACCAGTGCATGTGTGACCCTGAGCAAGGAGTCCCGATCCAGGAGTGGGCGTAACTGGTATATTACACGAAGTTGTGCAAAAACCCTCCTGGCCACGCCTGCCACCTGTTCTTCGAACAGTAGTCGTGAGTCCAGGAGGACCCCCAGATTACGCACCGGATCTGTCTGGGGCAAAACTGCCCCATCCAGAACCAAAGCTGGAAGCTCCCGGGATAACACAGGGCCCCTCACCCATAGCCACTCAGTCTTGCCGGGATTCAGCTGTAGCCCGTTTTCCCCCATCCAGACCCTGACAGCCTCCAGGCACCTGGAGAGGACTTCTACTGCACCGCTTGGGTCCCCACGGGCTGAGATGTACAGTTGGGTATCATCAGCATATTGATGGTACCTTACCCCGTGGGAACGGATGATCTCACCCAGCGGCTTCATATAGATGTTAAACAGGAGAGGTGAGAGTACCGAGCCCTGAGGCACCCCATATTGGAGGAGCCTAGGGCTGGACCTCTCATTCTCCAGACATACCGTCTGGGTCCTGCCCCTCAGAAATGAGGAAAACCAGGCCAACACAGTGCCCTGGATCCCCAATCCTTGGAGCCTTCCCAAGAGAATGTTGTGATCCACGGTATCGAAGGCCGCTGAGAGATCGAGAAGAGCAAGGATGGTCGGATGGCCTCCATCCCGCTCTCTCCAGAGATCATCCACCAAAGCGACCAGTGCAGTTTCCGTACCATATCCGGGCCTGAATCCTGACTGAAAAGGGTCCAGATAATCCGCTTCATCCAGAACTTCCTTTAACTGCTGTGCCACAGCCTTTTCCAGCACCTTAGCCAGAAAGGGTAGATTAGATACTGGGCGGTAGTTCGAAATTACCTTGGGGTCGAGAGATGGTTTTTTTAGGAGGGGGCGCACCAAAGCATGTTTTAATGGTGCTGGGCAAGACCCCTCCTCCAATGATGAATTTATAATTTTCTCAACCCAACCACCTGCCACCACCTTTGATGCTTTAACTAGCCAGGCAGGGCATGGGTCCAAATCACAGGCTGTGGCACGAACAGATCCAAGAAGTCTGTCCACTTCCTCAGGGTCCACTGGCTCAAACCGATCCCAGATAACATGGCCAGACTGCGCACCGGTCAACCCCAGTTCCATACGTTCCACGCCGGGATTAAACTTCGAGCGAATCTGAGCGATTTTCTCCGCTAGATAATCAGCAAATGTCTCAGCCGAACCCTGCCAACCAGGGCCTGACCCCCCTCTTCCAAGGAGGGATCTGGTCACCCGGAACAAGGCAGCTGGACGATTATCCGCAGAGGCAATAAGGGCGGTGAAGTATTGACGTTTCACCGCCCTTATCGCCACTAGGTAGTCTTTAATGGCTGCTCTAACTAGTGTTCGGTCAGACTCACTCCGGGTCTTCACCCAGCGGCGCTCTCGGCGTCTCTTTGCCCGTTTAAGCTCCCTCAGCTCTTCAGTGTACCAAGGGGCAGATTGGTGCAAACGGGGGCGGAGAGGCCGTAGTGGAGCGATCCTGTCCAAGGCTGCCGTCACTCTCTCTTTCCATGAGTTGACGAGAGCCTCTGTCGAATCGCATTGCAGGTCAAGAGGAAAACACCCCAGTTCCCTTTGGAATCCTTCTGGATCCATTAGTCGCCGGGGGCGACTAATGTAGAGTAGAGATGTGAAGGCCCAGGGGGAAAAAACAGAAAAATTAAGAAAAAAACCCATCCGCCTGTTTTCCCCTAAAGCTCCCCCCTCCATTGGAGAAACAAGAAAATTGATTATGGAATGTTTTATTTTAGCATGATGAATAAAATATTTAAGAGAAGGTTTTATATGTTTTCCAAATCATTTCTAAAAACTATGTACAGTATAGCTGAGAAATTTAGTGTTTAAATTTCATGGCACACATCTCCCCACCTCAGTTCTTTTTATGGGAATGGATGCTTTATATTTATTTGATACTGTGGAGATGAAATAAAGTAATTTTCTTTGTTACTAACAATAGTTTCTTTCGGTATTTTTTTTGCCTGCTCCACAATAAATTAGCAAAAATGTACAGTTCAGGAGATTTCTGCTCCATTGAGTACAATTAAAAATACTAATATAAAGGTAAATTCCATTTGTAATAATGGTTTGAATACACTGTGCAGACAAACCTCGCATAAAGAGCGCCTCGCTTAAAGAGTAACTTGCTTAAAGAGCAGAATTTTCTCTGAATGTTCGCTTCATTTAACAAATAAAACCAACCAAAAACTCGCTTAACAAATAAATTGGGGTTCACAATCCTTCCCACAATTGGTCTCTTACAATGGTGTTTCACTTAAAGAGCAAACTCACTTAAAGAGCAATCTTGTGGAACGCATTATGCTCTTTAAGCGAGGCACAACTATATTTTTAATAAAAGAATTGTGATAATTTTATGCCAAATCAAATTGTACATCATATTTTATGTTCCTAAAGTAACAGAGTGGCTTTCAATCTGTAAAGAAGGTGCTAATGTTTCATTTGTTTCTAATTTTTTTTAAAAAATCTACCCCCCTCGAATCCTCCCCCCCCCCGGGAAAACAGTTTTTTGCATGGCTTCAAAATTTCCAGAAATTTTACATCTCTACTAGTGAGTACAAGAGGGTATCCTATGGACCATCTTGACTATTGACATTGGTGTTGTCAACATTCGGGCTGCCCTTTGCTATTTAAAATTTGGCATTTTCCTGTTTATAATGTGGGCACATTATTTGGAAGAAATATCAGGCCATTTCCTGGAGTTTTAAACTGTGGCTATCGAAGCACAATATACATATTAATCTACCAGAAGGTTTTTTAAAATAATTGAATTATTATTATTATTATTATTATTATTATTATTATTATTATTATTATTATTATTATTATTATTATTATTATTATTATTATTATTATTATTATCATCATCATCGTCATCGTCATCGTCATCGTCATCGTCATCGTCATCGTGTACTGTATTCGATTTCTATGCATGCAGCCTTCTCTGTTGACAAGGCCTACTGGGAATTTCCTGTTATTGAATTAAATAATGACTTTTCCCAAGCATGTCCATCTCCTTAGGAATTAATGTCATAGCAGCTGTGCATTTTTTCCCACACTTTAATTTCTCTTGTCTCTTTAATTCATCTGCCTCCCAATGGAGCAGGCAGATACAGTAATAGTTTTATCCTCTACCTCAAGTGGAAGAAAGTTAGTCCCACATTCGGAGCTTCAGAATGTACAGAACCAAAGTAGTGGGAATACATTGTTTTCCTCTATGTCAGGGGTTCTCAGCCTAAGGCAATTTCATGTAGCCTCCCCCCATCCTCCAATGGCATTGAGAAACAAAATGGCTACCCCTTTAAGGCTTCTGGGACAAAATGGCTGCCCCCATCATGCAGGCAGGGGGAAATGGCCATCCAGTCCTCAAAGCTGGTTGAGAAAGCATGACCCGGCCCCTGGGTTGAAAAGGTTGGGAACCCCTGCTCTATGTGGACAAGATGTGTTGCGCTTTGAGTTATCATCACCTGCTTCTTCTTCATCCATGCACACAAGAAAGATAAGAAGGAAACCAGAAGCATCTACATCTAATTTTTAACAAACCACCATCCTTCTGACATTGAACCTTGGGGAGATATGATTTGTTTAAACTTTAAACTATGGTTTAACAAGCCAAGAAACTGAATGTTGATTCCTGATTTTGGCTTCTTCTCTTTGGCCATGCTTAACACAAACCACAAAAGACTAGCCATCACTAGTCATCATGCTTCTGATCTCCTCCTCTGGCAAGAAGACTAGGGGAAAAGGGAACAAGGCAAATATGAGGTTCACCACACTATACTTGCTAACTGGAAACGATAGTTTCCTGTTTTGTCTGGAGAGGATCAAGAGCTCGAATATGTTTTTACTATCAAAGAACATGATGTAAATAAATCAAGTAGAATTCTCTGGCTTGCACTTCAACAATTTTGAATAACGGGCAATTTAAATCAAAGTTCTATTTCCTTTAATGGCATTTGGCCTATTTTAACTGCATTCTCAACATTTTACTGTTGCCATGGGAAACAGCAATCATGTAGGTTCTAAGGAACAGCTAGCCAGAATTTTATGGTAAAGATAAGAGAGAATGCTGAAATGTAGACTAATCATGGAAGTTATCATGGAAGTGTTAATGGGGGCGGAGGGGGGGGGGAGTGTGGTTGTCAGGATCCTTTGATGGCAAAGCAATATAACTGGAAGACAATAGTTACAGTATATGATTTTTAATTTTAAAAAATAATCCTTTAAAGCTTTGTATGCAGGCATAGCAATTGTTCTAACAAAATTGTTTTTTCCCCTTCATGCCTCTCAAACTGACAGGGGCTCAGGGGCTTTGGGTTGTTTTATTTAAAAAAACTCACAAATAAATGTCTTTTAAATGTGTAGTGTAGGCCAAAATCCATCTGTGCAGTTATGCAAAATGCATAACTTTTGCAGGCAAATTGTGGTAAGTTAAGATAACTCCATCGGCATTATCTATTGCACACTGAGTTGGTTGTTTGCAACAGATAATGCATATTGTAGACTTGTGAAACTTTGCTCTTATAACACTAGAAGCACAAGCCCAAATCTATACAGTTGTGGGCCCTGTTTTCCAAGCCATGCTCCAGATTACTTATCAACTTGCCGCCATTATCATGCACCATTAAGGCAGTGCATACCCCCCACTCTTTCTGCTGCTAACACTCCGCCACATTGGCGTTTTGGTGCATTGTCAGCTGATTCCTCATTGGACTAGGTCTGTGGGCTGCCTTGAAAGTATCTATTGAAATGTACTCTTCCAAAGAGCTTGCTTAGCCTGCCCTCTGCTTTCTAGCAGAACAGGAATATACATACAGTCCTCTCTCTTTTCTTTGGCACTTAGACAGCTCCGCCACTGTCACTGCCCTGTAGTCTTCAGGCAGCCAAGGAATTCCAAAATAAATGAGCATGTTGTAATCAGGAGGGAAAATATTGTGTCTTTGTGGTGTTGATGTTGATTGCAGCTCGGATCCTTCACCGACTGTTGCCGCAAGTGAAGGTGCACATTTCTTTATGAAAATATGCCTGAGCTGGTAAACTTGGCTGGCCTTCCCCTGAATAGATACTTCAGCATCTTGTACATTAAGCTGCGGCTTGACAAAGTGCTCTTGATGAGCTGGGCCTGGCCAGGCGAGTAGCCCTGACAATAGGCACACAGTTTACATCCCAAGCTCAGTGAACGGCTGCCAAACAGAACCGCTGGCCGTGAAGCTCTCCTGAGCTTTTGTGAAAGCCAAAAGCTGACAAGGTTTTGGCAGGAGAAGACCTTTGGAAGAGGCAGCGCTATTGAGCAAGGGTCTTCCCGCCCGAGACATATTTCAGAAACCACAAAGGCAAAATGAACCAAGTAGGTCACTCACAAATATGCCTGTGTGACCAGTAAAAGAGTACTTTTTGGAAGAGAACAAGCCGACATTCAGGAGCAGGCCTGATAAAGATACTCACAGTCCTGCATGCCGAGATCCATGTACCCAGAGCTTCTTTTCTGGCATCCAGACCCAAGAATGTGTTCTCAGGAAAGATGAAAGGTTGTGTAGATGAAGCATCCCCTTTGGCACGATTCAAGTGTTACAGACTGACCACTGCATATTTCCCTTCTCTCCTCCCCAACTGCAACACACAACACATTCACATGGGCAAAATGCTCATATGTGCCAAACAATCAGAGACATGGCCCAGAGCAGTTACCCAATTGTATAGCTGCAAAACCCAGCTGGTTGCTTTTGGTTGTCAGGAGGGCCCTTTGGACAGGAGAAGTGTCCTTTCTTGCATTTTCAACCATGTGTGGTCTCAGAATCTCTTAGTCAACAAGATCCCCCCCCAACCAGTAGTAATTTTTAATAAAAATTATAATGACAAAAGTTGGATGCTAAAGGCACACACCAGTTTTAGAAAGGAAGTGGAGTTGTCCAAATTTTGATATACTACTGCTGCTTCTGCTACTACTACTAATTGCTAATATGCTATTATCTTGGCGGCTCAGGAAGAAGTTTTACCAACAAATTGCATGAAGACAAAAATACAGCACATATCCAACAATAGCAAATGCTGGCTTTCTAATGAAAAGGATGAAACAGTAGATAATCTGATTAGCAGATGCAGCAAAATTTCACAGACTGATTATTTGCAACATCAAAACAGGGTTGCTAAAATTATTCATTGGGAACTGCCAGAAGTTTGGATTTGAATGCAGTAACAGTCATTGGGAACATAACACACCTGATATAACTGCTGTGGAAATTAAGAAGGTCTGGTTTTTTTGACATTGCTATACCAGGAGACGCATGAACTGAAGAGAAACAACTGGAGAAAATCACAAAATACATCTGACTTGCAAATTGAAGTCGAGCACCTATGGAGGAAGAAATCTGTTGTTGTTCCCATAGTGATCGGAGCCCTTGGAACAATATCTAAAGGACTCCCTAGATATTTGGAAATTTTGGACTTATTGGACTTGAACATCCTAACTCTCAAAAAAAAAAAAAACACCTCTACTAGGAACGGCATATATACTCAGACATTACCTTAACAGTTCTTATGTTCTTAATTAGAGCTTGAACTGTTAATTTTATTCCAATCTTGAACTGTGAAGTTGATTTGTATCCATAAATACCCTCCAAAAGGAACAGTACCTTGTAATGGTAGAGTGGTTTCTGTGCTCTAAAGATGCTAGCAGCTATGCTGGACAGGTCCAACCATATCAGACAGGTCTTAGCTGAAGAACTAGACAAAATCTACTCCACAACCCATTTAATATAGTGAGAACACATAAATCTAGTTCCATGCCAGCTTGATTGTCACCTAGACTAACAAGGATCACATTGGATGCTATGACTTCTTGGTATCCATCAAAAAATGGGCTTACCTCCTTTTGCTAGGCAACAAGCGCATGGGGTTGGTGAGTGACTGGAAGGCAATAAAAACCCCTGAAGAATCTGGATGAGGGAGGAAAATTATTCAATATAAACGGCATTATTGCAACAATATCTACAGAAGAACTATTGTGTGCATATCAATTTATAGATATCGCGGTTTTGGTAGTAACGAGAGAATTTGGATATAAGATTGACAAATTCTCTTGTTACTACCAAAACCGTGATATCTATCAATTGATATGTGCACAATAGTTCTTCTCTATAGCCTTAAGCTAAGTCACATCAAGAAAGAGGTAAGTTGGCTGAAAGTTTTGAAAGATGTTAAGGAATAGATACTGTACTACAAAATGGAAAGAACAAAGCAGAAAAATACCAACTAAATGTGGTCACAATTAAGGAAGCTTTGGAAATAAGTAAAACATGGATAACCTCACAGGTGAAACAGACAGAGAGATGCAAAGCGTGAAGCAATATGATGACAATAAGTTATTCCAGTTAGAATAAGTTAGAATAAGATGACAAGTTAAATAATTTCAGTTAAATAAATAAATAAATAGACCAGCATTGCTTTTACAAATGCCTGAATGGAGAATACGGTAATAACAATGGCAACATGCCCCACAACAAGGAAGAAATTGTAGCTTTTTGAAAGGATACCATATAGACTCAAGTATAAGTCAGAATTTTTAGCTTCCAAAATGAGCTCCAAAAAGGGTACTCGACTTATACTCGGGACAACATAAACACTCAAAAACATACCCACACAAATGTCTAAATTAATTAATTTCACAGTATTTTCATGTACAATCAAACCTCGCATAAAGAGTGCCTCGCTAAAGAGTAACTTGCTTAAAGAGCAGAATTTTCTCTGAATGTTCACTTCGCTTAACAAATAAAACCAACCAAAAACTCACTTAACAAATAAATCGGAGTTTGCAATTCCCCACACAATTGGTCATTTACAATGGTGTTTTGCTTAAAGAGCAAACTCGCTTAAAGATCAATCCTGTGGAATGCATTATGCTCTTTAAGTGAGGTACAACTGTATTTTAATTATTGACAATAGCAGCTGTTACATTTTCCATCCCCGACTTATACTTGGGTCAATCAATTTTCCTAGTTTTAGAGGTCCGTATTAGGTAACTCAAATTATATTCAGGATGACTTATAGTCAAGTATACAGTAATACCTCATATAACATTAGTATCGAAAAACACGAAAATCGCATAACATCAAGGAATCTGGGGGGAAGAATTGCATCAGATAACATTAAGATCCTATGGGATGCTTCAGATAACAACCGCGAAAGCCTGTGTGGTTACAATGTATCTCTATGGATCCCATAGAGGATCAGATAACACTAAAAATCATATAACACGAAGACTTGTGGAACCAGGTTTTAGTGTTATATGAGGTTTTACTGTATATGGAAAATGTAATAAAATACTGTGTTTTAATTACTCTTAACTGTAAGCCACCCTGAGTCCTCAGAGAAGGGTGGGGGTATAAATGTAATTAAATAAATAAACTCCAAGAGGCACTATGTGGATGAAGCTTGGATTGAATGCAGTTTGGATTGGCACTGTTGGCATCCATATAAATGCAATGGATATGCTGGAGTTGCATATGGAGATGATAACAAGACAAGCAGTGGTGGGATTCAAAATTTTTTTACTACCTACTCTGTGGCCGTGGTATGGTGGCTTTGGCCAGGGGGAAAGCCCTGTGTTGCACCCGAATTAGGAGTACTTTATTTCAAAACTTGGATGGGTGGTGCCAGCCAGAATTTCTGCTACCATTTCTGGTGAACTGGGTCGAACCTGTTGAATCCCACCACTGAAGACAAGTCAAGCAAATTAAAAACTGGACAGCTCCTGATAAAGATGAAATCCATAGGTTTGGGCTCAAAAATTTAACTGCACTAAATCCTAGATTGGTGAAACAATATAATATCAGACAGATATGCAGGCAGATGGTGTGGATGACTGGATGACAAGTGTTCAAATCTTTTTGATTATGAAAGATAAAAATAAAGGAGTTGTATCAAGCAATTATAGACTGATAATTTGCTTGCTGACAGAGTTCAAACTTTTCACCGGTATATTAGCAGATTCAATATATACTTTGAATCTTATAACAGAACAACAAAAAGGGAATTGTCAAAATTCATGGGGAACAAAGGACCAATTATTTATTGATAAGATGATATTGAGGAACTGTAAAAGATGGAGGAATCACAATTTGGGATAAAAATTGTTGGAAGAAACATCAACAATTTGAGATATGCAGATGATACCACCCTAATGGCAGAAAGTGAGGAGGACCTAAAGAAGCTCCTGATTAGGTTGAAAGAAGAAAGGGAAAAAGCTGGCTTGAGACTCAATATCAAGAAAACCAAAATAATGGCAACAGGCCCTATCAGTCCCTGGAAAATAGATAGGGAAGATTAAGAAGTGGAAGCAGTGACAAATTTTACTTTCTTAGGGTCTAAGCTCACTGCAGATGGTGATTGCAGCCATGAAATAAAAAGGCAACTGATTCTTGGGAGACAAGCAATGAGAAACCTGGGGAGCATAGTGAAAAGTAGAGACATCACATTGCAAACAAAAATTTGCATAGTCAAAGCAATGGTATTCCCTGTGGCAATGTATGGATGTGAGAGCTGGACCATTAGGAAAGCTGAGCGCAGAAGAATAGACGCCTTTGAGATGTGGTGTTGGAGGAGAGTTTTGAGAGTCCCCTGGACAGCGAGGAGAACAAATAGGTCAATCTTAGAAGAAATCAACCCTGACTGCTCCTTAGAAGGTCAAATAATAAAGATGAAGCTAAAGTACTTTGGACATCAAATGAGAAGAGAGGATTCACTTGAGAAAGCCTTGATGCTTGGAAGGGTCGCGGGCAAAAGAAGAAGGGGACGGCCCAAGATGAGATGGCTAGATGGTATTGTGGATGCAGTGGGCACAGAGCTGAGCGAGTTGAGGTGGATGGTGGAGGACAGGAGTGCCTGGCAGACAGTGGTCCATGGGGTCGCAGAGTGTCGGAATCGACTGTGCGACTGAACAACAACAAAATGGGCTTACTTCCTCAGCATTATAGATTCCCCCCACAACCTTAGTTGTACTCAGAGATCCCAGTGTGTGGCTGAATCAGTGTCTACAAAAGATTCATTCTGGGTTGTGATCTTCCCCATTTCAATCTTGTCTTGACACTTGGGGGGCTTTGTTGGAGGTACACAGGATTTATAATGCTTTCAAACAAAGCAAAGCCCAGTTAGTGTTGCTGTGTGGAGGCTCCTGTCTACTCATTTCCAAATTGCTCTGACCAGGAAACCAAGGGGAGAATAGATGTTCTCCTCCCCTCACTGCCCGCCAATGTGGCACCACAAAAGGGCAACTTTTGTGTTTAGTTGTAGCTCTCCCCACACCATGCCTTTGAAGGAGGCAGTTTTATTGCTGATTCATTAGCTGGATGGCACAAGTTGATCTTCATCTGCAGAAATTCTAGATAATAAATCTGTAAGCTCTTTGCTAATCAACAAACAAACAAACAAGGCATTGCCAGCCAGTGGCAAAAGGTTTGGAAAGTGACTGGTCCTTTAATACTTGCATAAATAAAATCATAATTCATCACAGGCATTTTTACACCACAAAAAATGTGGTGACCGGCAACACGTCTGTCTCTGTGTGTCTCAGCAGAGTTATACCAGAATTGGTTGTGGAGTTTCAAAATGAGTTGAATTGATGAGGAACTTCTCTGAGTCTTTGCAAATCAGCTGTATAAATCATCTGTATAAAATCGCCAGAGAGAGAAAATGCATATTAAATTAAGATACATACAGACGTAGAACCATTCATGCACTTTGGGACCTCTGGACAGCCTTCATAAAATCATTTTTTTGTGGTCAGAATAGCACCTCCAACATGCAATAGGATGCCTGACAATAAACAAAGCTACAAACAAATAGTTAATGGGAAACAGGAGAGGAGGGAGAATGGGAAGTAATGGTGGAGTCTAGGACAGGGCCTAATACTATGGCCAACAACCTCACCTTTCCCTACTTAACATCTAACTACCCACAGTGTGCCATCTTGCAATCCCTCTGCCAAAGGCAGTAGATTGGAAAGAGTAAAATTTTCCATCCAAGAAATCCTTTCCCTTCTTTTGTATCTTGTTCTGTTTATTTTACGATAAGACACATTGGAAAAGAAACACGAGGAGATGAAATTCTTGGCTGAAAATTTGGAAATTGGCTTGAAAGCAACCCATCCTTGTCTAGAGCTGCTCCATTCCAAGTCAAAATAGGATAAAGACCTTTTCCTAGTTGACAGAGGGAGGGAGAGAGAACCATAGCCAATAACCATTTTTCTATTGTAAGGCAGGAATAGAGATGCCATGACAACTGCCAAAGAGGTAGGGATCTTATAGCAGTGAATTAAATTGCTCTTTCCAAAAGAACTAGTTTTCCTTCTTTGAGGAAAAGGTGATGAGAAGTTGCAGCACAATTTAATCATGGAATAAGCAGGCTAATGGGTTGTGTAACTGAGGTGGGAATGTGCATATTCCATGGATTTTAGTTTTGCACTTGTGAATCAGTGTGGAATGGAATAGTAATCATACACAGATCTTGGATAACAACATCTCCCCAAGTTTCTGAGATCCTCCAAGTTCAAGATGCATCTCTTAATTGTCCCATACTGGCAAGCTTAACTCGGTCTCAGTTTACAATATGATTTAAAGCTTGCATTTAGTTAATTGATTGAATGAATGCACAGAGTTCAAAATTGCAATTACAAGAAATGTCATTACCTGTGAATTCCCTGAGAGCTGCAGGATGGGGGACATCAAAGGAGCCTCGGTTGGGTATCCCCTTCAAAAGTCCTTTCAACCCAGAGTAATCTCTGACACGAAAACACACACAACCCTGTGAAGTGTTACTTTTTGTGCACCGATGTTATTTTTTCAAGTAATGTAATAAATTGTAATGTTGTTAGGGTTTTTTAAGTGCATTTGTTAACTTATATTTCTATAATCATTTCCGAGAACATTTTCGCCCTAAACTTTGCCATACATATTGGCCCCAGAGCCATCAACAATGCTTCTAAATCCCTTGACAGACAAGCTGATGTGGAAAATTGTCCTGAAATCGGAGAGGAAGTGCTGGCCTATAACGCTCTCCTCAACATTGCTCACTGGAAAAGTTGAGTGAGGGCTTTAGGAAAAGAGGAAGACCAAGAAAGAGATGGATTGATTTAGTAAAAGAAACAACAGATTTAAGTTTGCAAGAGCTGTGCAGGGCTGTTAGTGACAAGACATTATGGAGGTCACTCATTCATGGGGTAGCTGTAGTTCAGAAGGGGCTTAATTGCGCATAACAACAGCAACATTTTGTTGTTGTTGTTTAGTTGCACAGTCGATTCAAACCCTTTGTGACCCCATGGACCACTGTCCGCCAGACACTTCTGTCCTCCACCATCCTCCTCAACTTGCTCAGCTCTGTGCCCATTGTGTCTACAATACCATCTAGCCTTCTCATTTTTGGGCGCTCCCCTCTTCTTTTGCCCTCGAGCTTTCCAAGCATCAAGGCTACACTGGCCAGAATTTGGGTTATTCAACAGGGGGTTTAGTGTGTGTCCCAATACTTTGAGTGGCCAGGTCACAACCAAATATGTAGAGGATTTCTTTATATCACCATCTTGGTTGTGAAACTTTTCCAAGGAAAATCAGGCTGGATCCATCCTTCCTGAACTTAGAGAGTGCAGCTCAAACTATATCGTTGCATAGATAAAGGTAAAGTTCACCCTTGCTTGAAAGCCAGTTGTGTCCAACTCTAGGGTTCAGTGCTCATCTCTGTTTGTAGCCAAAGAGCCAGCACTGTCTGTATCTACAGACATTTCCGTGGACATGTGGCAGGCATGACTAAACATAGGAGTGCATGGAACGCTGTTTATCTTCCAACCGAAGTGATAACTACTTATCAACTTGCAATTTCTTGCTTTCAAACTGATAGCTTGGCAGCAGGTGGGACAGAGACAGGAACTCGCTCCATCATGCAGCACTCTGGTCTCGAACTGCTGATATGCCTGACCTTCTACTCATCAAGTTCAGCATCTTAATCACTAAACCACCCACCAAATTTAGGATTGGCTTAACGTTGTTTTTAATCTTGTTTTTAATATCTTTGACCTCACTCAAAGTCGTGGTATCCACATTTGTTTTTACATATTGCAACCCCTTTTCTAAACTGCTGTGCCCTTTTTCTGGAACAGCATTGGACTTCCTTTTTTGGTGGAAGAAGGATTTCCCACGATCCTACTATAGGGTCACGCAGCTGGTTAGTCCTTACCGAAGTGGAGCTGTGGGTGGTGTTTCTGAGGAGACAACCCTGTGATGAATGTCATGGGTCAGTGATGGCAAACCTTTTAGAGCCTGAGTGTCCAAACTGCAACCCAAAAACTCACTTATTTATCACAAAGTGCCAACACAACAACAGGGGAGGAAGGAAATGTTCCCATTGGGTGGCTGGGCAGAAGGGTGGGGCAAACTCTGTGATGGGGGGAGGGAAGAAGTGCTCCTATTGGGCTGCATGGCAGAGGGGCGGAGCAAACTCTGTCCAGACTGACTGCATGGCTGCCTACAGAGAGGGCTCTGAGTTCCACCACTGGCACGTGTGCCATAGGTTCGCCATCACTATCATAGGTCGTGACATTAAAATGGATAATAGAGTCTTCTCCTTTCATATACAGTAATACCTTGGATAACATTAGTATCGGATAACACTAAAATCGCATAACATTAAGCAATCTGGGGGGGAGAATTGCATCGGATAACATTAAGATCCTATGGGATGCATCGGATAACAACTGCTAAAGCCTGTGTGGTTACAATGTATCTCTATGGATCCCATAGGATTTTAACATGCATCGGATAACACTAAAACTCGGATAACACCAAGACTTGTGGAACCAGGTTTTAACATTATCCGAGGTTTTGCTGTACTGTACTGTATTTTAAAAGACAAGATGAAAGGAGAAGACTCTCTCTATCTCTTTCTCTCAACCAATACAACGCAATGCTACTTGCAAAATAATATGTATCCCATGCTAGGCAGATGCATTGTGGTAGCGCTATGTCAGTTTTATGTAAGATTTTCCCAGTTTACTCAAGAGTAAGGAGGCAAGAGGATTAGCTGTGAAGGAGGTGTTGTGAGCTTCCTGCGGCACAGGGAGCAGTGGTGGTATCAGGATCACTTCGGGTTACTTAGGAACACAGAGGAAGTCATGGATTGCTGTGGCAAAAGTGGCTACAGTGGTGGTGTCACAATCCCCTGGGGGTAAATATGAACTGGAGGGGGCAGGGCAGCATGGTGAGAGGACTTGAACCCAGTAGAAGGGCTACTCGGGGATCACAGTAAAGGTAAAAGTTGCCCTTCCTCGAAAGCCAGTCATATCCGACTCTAAGGTTTGCTGCTCATCTTTGTTTATAGCCAAAGAGCCAGCATTCTCTGCAGCCATTTCCATGACCATGTTCCAGGCACGACTAGAGACCGGAGTGCACGGAACACTGTTACCTTTCCTGCTAAAGCAGTACCTATTTATCTACTCACAATTTCTTGCTTTCGAACTGCTAGGTTGGCAGGAGCTGGGACAGAGACGGGAGCTCAATCTGTCGTGCAGCACTGGGGTCTCGGACTAAACCAGGTGGATGCACCTAGGAAAGGGTGCAGGTCCAAGAACTGTGACCACAAAAGAAGGTGGGGAAGGGCGTGTGTCAATAAGTGAAGAGGGGACAAGGCGGAGTGATCTGAAGACATGACAGACCTTTGGCACAGGAAAATAAGCACCTGGAGTGTGAATAGTAGGATCTCTCCAGTGCTCCTCAGTGAGATATTAAAATGGTTGTGGTAAAAATATGATTTTTTTCAACATGCCCCAAATCCCATGCCTGGAAATTTATTTATTTATTGCATTTTTATACTGCCCATCTGGGATATTTCCCACTCTGGGCGGTGCACATACAAGTAACAAAATAACACAATAAAACAAACAACACAATAAAATAAAACAACAGAATAAATACATTCTCTGTGACACCCGGGGTGTAGGCCAAATTCGCCGCCCCCTGGGTGAGGCCCAGGACACCAGCGGTGGTGGAGGGTCCAGCACCCATCCCCACAGCGGCCTCTTCTCTTTGGCCGCTAGGAAGTCTGCCGGGGGGGGGGGGTGTCGGTGGCGAAGTCCTGCCGCCATAGTGGCCTTTTGTGCCCTGACCCAGGGCAGGGTCCAGGATGCCAGCAGTGGTGGAGGGTCCTGGCGCCCATCTCCACAGCGGCCTCTTGACCCCAGCCACTGGGAAGTCCAGGGGCAGTGTCGAAGTCCTATTTATTGTGAAAATTTTCCACCCAAAAAAAATACCACCTGGCGTGGGCCGCTCCCACCCCATGCTATGCCACTGTTCCCAGTGATAAAGATGTCTTTATGATAAAGATGTCTTTAAACTGGAGGTTTTGGGTCATGAACCCAAGAATTTCCATACAAGCTGCTAGAGGTCTTGGGGGCAGTATTTCAACACAAACTGAAAACCCAGAGGGTGATGAGGAGGGCAGGGACGACTGTGGCAAAGGGGCTTCTTCGAGGACTAAAGGGTAGTAAAGCCTTGATCTGAAATCTCTTCTGCGGTGTGGCCATTTTGTAAAACTAGTTGTTTGCCAACTGGTATTTGACATGTAACGTGCAGGAAGTTTCCTGACTGGGATATTCTAACAGCTGTAATCCAGACTCTGAGTTGTCTAAATTCTGTTCAGGGACGGGTCTAGTTATAGGACTGGCTAATGATTTGGTGTTTTTTTTTTAAAGACCCCTAAACCATGACATGCAAATCGGCCTCACAGAATCCACTCAGACATTATGCCCTCACTGTTACTTGTTCAGCCTTAAAAACGAGCGGAGAGTTTTGAGCCCCAAACCTGTCCCACAAAATGTTTGTGTTAGCAGAGTTATGTGTTGGTGGCGCTCTTCAGTGTGGGCTGGGAGAAAACACACAGGTGCACGGCACGTACAATAAAAGACTCCCAAACAAGCTGGCCCCTATGCTCACAAGCCGACGGCTGGGATTTGTATGGAAACCTTGTTCCCAAATTGTTTTGCCGGACCCCTACAGTCCTGGAAATAAATACGAGCAAGTCAAAGAAAACGCACCAGCTCGACATTTCTTTCTGGCTGCCCCTTCTCCTCCTTTTACACACTGCAACTTTTCAATGCTCAGTCTCTGTTTTTTTTTTTTAAACCATCAATTTTATTAAACATTTTAATTTGGAATATTATTTACCCCATCTGCAAATAAAAAGTGCTTTTACAGAGGCGATGGTGGCTTAGAGCAGAGGGAAGGGACAGGTGGATTGCATGGAGGGGAAAAGGAGCATGTTCAGGGAACGGAGCATGTTCGATCTCCCCAGGCTTAATTTCCTTACTTTCAACTGAGTGGGGAAAGTGCTCAGAAATGTTGGGCTGATGGCCTTCACCCTTTAAATACCTTGCTGCATTTGATGATGGGGTTCCAGTTACACAGCACACATCTCAGTTTGGTTTTGCACCATGTGGTTTTAAGAGTTTGGCATTAAGAATAGCCCTCCTGAAGAAATGTCCACATTCAGCACCACGTTGGACAGTGGCTCAAATTCTCTTACCTAGTTACACTGACACAGCAAGCGGTGTAATTTTTAGAGGCACATTTTCTTAAGTTAAGAAATTACTGTAGACATACTGAGCTGTATGACCCAGCATGCACCTAACGATGTCTATGATGATCTCGTAACTTGAGGCAATTATACACCACGACACAAGAGGATTTTGATGTAATATATTTGAAGTGGTAGCCATGTTAGTCTGTGCAAACATATCAGAGAGTAAACCAAACAAAATAGCAAAAAAAAAAAAAAAGACAAAAATGTTGTGGCACCTCAAACACCAACTCCTGTATTTAAATGTGAGCTTTCATGTCCACGTCATCAAACATAAGACAACAACACTACAAGGACTGTGGTGGCTTAGTGGTTAAGATGCTGAACTTGATGACTGGAAGGTTGGCAGGTCAACAGTTTGATACCTGAGTGCTGCATGATGGAGCGAGCTCCCATCTCTGTCCAAGCTCCTGCCAACCTAGCAGTTTGAAAGCAAGAAATTGCAAGTAGATAAATAGGTACCACTTCGGTGGGAAGGTAAACAGCATTCTGTGTCATAATTGTCACGTGTCTACAGAAACATCTGCAGACACAGACAGTGCTGGTTCTTTGGCTATAAACAGAGATAAGCACTGAATCCTAGAGTCAGATATGATTGGCTTTTGAGCAGTGATGGTATGTCAAAAATTTTACTACCCCACCGTGATGTCATCACAGTGTACATGGAGCTAACATCATGACATCATGATGTTGTGGGTAGGGCGAAAGAATTTTTTTTACAAAAATAATAAAAATGATAAAATAAAAATAAGCGCACGCGCATGCATGCACACACACACACATCAACCCACCCTCCCACCCACAACACAAACCCGTAAATAAATTAAATAAGTAAGTAAATAAATACATTAAAATACACCCACCCACCCCAAACACAAATCAACCAGAGCTTTTAAACCAGAGCTTAAAGCTTATTCTGGCTAATCTTTCTCACACTAGGTCAGATGGAAGGAACTACAGAATGAATTCACCACAAGATGGCTTCATTTTGGCACTTTTCAATTTTTCAACAGTAAAGAAGTTAGGTACTAAGTCTTTGCCTGACCAATTCTCTAGGATAATTTGCCTTAATGTAAATGTAAAACAGCTGTACCTCCTTAAGAGTTCTCCAATTGGAACAGCATAGGTGTGGTTTATTGATGAGGTAATTCCAAGACTTTGCTTAAAAACCCCAAGCCAGGCTGCCAGGTGTGCCAGCTGCCATGCCTTTTTAGGAACTGTGGTAGTACATCAATATAGGTAAAGGCAGTGATGGGATGTAACAAGTTCTCACCAGTTCGCCAGTGCTTGGTGCGCATGAGCAGTGGGGGAACCAGTGAAAAGGTAAGCCCCGAATGTGGTTCCCCCCAAAAGCTGCTACCGGTTCTCCGGGACTGTTACATTCCATCACTGGGTGACTAAGATCCCACTGTTTATTCAGCAAATCCTGAAGTAAGAATTTGTCAACATGCTCCTCTCTTTCAATTTGGACCTATAACACATTTCTTGGGTTGTTGACTACCACTGTTCAATCAGCAATTGCTGATTAATTGTATGCACATTAAGTCATTCAATCTGCAGTGAGAGAAGTGACACTTGAGAAGCCAGCTTGCTGAAATTAAGATGTGCAGTGCATAGGGTTGCCATGTTTCCCAGAAAACCAGGATTGTCCTGGATTCAAGGTCAGAAAAATTGTCCTGGCCAGTTCAATAAAAATCATGCTAAAGTCCCAGATTTTTAAAACTTACTGATTGTGTATTATAGCACACCATTAAAATAAATTCAAACTCTCACCATCAAACGAGCAATTACCTTCCACAGTGGAGTTGGAGCATACCTGGAGACAAATCTTAACGTCCTCTCCTCACACCACTGCCTGATAAGTGTGACCAGTGTGTTTCCTGGAACTGAGGACGTTAAGAGTTGACCACGACACGACTTCTCAGAAGTACAACAGATTATTTTACAGTAAGAATTAACTGTTGAAAATAAAATCATTTTTTATTGACATATTTAATGTGAAAGTGTTTTATAGCTGTTATTATGTTATGTTTGTTTTTAAGAAGGCTATTTTTGTAGATAACCTGCCCATTTTTGTCAAATATACTTCTGTCCCAGTTTTGTGGGAGAGAATTATGGCAACTCCAGCAGTGCAAATCTTCATTTCAGAGCACCAAACTTGCCTCTAGTTCCATACTGCTGGCTTAGTCTGGGAAATGGCACTGTGGTGCCAGCAACAGATGCCATAATGAAACTATTGATCTTACTGGGAAATTGCCACTGAAAAGTCTCTCTTAATATATAAAAAAGAAAGAATATAAAGAGGAATGCTGGAGCATTTGAGGCATTGTCAAAATTCTTTCCTTCCTTTCTAATGAAAAATAGATAATGCAGATTACCCTGCCAATCCATATGCCATTCTGTGATGTTTTGGTCCCCTTAATAGATGGTTTGAGGGAAACGTTTCTGTCTCTCATAGCAAACAGTCATGGCATGTGGTTAGAAAGGCCAGCTACTGCTGGCTTTTGGGCACTCAAAACCATTCTCACATGCTTGAGTGGTCTGGGAGAGAAGGCACACATTTGTATTAAAAGCCTCCCCCGCCCCACTCCACCCTGCTGGCAAATTAAGATGGCTCTTTAAAAAAATTTTTTTTTAATGTTACAGTGGAACCTTGGATAACAATTACATTGGATAATGCTAAAATGGGATAACAATGTGATTTTTTTTTTTACAAAACTTTGCATCAGATAACGATCTCGTAGCTTTATCCAAGGTAATCATTTGTAGCAGCAGTGTGGCTGGGAAGCCAAACGGGGGTTCCCTGTTCAGCTTGCCAGCCACATTGCTGCTATGAAGGGCACAGGTGTGGCTGGGAAGCCAAACAGGGACTCCCTAGTTGGCTTGGCAGCCTTGCCACCCCTGCAGCCTTCGTGGTGGCGGCGTGGCTGGGAAGCCGAATGGGGAGTCTCTGTTTGGCTTCCCAGCCACACCGTCCCTGCACCCTTCATAGTGGCAACGTGGCTGGCACATGTCCATGAAAATGTCTGCAGACCCAGACAGCGCTGACTCTTTGGCTGTAAACAGAGAAGAGTGCTAAACCCTAGAGTCGGATATGACTGGCTTTCGAGCAAGGGCAACCTTTACCTTACCACTACGTATTTTCAATACATTGGTTGCACAGAGTAGTTTTGTGATAGGGAAATATGTTCCCTTATCAGCATGAAAAAAGCTGGTCCTGCTTATGAACTCCTAAAGATCAAGAAGATGCAGCAAACATTTCAAACTTTCCCCAAACTTCTCTCTTTTTTAGGAGAAATCCAAGAGCCTGGAAAGGGATTGATGTTTACAGATATGTGGCATGTCTAACTATATAGCTGGAACAACAGAGCTCCAGCAAGGGGTTCTCCAATTTATGAAGGCAACTTATTTAGACATGCCTCATTTCCTCCTCTCATTACTATTATGGCCATGATAATTGATTTGTTTTGTGCTCTTTCCCTTTCTAGTCTCAGAGAATGGGATTCCCCAATAAATATGGGTTCCCTAATTTCACCTTTCTTGGGCCTCTAGATCCATACTACTGGCTTTGAACAGACAAAGACACAAGCCTTTCCTTGAAAACTGTAAAATATCTGGCTGGAGTGTTATTATTCAGTCAATGTGGTGTCTGGATATTTACTATTACTCTACATCCTAAGACTGGAATGTAGACAGACAGGCAGACAGAAAAAGAAAGAGGGAGAGAGGGAGGAGAAAACAACTTTCTAAATAAATGGATGCTTATAAGCTTTTTTCCCCCTTTCACAAAATATTCCACAATATATCATTTAAAATATATTTCTTAATGCTACTTAATATTAATTTTAAAAAGAAGTGAAAGAAAGATGGATTGTCTCTGTAAATTGGTTGGTGGGGACAATAGAGAAATTTTCATCCATCCTTTCAACGACTCATTCCACTCTGCTCAAAGAAGCTTCAAAAATATTGCTCAACTTATCTAGCAGGATAAATGTAAGTACAGTACTGTACTGTAAAGCATTTATACTATAGATCTCCTCCAAAAAATTCCAGTGGAGTACTGAATTTAGGGCTTTATTGGCTAAGTGATGGGAAGAAGGGAAGAACCAGAATGGTGCAGTGGACAGAGTGATGGAATGAGAGACCTGGATTGAAATCCCATGGAAGCTTGGGGTTGGGTTAACAGTACTGTACTCAGAGGGACTGCAGTGGTTTAGTGGTTAAGACGTTAAGCTTGATGACTGGAAGGTCAGCGGATCAACAGAGTTCAAGACCCAAGTACTGTGTAACAGAGTCAGCACACTTTGTCTGTCCCATCTCCGACCAACCTAGCAGTTGGAAAGCAAGTTGAAAGTAGGTGAATAGGTACTGTTTCAGTGGCAAGGCAACAGCGTTCCATGCGCTATGGCATCTAGTCATACCTGTCATATGACCACAGAAACATCTGCAGACGCAGATAGCGCTGGCTCTTGGCCTGTAAACAGAGATGAGCACCGCACTCTAGAGTCAGACACAACTGGCTTTCAAGTAAAGAAAACCTTTATCTGACACATTAAATCTTTCACTTGCCTTGGGAACACTCTTAGGCTTGTTCTATCTATGGGCTTGGTTGCGTATGGGTGGGCTGGTGAGGGTGAAATAAAGTTGCTAGGTCTGGTATGCTTTTCGATCTGATCCCCACATCCAAATGGCACATGGACCACAATTGATCCTATTTGGTCTGTGCCATCCTGCTCTCAATTTGCCATATTGTAAAGTGGCACAAGAAGAGAGCCATTTCATGATACTGTATTGGGAAATTAAACATTTCCTTGTGGCAGCAGTGGAGACTGCTAGTAGCTGAAGTCCTTTACTTGGCTAGGTTTTGGAAAGCTAGAATGATCAGAATAGTGTGTATTACCGTGTTGTGCTGCCGGAATCAGCCATGACTCGTTTACAGCAGCTGTAAATGGCAGGGGGACACTCAGTCCGGCCCCCTCAACTGTTTGAGGGAGTGAGACCCAGCCCCTGACTTGAAAGGTTGATAATCCCTGTTTTAGACAGTCCATCCTATACCTGTTTAGACCATCGGGCGTACTGGATTGACTTGCATGCTAACCTTTTTAAAATAAGTACATTGGGGTACTCAGAAAAAGCCTCCTTGAAGATTGTGGTATTTTTGAACCACAAACAGGCATACCCCGGGCAATGGCAACCTTTTGCCAGCTAATCTTTTCTCATACTAGGTAAGGTGAAAGGAACTACAAAATGAATTCCCCAAAAGGTGGCTTCATTTTTGCATTTTCACGTCTGGTTTAGATGTGGAAGAAGTACATTTCTAGCCCCTCAAGAACCAGAAATACAAGACAAAATGGATTTAGCTCAATTTTTCCATAAACTTGCTCCTATATTTTTTTAAAAACTAAAGATACAAAGTTAAAGCTATGTAATTACTTATGTAGTTAAGAACAGCAGTACAGAGACAACAGGGAGAGTTCTAATCTAGAGTAATACAGTTCAGATATAGGGAGCAAATAGCAATACAGCGGTACTTTGAGTTACAAATTATTTGTGTTCCCCGGGACATATCATATTACCCAGTTTCCCATAGGAATGCATTGAAGACCTTTCTTTCTGACCTCTGGAACGGATTAATTAGTTTTCAATGCATTCCTATGGGAAACCGAGTTTTGAGTTGCAAATTTAAATATGTAACCCAAGACATTTTTTAAATGGATTTTCATTCATAACCTGAAAATTACGTAACCTGAAGTGATCATAACCCAAGGTACACCTGTAGCTTTGTTTCTGTGGAGCAGAAGGAACAGCTCCTTTTTGATATCAATGGAGATGTTTGTGTAGCTCACCCACCAGCTCTGACAAGCTCATGTGCTGTGCTCTTTCATGGAAAAGTATTGTGGGTTTGTAAACATTTAGTATTTCTCTGCCAATGTACAAGGAAATAAAACCTACCAGCTCTGCTGTTGTTCAGTTGCACAGTTGAGTCCGATGCTTTGCGACTCCATGGAGCATTGCATGCCAGCCACCCCTATCTTCCACCATCTTCTTCAACCTGCCCAGCTCTGTGCCCATTGTGTCAACAATACCATCTAGCCATCTCATTCTCTGCCACCCCCTTCTTCTTTTGCTCTCCACCTTTTCTAGCATCAAGGCTTTCTCAAGTGAATCCTCTCTTCTCATTTGATGTCCAAAGTACTTTAGGTTCATCTTCAATATTTGACCTTCCAAGGAGCAGTCGGGGTTGATTTCTTTTAAGATCAACCTATTTGTTCTCTTTGCTGTCCAGGGGACACTCAAAACTTTCCTCCAACACCATATTTCAAAGGTGTCTATTCTTCTGCACTCATCTTTCCTTATGGTCCAGCTCTCACAACTGTACATTACTACCAAAAATACCATTGCTTTGACTATGCGGACTTTTGTTTTCAAGGTGATAGCTCTACTTTTAACTATTTTCCCCAGGTTTCTCATAGCTTGCCTCCCAAGAATTAGTCACCTTTTTATTTCATGGCTGTAATCTCCATCTGCAGTGATCTTGGATCCTAAGAAGGTAAAGTCTGTCACTGCTGTAGGAAGAGGATAATTAATTGCATTCTCACCCATGGGGGGGAAGCAAGGAGGACTCTAGTTTAATGGGATAATCCCAGGATACCTTGTGAATAATTAACAGTTTATCTCACATTAACTTCAGTGGATTTCAACTTGAAAAGAGAATCTCCCAAAAGCCACACCAAATATTTAAAAAGCACGACAGTAAAAAGACCAAACTCTCCTTGCATTGTCCTTTAAAAAAAAGATTTCTTTATTGTTTGAAGACAAAGTTTAAAAAAGAAAACAAGGAAGTGCAAACCAGGAAATGCAACATTTTACTTGGGAAAAGACAAAACACTCAAATTAGAAAACAGAAAAGCTAAAACGTTTGCTGCTGTCAGAAGAGCAAGTCACAAACATGCTGTTAAAAGCAGGCCCATTTCACAGTTGTTGTTTTTTCTTCTTCTTCATTTGTTTGGTGTATGACAACAGCGGCAATTAGAAAACAGCACAGTCCTTCCTTCAAGACGAAACATGATAATTCAAGGAAAAGTTCTATTTAACTTGTAAAGGTGAAATTCCAAGCTCTGGTAAGCGGCAACAACCACAACCATCAACCCTCCCAAATGCATTCTGATCCATGCAGAAATGCACCAAAGCCACTGAGAAACACATGCACACAAACTAAGTTTTTGTTTTGATGGCATGGCTTTTGTGGGGTAGAGGGTGAAGTCTGCCATGTTTACATCACTATATATGGTTTTGTTGTTTTTTAAAAAGCTTGGTACATACAACAGAACTATCATCTTTGGAAATGAAACATTCCAGGAAGGACATATAATGTAAGAAGTCTTTTGGCCAAGACTTCTAAGCCGCCGCCGCCACCCCCTCACCGTTTTAGGGGGAAAGATTTCATTTCCATTCCATCAAAGCAGCCGGATGTGTTTCAACCATTAGAAGCCTACAGTACACACATTTGATTTGCTTAGGGGACTTGCAGTGTTGTAAGGTGACTTCAGCATAGACATTTCTTACCATATATACTGACATATAACCCTTCAAGTCTAAAACAAAGGAAAAGGTGGGAAAATTTGCTCTTGTGCCTGTCTCAAACAACAGTTTCTTCACCATAACACAACCCTTTGATCCTGTTTTCTTGACCTTCCCAGTCCCTGGTGGCTGTGTTGTCCATCAGGTTGGACAAGATGGTGAAGTTCCTACTGAGGGTACTCCAATGACCATTTTGCAAGGGCCATTTTCTGTCTAGACCACTGTAAGCTGAGCCACCATCCCAGCTGCAGTGACTGACACAAAAACTGTAGTGCCCACAGGCCAAGAGGTACAATAACATATACAGTACTGTATATTTAGCTGGGATGTAGTCAAGAAGGTTTGGGTAAGCACTTGGGAATGGAGGTATGGAAAGGCATCCAGCTATGAGATAGATGCATTCTCATCTCAAATAAGCTCTGAGCTTTGAACAGAGCTTGGAAAAATTATTTTATGGGCACCTGGTGCTCAGAACTGCTAAATCAGGATGACCAAGTTCTGTTTAAAAATATAATAGAAGAGGTGAGAAACAAGGTTAGAGAGAGAAAGCCCAGAGAATTTTACAGTCTTGTTTACTGATACTCTGTCTAGAAAGTTCCAGAGGCTACACAATTCCCGGAGATGGGAATGTACCATAGCTCACTGGCAGAGGAAAGACAACAGTTGAGTGCAAAGCTAACTATGGTAAAATCTGGATGCCTGGATTGAGACTACATAAATCATTTCACAGCTTGATTTGCAAAGAAAACCAATCAACAATCCTACATATTATTTTTGGAGGAGTCTTCCTGTTCTGCTTACAAGTATGGTAACATACCTGGTCATTGTAAAATCATACCCTAAGCAAATCCAAAACCAGTAAACAGGATTTGCAAAGGGAAACTGATCCAAGAACAGAATCTATCATTTATTTATTTTTTCTTTAAATACTGGAGAGGAAAATAAACTGAAAATACAAATGAAGCAAGAATTGAAATTGCATCTCATGTCTTCAAATTTCCCAGAGCATTTCCCTGTTCCTGAAATCTTTGTATACACTAAATTTAAAAAACCCACATAACTGTATGTCTAGGAATGCATTTCACCCAAATAGATTCCATATTTCTTAAGTAGATCAATTCCCCCCTTTAAAATAGTATTCCATACATTTATCAAGTTATCAAAAATACATGTCATTGAAAAGTAGATTCATTTCATATTCTATGTAAGAATCAGGCCTCTTTCTAAAACACAGAAGTGAAGAGGCATGCCAGATAAAGGATAACATTTTTAAACAACCTTTTAAGAGACATATACATAAAATATTGTTTGGGAGACAAAATCCCTAGATGACATTTTGCACAGTATTCCTTGTGCATTTGTGCACATACGAAACAAACGTTTTAAGCACACAAAATTGTGCATTTAATGTAAAATACACAACCAGTTGCATGGATAGCAACAAGTTAACAAGAAGAACAAGGACAACCAACCAACAGCTGGATTGCTATATACAAACAAGTCTGGAGGGAATTGCACAGGAAAAGCTCAAGACATTTTGCATCCCCAAAAAGCTGTATCACACAGTCAAATGTTTGTGACCCTACGTCATGGGTGCCCAAACTATGGCCCAAGGGCAAGATCCGGGCCCTGACACCAATTCATATGACCCACACAACCCTCATCACTCCTGGAAGTAGAAGTAAAACATGCCTGTACAGGAGTGGTTCCTGAAATGTGGTTCTCCAGATGTTCTTTCACTTCAATTCCCAGAACACATACAGGGCTTCTGGGAATGGAAGTTCAAGAACATCTGGAGAGCCACGTTTGAGAAACCCTGGCCTAAAGGACAATGATACAATATAGGTGAAGGGGCCAACAAACCACACCTGTCCTCCACCATTCTCACTCATTGTGTGAGGCCTTTCAACAACTGAGGATCTAAGAGCTTCCTCCTTCCATTCCATAACACAGGTTTTTTCTCTCTAGGCCACAATTTTGAAAGATGTATGAATTTCATAATCTAGCAAAGACACCCTGTGGCCAGAGATGGAGACTATATCTTCTTCTCCACTCCACCTACGGAAGTTGACAAGGCTTCAGTTTGAAGAATACGATCAGGTATCAGAGGGAGATGTTTTGTTCCATCTCAATGACAGGGCCGGCTCTAGGCTATGTTATTTGTCAAGAGTGATATTGGGGAAATGTCTCCTGGTTGGATAGAGGAAAACGCTCTTTCTGCTGCTACTAATACACTTTGTAGGGCAGTGATAGCGAACCTTGGCACTCCAGATGTTCTTGACCTTCAATTCCCAGAAGCCCTGATCAGCAAGAGTCCTGACTTGGGCTTCTGGTAATTGAACTTCAAGAACACCTGGAGTATCAAGGTTTTCCATCACCACTGTAGGGGAATGAAATGATGTCCTTTTAGGACCCTTCATACACTTATGCTCTTCTTACACTGGCAAAAGAGGAATGTTATATACTCTACCCCTTGGACCAATCAGGAGACACGGGAAAAATGGGCTAGAAATAGTGAATGAGTCACAGAATGTCCCACCATCTCCAGTAAATGCATCATCGTAGCAGCTCAGGTTTGCCCTGGTAATGTATATTCTTAGCTAGCAGTGTGATCTTGGTGGGAGGGGCATGATCCAGCAACTCCCCTTTCTGAACAGACCCCAGGCTGCTTAATGTTTACATATGTAAGAACATGTACATGCTCTTAATATGTAAATCGGAGAAGACTCTTGTTTTATTAGCCTCAAAATCTCTTCTTCTAATGAAAAAAAATATGGCAAGAATCCTCTTCCATCCTAGGAGAGGAGTCTAAGAGTGAGTACTGGGATTGGTCCTTTTCACAGGATGAGAGATCTGTGTCTTGTCCTTTTAGGACAGGGGTTCACAACCTATGGCCCCGTGGGCTGGACCTGGTCCCTGATGCCATTCCATATGCCCCATGGCGACCCTGGAAGCGGATGTGTTTACGACAGCCATAAACACACCCACCGCCATTTATGGCAGCATTTGTGGCAGGGGGAAACCACCTGTCTGGCCCATGGATCGATAAGGTTGGGAACCCATCTTAGGAACTGTATGGCAGAAAGATGGTCCATCTTCTGCCTAGAACACGTATCATCCAGGACACATTTCTATGACATGCTTATATGTCACCCTACAGTATATCCTGTCTTCATAACCAACATCTAAGCCAGTGGTGGCCAACCTTGGCACTCTAGGTGTTCTTGGACAGAAGCCCAAGTCAGTACACCTGCTCATCAGGGCTTCTGGGAACTGAAGTCCAAGTCCAAGGTTTGCCACTGCCGATCTAAGCTTATCACTATGCTGTCAACTCAGCTGATGCTTGCAACATTAGAAAAAGAGACGCCCATTTTCCTGCCACACAGAGTTAAAGTGTGATGCTGGAAACAAGAAGAAACTAAATCTTTAGGGAATTTGCCACTGTAACCACACACAGACACACAAGGGCCCTAACCTAAAAATATATTTTGCTGATGGCAAGGTTCAACACCTCGCAGAAACTCTGAATTCAGAACTTTCAGATGAGATTTCTAAGCTGTGCAACATCTATTTCGAATACACTGTGTCTTTGTTGTTGGTAAGGTGACATATATGAGAGAGAAAGAGAGAGAGAAAGGTGACTATATATATATATATAGTCCCACAAGCTCAACAACCTATATATATGTCTACATATTACATAACAGTCATGAGCCATATGTTTTAAAAAAGTTGACCAGCAACTAAATATATATGTTTATTTGTGTGTGTCTGTGTCTGTGTGTGTGTGTGTAACATGTGGAATAGAAAGATGCACCTTTTCTTTCAAAAATATTTCTCATTAAATATTCTCAGCATAAACATTCAGAATAAAACATTCCTCTACACACACAGAACCCCCCCCCCCCTTCACCATCAGATCTTTCTTTGGCTCCATTTTAAAAAAATATTTACACTTCAGCAATGAAATAGCTCAGGGTATAATTTATAGCTCACCGTGTGGGGTGCCTTTGCTGTCTGTGCATAATATGTGCGTGCAAAAAAAAATCCACTCATCAGTGAATGTGTAGTAGCAGCTACTTGAGAGGGCAAAGTGGGGCTGAAGGGTGGCTTGGCTGGACAGGGTTTGGGTCAGGATGGTACCACAAAGTATCTATAGGTACAAGATAAACTTATCTTGCCAAGAGATGCACAAGGATTACGCTCCAGCTGCTATAGTGTGGCTCTGGTTCTGAGTGTGACAATGACTGCTTTAAGAAAACCTTTCATTTCTGGGTAACTATTGTAATTTATATTCACAAGCTTTGATAACTGCCTGCAGGCTCCCCACCTCTTAGCTTTCTCACATCCCATGACATGTAGCCATCATTCCCACAAACCAGAGAGACCAGGGGAAATATGTCTCTGTTATTAAACAGTGCAAAGGGAAGACATAGTTTGAGCCTAGGTAAAGGTTGCCCTTGCTTGAAAGCCAGTTCTATCCGACTCTAGGGTTTGGTGCCCATCTTCCTTTACAGCCACCACTGTCTGTGCCTGCAGATATTTTTGTGGCCATGACTAGACACTGGAATGCACAGAACGCTGTTGCCTTCCCAATTAAGTGGTACCTACTTAGCTACTTGCAATTTCTTTGGGCCTAGAGTAAAAGTAAATGTTTGTAAGCATTTCAATTTTGCAGAAGCGTATTGCTTCACCTTTTCAAATTTGACTAACTTTGCTAGATAAAAATTTGAACGTTTCATGTTTTCTGATCTCTGGAAAAGACACTATTCCTATTGAATAAGAGGAACCTCACCTAAAAGCACTTCAGTCATTAGGACATTTCACCAAAGATGGATGCTTATATTTATAACAACAGCCTGGAAAATACTATCTTTTGCTGAGGTCTCTATCAACAAAATGGTTGTGTGAATGTGTGACATTACATTTCACTTTTCATATTTTATTTTCTATAGGGATGAGTCCAAATCATGTATCTTAGCCAACGTGGCTAACTGTAATGCCAAAATTATCATTCCTGGCAGATTTATTGTATTTTCAACCTAATTAATTGATACTAATTGCCTCTTCCCATTCACCTTATAGATTGCTTCATCATTTACATTGTCTAGTGATAATGAGTTAAACACAGGAATTTTGGTTCTAAACGGGGGGAAAGCACCCCACAATTGACCAAGTCCACACAATCCTTTGCATCTCCATGAGATCTCCATAGACCAGGGATGTCCAAACCACAGCCTGGGATCCAGATGCAGCCCCCAATGCCAATTCATCCATCCCACATAGCCCTTGATGCTCCTGGAAGTGGAAGTAAGATGCGCCTGTATGGGTGAGTTTCACTTCCAATTCAAGGAGCGACAAGGGCTTCACGGGCCAGATGAATTGGATTGGGGGCCGCATCTGGCCCCCTGGCCATAGTGACCAGCTCTCTGAACCACGTGACCAGCCCAAGGCCTGAAAACGTGGGGCACCCCTGCCATAGATGTTGCAATTGACAACCAATCATATATGAAAGTGATGCCAAACCTTGGCACTCCAGGTGGACTCCAATTCCCAGAAGTCCAAGTCAACACTCCTGCTGATCAGGGCTTCTGTGAATTGAAGTTCAAGCTGGAGTGCCAAGGTTCACCATCACTGATATATGAGGTCTGTGGAGTTGTATGAATAGCAGGGGCTGGGTATTCAAAAAGACACAATTATGTTTAAAACTTTGAGGCCCACAGTTTTAACAAGAGAAGAATGACGATGAATGACACTCCTCAGACTGCACTGTCAAAAAGGTCTTTACCAGAATGCCACAAACATTCCAGTTTTCTGAACTATTCCAGGAGCCTTCATGCTTTTCATCCTTCATATTTTATGGGGACAGGTTCCATGATATTTGGGCTTAAGGAACGATATGGCTGGGTTCCTAGACAAAAGGACTGCCAGCTCCTGACCCAGAGAGTGTATTCTCCCCACTGCCAAACCATTCCTGTTTGGTACCAGTTTAATACATCACAGCTTCCCTTTAAGGACTGATGAGGTAAATAAAATACTCTATAAGAGAAGGAGTAAACAGCTTCAATCTGTAGAGTAGAAATGATCTGAGGGGATTTCTATTCCTTTAGAGTAGGGGTGCCCAAACATTTTGGGGCACGGGCCAATTACGTGGTTTGGGGAGCCAGTCACTATGGCCTGGGGGCCAGATGTGGCCCTTAAGGCCAATTCATCCAGCCTACGAAGCTCTCATCACTCCTGGAAACATAAGTAAAATACGCCTGTATGGGCACATTTTACTTCTGCTTCCAGGAGCGATGAGGGCTTCTTGGGCTGGATGAATTGGCCTCAGGGGCCACATCCAGCCCCCAGGCCATAGTTTGGGCACCCCTGCTTTAGAGGCGTGTGACTGGGAGAAGAGGCAAGTGAAAAACTGCTCCCAGTCATGAAGATACAGTATTAAATTCTAGGACTAAGCAAAAGGACAAAAAAGTGTTTTCTGTAACATCCCCCCCCCCCAATGAATATATCATTTTCAGTGATTTTGAGGGGAGGCTTTTTCAGCGATTCCGCTCATTCTGCCATGACACAGAACTGTACTTGAGAGAGCAAGTGTCAGTGACATTTTGGGTTCTCCATCATGGTGGGTCTATTTGTAGCCCTGTCTGGTTGCAGCATGAGCCCCATACTTCCTCCAATTGTTCTTCTATTGTCCTAAAAACAATGACATTGTCATGTAGCTAATCAGCTTGCATTATGAAAAGTTTCATTCACACTAAGCTGCTTCAGAGTGAGATCCAAGGTTTTTCAAGAAGCATTCCAAGAAGTACAGTGGTTTGCTTTTGGTGATATCATATAGCCTGACTTGATTAGTTATGTCACAATTCCACTGTGGAGGAGGAGGAGAACTATTTTAAAACAAACAAAAATTGTTTGAAATAACAGGTTAGAGAGGTTGTGGACACCAGCAAACAAGAGTAGGAAACCTGACATCTTGAAATGAGAGAAAGTTCTTATGAAAAATGATCAACCAGAGAGCATTTCTTTTTCTCCATTCAAAAGCAGAGGAGGGTAATACTTGAGCAATGGGTTGGGCAAGAAGCCATCTACACAAAAGACAATCATTTCTGTACCCTTCAGCTTAGAAACCATGATGGTCTTCATATAAGCTGAGGAGAAGAGTTGGGAACATACAAATACAGGTTGCTTTGAAATAACAATTCTCCACTGGGAAGAATTGAGAAAGGCAGGTTAGAGAAATACAGTATATCTTACATATCCACAGGGGATAGTTTCCAAGGACTGGGAATGCCTGAAACTGTGGTTAGTAATGAACCCTATATATAGTGTAGTTTCCAATTCCCTCCAAATAAACCTTGGGAATCTATATGCATTATTTATTTCTGGGATTTTTCTTAAAATATTTTCAGGAAGTGGAAAACTGAAATAGTGGATACTAATTCCACCGTACAGTTTCCTTTCTTAGAGATCACTGCTGAATACTTCAGTGATATTGGAACTGGATGGCCGTTCTGACTTCTTTCTCTGACCTGTGGGGCTGTGTAAATCCTCACATCCACCTAAGGACTGGGTGCTCAGCGGCCAAGAGTTATCATCTTCACTAGACAGTGTGGTTTTGAAAGGCTCAACATATATCCTATGGATGCTGGGCTTCAGTTCCTCATATTTGCTTTTCCCTTCTTCCGGGAGGCTTGACGCATGAGGTAAGAAAGTGCTACGTGGACAATCCATAGAGATGCTCATCTGCTCACCGGAGGCAGGTTCATGGGAGAACTCCATGGCTCGTGTGAGATGTGGCGTATAAAGACCCTCAGCCAGGGAGACAGACTGGGTCTCACTGTGTACACGCAGCCAACGGTGGTGTCGACCGAAGTAACTGTAGTGCTGGTGTTTCCCATGCTTCTTTTTACCTAGGAAACTCAAGGGTTGCTTCAAACCAGGATTCTTCTCTGTGCTTTTTGGAGACAGCCCCCCTATTGACAGGGTCTGCATGCATTCAGTAGGCTGGTCAACTTGTGTCTCTAAGGTGCTGCCTCCTCGCACACTTTGTTTGGAAGTCAAGCGAGATTTGAGGTCATGGACTTGGAGGACATCTGGTGCACTACCACACAGACAGCTGACTGCCTGGTGGGATATGTCCTGGGAGGACAAATAAACCAAATCCAGCTCCCGTGGGCTCAAAGCATCACTAGAATCATAATCACTATCAGTCGGAAGAAAAACTTCAGAGCAACCTTCTTCATCTGAGTACGGCTGGGAGTCTGAAAATAGGAGGAATAAGACATTAATTTTTGGTTGATTATACCAACTAAATTGAGTGCCACACTCAGTGTAGCAAAGTGAATCTTGAAAAGGAGAGGGTTAAAGGAGTCCTTCCAAAGTACTGTACTGCTAATGGGCATCCCCTTTGGTGGGTCTTACAACTCAGAGCTTGGATGAAGTGTGCTGAATACAACATTGTTAGGTAAAGGTCACCCTTGCTCAAAAGCCAGCCATATCCGACTCTAGGGTTCAATGCTCATCTCTGTTTACAGCCAAAGAGCTAGCGCTGTCTTCATCTGTAGACGTTTACATGGACATGTGGCAGGCATAATTAGACACCTGAGTGCACGGAACACTGTTTACCATCCCACCAAAGTGGTCCCTATTTATCTACTTGCAATTTCTTGCTTTCAAACTGCTAAGTTGGCAGGAGCTGGGAAGGAGGCAGGAGAGCTCACTCCATCATGCAGTACTCAGGTCTCTAACTGTTGACCTGCTGACCTTCCAGTCATCAAGTTCAGCATCTTAACCACTAAGCCTCTACAGTCCTAAGAACATCATTACTAATTCCTTATTTGTTTGTTTTTGAGTAAAAAGAAAGCAATATGATTACTTTTCAATGTTTTAATGAAAATAAGGGGGTTGCATTTTGAGGAATGTCTTCTTCCTACCACAGAAATATTAATTATGAGGAATAGGGGTGTGTTGCTCTACTTAGAATGGAGGCAGTAATGCATCAATGACAAATTATTTTAGTTTTTACATATAAATAATGAACAATAGATCATTTTTTGAGAATGGGTGACTATTGTGTGACTTTAAAAATAATCAGCATTGCTGTTGGGCCACGTGAAGATGATTTTCAGACATAGTATGAAAAGAAGGGATCTAAAAAGATTAAGTGCTACAGAAAAGGGTGATCTGAATTAGTCACATCCACTGAATTAAAACATGTTTGTGCAAGTTCCAGGGGAAGTGACAAAACAATTTGAAAGAGAAAATGAAGATTACCTAATCTGTCAAGAATTCTTGCAGGATTCTCAAAGCACAGTTAACAAAACTATCATTATCATCATCAATCATCAATCATCATCATCATCATCATCATCATCATCATCATCATCATCATCATCATCATCATCATCATAATCTCTGAGATGGATAAGATCATGAGATATTAAGATTTGCTAGTAGTGATAGAAGCGCTGGGAACAATCCCCAAAGGGTTGGAAACATATCTGAGTGTGATTGGCATCGATAAGATCATGATAGAGCAGTTGCAGAGAGTAGCACTAATAGGTACAGTATTAGGTACAGCATCAAGCAATACCCTTAGGTTCAGAGATAGGACCCAAGCAGTGGGATCCCAAAGCTTCAGTCTGAACATCTGGTGGACTGTGTACACCTTTGATACTAATGTACTGTCACATCAACTCTGATTTCTGATTACCTTTGCTGGGTTTTCTAGGTAGAGAATACACATAAGTGGTTTACTATTCTCTTCCTCTGGGAATGTCTTGGGATTACACAGGGTGGCTTTTCTTCCAGGAAGGCAGAGTGAGGAACTAAACTCCCAACCTTTGGTTCAGCAGCTAGATATATAAACTACTGAGATACCCAACAAGCATAATGTGTATTACAGGTTAGAAGAAGGGGTGGGTTTGGGTTTCCAGGATTGTGGGAATGGGTGTAGTCTTCAAAATTCTAGGACAGGGGTTCTCAACCTTCTCAAGCCAAGGGCCAGGTCATGCTCCCTCAGATAGCTTCAGGGGCCAGATGGCCAGTTGCCCTGCCTGCCACACGGCACGTGTGGGTGTGGTGGAGGTGGCGGTGGCGGCACATGAAATGGTGTTGTGGTCTGCATCTGGTCCCCGGGCCATAGGTTGAGAACCTTTGGTCTAGGAATTGGTGTACACGGCCCCTATGAACCTCTGAAGTTCACCTATCTCAGCTTTAGCAGGTCAGGAGAGAACAAGGAGGAAAATGACAGGAAAGATGGATGTCTTTCACCTGTAATTTCACCTGTAATTCTCAATGGCTGATTCACAAAGTGCATATTTTGAGGACCTGACTTTTGGCATTGATTCTCCTGTCACTTGCCCTCCCTTCTTAATAGTCATTTGTGTTGTAGGATTCTGTTTCAAGTCATTAACAAATTAAGCTTCATAGTGTATGGTCTGCTCTTCCCATTGGATGCTCAAATTTTTTCAAGAGCAACAAGATGAAGTTACTTGGGATGGCCAAGGATATTGTGCAGCTATCCTACCCAGTAGCGTTGCATGGATTTCAGCCACCTGGGGCTTAAGCCAAATTTGCCACCCCCTGGTGCCTGCTCCCACTAGGGCTTCTGGGAATTGCAGTCCAAGAACTCCCATACACCCAAAAAGTGCCGCCTGGGGTGAGTTGCCCCCCGGATCCCCCCCCGCAACGCTATTGATCCTACCTTTTCTTTTTCAACCAGATCCTAGGTCAATATGATCAAGACATTTTATTAGGGCCCTGCAAATGATTTTAGTCCTAACAATGATTTTGCAAAGGTATGTTGAGTGTCTTTACCACCCCACCCCCCCGCTCCCTATTTTTCCCATTCCAAAGGGCACACTACAGTTTTAAGGAATGTGACTGGCTTTTTTTATTCTGCTCCTAAAGGGTCTCATGAAATCTAGGAACAGCAGGAAACAAAAGGTAGGAAGGTGTTTTGTTGCATGCAGGAAATGCTTCATGTTACAAGTGTAACATTGCAAGTATGACACTTGTCTTTGGGACTAGAATTCCCATGGAGAGTGTACACAAACACACCAATGGTATGGTTCACCACATAACTGCTGACAATTTTACAGTGCAATTTTTACTGCACGGAATTGGAAGCTCAAGATTTCAGAGGAGGTCAATATTCACCTGCCAAGATTTGGTCTGGACTGCATGGAACATGGAAGTGCCTTGCCGATGTCACTGGTAACACACTGGGCCACCCTGTGCTTGCTAAGCAATCGTAACTGACTGTATCCACTGAAACAGAATGGCTAGCTGAAGACTTGACTCTTGCTGTTGCCTAGACTGAAGGCTATGGAGGTATTTTGCCCTTACCACTTGTCACTTTTCTCCTGTGGGTCTCCGTCTCCGGTGAGAGTGGTGGGGAAGGAAGGCAATCCAGATGGGACGAAGTTGAACTTATCTTCTTTTGCACAGGTTCTTCATCCAGATCCACAATCTTCATTATCAGCAACCCACCGGATGGCTGTCTGTACCGTGCATACTGTAATGCCTCGTTGATCCATCTCATTTCACGCCAAATTTCATCAATTTGCTGTGTGCAAAAGGTACCAAAGATATTAAAATGCACACACATGTGCCTGCATAGGCACACACATATAGAAATACAGTCAAACCTCACATAAAGAGTGCCTCACTTAAAGAGTGCCTCACTTAAAAAGCAGAATTTTCTATGAATGTTTGCTTCGCTTAACAAAGAAAACCAACCAAAAACTCGCTTAACAAATAAATCAGGGTTCACAAACCCCCTGCCATTATGCCTTCCGTCAATATTTACCAATGCAACTGTATTGCCCTCCTACCATTCCACGTAAAATGTGACAATGGCGGGTAATAGCACTCTGTTACGAGGATTCCATTGGACTCCAACACATGTCCCCCTGCATTGTAGGGTCAGCGACATCAAAGCTGTCGGGACTATGTCAACTTTCAGGAGTACACAGGAATCATAATGACCACCACTTATCTCTATACCACCTTCACCTCCTAGCCATATTGCAAATGTTTTACGACTGACATAAATGCATCTGCTTTCACGTCCGGGTGTGGTGGGCCATATGAATTGGTGTGGTGGGCCGAGTCCAACCCATAGGCCATAGGTTGGGAACCCCTGGGATAAACAGTATATACTAGGGGTGCCCAAACTATGGCTTGGGGCCAGATCTGGCCTCTGACATCAATTCATCTGGCTCACAAAACCCTTGTCGCTCCTGGAAGCAGAAAATGGGCATGTTTTACTTCCACTAACAGGAGTGGTGAGGGCTTCGTGGGCCAGATGAATTGGTATCAGGGGCCGGATCCAGCTCCCGGGCAGTAGCGACCAGCTCCCTGAACCACATGACCGGCCCATGGCCCGAAAAGTTTGGGCACCTCTGGTATATACAGTGCTAGTAAAGGTTTCCCTTGCTCGAAAGCCAGTCGTATCCGACTCTAGGGGTCATTGCTCATCTCTGTTTGAAAGCCGAAGAGCCAGCGCTGTCTGCTTCTGCAGACGTTTCCATGGTCATGTGGCAGGCATGACTAGACACCGGAGCACATGGAATGCTGTTACCTTCCCACCAAAGTGGTCCCTATTTATCAACTTGCAATTTTTTGGTTTCGAACTGCTAGGTTGGTAGGAGCTGGGACAAAGATGGGAGCTCATTCTGTCCTGCAGTACTCGGAAATCGAACTGCTGACCTCCCGCCTCCCAGTCAGTGTCTTAGCCACTTGAGCCACTGCAGGCCCTATATACAGTGCTAGGTTGATGTATTGTTGTAGCTCTATGACACTTACTAAATGAGTAAAACAGAACAAAATAAAAGGAAGGTAAGTATCCACAGCATGCAGAAAGTCAACTGTGCCTAAGAACAGGGAAGGAAATATAATGGGAACAATTGAAGTACTCAGTGGTTCTCTGTAGATCCTGGAAAAGGAAAGTCTCTTGTGTGAATAAAAGGATTACTCTAGTATGGGATACACTCACTCACTTCAATAATACAAGCTTTTCAAAGGAGACCCAGGTTGCTCCCAACGTCCCCTGCCTTGCTACTTCTTTGTTGGGTATTTTCCTCTTCTAACTTGTATGTTTATCTTAAATATCTGTTCCTGGCTTCAACCATTGATGTTTTTGGTGAGAAATATTCAGTTTTTCTTGCTGGCTAGGCTTGCCATAGGAAACATGTTTTGCTAATACAGTACCATATCTAGATTTACATGATCCTTTACACAGTCCCATGTTTGAAGACTATAAGTCTGCGGTTCTGTGGGACACAACAGTCTGTCTCCAAAGAGGATGTCTGACACATTATTGTTTTTATATGAACTGAAGTGTAACTTAATTGCACATTCAGTTCCACATGTAGAGCTTAATTCGGTCAGTCATGAAATGAATCTTTTCTCACTGCCCATCTGCCTTTATAGTTTACCTTATCTTTTATGTACATTTCCCCCCTTTTCTTGTTTCTCTCCAGATCTCATTTCAAAACCCCTTTTCTTGACTCTTTACAGTGTTTGGCTTGTGTAGTGACTTCAGCACTTAGATCTAGGATCACACAAATACCCTTGTGGTTTTGTGGTTACTGCTGAAGATTGTGGTATGTAGTGGGGGCTGGGGGTGGTTCTCTCCCCCCATAGGTAAAATGCAGCTGTTTTTGATTTGAAATGGAATCTAACAAATCTAATACATTGTCACAATAATTCGGTACAAAACATTGTGGTTAAAAAAAATATCATTTGCTACATTCTCATCAATCATGAACAATCACAAACCCTAGAGCTGTTTTCTCTACACAATGTAGGCTGAGTCCATAAAATATCTCATTGTTAGAATTTTAATACTTCACATTTCACTTAAAAAATTCTTGTTGTCCTATAAATTGTATAAATTGCACTGTTCTGTAGTCTTTAGGTTAATAAGTTTGGTTTTAATTTTTTTAAAATTACTGTTAATTATTTTTAATCTAGAATTAATTTTCTGAGATAGTGACATATTTGCAAACACCAGCTGTTTAACTTTCTTAGTCAGACACAACTGGCTTTTGAGCAAGGGTGACCTTTACCTTTACAACATGTACAGAGAGTTAACAAAATCAAAACTCAATGCTAAAGACTGAAAGAAAGAAAGAAAGAAAGAAAGAAAGAAAGAAAGAAAGAAAGAAAGAAAGAAAGAAAGAAAGAAAGAAAGAAAGAAAGAAAGAAAGAAAGATCAACCACTTTACTGACCTATTTCAGTGTGAGCTTTTTTGGATGAGTTTTGTGGATTGTGGTTAGTTTTTAATTCATGTTTGTTATACATGCTGAACACCACAGCTCTGGAAAGGGCTGCCTTACCATTCTGCTTTACACAATTACAGTAATACCTCATATAACATTAGTATCGAATAACACTAAAATCACATAACATTAAGGAATCTGGGGGGAAGAATTGCATCAGATAACATTAAGATCCTATGGGATGCTTCAGATAACAACCGCTAAAGCCTGTGTGGTTACAATGTATCTCTATGGATCCCATAGGATTTTAACATGCATCAGATAACACTAAAAATCATATATCACCAAGACTTGTGGAACCAGGTTTTAGTGTTATATGAGGTTTTACTGTACCTCAGAGTTAAGGCCATCTCTGTCTGGAGAAACAGTGTACTGTATATGTGTGTGCGCGCACATGAGGGTGTGTATGCTCACTACAGACTGACAGCTGAGTCGGGGTGGGGGTGGAAGCGTGTTTCATTTTGAAAGAAGAAAAGCTATGATCCAGACTCAATCACAGCTTCTGCTCATATGAGAAGCGGAATGGGATTTATAACCCAAACTGACACACTTTTCTATAACACTCCAGTATAACTGTCATCTGATTTTATCCATGAAATTCTCTCAAAAGTAAGTAGCCAGGGAGGGGCAGGGGGGGAGGAGGGGAAGACATGCAGAGGGGCTACTTCATAAAACCCGAATTGTATTTTGACACTAAACGTCTTTATGCGGCCCTGTGCCCAACAATTCTCCATTTAGGTCCCAAATTACAGCCCCTGCTAGAAATCACCTTTGACTAGTCAGAAAACACAGACGGTTACCTGTATGTAATCTAGGACTTGCTGGTGTCTTTGTTTTGCTGCCGCAACCTCGCTGTCTGAAATGGCTTCCCTTAGGGACTGTTGGGTGCTCAGGAAATCCAGCTCTATGACAGCAGAAAGGCGGCAATACAGACTAATAAATTTCTCCTTGTAACTGCAGAAATGAACTGCGGAGACAACAAAGCACAGAAGCAAGCATGTTAGGGACATTGCGGCTCTCAAAAAACCCTAACCAATCTCAGGAACTTGGCGGAGACAGGTTGCTTTCATCACTCCTGAAAACTGAGGTATAAGGGGAGAAAGATACAGACTCCAGAGCTATCAGAAAGTAAACAAGACAAAACAAAAATACAAAAAAAAATGTTGTGGCACTTTAAAGACTAATTGATGAATTTTAATGTTTATTTATTTATTATTTATTTATTTATTTAGATTTATATTGCTGCCCACTCGCCGAGGCGACTCAGGGCGGCTTTAATGGATCAAGTCCACTTCATCAAACATAAGAGTGAGACTTCATGGCATCAGTTTATACACATCAGGTACGGAGGGACAGAATGGTTGGTTAGCATAACAGATAAGTATACAAATCAATGTGGCGTTTTACACTTGGTAATAGCAGAAGACCTCTGGTTGTTATTTATATTAGTTATGAAGTCTCACATTAGAATACAGCAGTTAGTCTTTAAAGTGCCACAACATTTTTGTTTTGTTTTGTTTACTCTCTGATATGCTTGAAACATGCACTGACTTGGCTATCTTTCCAAACCAGAACTCTTGTGGCATCTCAAAGTCTAACAGATTTAGAGCAGTCTGAACTTTTCTCCATGAAACTACAGACCAGGGGTTTCCAACCTAAGGCCTGTGGGCCAGATCTGCCCCACAGCACAATTTCATATGCCCCCCACCCTGCCAAGGGCATCCAAGAAATAAAATGCCCATCCCTTTGAAGTTGTTGGGACAAAATGGCCACCCCCATTGTGCAGGCAGGGCAAAATGACCATCCGCCCCTCAAAGCTGACTGAGAGAGCATGACCCAGCACCTGGCTGGAAAAGGTTGTGAACACCTGCTACAGAGAGTAGACCAATTTTAAGTTTCAGTAGTTGTATAGCGCTTATTGTTGTGAAGGGGTAGTTCCATATGCTTTGGATAGCTTCACAGAAATGTTATAGTGCTACACCATGCCTCGCCCTGCACTACAGATTACACTGTAGTTTGCATATCACCACTGCCACCATTCCCATTCCTCCATTAGTGACCATACATCAACATTTTATGCATTTCACAAAAGGATGGCAAATTGTGTGTCATACATTCTATATTTGTGCCTTTGAAACAGACTTTAAGGGTGAATCTTTCTGTCAGACAGCTTTATGTTGATGTAACGAGTAGGTAAAGCTCAGGTTTACACAGCAGTCTTAACCAGACAAGTTGAAAAAGGCAAGCACATGATATATGCATGCTTGTCATTGAGAACAAATTCAGGTTATGAACTTTATGTGTGAAATGGCCCATCATAGTTTAAATCCCAGAAAAGGTTTCCCCTTCAAATGCATCCGTACATCTTTCACAGTGCAAGTCATTGTCAAGATATGTAAATGTTTATCAAAATGAGTATTATGCCCAGGTTCTGCAAACAATGTTATCTTTGCATTGTGTCTGATAAAGAGCTCAAACTTTCAACACACATATAGAGGTTGCCCCCAATTAAAATCTCACCTAATGTGTATACCTTATTGAACACACATTTTCAATCTGCTACCAGATTCTGTTTTTGCTCATGCTACATTTACACAAAGGTCCTGACTACATGCATATTTTTTCAAATACAGTATGCTGTCTTTTTTTCACTTTGCTAGTTCACTTAATATGGTAAGAATATTTATGTCTCCCCATAATGTGAGAGGGTGGAACTAAACTGGGGGCATGGGGACAAAATGTCTATATATCAGTGTCCTGCTTTTAAAAAGGAATATTTTCCTCTTCTGCACAGTCAATACAGAAGAGAATGTAATTCCTGTTAAAAGCACTTCTGCTGCAGCTAAATGTGTTCACCATCTTTTTTCCAGATGGCACGAACTGCTCTCAAGATGATTTCACGGTACAAAAGGTGTTTCCTTTATTCACTTTTCCTTAGCATTACCTATTCATCCACGTGTTCTACAACTTTCACAAGCTGTTGCAAGAGCAGGTGCATGCATACAATTATAAACATGAATTAGGCAACTGTGGCAAGAGACACTAGTGGCTACCTTCATTCCTAACTGGACAATTGATATAGTGGAACCTCGGTTGACGTAATTAATGCATTCTCTGGGACGTTTCCTACATCCAGCCGGCCAAAGGTAGTGGATGAATAATCCTATGTTGTCAGATCTCCAGTAATGCCAATCAGCTATCTAACAAGACAACTTATGTTAAAACTCCCGGTAACTGACATAGTGATGTACTTGGCATTTTTACCGACAGTAGTGCCGTTATAAAACTTCCCTCAAATCTCCTCTAGGCTTTTTTTTTTTTTTTTGAGAGGGAAAGGTGTTTGTATTATTTAAAATTCTGTCAAACCTATTTGGCTAGAAATGATTGAAGAACCAAAATAATATCTGCAGGTGGCATAGAAAGAAATGAAGGAAGGAAGGAGCCTTATAGTAATTTTAAGATGTACTGATTTTATCATGGCCTTCCATGAGCAATAATCCTCTTCTTCCAACCCCTCTGACTGCTGAAAACACATCTGTAGCCTAAATATATCCCTAAGAGAAAACCTTTTACATCTGTTTGCCCTAATCTGTCTTCTGTCGTCTTGTTCTCCAAGAGGGTGAGCTGCTGTATGGCACTCTTTGAGAGGCATGTGGTCCAAGAGCTTACACCATGCCTGTGGCACTATTAGTAAAATTACAACTGCTATTTCAGCTTCAGAACTGACATTTCTAGCTCCTGTGGTTGGGAGCCAAGTCTCTTAATGTTACTGCAACAAATGTTTCTTTAACATAACCCTTTGTGGTTTCACAATTATAGATCCGGTAGCCACCGACTAATGGGGAGTGGAAGCCTCCAATATTTGGAAGGTGAATCACAGCCATTTTATAGGCACTGGGGAGAAACGTGTAATAAATCAGAGAGAAAATGGTCCCTGCTTTAGGGCACAAGATCAGTTACTTTTTGTTGGAAAAGTGAAATTGAGCTTTTATTGGAATTTTCCCCATCGTGCTGCAAAGACCCAACAACATAAATTCTCTGCATTGAGAAGAATGGGCAAAGTCATTGTGGATGGCAAACATAGCTTTACTATCTCTGTCTCCTGTATGACTCTGAGACTGATGTTATTGCTAAATCTGTTGATGACCTTAATTGAAAATGGTAAGATATCTGGAGCTCTTCTTTTACCCTTTTCTACCAAGCTCTTTGCTGGTTTGTAGAACACCTAGTTTTGTTGTTTCTCATTTTCTGCATGAACGAAGGGAAAAGGACATGTGAATGTTTAAAATTATTTCCATGATCAAAGCAGCCACACAAGTGGAGCAGGGACGGGTCAGGGAGAGAAAGCAAAGCTAGGGAAGAGTATCAGAGTGTCAGCAAAACAAAACAAGACAAAAAAGTTGTGGCACTTTAAAGCCTAACTGCTGTATTTCGTCTGACTTGATCCACAAAAGCTAACATTAAAATAGTACAGTAAAGGTAAAAGTCGCCCTTGCTTGAAAGCCAGTTGTGTCCAACTCTAGGGTTCAGTGCTCATCTCTGTTTACAGCGAAACAGACAGCGCTGTGTGCGTCTGCAGACATTTTTGTCAACATGTGGCAAGCATGCCTTGACACTGGAGTGCACGGAATGCTATTACCCTTCCTGCTGAAGCAGTACTTATTTATCTACTTGCAATTTTTTGCTTTTGAACTGCTAGGTTGGCAGGAGCTAGGAGAGAGATAGGAGCTCACTCCATTGGGCAGTAGTCAGGTCTTGAATTGCTGACCTGCCGACCTTCCAGTCATCAAGTTCAGCATCTTAACCACTAAGCCACTGCAGTCCCTTAATAGTTAGTCTTTGAAGTACTACAATATTTTTTGCCTTTTTGTTTTGTTTACTCTCTGAAATGATTGAAACACAGACTATCAGGGCTACCATTTCAAATATTTCAACTAAGAAAGTCTGTTGCAGAAAAATATTGGACACACTCTGTCCTATTAGAGTACCCACTTGTGAACTAGAGAAACCAAAGTCTTTCCCTTGACATTTAATGCAGCACCATTTGTCCTTTTGAAATGCCCCCCCCCCCCTTAAGAATTCTAACTCTGTACTTTAAACTTTGTGGGGAAATAGGCTAATCTTGAAATATCTCAACAAGTGAGGTTAGCAATAGTGTTAATTTCACAGAATGTGGATGAGAGGGGTGACAGTGGTGGTGGTGATGTTCAGCCTGGCAGGTTTGATCCATAGATCACTCATAACCTAAGAGAAATAGGATTAAACAGGTGCTAGCAATCCTGATGCCAGAGCAGAACACAAGAAAGAAGGCAAAGAGAAGTGTGTGTGTGGTTTTTCCCCCCTGTGTCTGCTATGTCTCAGAAAACCTTAACTCTATTGGAAAATTGATGTGAAGGCAAAAATGTTCATCGAAAATCCAAACATTTGGGGGGAAACTACATTAAATGTTGAAATTTGGTTTTGTAATTATAGCAAGGTAAGTTTGATTTGGTTGGGCTACAAATTCATCATACGACAGGAAGAAAAACCCACATTTGACTCGGCTTGCACAGGCATGGGGCTGATCAGTGTAGAGAATCACCTGGGTTCTGTAGGCCAGTTTTTCCTAACCTTTGTTTTTTGGACTTCAATTCCCAGAAGCCTAAGTCAATTCCCCAAAGCACTGATCAGCCAATGTACTGACTGAGGCTTATGGGAACTGAAGTCACCCTATGGGTGTGTGCCCCACATTGGGAACTGCTGCGCTGATTGACTTACAGCACCTAGCCATGTCTTTTAATCAGGACATTTATATTCCAAATGAAAAGAAAATTCTTTGGCTGTGGATAGTGGATAAATGGATTCATGAATGGAATGGATGTATAGCAGCAATGTATGTAATTTGTGGTCAGAGAAGAAGAGATACTGAGTTCACATTGACGAAACAAAGAAACTCTAGTTTGCAAGGTACAGAAGACAACTTCACAGCAGGACAAGTGGATCTCTTGCAGCAGTTAAGGAATTCTTGCTTCTAATAATATTCTGACTTGAATCATTGAGCTTGGCTTATACAGCTATCATGGAATGCAGCGTTGATGCAAAATGATCTCATATTTCTGCTTAAAAGGATAAAGTCTAGTAACATTTCATTCCATTTCCTTTTGTATTGGAGATGTGTGAAAGAAGACATGGTTTGAGAAAACTATGAGCAAAAACAGTGATCTACGCAGGTCAGCATCTTAATAACTCCATGCAACTTACATTCCCCAGCTACTGGAAGAACACTTTTCAAAATAACAAGGACAATTTATTCAAAAATTGGAACTGAGTAAAATGTCATTACTGTACAGTATTTGAATAAGAGCATGTTGGTTTTAGGAATCCTAGTTGCAAATCTGACTGGGATAGATGCGACATTTTAAAACTTTTAGTGAGTTTTGTGTCAGGTTCAGTTCTATAGCAAAATGGTCATTGAGAAGTAGGGGCTTATGAGTGATAACCAGAGTGCCAAGGAAGACTTTCTCCAGCCTGGCCAAAATCCTGCTGCTTAGAGTAGTAAATTGCACTAGAGTCGGCTCACTGTTGGGCAAGTCAAACTTCTCCATAAGTTCCATTTATGAAAATGGGCCTACTTTAACCATAGCTTGCAAATGTAGTGTCAATCCATTTGAATCAATGGGATGTATGGGAGAGCTTACTTAACAACTTCCCTTTGATTCAACAGGCCTAGTAAAGATAAAGGTTGCCCTTGCTCGAAAGCCAGTCATATCCAACTCTAGGGTTCAGTGTTCATCTCTGTTTATAGCCAAAGAGCCAGCGGTGTCTGCATTTGCAAACGTTTCCATAGACATGCAGCTGGCATGCCTCGACACCGGAATGCACAGAATGCTGTTCACCTTCCCACAGAAGTGGTCCCTATTGATCTACTTGCAATTTCTTGCTTTTGAACTGCTAGGTTGGCAGGAGCTGGGACAGAGATGGGAGCTCACCCTGTCATGCGATACTCAGGCATCGATCTCTGACCTTCCAGTCTTGCGAGTTCAGTATCTTAACCACTTGAACCACCGCAGTCAATGGGCCTACTCTAACGTACTTTCTCAAGCTAGGCAACAGGATTTGGGCCACTGTTTTGAAAGCAAAAAAGGCTACACAGACATGGTGGATCATTTTGCTTTCATTGAACATGGACTGAAAAAACTGCCTGCTTCAATATGCCAGTATCTCCCAATGAAGGGCCATGTATCGCTCGACAATTTGCGGACTGACCAATTTCTGCATTCCAACCATTACGACTTGAGCATGTAACCCGGGAGCTACTACGTGCCCTCTATTCCTTGTCTGTAGTCAGAAAGAGAGAGAAAATGTTGATGCCAAGAAATCATCACGTGATTTACTGACTCTCCTCTGGGGATGGTGGAGGGGAACAGGCAAGGCTAGAGGGGAACAGATACAACTTTGTGATTTTATTATAAGGCGACTGGGTTAATATTTCTAGGTGAAGCAAGGTAGTATACCGAGTTCAAACATCTGAAGAGGGAGGTTAAGGAATCCTGAGTGCAGAGTGTAAGGGTTATTCTGTCCCGGGGCAGTGCAGACGTCGTCTGAGGCAGGGAGCAGGAGAAGAAAGGACACATTGTGACCCAGTTCCAACACCTCCTGTGTATACAGACGGAAGAGCTTAGCCTGCAGAGGGACACGCACAGAGAAGAAATGGGGGCGGGTGGAGAGAGGAGGGGAGGCGAGAGTTACAACACAGCACTTATATAAACAACCCCCCAAATGGCAGAAAACATGAGAGCAAAGTTGCACGACATCAACACTGGCATTTTCATAAAACATAAATAGGTGCGTGGAGGTGTGCGTGTGTATGCACACAACACGTATTTCTTTGTGCCTCTCTGTGTGCGTATGTGTGTTAATTTTGCTTCATAAAACAGAGATTTAAAGCTCTAATGTTCCACATTAAAACACACACATCCCCCCCCCACACACAAAATAACATTTATGTTTCTTATTAGCCAGAAAATGATCACACTCCATGAGCTTTTCAAGATTATGATTATATAATTATGTGAAAACAAGAAAATGAATTCAATTAAAAACCTGTAACTTTCAATTTAGGAGCTGACTAGCAAAGCTAGGCAACTTCTCCGTCTCCCTTTTCTGCCTACTTTGTTTCTTTCCCCTCCTCCGGTCTCCCTTACCTGTTGCCAAAAGGGCAATGAAAAGATTTAACAACCCACACAGAATAATAGCAGCAAAGAGTAACAGTAATTATATCAAGTGACACATTCTGTATCTTTGATTAGTATCCACTTTGATCTAAAATTAAAGCATGGGATCAGCTAGTGTTATGTCTAGCCCTGTCCTCCTGCCATTAAAACGATTCTCTTTATTTTAATATATCATTCCCTCGTGAAAGAAAAACAAAACTTCCCTCTTTTCCAAACAGCACAAAGAAGATGTACATCTATATATGGACAGATGAGAAATTATAATGTTTACGTTTGAGACGTCACTGCCCAAAACATGAATGATTCAAAACAGTGCTTCTATCTAACTTTCTAAAGCATGGATAGGGAACCTATAGCTTCCAGATGTTGGGTTTAAACTCACATCAACCTCACTTAACAAGACTTTGGACAAAGATGGAAGGGCTACATCCCTAACCTACGGTATGCAGGATTTTAGCAATGATTCATTCATTGTATCTGTTTCTCTATATATTGCACAGCACAAATGGTCAAGCAGTTTTATTTCCATATCTGCACATATAGCATCTCGATATGACATTGTGAATGTAGTTAGAGTGCTAACGTGATTAGGGGAGGTGGAGGAAACACAGCCCTGAACAGGTACACTTTATTTTTAAAATGAGGCTTGAACAGCCGTTCACTAAATATTATTGCAAAACAATCAGCTGGAAGGCTGGAAGCAAGGCCAATGTGCAATAATTTATTTTGCCTTGCAAAAGAATCGCTTTCATAGTTACCCACTGAACATGTAAATAAATTAAACAACCAAATCTAAGGAGAGAAAAAAAATTCCTAAATGTGGATAGAGTAAATTGATACTTGACCAACTTGGTCTACCAGCCCTTTAAGCCCGTGGTGTTTTGCCTATTCATATCCTCTTTTGCAGGCAAAGAGCCAGTGCTGGCTGTGCCTGCAAATATTTATGTGGTCATATGGCAGGCATGACTAGATGGCAAAAAGCATGGTTAAGTTTCCCACCAAAGCAGTGCCTATTTATCTACAGTACTTGCAATATCTTGCTTGAACTGCTAGGTTGGCAGGAGCTAGGGCAGATGACAGGAACCCTGCTCCATTATGCAGCACTCAGGAGAAGAACTTCTGATCTGCCATCTTTCTAGTCATCAAGCTCAGCGTCTTAACCATTAAGCCACTGTGGCCCTTAAAAATATAAATACAGTAGTGCAAAAGATAAACAAGCAACTCCACATGCTGCCATGACACAAGTACCAATGACATTGATACTAGGGAATATCAGGCATTATGTAGAAGTAGCAAGAACAGCAGTAGCAAAGACAACATGGCTTTTCCTCCATAGAATCAAACTGGCTTGACTGGGTAAGCACTTAGAATACTATTCTCTGTGTGATTAAAAGCTAAGGGCACAATCCTAACTAGCTAGCCAAATTTAGGCTGGCTGAACAGATTTAGTGTGACTGAAGCTATGTTGTATCTAAACCACTCCCAGGAGAGGAGGGATTTCAGCTGACTTTAGGTGAAAATAATACAATTTGGAGTTAGGGTTGTGGCCTATGGCAGTTATTTAATATTTTCTTAGTTTCAAGACCTTTGAATTTTTAATAGATACATTTTCTGTTTTTTGAAAAGTGCTTTTTTAGGTCAGAATGCAAGCTCTTGCAATTCTGAAACATGTTTTAAGTTTTGTTTAAAGCTTAAGTTTTGCTTTTGAATATATTTCTATTTGGAAGTTATAGCTGTAAGAATTTTGGATGGCAGGCACCCGCAGATTTTCACAGCTTTTTAATAGCTTTCTATTAAAGCATTTGTGCCTACAGTTTTCATTGCTATAAATTTGATTTTTGCACAGTACAATTGGAATGTGCTAGTAACTTCAGAAAAAGTTACATGTTTTCAATATTTGGTATTTCATGTTGTGACTATGTAACATAGAAACAACGTAGATAAATAAGCACGCTGGTGTTGCCTGGTATCATTGTAACAATGGAAAGACTTATACTTTGATACCTAGATGATTTTTTATATGATATGATTGGAAATGGTTATCTCATTTCATTTTGGAATTAAACCTAAACTGAAATACTTGAAGCACAATCATAAGAATAAATTGATGATACAGGAATCTGCCAATCTGCTAATACATTGTCCAATAACATGTCCACATTTTCAGAAGGTATTTAGAGGGAAAAGATAACAAACTCTTTTGAAGAAGAATCCCATGAGGAAGAATCTGCAATTTTAGAAAGTGAAGTGAAATCTGCTCTTAAAGCACTGAGAAGAAATAAATCACCAGTGGTAGATGGGATACCAGTAAAACTATTTCAAGATACAGAGGCTGAATATGTTGTACTCCCAACTAGGATATGCCAACAAATATGTCCACAGACTGGAAACCAATATATATTCCAATCCCCAAGAAAGGAGATGCCAAGGAGTGGAATAACTATAGGGCCATTGCTCTAATTTGTAAACAAGGTGATGCTCAAAAGTGTTGCAACAAAGGCTTTTATCTTATATGGAGTGAATGAATGAATGTTTATTAATTGATTGGTCTTATGGCCTTATCAATAACATAAGAGAAGAATTAAAATCTGTGAGATACAATGGAGTGCAATGAAATACAATAAAAATACAACAGAAATACATATATGGAGTGAGAAATGCCTGATGTCCAAGCTGGATTTGAAAAAAGAAGAGACAATGGAGATCATGTTGTAAATATCTCCTAGCTACTGGCGTTCACCAAAGAGCTTCAGAAGAAGTTGAGTTTATGCTTTACAGACTACAGGAAAAACGTTGCTTGTGTGGATCATGAGAAACTGTAGGCTGTTTCGAAAGAAATGGGTATACCTCAGGACTTGATTGTCATGATGTTAACCAATACTGTACAGTATTGTGGACAAGAAGCGATTATTAGGAGAAACAGAATGGTTTCTTATAGGCACCACTGTCATACAAGGGTGCATTTTATCTCCTTATCTGTTCAATCTGTATGCAGAACATATCATGAAGAAAGCTGGACTAGACTCAGATGAAACCGGAGTGAAAATTAGTGGAAGAAACATAAATAAGATCTGCAGATGACAATTTTTTGCCAGCAGAAAGTAGCAGTGACATGAAATTTGGTCAAAGTAGAAGAAAGTGGCAAAACAGGACTACAGCTGAACATTAATAAGGCCAAAAAATATTTTTCACTCTAAAATGACACAACTTTAATGCTGATAATAAAGAAACTGAAATAATGAAAGCTTTTGTATACCTTTGTTCAACCAACAATCCAAATAGAAGATTGCAGCCAAGAAATCAAAAGAATGAGGCACAATTTTGATTAATGGAACAATATAAGGCAACATTCCTCCTTGTGCAAATTTCAACTCATCTACAACTCTCCCAGAATCCTCATCTAGATGGAAGAGGCATATGTTAAATATTCCTGATTCTGGAAATTGTGTAAACAGTGAGACATGTACCATAGCAAAAAACTGCACCAGAGTCAGGGCTGTAGCTGGGGGAGGGGGGAACCCTCCTGCGCTAATAGCCAGGCCCCCCAAACCCACTCTGGGATGCCAATGTTATATACGGTATGTGTGTGTGATGTTGCCCCTTCTGATCTCCCCCCCATCTAGAATCCTGGCTATGACCCTGACCAGAGTGCTTCTATTCTTCTGCCGGACTGCATTAGGATAAAGATGGAGAAGACATGATAAGTAGACCATGCATCCTAGTCTTTATTTTTCACTCTGTGATAATTACACACAGCACTATGAACAGCTGAGATTTGGTGAGTAACAGCTTAGTGAAGTGATCAGATACACTGAAGACACTAGATCTGGTTACAGAGAAAAGTGATCATATGATTTCCCTCATTGTCCACTTTCACAATTTCTTCACTGCCAGTAGAGTTTTTCATATTTAGCCTACGAAGAACTTTGACCTTTACAGAAGGCCACTAATTTTTCAAGTGGGGCTTATACCCTTGTTTAAAGTGAAGTCCTCCATTGGAATTTTACTCACTGTAGCTCAAAGCATTCATTTTGAAAGCCATGAAGTCCACGATGGAGCCTTCCTAAGCCCAGTCCACCCTCCTCCTGAAAATGCAGCCCTTCCAAATAAGCGGTGTGCTCCTGGTAACCCGAACTAACTCAGGCCTAGATTTTGAGCCTTTAGCCCAAAACGATGATCAGCAAAAAATACATACACAAGTCCTCCAACCCCATCCCCAAGTCACATTGTTTGCTCTTGAAATAAAGATTGCACTAGGGCAGGGATTCTCAACCTCTGGGACGTGGGCCAGATGTAGCCTGTGGTGCCATTTCATGTGGCTCCCCACCGCCTCCACCACACCCAGAAGTGCCATGTGGTGGAGCAAGGGCAAAATGGCCATCCAGCCCCCAAAGCTCTCTGAGGGACCATGACCTGGCCCCTGGCTTAAAAAGGTTGAGAACTCCTGTACTAGGGGGTTTACCAATTCATAATGACAATACCTGTCGTAGAGGTAGATTGATCTGTTTAAGGAGAGCTATTGTTGCCATCTGGAGCTCAAAAAACAGCCGAGTTGGGCACTCTGCAGCATGATCCATATTTTCCATAGTTTCTGAGCCAGAAAGGTTTTGGATCCATTCCCACTCTTCTCTGTATACGGAGCAAAGTTAAAATTAGAAATATAACAAAAGTTCATTGCACAAGGAAGAATTTACTATATGTATGTTTGGGCTCTGTTGAGGTTTTAATTCTCAGATAGTAAAAAAAAAAAAGAACACCATAACAGGCCCAATCGTTTGTGGTTTAAAAAGGGCCAGCTTTCTGGTTTCATTCTCTTCACGGGGGTGTATCAAACTGAAGACTTCTTTACTAAGATCTGAACGTCCCCCAAATAAAAACCAAACTTCCACACCCCACGCCTTTGAAACACTTCATTTCTTGCTTTCTTTGACATGTGGGCTGTTCCCTTTCCCCATAATCTTTTAATGTACATGCCTTGGGCAACAGTGGCATTTCTCCAGGGGGACTTTCTCTCATCAGGCTTTCCTAGCACTGAATCTAGCCAGGGAAAATCACTTAGGTTTTGCTAGACGTGTTCAGCTCCTTCCTCATGCAGGAGAGTGGGGTGAGCAGCCTAACTTGTGTGGTAAGAGACGCAGAACATACCCAGACAGGACATGTAGCTTGGGAGTTGGACCCCATTTGGCTTTGCTCAAAGATTTGGTGCCTACATTTGTTTTTACATAGAGCACTTCCACCACTCCCTGTTTTGAAGTTGTTCTACCTTTCCATAGTACAGCACTAGGGCTTCAACTTTTTTCAGAGAGCTCCCATTGACCCAGAAGCGTAGCGTGCCTTGGCGGGGTCCCGTATAAAAGTTTGTTTGGGGGCCCTTAGGAAGGGTAAAGATTTGTTTTGCTTATGCACGTTGGGGGCCCCCGTGGCCCGGGCCCCCCGTATAATTGATACGGCAGATACGGCGGTAGCTACGCCCCTGCATTGACCCCACACTGTGAAGACCAGGGATCAGCAAACTTGGCTCTCCAGATGTTCTTGGACTTCAATTCCCAGAAGCCCTGATCAGCCGGTGTACTGACTTGGGCTTCTAGGAAATAAAGTCCAGGAACACCTGGAAGAGCCAAGTTTGCAGACCCCTGGTGTAGACCACACAGATGGTTAGTGGATCTGTGGGTGAGGTTATCTGAGGTGTATTAAAAGGGACAATGGAGAAACCCCCTTCTTCTACTTTAATTTTGTCTGTTTTTTATTTTTAAATATTTCACCAACCAACACAGTGCAAAGCGAGAGGCAAAATGCTATGTATCTCTTGCTAGGCAGAGACACTGCAGTAGCTATATCAGTGGTGTGCATCAGTAGGTTCGCACCAATTCGCCAGAACCGGTAGCAGACATTCCGGCTGGCCCCGGCCATCCAAGTTTTGAAATAAAGTAGTCCTAATTCAGGTGCAATGCAGGGCTTTCTCCCTGGCCACACCCACCATACCACGCTCACAGTGTGGTAGTAAAATGTTTTGGAGCCCACCACTGAGCGATATGTCATATTTATTTATTTTTTTGGCAAGTAAGGTTTGCTTGCTTTAATTAAAACAAAGAGGCAGAAGCAACAAGAGTGGAGCCCAATGGAGTCATGGCAAACTTGTTGCAGTACTGGCAAGAGTGACAGCATGGAAGGGGTTTGTGGCCTGGTGAGAAAAGTGGCAGCAGCGCCAGAGACACAATCACCTGAGATTGCCCAGATGCTGTGGGGTGGAGTGGTGAGAGGACTTGAGCCCAGTGGAAGCGTTGCTCAGAGGAGCATAAAACTTCTAGATACAAAGATACATGTTGTTTCCTTTACTCTAACAAAAAAGAAGAAGAAAAGGAAAGGGAGCAGGCTCACGAATGTTGACTGTGAAAAAAAAAAACAGGGGTGGGTGGAAAGGGTGTGTGTCAATAAGTGAACAGAGGGACAAGGTGGAGGCGGTCCAAAGCAATGTCTGGGCTTTTGGTACAGCAGAACAAACATCTACACTGTGACCACTCCTTACAGATCGATAAAACTGATCGTTGTAAAGATTACTGTAAAGACATTTTTCAGCCCGACCCAAAATCCCAGAGTCTGGCTTTGCCCACAGCAGCATTTTGGCAACCTGGATTTATGGGGGTTGGCCTTTCCAATTAGTGAAAGATGGAAGCCCAGGTTGGCCATGAGGAGGCTGAACAAGTGCCAGGCTGTTTGTTAACCATCCTCCCTCCCCAAGCTTTGACTAACAGAGCCCTCTCTCAATTGCAGTACTTAGTCACTGAGTAGGGGCAAATAAATGTTCTACCCCTGAGAGAACAGAGTATCTTACTAGCTGCCTTGGCAGCAGCTCACGGGGGAATGAAGAATTCTTCTTCTTTCTCCTCCTCCTCTTCTGTCGTTGTGGTCATTATATCTGCCAGATAATGCCTTTTTTTGTGAGGTACTGGTCTAGCTGCCACTACTCTTCATCCTATATTCCATTCCAGGTATGGTATATATTACCCTTATTATGAACGGTGTTATCGAGACAATAATTTTATTTGACAAACCTATCCATGTTTTTATAAATGGACATCTAAACAATCATTTCAAGTGTATTACTAGTTATATTTATGTTCCGTGATCCAGGGTGGTCCTCTAGACAGAAAGTAGAACATGGAACTATGGAAGTGTTAGGTGTGTGTTTTCTAGAGGCTCTTTGTACAGCCCTATGTCAGTGACTGTCACTTAACTTTAGTTTCCCTTGCCTGGAGTGGGAATTTTAGCAATCTACCAGTTCCAGGAGAATGCCGCAAGGCAGAATGGTTCACAGACTGACAAAGCAATATAACAGGGCAATCCTAGGCCTGCCTCTTTCTCTCTCAGATATAAGTTCTCTTGAGTTTAGGGGAACTAATTCAAAGTAAGTCTGCACTAGGTTGCACCAGCTCCACTAAAGACTTCATGGTCAAATCAGCCAGCCAACCAATCCACTCGCCAATGCTCCCTGGGCTTACCTGGACACGTTGCTGTTGTCTCGGATTTTAACATGGCACAGAATATTGGGCAGTTTTTGCAGTACAAGCACTTTGATTTGATCTACTGAGCTGCAAAGTTTCAGGTAACCCAAATAGAGGCCAGGAGCCAAGCGTTGTTGGCTCCTCCTGTGGTAGGAAAGTGTGTCCTATTAACAGAGGAAGAGAAGAGAAGAATGTGGTACCAGAAAGTCTTCTTTCATTTGCTATAAAACCAAACTGCCTCATCAGAAAGAAAGTGGATAATATTCTACCTGATTAAAAAAAATCTTAGGCTGTAACTCATGGGCCCCTTTTTCCATAACAATTTGTTCTGCTTCATATAGTTATGGGAACCTTTAAAAAGCAGGTCAGGTGCCATCAAATCGCGTCCATTCGATGGGAGTTGATGACCCTTGATTTTACATGTTTTGGTCATGCTGCTCCTCGTCATTTTAAATCACCCTTCATACCATTTGGACTTATAATCCTTCTTTTAAACAATCATTTTACTGTTAAGAATGAATTGCAGATATTAGTTCACCAGAATTGCTCAATAAGTTCAAGTCTATAATGTACACATGACACAAGTCAACAATTGTTTGTGCACATTTTATTCTCTCCAATTTTGCACTGCTGAATGTTGATAAGTTGCTCAGTTTCTAGATAAAGTAGTTAACAGACATGGAGGCCATAATTCTTAATATTCTGTTGTGTAAGCTGTGGTCAGCTATGGTTCTGTAGGTTACGGTCAGCTATGTGAACATTTTGTTAATTCTTCTCTTTGTCTCCATTTTTAATGCCAATAATAATAATAATAATAATAATAATAATAATAATAATAATAATAATAATAATGATGATGATGATGATGATGATGATGATGATGATGATGACGATGACGATGACAGCAGCAAATTATTTCAAAAACAAATGGAATTACTCATATTTAAAGTAAGGTTTTTAGAAAAAGGCAGTGTTTGTTAACACTCATGCCTACGAGCCCAACATAAGTGCATTTAAGGATCCCAACTTGCACTGTGTGTCTTTGAGTCTCTCTTTCTCTTGTGGGGTTTGAGTGGGCTAAGTCACATTAGCAGTAAGAAGAGGAAGGAAGCTGTATCTCTCCATCGCCCCGTTTTGTATTTAACTTTTTGTAATGTCTGTTGCTGGCTTTTATTGTTGCAACACTTTCTCTCCCCACCCTCCATTTTGTATTTCTATGCTCCAGACAGGGTGGGTGGCAGACATGACACATAAGGCAGTGATCGGGTATTTGGCCCACCAAGGCAGCAAAGGTGGGTATTCTTCCCCCTTTCTTCTTTTTATGCCATATCCGAATCCAGATATTGGTGATCCTCATGGCGATCAGCCATGTAGACTGTCCTGAGATTATAATACAGTGGCCTTTCATCTGTCTTCTGCATCGCAGGAGTATACCCATAGGACCTCTGATCCAGCTCAGTGAGTCACTTTCTGGTCCTGAGCCTTTTTGGCACGCAAACTCCTCCTCAGCCCCAGGCCAGTATTGATGAAGCTGCTGCCCTCCATCAAGATGGATTCAAGTGGGTTTTTATCCACTTGGGGACCGTCGTCCTTCCCTGTGGACTTTGGCACCCAAGTCCCCAGGGTTGTCAGGTTAGTTAACCACTGCATGACACTCAGCATTTAGTCACCAGCAGCAGGGTCTACTCTTTTACCATAGCAGGATACTCTCCCCCTTCATCAAACTTTTTTGCTTAGTAAATTTGGGGAAACTATGGTTGCAGGGAGGATGTAGGGAAGGAAAGAAATTAATGGAGTTGTTGCCTTAATAAGCTGGAGGTTGCACAGGAGTTGATGGCACTGAGTTTCACCTTCCATCCTGGGACAGAGAACATTATTTTCCCCTGCTTCTATGTTTCCCATCCATTATGTATTTTTTCCCCAAATCTAAATTCATAAAAATGCTTTGAAATATCAGAGAATTAACAAAACAAAACAAAAACATTGTAGCACTTTAAAGACTTTATATTTCAATGTGAGCTTTCGTGGATTGAAATACAGTATAACGGTTAGTCTTTGAAGTGCTACAGTGTTTTTGTTATGTTTTGTTTATTCTCTGATATGCTTGAAACACAGACTAACATGGCTACTATTCCAAAAAGTTTATACTTCGAAATGTTCAGGAACAAATCGAATCAAGCTTCTGTGCAGATGGATTCTAATAATTCAGACTTAACTGAGGGAGAGGATAAAAGAAGATCGTATTTATTTTAGTGTAGACCATACAGCCAGCGACTCAATGCCGAGTGTTGGGTGGCAATAAATAACCTGACTCCCTAAAAGGGCCAATGGCTATGGGTGGATGAGTCCCTTTAGGTTGGGTGATGGTCCCCCTCAGTGGAGGAAATGCCACTGGAAACCATCATATTGGGCCCAATGGCAAAATGAGCAGAGGAGGAACTCTGATTCTCAATGGTCATGGAGGTAGAAGAGGCCATGCCAGATGGACTGGCTGTAAAGGCGCACCTTGTCAATATTCTCAAGGCTGCGGCAGTCCATTGCAGTCCCAGTGTTAAACCCTGTATGTCTCATTTCATACGTGCCGCAGAAGATGGTCCGTGACTACAGTACGTGGGTCACTTAATGCCAAGCTGGGAACCATCTTAAACACATCTATGCCAGTGGCATTTCTCCTGTGAAAATGATTTCCAGGAAAAATGTATACTCAGATACGATTAGCAGCCGATGATGACATTTCTGTGTACATATTTCAATACAGTAGAGCCCCGCATAATGAAAAAACTCCGTTCCATGGAGCTCTCTGCTATGTGGTTGTTTTTTTTTTTTTGTTATGTGGTTCCCTATGGGAGATACCCTGCATAATGGAAAAAATGTTCATTAACTGTGGTTCCCATTAAGCGAGTATACCCTGGTTACCAAAAACCCCACATAACGATTTTTTTTTTGTTATGTGGGGTATCATAATGAATGCTCCATTGTGCAAATTTTTTGTTATAAGATGCGTTCATTATGCAAGGTACAACTGTATATGCAGTTTTAATTCATATTTTATTGTTGATGAACTTGCACAATGGCCCAAATTCAGTTACAGTCAAACCTCGCATAAAGAGTGCCTTGCTTAAAGAGTAACTCGCTTAAAGAGCAGAGTTTTCTCTGAAAGTTTGCTTCGCTTAACAAATAAAGCCAACCAAAACTCACTTAACAAATAAATTAGGGTTTGCAATCCCCCCCCCCCAAGAAGTCACAATTGGTCACTTACAATGGTGTTTCGCTTAAAGAGCAAACTCGCTTAAAGAGCAATCCTGTGGAACGCATTATGCTCTTTAAGCGAGGTACAACTGTACTACTCATAATTAAAGTGGATCATTGAAAGAACTGTTGAATATAATCTAACACTTGTGTAACTTCCATTGATTCAGTTGGCCTACTCTGTTTAGGAGAGGTAACTGGACTGGGGCCACGGACTGGGTAGTATCTATTTTAGAGAGCAACTGTGTTTCCATTTGTGCTTTGGTTTAGAGGTGCAAAATAGTTTGTTATATTAAAAAAAAAAAACAAGCCCAGTGAAATTCTGGCCCATCCTTTGCAGTTGGTAAAGGTAAAGGTCACCCTTGTTTGAAAGCCAGATGCGTCTGACTCTAGGGTTTGGTGCTCTTCTCTGTTTATAGCCAAGGAGCCAGCACTGTCTGCATTTGCAGACATTTCCATGAACCTGTGGCAGGCATGACTAGACACTGGAGTGCACAGAATGCTGTTACCTTTCCCGCCAAAGTGGTACCTATTTATCTACTTGCAATTTCTTGCTTTTGAACTGTTAGGCTTTCAGGAGCTAGGGCAGATGACAGGAGATCACTCCGTCATGCAGCATGGGTCTCAAACTGCTGACCTGATGACCTTCCACTCAGCAAGTTCAGCATCTTAACCACTAAGCTACCACGGTCCCTCTATCTAGCAGTTAACACTGCCCTAATTCTCAAACTGAGGCTACTTTCTTAGGTAATTTTGGCTTATCTTTTTAGTTAGCAAAGCATGAGTAGAAAAAGAACCACACAGTTAACTGTGGAGAGATTAACTCATTTTCAGCCCCTTTGGAGGGTCTTTGCATGATAAAAGTACTTGAAAAGTATTTTAAGTTTAGCCATCCTGAGTAAAGATGATTCCCCCCTTAGAGGGGTGGGAAATAAATAAATAAATAAATAAAGTGTATCTTTACTTACAGTTACCACCTGTAGTTATAATCAGATAAAAAAAGAGATCAACCTGGAGTCCCCACCATGTGGAGAGTCTCCCATGGTTCTTGTTTGATTGGGGTTTGGAAAAAGAAGAGGGACTCTCAACAAAACAATGGATGAAAGAAAAACAAACAGGAAGAGACAGTGGGAAGTTGCCTTAAATGCCATTGGTGAGAAAATAACTCTACCAATAAAGGTTGCAGTAAAGTTTAATCACATTAGGTTGCAAAGCCCCCTCCCACTGATACCCAGTGTTACTGCATGCAGGATTGCTATTATTTCAATATATATTTGCTCTGGAAGCAATCTTGTTTGCTTAGGTTTCTCATTCTGTCTTACACTGTGCATCAGTTTGCGTGATTTTCTACTCTGAAAACAAATGTTTCCTCTATATTTATGCTTGCACAATATACTCAATGTATATTCTGACAAAATGCACAAGTGGTTTTGTAGGGAGAAGGATAAACTGGACGATGTTCCAGATTTACTGGCAGGGATAATGCAACACTCTGTGGAAGTGCAACACTGCAATAACTGCGTCTTCTAAACTGGGACCTCCCTCTGTTATTGATGCCAGGAATATCACCTAGATTAGTGCATGGGCTTCTCCACTCCATGGATATGTCAGCCAACTGAGTGCATTGGCCTTTCCTCTGATGCCACTTGATTGTGGTGCCAGGAGGGGGCATTGGCTGCCAATGAGTCCATGGCCCTTTGATGCCACCCAGTGGTATTGATCTGGAAGTGTTAATGATGAGCTACACAAAAACCAATCAAGAGGTAAACTGTTCTGGAATAAGATGCATGCCTTTCCCCCCTTTCTTTTGAAATCTGACTATGAGCCTGAGAAGCAGAAGAAAGGCATCTGTGAAATTCTACATACGTATGCTGAGTTTTCCATCCCACTACCACATGTTCTCTGGTTGGACATCCCGCTACAGTAATGGAGTAGACCATACAGCCAGTGACTTAACGCCGAGTTTTGGGTGGCGGTAAATAACCTGACTCCCTAAAGGAGCCAATGGCTACGGGAGGATGAGTCCCTTTAGGTGGGGTGAGGGACCCCCTCAGTGGAGGAAATTTCACTGGAAACCATGATATTGGTCCAAACAGCAAAATGAGCGGAAGAGGAACTCTGATTCCCAACGGTCATGGAGGCGGAAGAGGCCATGCCAGATGGACTGACTGTGAAGGCGTTGACAGTCCATTGCAGTCCTGGTGTTGAATCCTCCATGTCTCATTTCATATGTGCTACAGGAGATGGCTCTGTGATCATAGTGTGTGGGTCACTTCATGGCAAGCTGGGATCCACCTTAAACAAATTCACACCAGTGGCATTTTTCCTGATTGCCTCGGAAGGTGAAAGTGGCCCAGAACCATCTGGCCTCCAAGACCAGGCCTTCCCGTGCCCTATGGCAGGACCCCCCTATACTTGGATTGAGTTGTGGTCAACAAACGAAAGAACCACATGGATTCTCTATATCCCACCTCTAACTAAGCTGAGGCCAAAATGCTCAACGTCATACAGGAAGTATTGCCTCCATTCTGCGATTGTTTGAATTTATGGATGGGTCACACAGCTTATTTTTGCTAATCATACAGGAAGTTTCCAAAGAAAAGAGCAACAAGCACAGATCTTTTTCTGGACAGGAACAAATAATAAAGTTAACTATTGGCTACTATTAGTTTACATCTAGTGAAAATCCATAGACAGACAGACAGATGTCATATTCCTGAAAATATTACCTTAATGAATGATTTATCACTGGGCATGTGATAGGAATACAGAAACCATTAGGGGAGCTTTCCCCTCTTCTTGGGACTTGGTAGAAACTTGACCAGACCTGCATTTTGGGTGTTCTTACATAAAAACAAGCTTGGTGGTTAGATCGCTACCAGCCATCTGGGTACCTGCAATGCATTTTTAATGCCACAAGCCAATCCCATATTAACACTCAAATTTCAAATTTTTTACATGGGGGTGGGAGGGGAATGAGAAGGAGGCAAAATTAGTCATTGATTCTCTGCACTTACTTCTGATTAGTTCAACTGGCTTCTAAGGAGCCACTTTGGAGTTAAATGGCTCAGTGAAAGAAATACCTTGCAGTAATTAATATGGAATCACTGGGTTGAAGGGAGGCACAAGCAGGTCTCGGTTTAAGCCAGGGTGTTATTCTGGCTTCTCATGCGTGCGAGGTTTCCAATGTTCTCAGTTATTCGTTTCATGCTAAACCTGCTATGTGGGAAGCAGAACCTGAAGACGATGACGACAGGGACCTAACATAATGATCATTTAAGGTAGAGTTCCGTGGTCAGCCTTGGTTGTTGAATTGCCATAGCCATCTCCATCATTTCATGATGTCGTGTTATCACTGCCTTCAGACTTGCTTTTTGCTCACTGGTTGCTTGGTCTGATTTGCATGCCTCCTTGTTTCCTCATCATTGGAGAGATGAGCCAAGCCTAGCTAACCAATTTGCTGATCATCTCCAAAGTAGGGGGTGATACTTTCGAATTTCTGGACAACGGGTCTCCCAATCCTCCATTTTGGGAATACCCTGCATTCACCTAAATGTGGTACTTCTGAGGGAAAGGCCTAAATTAGAAATCTTTTAATTTTAGCAAGGGCCAACTGTGCCCAAGCTTCCTGTTTCTGCCCTGGTGCTTGTCGGGATCTTAGGCAGAATTCTCTTAGGCCAAATTAAGCCTCAAAACTTTTAAATTTAGGTCATATTACCAGGTACGTTACATTTCAGTGTCTACAAAGTTGGTAGAACTCGCAGAATGGAGAATTATGGGACTTTTAAAAAAATCCCATCCTAACTTCAGATTCTGTGAAGACTTATAGGGCTCCAGAAAAAATGGGCCGAACATAGGTTCCACTGAAATAAATTTAATTATTTAGTTGCAACTTAAATTAAGGACCATTATTTGTGTGGGAACTAATTCAATTAATTCAGTCTTGTTTCAGTTAGGGACAAAATAGAATCCCATTTGGTTCTAATTTGCACTTCCTGGAGCAATATGTGGCTCAAGATGTAGTCATCCACTAAATATTCTTCAAGGCCCTCTGAATTTTCTAATTGAACTCTCAGCTCAAAAGATCTTTAAGACTAGTAACAATGGTAAGCCCAACTATAGGAATTTACTCAATAAAAAAATTAAACTGACACAGTCTAGAAGTGGACTTGATTTGTCCATCACTTGATCCAACCTGTATTTTTGAGAATTCCTCCTTTGGTCTTTGAGAAAGGTAGCAACTTTAAAGGTGATGTGCCTTTCCATAGCATAGCACTAGGGCTTCACCTTTTTTCAGAGAGCTCACAATGACCCCACACTGTGTAAAACAGGGGTCTACAAACTTGGCTCTCCAGATGTTCTTGGACTTCAGAGAAGAAGGCATCCTACGGATCAACAGTCCAGCTTTTATCAAAGAGCCATGGTGGGGACCTGAACCCTCATCCTCTGACTCCACATCCAGATTCCTATACCCCTGAACTATTCAGCAGTTCTGTGTTTCAAAGAATGAGAGAGAAAGAATGTCCCATCCAGGTTCCCACTAAAAGATTTCCAGAGAGCTCCTGAACACTGAATCAGTTTCCAGAGATGGAAGAATATTAGATTTTTTTTGGAAGGCTGCACATGGTCAGAAGGCAACATTTGTCTAAAGTACAATTCCTTGAGGTTCAAGGGCCTTTGTCAGAAACAATGTTTGGTTATTTGAGAGAGAAAAAGTGTTAGATATGCAAAGAACAAAAAAATTACCTGGATCGTGATGAGCAAAATGTCGAGTGCTGTTGGCTCTTCTGGTGTCGAAAGGGATTTTCTCTGGCTTTGTAGCTTGGATATTTGCATCCATTTGCCATTAAAAAAGGAATAGAGACTTTCGACTTCTCTTATGGTAACTATGATGATATTGCCATGCCGGTCTTTGATTGGTTCGTAATAGACTCGGCCTAGGTTGTGTGTTCCCAACAGATTCTGTGAAAGGGTTGGATGGGAAATGGGAGTAAAAAGGACAGAAGGCCTAATTATTAGCTCAGATTCACAAGTGCAATTGCCCAATATCTTCAACTATTAGGATACCTGGCAGGTGGGAAAGTAGCCATGCACTAGTAGAAGGTAGACCAGCAGTAAGATATGTGTACATCTTGGCCCCTATAGTATGGTTTTACTTTGTTGTTTAGTCGCACAGTCGATTCCGACCCTTTGCGACCCCATGGACATTACTAGCACTGGGCTTCTGTTTTGCTCTGAATAATGTGTGTGTGTATTCCATGGGGTTGCAAAGGATTGGACTCTACTGTGCGACTGAACAACAAAGCATCATTTCCCCCCCTCCCCAAATAAACAACTGCAAGATAAACTCAATAGTTTGGACCATGAAGGGAACATTTTTCTACTGCAGGGTTTCCAACCCTGGGTCCCCAGGTGTTCATGTACTTCAATTCCAGAAGCCCAGAATTCCACACCTGCTGATCAGGGCTTCTGGGAATTGAAATCCAAGAACACCCAGAGAGCCAATTTTGAGGAACCCTGTTCTATTGCATTGTGAAAGAATGGTATTTCTCCCTACTGAACCCAAAGTAACTTTGTTACTTCCCATTACTGGTCAAGCAAGAGGTTAAAATAATAGCTTTTGACATGTGATTAATATGTGTTCTCTCCAGGGAGGAGACTATGTTCCAGTAGCCAGATTTACATAGAAAGTTCATACTGTACTTATTTTCCTATGGCCAGTCATAAAACAAAACAACACTAAATGCAAGATTATGGAGCTGAAAAGCATGTGCTGTGCCAGAAAACATCTTCCACCTTTTTCTTCCTCCATGTCTAGGCCAGATATGAAACTGCCAACATGAAGGCACCTTTCATTGACTTCATTCTGCATTTCCTGTCTCCTGACCTTAAGGAAGCATAGCTGTTGACTTCATGCATCTGAGTCTACTTTGACACTGTATCTGGCCATCCATCCATCTAGCCCAGAATTGTCTGCCCTGGCTGGTGGATACAACAGGAAACACCCACCCTCCAGTTTTACTGCTTCTTCTTCTGCCGTGTCTAGACTAGATGTGATACTGCCAAACTCAAGATGCTTTGAAACGGCAATGATGCGCAGCATGAAGCAGATGCTTGACTCCAGAGCGGCACCCTTCCTAGGGTACTAAGCAGAAAGTGAGAGCCATGTTCCACCCAGCTGCATTGTTGTTGATCAATTGACAAACAGAAAGAAAACTAGTCTGGCACAGATTATAAATCACATGGCACTAAAATCAATGGCAACCTTCCCCTTGAATTTTAATGGAACTGGATCACATCCATAGCCTTAGATCTCAGCTCACAGATGGTAATGGGTTTTTTAGCACATACTTCAAAAGGAGGAGAATTAATCCAACATGGAGAACGTTTTAAATCCTCTCTCTTCATCCTTCAGTGGAGCTATGGAAAACCTTTATTCAAATGGAGGGTTAGAATATGGGTGAATGGTTCACCGAAGCCCGCATCATCTGGGGCCTTCCAGCTGTTTGTAGACTATGCGCCCCACAATCCCTGCCAATTGATATGTTGGATGGAACATATGGGAGTTGTATTCCATGAAGGAGGTGGCAGAGAATAAGATGGCTGGTTGGTATTGCTGATGCAATGGGCATATACTGGCTGGGAGGGTTGAGGAGGATGGTGCCTGACATGCGATGGTCCATAGGGTCACAAAGGGTTGGGCTCAACTATGTGACTGAACAACAACAACATTCCACCATGGCTAGATGTTGGGGAAGGTTTGTTCCCCAGATCAGTTCTCATACTACCTTCTCCACACACATTTGCTTCAAATGCATACTGGCTTTCAGTCTCATCACAAAGTCACAGATACTGAATGTCAGAAACATCCCTGAATGCCAACCTTCTTCAATGAAGAGGTCATCTAAGCAGAGGAGATTCAAAGGATTACCTAAAGAATTTGACACTCAAACTAGAGGATGCATGAAGTCAACCTCCATGCTTCCTTCAACACTGGAAAAATTTGCTCTGAATCACAATTATGTGTTTGAGGAATCTACGATGGCTAGAAATTATCCACACACAGGGAAAAAAGTGCTCAGGAGGCAAGAACATTAGAAAGGCAATGAGACAACATAAGCCTAAGGGTGAAAAAAGTGGGAGATGTTTCAACTGCAATCATTAACATTTGTTATTAGTCACACATTAAAATACCAAAGTTTAAAACATGAAAACAATCTATAATTCATGATAATTACAATTTTTTTTACTCCCAATCACCCCCAGACATATTTAGTTTCCCATATTTAACCCAGTAATTCTCATTCAGAAGAGTTTTTGTTTGATTTTGCTATTTGCCATAAAAAATCCTTACAAGCAGCTACCGTGAATGAAATCAACCTCTGCCTTTATAAGAAGCCTATGGCTAGAATTAAGTAGTAAGTCACAACTAAAGTAGACCTATTGAATCAGTGAGCATCTGATGAGTCAACTCCTCTGTAAATTCCATTGATTCAATGGGCCCATTCTGGGTAAAACTTACTACTAGGTTTCTGCCACCATATCATTTTGTTTTAAAGGCTTTATGAGGAAGAACATCTTTCCAGACAGTGCCCTGACTATACATTGGATCAGGAGTTCTCAACCGTTTTAAGCCAGGGACTGGGTCATGCTTCCTCAGAAAGCTTCGGGGGCTGGATGGCCATTTTGCCCTTCATCCACCACATGTCACTCCCTAGGTTGAGAATACCTGCCTTGTAGGGATCAGCCTGGCTACTACTAGGAATGAGAGCTCAGAAAGAGTCTTATTTTTGAACTACAACTCCCAGAGTTCCCTGGGGAGCACACCTCATGCCGGGTGGGGGATTCTTGGAGTTGCAGTTCCAAAAAAAGCAAGTTTTCCAATCTGATATTAGGGCTAAATCGATTTTTGGCCTGCTCTAGCTTGGATCTTCTTATTCTTCAGCACGGCACCGCCCTATATTAGGCCAGCACATCAACCTTGGAGCAATCAGTTCCCCAAAAGATGCCCAAATGCCTCAGAGAAAAAGCCCTAGCATTTTAAACAAGTTTCTTTCTTTGGAAGTTTTCAAAAGATCTACAGTAAGCCAGTAAAGGGTGGGAGTCAAAACTGAATTGACAATGTGGTACATTGTACATGTATGAAAGCAGAGGGGACGTACATTAACCTTAATGACATTCTCATCTGATAGATAAAGCCACACTGCACTGCACTGACTTTATCTGCAATGAGCAGGCACTATTTACCCATGAGCAGCATTATTAAAATTGTTTATAACCCAAGCACTCCAGAAGAGCTAGCACAGTGGCTGCTATTTAGAAGCGGCTTTGAGCAGCTATTTTAGCTTTAGGCATCCCCATCTAACAGAGAGAGAGAGAGAGAGAGAGAGAAGGTGTTCTGTATCTTTACAGGTTCTCTTTGCTTTTCACTATGGGTAAAGCTTTGCTCAGTCAGACAGACTTATTTTGTGTTTGTGGGCGTGTATGTGTTCATATATATATACCAATCTGAATTACAAAACCAGTCTGAATCACCAAACCAATCTGAATTACAAGACTCTCTCTCTCATTTTTAAACACAATGGCAGGAATAATCACAATGGCTGAAAACCTATTGCTATGCTATGCATAACGTTATGTTATGTCATCAGCCCATCACAGTAATACTTAGCTTAACTGAATCTAGAGTTTCTTATACCCTCTAGCCATGTTTTGAGATCCTTAGCGATTCCTTTCAAGCTGGGTAAATCTTTGCAATCCTCAGGATTGGAGAGAGAGGGAAGGAAGAACTCTTAGTACCCACAAATTGCTGCTGGATCAGTGGTGGCAGTCTTGGCAGCAGAACCAGTGGTAGAAATTCGGGGTTAGTAAGGGCTCCCCCCTGCACCATCCTTCCAAAAGTGTCCCTAGGTCAAAGGGAACCCTTGGGGAACCTCAGAATCTCAAGGAAATGGGTGGGAATAGGAAACTTTCAATTCAATTCTATATTACGATTGCAAACTGATGACATCATCCTATTTATGTGTCCAAAAAGTTACACCACAGGATTTCAACCAATATTTAGCTTTATCTTCCTGCTCTTCTTGTCTAGGACAGCTTTCCCTGACTAGGGCTTTTGGAATCCAGCTCCACTTCTGGCTTCAGTAGCTGGAATGGATAGGTATTTAAGACATTCTCCTTCATAAAACCTTTAAAACAAAATGATATGGTGGTAGAAATCCAGTAGTAAACATACCCTGAGCAGGCCCATTGAATCAATGGAACCTACAGAGGAGTCGACTCACTAGATCCCCACCATAATAATTTCATGTCAGAAATTATTCTGGGATGAAAGGATTTTTGCTGGAAACTTCACTCAGGAAACACCCGAATGAGTTTCCTTTCATGCCCCCAAGATCTTTTCCCACTGAAATGGTCCCTTATTGATCTACTTGCAATTTCTTGCTTTTAAACTGGTAGGTTGGCAGGAGCTGTGACAGTGACAGGCACTCAAACCATCGTGCAGTATCCGGGTCTCGAACTGCCGTCTTGCCAGCCTTCCAGTTAACAAGGTGAGCTTCTTAACCCTACTTTTCATATATGGATTTCCCTAATCTTGACTCCTAGGCAAATTGATATGTCATTATACTGCAGGGGTGCCCATACTTTTCCCACCAGGGGCCTGACCGTGCTCCCTCAGACAGCTGAGTGGTACAGTCACGTGGTTCCTCCCAGCAGTAATGGTGGTGCATGAATTCACCATGTGTTTTGGGGCATTTTTGCCACCTCTGGCACTTCCCATGATGGCAGGAGTGAGGGCGACAGATTTTGATTTCCCCCCCGCTGCATTTTCACTGCATTTTGGTGGGTTTTTTTTTGCATGAGTTCCACATTTCTGGTGGTAGTGGGGCACTTCCAGTGATGGCAACAATCCAGCCCACAGGCCAGATCTGGCCCACGGGCTGTAGTTTGAGCACCCCTGCTATACTGTGTCACGTTTCATTCCTCTCCTCTGACTGTGCTGCTTGTTTCACAGAAGATGATAATTTCCCCGGAAAGCAATCCAGCTGGGAAATGCCGAAGCAGAAGACAGACGGCAACACCTTCCCTCCAAGACCCAGATTCAGAAAACTCTAATCGTGACACAGACCTGCAAATGAGCCGCTGCGGAGAGCATTTTCTGCCTGGCTTGAAGTGCTGTAGATGAGGACGTGGAGATGGACATGTTCTGTCTCAGCCACCGGATGTCATCCCACATGCAAGTCAACTGCATCATTAATAATAATAATAATAATAATAATAATAATAATAATAATAATAATAATAATAATAATAATAATAATAATAATAATAATAATAATAATAATAATAATAATAATAATAATAATAATAATAATAAAAGCATTGAGTGGGAAGGAGAAAGAGAATTTATTTTCTTTGGAAAAAACTGTTGTGCTTTACTCATTACTGCGGGTGGCAGAGTGTGATGATAGTTAATACATGAGGAATAATGGCATCTAAACACCCCAAACAGCAAGTATCTGTCACAGCCCTTCTGTGCTCAGTCTAATAAAACTGGCCACTGTGTCATTGCTGGAGCCCAAATGTAACCCATGGGAGAGGCTCCATTTATCTATCTAGCACAAGGGTTCCCAATCTATGGTCCATGGGCCATATCTGCCCTCCAATGCCAATTTATCAAGCCCTGTGCCGCCCTTGGTAAAACGTGCCTGCATATGTGCAGAATGCTGCCGTAAATGACCTGCAGCTGTTGTAAATGCGTTTATGATAGCTGCGGGTCATTTACAGCAGCATCCTATGGATGTGTGGGCACGTTATACTTCCATTTCCAGGTGGAAGGAACCACATGACCGACCCACTCAGCTGTCCGGGGGGAGGGCGTGGTCCAGCCCAGGGTGAGAAAATGTTGTGAACCCCTGATCTAGCACTTCTAACAATTAGCAAATGTCTGCTTGGTGCTTAAGGCTCTTATAGTTTTACTAGCTCCTATGAATCCCACGTCTATTTATTTTAATCTTATTCAGCACATTTGTACTTTGGTAGACAAAAAAGTATGTTTTTGTCTTGCACGTGTGTCTGTGTCTGTTGGGGAGGAGGGTTCCCTTGCAGTCAAATCCTGGCTTATTCAAAAGCGCTTTTCGAGGAACAAAGAATGAAACAAGGTCTCTTCATAGAAAAAGTTCTGGGACAATACAGTTCCATGAGCAGAGAGAGGAAAATTTTAATTTTCCAATTGCCCCATATCACTAAGTGGTTAAACTGTATGCATAAACCACTAATGATACAGGGAAACTGAAAATCAAACAGTGAAGCATGAAGTTTCAATTTGCTGGCTCACTTGGGTTCATTTTCAGAAACAGCACATGCTGAAAATGAACCAAAACAGACTGATCGTACCTACACACATACCGTAATAGTAGAAGTCCTGTATAGGAGCCAGAAAGGTGTGGATAGGAAAAACCCTGGGATGGGCTAGTTTGCTCCATGAAAGATGACATCTGATCTGTCTTTTGCAGCAAACCAGGCCATCCCTGGAGTGGACCAAACAGTGGGGCCACGTATTAACCCCCCAATTCAAGAATGCACCCCAGCCAGAATATCCTACTCCCTTTCCTGTCATTCTGTGAGCGGTAGTCAGAAAACGACTCCACCACCACCCCTCATTCCAGATGAGGAGTAAATTAGATGAGACAGCAGCAAATCCATGTGTTTTAAATTTATAGCCAAACTATCTCTTACAGGCAACCAAGCATTTAAGATGAAGTTGCACTAGCTATCCAGACCCGTGATTCTGGCAGAACTTCACATCTATGCAACCAGACTTTGCAAACAATGCCAAAGACCAGTCCCAAAATAAGGCAACCTAAATTGTAAACTTAGGTTAAGGGGAGAACCCCTTGTGAAGTGACATTTGCGAGACTTCCAACACTTCAAAAACAAGCCCCTGTTCTAATAATAGATTATCTGTGATGTTTATTTCAGCCCCTAGAGCTGTTTCATGGATATTTAAAGTGATTGTGTGATTTAGATGAGGGGGAGGAGAAGCAGAAGCAGAATTATTATCCCCTTTTGCTGCTTAGGGGCAGAAATCTCCTTTTCCCAGCAGCAGGCTCCAGTAGTGAAAATAAGCCTAAACTGAATGGAAGTGTCTGGAGCAGGGGTGCTCAAACTATGGCCCATGGGCAGGATCCGGCCCCTGGTGGCAATTCATCCAGCCCAAGGAGCCCTCATTGCTCCTGAAGTGGAAGTAAAATGCAACGAAGGCTCTGCAGGCTGGATTAATTGGTGTCAGGGCCAGATTTGGCCTGTGGGCCATAGTGACCAGCTCCCTGAACCACGTGACCATGTCGCAAAAAGTTTGGGCACCCCTAGTCTGGAGGGAGGACTTCTAGTTAGGTCACCTATGAGGAAAGACTACATGTCTCTTTTGCTCCATAAACCAAACACTCCCACCCTTGCTTTCACCATGTCCATTCATCTCGGGCAAATTTCAAGTTTAAACATATTGGTACCTCACATCCCTTTCCCACCATTCACTTCCTTCATTCCTTTCTTTGCCCAAGCCTGAATGAAATCCACTACTTGGTTCTTTAAAGCTGGGGGTAAGGCTGAAGATATCTATTCCACTGACCCCAATTATCTTCTTGACTTTGTTGGTTTCTCTTTAGACTGCGTGTAGCTCTCTAGATGTCATTGGAGTACAACTCCCATCGCCCATGACATCCTGATATGTTGGGCAGGGCCGATGGGAACTGGAGTAGAGCAGGAACAGGTACGCCACAGGTTTCTCCAGCCCAAACCTGTAGTATTTACAGCCCAACTCACAATGACAACATTTCCTCCTATGACACTGGGAGGTGTTTGGCTAAGCCGGGGTGGGTTGGCTGTTGTAACAGGAAGGAGAAGCACTGCGACCTACCTTTGTGAACCAGAGGAAATCTTGCATAATCGAGCTGGTGTGAGAGTCATCGATTTCCACAATAGGGATCTGATCTTCATTGGTTACTAGCATGTTATCTTTGTAATAAAATATCACAGCTAAATAGAGCCCCCTGTAAAGAAAAGAGACAAAAAAGGATGAAAAACTCTCTCTCTCTCTCACTCAGAGTAACAGCAAAATATTACAATCCTCTTTTGGCCGAACAACTCACTGAAGCAGTAGAATTTACTTTGTTGTTCCCAGGAGGGAGCTATTTCCCAGAAATGCCATGATAGTAAATTCCAAAAAAAAAAAAAAAAGGGGGAAATAGAATAACAAAAATTCAGAGCTGATACTGCCTTCCCAGTAGAAATGGATCAACTCATGATGTGAGTTTTCATACAAAAAAATACAATACTGGACAAGTAGCAGCACATGATTTAGACCAGTGATGGCGAACCAATCTGCAGCCCAGAACCTACTTATTTATCTCAAAGTGTCAGCACAGCAACAGGGGAGGAAGGAAATGCTCCCATTGGGCTGCTGGGCAGAGGGGCGGGGCAAACTCGGTGCTGGGGGGAGGGAGGAAGCTCTCCCATTGGGCTGCTAGGCAGAGGGGTGGGATGAACTCTGTGCTGAGGGAGGGAAGAAATTCTCCCATTGGGCTGCTGGGTAGAGGCAAACTCTGTGCTGGGGTGACTGCACAAGTGCCCATAGAGAGGGCTCCACGTGCCACCTCTGGCACCTGTGCCATAGGTTCGCCACCACTGATTTAGCCCTTTCTACCTTCAGAAACCTAGCAGTTTGAGAGCAAGAAATTGCAAGTACTGTAGATAAATAGGTACCACTTCGGTGGGAAGGTAAATAGTATTCTGTGCACTCTGGTGTCTAGTCATGTCTGCCATATGTCCATGGAAATGTCTGCAGATGCAGAGAGCACTGGCTCTTTGGCTATATACGGAGATGAGCACTTAACACTAAAGCCAGGTACAACTAGCTTTCGAGCAAGGGTGACCTTTACCTTTGCTACCTTTGGAAATAACAAATGAATACTACATAGCAATATTTGAAATCAGGTTGGTTGACATTTGGGGTGCACAAGAAATGCAAACTGTTTTGTCATTCTCATTTTGATACTGAAATATGCATCTGTTTGGAATGAAAATGTACAGCCAGTATCCGACCAGTGTACATGTATGCCTTGAATAATTTGCTGTGTCTGATTGCAGCTCATTGACAAGGGCCAGGTGCCTTTTGATTACAGTATTTTTTTGTTCTCACAAACAAGATGCACGTTGGCACCTTGTCAATTAGCTACCATTAGCCACAGCAGGTAATGCAAAGCTTCCACATACACCAGTAGGATTCTGGCCATTCATTCTTTAAACCATGTCATCATCAAATGTCATGAATTTAGCATGTGCTCTAAAAGCAGTGGGCCTCATGATGAGTCATGATGCACTAGTGGGAAGGAAAAGCAGACTAGGAGGGCTTTTTTTAAAAAAACAATGACCAAGAATCTTCCCTCCCTCTTTTAAATTGTATAATTATGTGTAATTATGACATTCTGCACCCACCCATTATATTTTGTTTAAAATCTTCCATTTTACAGTTAAAGTAGAGGTTAAAGTCTGACTCTAGGGTTCGGTGCTCATCTCCATTTACAGCCAAAGAGCCAGTGCTGTCGGCGTCTGCAGACATTTCCAAGGTCATGTGGCAGGCGTGACTAAATGCTGGAGCGCATGGGATGCTGTTACCTTTCCTGCCAAAGTGATACCTACTTAGCTGCTTGCAATTTCTTGCTTTTGAACTGCTCAGTTGGTAGGAGCTTGGACAGGCCACGGGAGCTCATTCCATTGTGCAGCACTTGAGTCTCGAACTGCCGACCTTCTGGTCATCAAGCTCAGTAACATTGCAATTTTCAGCTACTTATGGATTTACTTTTTTTTGTTTTGTTTGTTTGCTTAGTCCCCAGTTTTGTTAAATCATCCTGGACAGTATCCTGTGTAGTTTTTCTGTACACACCATTTGTTTTTATTCTGCACATGCAGCAGCATCTTGCAGGGGAGGGAGAGATGGCTTTTCCCTTCCAACTGCCCATGGGGTGGTGGTGGTGAATGCCATACCACCTAATGAAAGCAGAAAGCCCCTTCTTTTGATTGGCTTATGTAACTGCAAGCCAGAGATTGACCAAAACATCCAGCCTGCAAAGCCCTTGTCACTCCTGGAAGCGCATCTGGCCCCCGGGCCATAGTTTGGGCACTCCTGATTTAGACGTCCTTTCTTGGAAAGTATGTGCTTATAATTTTTATTGTGACAAATTGTCTTAGGTAGAATGGCTTCTGAGACATTACATACGAAAAGCTGAGAACTGCTGTCCTAAATTAATTCCTGGGAGAAATGCATAGGTGGCTGGCCAAACAGCCTTCTAGGGGCTCTTTCCTGCCACTGCCAATCCTTTCACTGAATACCTTCTTACTCTCATCAAGGAATCCCTCATGGCTTTCCAAAGCTTCCGTAAATTGTGGTGAAAAAAAGCACAAATCAGAGTATCACACGATCTACAGCTAGCTATGGGATCTGAAATCCCTTGACGCTTCAGTCAATGGAGTCATTTGTAGTTTTGCATTTGTGTAATCGTTTAGTCCAGCCTCTTTGCCACACTGTTTCTATTAAACCTACGGTATTCCTTTAAAATATGGACATTTGTAATTAGTGACATGTATTGCTCAGGGGTTTCAGTGAACTGAAGTACCTCAAGGGAATCCTTGGAAAAGAGTGGGTTCTTAGCAATACAAAAAGAAGAAAATCTGACTGAATACTCTTGGTAATAAAAGGAGACATACTGTATATACTCGAGTATAAGTCTAGGTTTTTAGCCCCTAAAATGAGGTCCAAAAAGGGGGCTCGGCTTATATTCAGGTCCCAAAGCCACAGTGGTGCAAATTCAAACATACAGTTAAAAAAAGCATGAACGCTACTGTAAAAACTATAAAACATACCCATGCAAATGTCTAGATTAATTAATTTTACCGTATTTTCATGTATTTTAATTATTGAAACTTTTTCCACCCCTGACTTATCCTCGGGTCAATCTATTTTCCTAGTTTTAGGGGTCCAAATTAGGTACCTCGAGTTTTATTCGGGATAACTTATAGTCGAGTATATATGGTAATCTAGCAGGAAGCATAACTTTCATTTGCAGAGCTAAATGATTTGAGCAGGCAAGATATTCCTTCTTCTTCCATGTCTAGGCCAAACATGAAACTATCAAAATGAAGCCACCTTTGAGTGAATCCATTCCGTAGTTTCTTTTGCCTGACTTAGTGTGAGAAAGATTAGCTGGCACAACAAGGTCATCATTGCCTGGGGTATGCCCGATTGTGGTTCAGAAATACCACAATCTTCGTGGAGGCCCTCTCTGTGTACCCCAGTAGGGTAACTGAGATGGATGGCAACCCAAAAATATCACCCTGGTTCAGTGTTTGTTAGTAAAGAGTCCTTAGAACTGTTTTCTGTTATCATTCTTAAAACAATTTGAGGCTTGGCTTCCTCTTACGTGTCTAGCCCGGACGTGAAACTGGCAAAATGAAGCTACCTTTTGGTTAGTTCATTCTGCATTTCCTTTTGCCTGACATAGTGTGAGAAAGATTCGCCAGCAACACAAGGGTGCCATTAACAGGGTACGCCCGGTTGTGGTTGGAAAAAATACCACAATCTTCTAGGAGGCTCTTTCTGTGTACTTCTGTAAATGGGGGAAAGCAACAGAAATGACTCTTTGAATGAGTATGTTGCTTACTATAAAGTGTGGGTCTTAGCATATTCCTCCGGGAAGCTTCTCCGCACTGATGAGGCTACCGTTCTTGGCTCACAATGATTTCCTGAGTGTTCAGATTGGTTTTTTTTTAGCACAGACTTTGAGTTATGTAAGGCAGACACATTTGAGAGCTCCAACATCAGAGTCTGTAAAGACTCTGATGTTACCAAACAAACCTTTTCAAAGTCTTCACAAACTTGTTTGAGGAATGGAACAGATGCTTTAGGCTCCGTGAGACAGATTGCTTGCGGCCGGCGTTGTGCAGTTTGGCGCTCTCTAGAAAAGAGACATTTAAAGGAAAGTCAGGGCGGGGGGGCGGGGAGGAGAGAAAGAAGAAATGAACAGGAGGTGAGGAGAGAGACAGATTAGTGTGGGGCTTTACAGAAATATCAAGTAATGCATCTTTGTTCATATCACAATAGCAGCAAGCTTCAAGGGGAAGGCTACACTTAGAAGAGTCTTCTAGAAGTGCCCTTCCACCTTAGGTACTTTTGCTGTAAGTTTTATAATAATGAGAAAGAAGAAGGTGACAGCAAGGTAATGAAAGATAGCGGACAACTGACTAGTGTATCTAATTATGAGTTTATTCATACATTCATGCACAATATCTCTAGGCTGCCTTCAAAGCAAGGGCAGGTGATCTCCAGAGATTCACTCCTGGAACTTTGAGGGCTGCACACATTCCTCTGACTCCGTCAACAAATCTTTTTCCATACAAAAATTGTATGGGTTTTTTTTTAAATTAAAAAATGGCCTTTCCCCAAGCCATTAAAAAGACTAAAATTATTTTAATTGTGTGTGTGTGGCAAAAAGCCTCCACAATCCAGCTAGCAGAGCACAATCCCAAGCACTAACAAAACAACATCAACAAGAAAACAGCCAGCCCAGAGTGGATGGAAGCTTGAGAATATATATTGAAAAATTAGGAGAGGAAAAGATTAATCATATTGCCATTTATGACATCAATGCTCTCTTCAAATCAGATCCTACCACCCCACCCCAGCATGGCTCAAATAGTTTGATATATATATATATATCGGGCTCCAATAACGCTAAAATCGCATAACGTTAAGCAATCTGGGAGAGGAGAATTGCATCGAATAACGTTAAGGTCCTATGGGATGGATCGGATAACAACCGCTACAGCCTGTGCAGTTACAATGTATCTCTATGGAGCTTTAATATTATCCGATGCATCCCATAGGATTTTAACATGCATTGGATAACACTGAAAATCGGATAACACCAAGACTTGTGGAACCAAGTTTTAGCATTATCCAAGGTTTTACTGTATATGAATGAATGAATGAATGAATATTTATTAATTGATTAGTCTTACGACCTTATCAATAACATAAGAGTTTAAAATCTGTACAGTGCAATGAAGTACAATAAAATACAATAAAAATGCAATAAATATGATATATACATACCTGAACTACTTTTAAAGAATGTAAACTGGAGAAGGTCCCTAAATACAATTAATACATGCATATCGATAGTCAGATAAGTGAATCTCCCTTGCAGGATACCCCAATTTGATTGACATATTCGATTCTTTTAGCTGATGCCTTAATTATAAACTTGGCAGTTCTACACACAACGTGGATGTTAGAGCCCAGAAGGAGATAAGACAGTTTGTTTTTTGAGTCCCAAAAAGTTGTTTTTTCCAATAGAGATGCAAGGTATTTAGATCTAATATCAGTGTACAACTGGCAATCTAATATAATATGAGAGCTATTTTCAACATTTGGAGACCCACATATGCACGTTCTTTTGTGATATGGTAAGTGGTGAAAACGCCCATATCTATTCATGGAGTCTAATAGCTCAAATCTCGAATATATATACAGTATATATATCTCAAACTATTTGAGCCATGCTGGGATGGTGTGGTAGGATCTGATTTGAAGAGAGCATTGATGTCATAAATAGCAATATGATTAATCTTTTCCTCTCCTAATTTTTATAATATATATAATATATATAAATATATATTTAAGATGAAGAGATCCTCTCATGATTCTCTTCCCTGTAGCCTTGCTTGGTCGTAATCTTTTAAGTCTCCCTGCTGAAGAAGTGTTATGAGTTTCTGTGGGCACAAGAATGTATTTTCATTCTTGGACACAAAAGTGGAATTTACCACGCTACAATTATTTTCTCTTTTCCCAGCACCTGAGAGGCCACAAATTCCCTACCCCACTCTAAATATTTTTGATGCCAAACTCAAATCTGATGGGATTTACAGGAGTCTCCTGTCAGTCAAAAATCATTCCTGATTAACACCTGTTTAAAGGATCAATGGGAGGTTCCCGTCTATTCTGGCAGATCTCAATTATCACTTTGTCTGCTGTGGAAAGAAAGACTACCTAGACATAAGCTATTATGGAAGGCTGATGGCTTCATTTTACAGAACCCAGTTGCTTTGATTGGCAAGATGGTGTTTGCAAGAGGATTCAGATTAAATCTGAGATTTTTGTCACAATGAACTCCCTTTGGTGAAGGAAGTAAAGATGGAAACAAAAACTGCATCATGCTAGTCTCTTAAATACTCTCATAAAAGAAAATATCATCTATACTTGTCATGTCTATCTTCTTGACAAGATTGAACATATTTGTTCTGGTCAATCATAATAACTGCATGTCATTGAATCAATTCTGATTTATGGAGAGTCTTTCTCAGGTTTTCTAGGTAGAGAATACCCAGAGGTTTACCAGCTTGCCCAAGGCTACATAGAATGGCTGTTCTCTCAGGAGGCACATTCGGGAACTGAACTACCAACCTATGGCTCCACATTCACATACCTAAGCCACAGAGCTATATATAATCAGCTATTCTTGTCAAAGCCTGTTAAAAAAACACTCCTCATTTTTATGCTAAAAATGCAAACAGATCTGTATCTAATTTGCACAGCAGAGGTGATAAAAATGAAGCACAGCTTTGCCCATCATTACCCAGTACAATGATGTAAAAAATAACAATGATAACATTCAAATGCAGATGAATTGACTTTTCCCTTTTCTGTCTATTCTTCTCTTTCTCAGGGAAGGTAGGAAGGCAAAATGTATTCTGGGATCAATAAAGTGCTTCAGTGACACCAAGATTAATAGAACATGACTTGAAATGAGCTGCAAAATACTGGGTTGCCTTTAGCTTAGCAAGGGACATCAGCAGTAGAAAAATAGCAGGAACCATACCAGTGAGTGGTCAACTGGTAAACTGACTCTTGAAGACAAGAAATCCAGAGGATCCTACCACACAATTAGGAGAGAGAAGGACTGCTGTGGCTCAATGGTTAAGAAGCTCACCTTGTTAGCTGGAAGGCTGGCAAGTTGGCAGTTCAAGACCCAAGTACTGTATGACAGAATGAGTGCCTGTCTCTGTTTGGCTTCTGCCAACCTAGCAGTTCAAAAGCAATAAATTGCAAGTACGGTAGATAAACGGGGACCACTTTGGTGGGAAAAGATCTTGGGGACATGAAAGGAGCCTCATTCGAGCATCCCCTGAGCGGAGTTCCTCCAGCAGAAAACCTTTCAACCCAGAAAGCACCTTTGTGTGCTTCTGACATGATTATAAAAAAAGGAGAGAGAAAGGGGGGCATGTACCTCTTAAGAAATGGCACTGTGGTTTGGGAACTGAGTTGATCACAAGGGATACTCACGTCTCTTAACATTTCATTTAATGCTTAAAAATCTCCCTGTAATTTGGGGGTGGGGGAGGTGACAACAACAGGACTCCAGATTTTAAGAAGGATTCTAAGTGTTTGCAGACCTGCAATAGCCAGACAGAATTTGTAGCTAAGGAGGCACATATTAAATAAGTTACTCTTGCAATAATTAAGGCATGATTACGTTCCATTATAACAGTATGGGACAACTTCACCGGAACTGGTTTTACTTAGTGTTATAGCTAGAGATGGTGTGGATTCACCACTTAGGCGTGTAGTTTGCACTGTTTTTACTTCAAATAATTTTAGATAATCTTTTAAACTTCATGATTTTATATGTTTTTATCTTTTACCTCTGTTTTATGACGATGTAAGCCGCCCAGAGTCGGGTTCTCCCGAGTGGGGCGGGGTAATAAATTCAATAAATAATAATAATAATAATAATAGGTGTGTTTTCTATCTTGAATGCAGCCACTGCATTAGTCACTTCTCAAGTCTAAAGACAGTAATTAAAAGTAGCTATCAAATAACATTTGGATAGTAAAAACATAAAAATGCAACTCCAAAGGTAACTAAAAATGGTGGTGGTGGTGGTGGTTGCACTTGAAACTGTAACTAATAACTTTCAAAAGTAACTTTCCTAGTTCTGAAAGCAGAACATCCCAGCATATTTGGGTGGAGTTTGCATGTGTCCCATTCTGGCAGTCTAAACTTCTATCCATTTCCTCAGATGCATACAGTATGTTTGGCTCCAAAGATCCAGAGATTTATTCTAAGTTTTGTGGGAGGAGCTGCCAAAAGGTTCTTAGCAGGTGTCTCGGTAAGTTCTTTCATGCTGGTTTTCAGCTTGGGAGGCAAGTGAATGTTTAGTTATACCGATTCCATGCAATCTTGGAAGAAAGTGAAGAATAGACCTACTACTGGGCAACCCTACATTTCTGAAAAGAAAGTCCCGTGTTACCTCACGAAACACCAAACTATTATCCCGGTAAAATAAATAGCAGGGCACATTTAAAGCTGGAAAAGTGTGCTGTTTGGCTAGCTCAAATGGTTTGGCTCCGCTCCACAAGCATTTTAATAGATGCTGCTAAAAAACCCAATGTATAAGAAATGCCCCAGTTGTTCCAGCCCTGTTGATTGCTTTTGTTTTTACAGTCTTGTATAAGCAGAGGCCAGGAATACTGAAGTGGGGTTAAAAACAATTGGGGATTCACAAGGGAAAAAATAGTATTTGAACAGACAGCTATTTAATTAGCTAATAAATAATATGGTGTGGTACTAATTGTTCAGCAGCAGGGCTACATCCGAAGGTGAATCTGCATAAATAAATGATAAGGTGAACCAGCTATGAGCCTGTATAATGAAAGCCTTCCAAGATTAGGAAACCAATAAAGTTTAGATTTCTAGCAGGAGGAAAAAAACCCCACTTGAACTTATTCTATGAGCAGTTAAGAAGAGGTTTTGCAGCAGAAACATAAACTGCCCTTTCTTGTCTCACTGGAAAAAAGCAAACACAACTGATTTGGGGAGATGTAAAGTGGGAAGAAAAGAAAGGCAAAGGTAAGGTAGCTATTTAGTTTATAAAGAGACTGTAATGGCTTAATGGTTAAGACACTGAACTTGGCAACTAGGAGGGCAGCAGGTCAAGACCCAAGTGCTGCATGATGGATTGAGTGCCTGTCTCTGTCCCAGCTGCTGCCAAACTAGCAGTTTGAAAGCAAGAAATTGCAGGTAGATAAATAGGTACCACTTTGGTGAGAAGGTAAACAGCATTCTGTGCACTCCGGTGATTAGTCATGCCTACCAAGTGTCCACGGAAACATCTGCAGATGCAGACATACTGGCTCTTTGGCTGTAAACAGAGATGAGTACTGAACCCTAGAGTCAGATATCACTGGCTTTCGAGCAAGGGCGACCTTGACTTTTACCTAAAGAGGCCAGTCCTCTACTTGAAAGTCCATCATTATTCATTGGGTTGGGTTATCCCTTGAATTTGGATTATCCAACCCAGGTTTATGTTGAAGGTAGAGAATTCTAAGGAAAGGGAGCAGGTGAAGACCTCTATCTTGTCTTTATGGCACGGGCAGTCACACAAAGCAGCAAAGGTAGGCAGTGAGCACCATGCTGGGTGAGGCCTGTGGGTGTTGGGCCAAGACAAGGAGGTCATGAGAATGTGCCCCTCACTTGTGCTTGCTGGCTCCCCCTCTGTCCCAGCCTTGCCTTCAAGCAGGCTGCTGTCCAAAGTGAGAACCTCTGCCCTTCGCCAGATGAGGTAAGAGAGCCGGTTCCCTGGCTCCTGGATCAAATTACTATTAAAACATTTTTAAGGATTAGCTTTGGACTTAGCCATTCAGCGTTTCACTGGACAAGAGCCACTGAGAGAAAAGAAAGGGTAAGTATTACAATGAAAAGGCTCAGTTTTCCTTTTCACCTTAGATCCTCACTTGAGATGTTTGACTACAAAGCATTTATTTGAAATGAATGCTCTCAGAAAGGGAGAGGCGTGTGTGTGTGTGTGTGTGTGTGTGTGTGTGTGTGTGTGTGTGTGTGTGTGTGTGTGCGCGCGCGTGTGTGTGTGTGTGCGCGCGCGCAGAGCTATATCTTCCCAAGACTTTACATTCATACAATGTCAAGCAAATAATGATTATAGTAATGTGGTTACACTATTTATGAAGACAAATGGATGGCCTTTGTTGCTTGTAATCATCTTGGTTCTACCCAGAAAATTAAATACAGGAAAGCAGAGCTCCCTCCAAGAAAGACCATCACACTCTACACATTTAAATGTTGCCAAGATTTCTCTGTTTCCCTTCTCATATTATAAGCAGGGCCTTGGGAATTACTTTTAAGGAAGAATAAAAAGAATGACAGCTTGCTTCCTTTCATCATGGAACAATGGAAAGATGATGTCCTGGGGCCAAGGCTCAGTTATATTGAGTTTGGTATAGCTTCAGCACATCATCATAATATCCGGTCTTCTTTCAAAAGCTCCTTTCCAAGCTTTGCTAGAACAAACTTTAGGCCAGGAGTTCCCAACCTATGGTCCGTGGGCGAGACCTGGCCTGTCGTACCATTCCACCCGGCCTGCCACCACCACACCTGGAAGTGGATGTGTTTATGTCAGCTGTAAAATGTGCCCCCACATGCATAAACACCCATGGGTGTCATCAATGCAGAAGTGGACGCATTTACAACAGCTGTAAATGTGCCCACTTCACCTCCCAGGGGCATGGTCCAGCCCACTCAGCTGACCACGGGCATGGTCAGGCCTGCAGTTTAAAAAGTTTGGCAACCCCTACTTTAGGTGATACGTTTCATTAAGCGCTCTCCCTACCCCTGTCCTAGGAACTGTAGTTTGGTGAAAGGTTGGGTAATCTTCTGTAACCCATTCCCCTCTCCCCCAGTCTCCCTCAACCAAGAACGACCGATTCAAGAAAGCAAATTACCGTATTAAACAAAGCTTGGAAGTCAGCGGTATAAGCATGTCCCTGTTACTATTATATTAGGGAATTTTATACAGACAATTATTCTGAGCATCACTCCCTTTTCAACAAGTCTGTTGCTCTCATTAAGAGCAGAAGCAAAAGACAAAACAAAGGTTAATATCTTTCATTACGCTAGTGCAGGAGCTGGAAGGACATTTGCCGGAAATAAGTGATGGGCAAGAGGGAGAGAGGGGTACTTAATCTTTCTGCCACCTACCAATTATTTGCTACCTGCCAATATCTTCCAATGTGGAGCAACACCTTTGGTCTGTGAAAAAGCTTCCTCCCCCACCTCCCAAGTCAACTTCATACATCCCATGTGGGGAAAGAAAATATTTAATAATTACTCAGTGTTTTTTTTTAAAGTAATCGTTGATATATTACACAATCATTGATGTTTCTTTCATGCTTCTGTCCAGCTTCTATATGGTGTAACTAGGAGTTCACTAGTGGTGGGATGTCAAAAATTTTACTACCCCACCATGACATCATCACAATGTGGGCGGAGCTAACATCATGGGCGGAGCCAATGTCATGACATCATGATGTTGTGGGCGGGGCCAAAGAAAACAAATTAAAAAATAATAAAAAATAAAATAAAAATAAGCACACACCTCAACCCACCTACCCACCCACCCACAACACAAACCTGTAAATAAATAAATAAATAAAAATACATTAAAATACACCCACCACCCAAACACCCACCCACAACACAAATCAACCAGAGCTTTTAAACCAGAGCTTAAAGCTTATTCTGGCTAATCTTTCTCACACTAGGTCAGATGGAAGGAACTACAGAATGAACTCACCACAAGATGGCTTCATTTTGGCACTTTTCAACTTTTCAACAGTTTAAGAAGTTAGGTACTAAGTCTTTGCCTAACCAGTTCTCTAGGATATCTAAGAGAGCAGGCGATAGGGAGCTTCAGGTTAGCAGCTTCTCTTCCTCCTCCCCGCTTGGGAGGACAGCAAGGAGACCATGCATACGCGCCAAGCACTGTAGGCGTGCATGCATGCCAAGTGCTTGGCGCACATGTGCAGTGGAGGAACTAAAGAAAAGGTAAGCCCCAAAGGTGGTTCCCCCCAAAAGCTGCAACCGGTTCTCCAGGACACTGGGAAAAGTTACTACCGGTTCTGGAGAACTGGTGAGAACCTGTTACATCCCATCACTGGAGTTCACACTACTGCGACATATAAGTTACATCACGGTGTGTGTCGGGGGATAGAGCCCTCCAAAGATATTTGATTGTCCCACTGGCCCCACCTGGTCAGTAATAGTGGTGCTTAAGGTCTGTCAAACCATTTTGGCATCTGAAATAGGTAGTCAACAGCATAAGCATGAGAGAGAAAATCCTACAATAATTTCTCCACATTTCTGGCAATTCAAGTGTGTTTGTTTAAAATATGTCTACCCTGCCTTTCTCCTCAAAGGGACCCAAGGCAGCGTGCGATATGGAGATAAACGTATTAAAAGCCAAAGACAATAAACATTTGAGTATTTTAAGAAATTTAAACAAATACCAAATTTAAAAAAGAATGCAACAAAAATAATATAAAATTATTCTAAATAAAGAACAGCAACATAAACCACAGCAGCACTTTTTAAAGGAAGTCCCTCTTTGATAGATAGCAGTGATTGAGACAAAGGCTGCCTGAAGAAAAATATATGTGCCTGCTTGAGGAGGGATGGGGAAAATAAGGGGCTTCCCTATCCTCCTGTAGCAGGGAGTTCCATAGCTTGGGACCAAGGCCATAGACCAGTGATGGTGAACCTTTTAGAGATTGAGTGACTTAACAGAGGGGTGGGTGAAGTATGTGCTGGGAGGAGGGAGGAAGTGTTTCCATTGGGCTGCTGGGCAGAGTGAACTCTGTGCTGGGGGTGGGCTGCTGGGCAGAGTGGTGGGGTGAACTCTCTGCTAGGGGAGGGAGGAAGCATTCCCATTGGGCTGCTGGGCAGAGTGGTGGGGTGAACTCTCTGCTGGGGGGGAGGGAGGAAGTGCTCCCATTGGGCTGCTGGACAGAGGGGCTGGGTGAACTCTGAGCTGGGGAGAGGGAGGAAGTGATGGTGGGCATGCCAACAGAGAGGGGCTGGGAGTGCCATCTCTAGCACACATGCCATAGGTTGTCCTCCACTGCCATAGACAGAAAGGCCTCCCCTGATGGAATTAGTACAGTATATTAAATAACCAAACCGGATGCATTTTCATGCTATCCCAAATCAGTTGCACAGGGCATCCACTTCATATTTAATGGGAGAGCTGGTTCTCAAAGGAAATATGTTAGTTGCCTGCCCAAACATCATCACTGCTTCTTTGTATAGTTGTGACGGGTCCTTTTCAGGTTGCTGAATGTTATTCCAGAGATCAGTTGTCATGTTAGCCCTGATAATCCCACATATGCTCACCACTGTCACAGAACCGGGGAAATTATCATGGAGAAACAGCTAAACTGGAGTGGGTTGTGTTGGGACACTTTTTTTGTGGTAAATCAGTTGCCCATGAAAACAGAAGCTAGAGAGACAAGAGCAATATCTGACATTCTACTTTCAAAACACATTGTAAACCAGACTGTTTATATGAGCCCTCATGTGGAGGAGGGATGGGAAAACCACTTATCTTCTTGCAACTTCTCAGTTCCCTTTGAAAGGGCATTTTGTTATAGTGTTCAACGTTGCCATAGTTACAAGAAAGGAGTGCGCAGACCTTTGATAATCATAATAGTTGTATAGTTGCATACAAAAGAATCAAGGTGGCAGAATTTTCCAAGGTACTAATTTCGCCCTCACGATACTTCAGGAATTTGGATTTAGCCTCAGTTTATAATGGGTGACACAGGAAGGAGACAAACAAGGCAACAGTCTAATAATGCCTTCTCTGCTTTTGCTTTTCATTGCCTTGCTCCAAAACCTTACATTCCACAGATGCTTATACAGTAAAACCTCTACATATGATTTCCCCCATTTCACAAGGTTATTTGTACAGTAAAACTCTGACTTATGTATGCCTTAAGTTGTGTATAATTTAATATAAATCTGAATAAATAAATAAATAAAATTTGACTTACATAATGATTTTTGCATTAAACCCATGTCCCGATCTATGTAAATGTCCCAATTTATGTAATGCAATTTCCTATGGGTTTGCTTTGAGTAAAAAAAAATCATTTTTCCTATGGGTTTGCTTTGATTTATGTAAAAATCACTTTCCTATGGGTTTGCTTCGAGTTACATAAAAATTCATTTTTCTTATGGGTTTACTTCAAATTACGTAAAAATTCATTTTTCCTATGGGTTTGCTTTGAGTTACGTAAAAAGGTGATTTATGTAAAAGCCTACGGAACAGACTTTTTACGTAAGTAGGGATTTTAATGTATGCCGGGGAAAAAATGTGTCAAAAACACATTGGATTACCAGAAGAGGCCACTAGATCTCACCATATATTTAGTTTGTATGTTGAATTTTTCCTATTAAAATTTTGTATGTTGAATTTTTTTTTGGGGGGGGAGGGGGCAGGATTTCTATTTGTATCTTGAATTTTTTGTAAGTCGAACTGTTTGTATGTCAGGGTTCCACTGTATTCAGTTCACTGATACACAACTCTCTCTTTTATGTCCTCAGCAGGGGAGGCTGTTCAGATCTAGGACAGCTTAAATTTAATCCAGACAAGGTGGAGATTCTGTTGCTGGTTAGTCCTGCTGACACGGTGGGTGCAGTTCAACTTAGCCTTGACGGAGTCACACACTCCCTGAAGGATCAGGTCTAGGATCTGGGTGTGCTTTTGGATTCACTCTTGTTAAAGAAGCAGATATATGCCACAGTCAAGTATCCCTTCCCCCTCTCAGCTGCACCTGTTCTTTGACACAAGGTCTCTGGCAACACTGATCTATACCAGGAGTTCTCAACCTTTTAAGCTGGGGGTCGGGTCATGCTCCCTCAGACAGCTTCGGGGGCCGGATGGCCATTTTGCCCTTCCTCCACCACATGGCACTTCCTGGTGTGGTGGAGACGGGGACCCCACATGAAATGGTGCTCCAGGCCACAACCGGCCTGTGGACTGCAGGTTGAAAATCCCTGATCTATACCTTGGTAATCTCGAGAATTGATTACTGCAATGCTCTCTTCATGGGGTGGTACAGAAGCTGCAGCACATGTGAAATGCAATGGCGGGGTTGATGATAGGAAGCTGAAAGTTTAACCACATCTCCCCGATTCTGGTCTACTTACATTGGTTTTCTGTTGGTTTTCGTGCCTGATTCAAAGTTCTGATAATACATGGCTTGGGACCTTGGGACCTGGCGGAGCGTTTCCCCTGATTAAACTCAGAGCTAGACTGCTCAGAATTTCTAGGAACTTTGGAAAGTTTTAAAGTCAAACCATTTAGAGAGGCATTTTGTGATCTTTTGATCCTTTCCCTAAGCCTGATCTTGATGATATTTTTTGTTTTGTCTGTGGCCCTTGTTTTTAGTTTTCGTACTCCCTTTTAGTTTGAATTTTAATTGTGTGCATTTTAATTGTGTGTCGTTCAGTCACACAGTCAAGTCTGACCCTTTGTGGCCCCATGGACCACAGCAACCCAGACTCCTTCGTCATCTGCCATCCTCCAGATACTGCCCAGATCTATGCCCACTGCATCAACAATGGTACCTAGCCAACTCATCCTCTGCCATCCCCTTCTCCTTTTGCCTTCGATCTTTCCCAACATCAGGGCCTTCTCCAGTGAGTCCTGTGTAATTTTGCACAAAGTGGGGGTAATTAATACTTCATTGATGGATTTGAAACAATCAGGAGTATCAGAGGCTACTTTTCTGTCTCTTTTAACAACAAAACCTTCTGCACTTGGAGTGTGTGTGTCTGTGTGTCTCTGTGCCTGCTATGTCACAGAGAAATGAAACTCATTTTGTGCAGACAGCTTGTGCAAGTGATGGAGACCTTAAAAGGGTGGGGGAGGAGGGGGTAAAGTAGCATCCTATGAACTATTCTTGCAGAGGCATGGAATCTTGCAGGGCTTAAAAATTCCTCACCAAGACATCTCATCAACTCGAAATCATTTAAATAATCAAGAAGGAAAAATTGTCTATATTCCTACTCTCAGTCCTGCTACCCTTACAGGCATGTTTAGTGGGGACACAAGAGAGGGTCTTCCTCTCTATAGAATTCACTTCTAAAGAGGCAAGACTGACCTCCTCCTGCTTGTTCTTCCACTGACAATATGATTCAAGAAGGAGAAAGATGAAGACTTCTAAGACTGCTTTTTATTCCAATAGTGCTTTTATGTGACAGTTTGTTTAATCATATTTTAATCTGATACTCTTTTGTATGTTTCTACTTGTGCTTATTTTTAATCTATTTTTATCTGTACCTGCTTCAATTTTGCCGTGAGCTAACCTTGGTCCCAGCTGTGGGAGAAAGGCAAAATGTCCATCCAATCACGTAAGCCGTTCAGCAAAAGAAAGTGTTGTGAGTCCAAAGAGCCTTTTCGCCACAGGGCAGTGTCTTTCATCTAATACGCAGTTGTGCTGGTTATTTTCACACCTATTGATTCGCCTTTCTCTCATTCCTAGGGGGACTTGCCTCACAGAGAATTCATAACGGAGCAGTTAAACTGTTTACCCAAAGACTGTAACGCATGAGAAGTTAACCCACGGCCAACATTTGTAACATTTGAGTTGGATCCAGACAAATACAATAAAGTTTGTGGTCCAACTTCTAGGACTGATTACTGTGTATGGGCTGTGTGGTCTTGCATGCATGCTAATGGGCAGGAAATTGTTGTACAATTGGTGGCACAATGATTAAACTCCTGTACTACAACCTTGCATCTTTCTGAGATCGGCAAGATGAGTACCCAGCATGTTGGAGGGCAAGATGCTAATTACTGTACCTTGTGAACTGCCCAGAGAGTGCATTAAGTGTGATGGGGTGGCATAGAAGTGCAATTGCTATTCCTATAATGTATGCCATGCAGGCAAGAGGTGTTAATGTAATCAATACTCTTAGCCCCAGGGACTCCTCCTTCAATCTCAACTACAGTATTGCACGAAGCTGGCTTTGGAGATATTGTAATTAAGGGAAAGCATTCTGTACCCACATAAAAGTTTTTTTTTTGTTTCTTATATGTTCCACAGAATAATGTGAACGCTTTGGCACCCTTTTGTTCAAGGCACTCATAAAAGCAGGGTACTATGGTATATTATCAATTGTTGCAAATATGCAAACTAGTCTTTAAACAGCTTAAATTTAAGAGGCTTGGAGAAAGAGAGGGAGGAAGGGAGGGAGCGAGGAGTTCTTTTGTGAAAGCTTGTTTTGAAATGTTTGCCATGCTGCCAATTTGGAGAGGCAAGAGTGAGATAGTCCTGCTAAAGTGATTCCAGATGGGCCAATATTAATATCTTTCTCTTCCTGATGAATGAGAAGGTATGACCCAGATAGAAAGCTGCTAAAATTACAGGCGCCACGGAGGCTTCGGCGGGTGTCTTAGCCGACTGAGAACTTCGTCCTTACCTCGGCAACTGTAGCTCTGATGAGAGGTTCTAACCTGCTGCAGTAAGCGTTCCAGAGCTTCAATCTGTCCCCTGTGCCTCGGCTCTCTGCCATCGTAGTCTTTCCAGTCTAGAGAACAAAAGAAGGAAATGAAATGAAAAGCAGAGCAGAGGGAAAGAGTCATGAAAGAGGGTTTCTTCCCTCCCTGTATCTCTTGGGAATTGGCCCATGTATCTGTTTTCAGGTCTGCCCTCGATCAAAATCCCAAGAGCATCCATCTCCTTCACAAATAGCTACTTCTGTTCCTTCATCATCTGCACTTCTGTATGTACATAACAACTGTCCTGTCTATATGATTAATTGCATCATTACACTTGCTTATGTTTTCAGCATAGTTATAAAGTCCCCACTTCCAACGTCTACTTAGTCATGAACTTACTGGCTTGCCCAGAGATGACTCAGGATAATTTGGCTGCACAGCAGTCAAAGCAAAGTACTGTATATAGCAAATGCCTCTCGAGCTATTTTGATATCCGAGGCAACAAAATCTCATAAACTTATCTCCTCTCCTTAGTAAATGACTCAGAATTTGCTGCATTTGTATGGTGTTCCAAATCTTAATATATGGGATGGCCAGTGATGGGATGTTACTGGTTTGGACCGGTTCACCTGAACCGGTAGGGCCCCATCAGGAGGAGTCGCCGGGTGGTGGTGGTGGTAAAACCCTGGGTGACCGGTTCGGTCGCCTCTCCGACACCTTCCAAAAATGTTTTTCCGGGCAGCCAAAATGGCTGCCCGGAACTGTGCATGCGTCAAACCTCACTAAAAAAAGAACCGCACATGCGTCAAACGGAGGTTTGACGCATGTGCAGACTTTTTTTAAAAATTTCGCTCCGCCCACGACATCATGACTCAGCTATGCCCACGATGTCGATGACGTCACGGTGGGATAGCAAAGATTTTAACAACCCACCACTGGGGATGGCGCCAAGGTTGCTTTAGTTCACCCCCCCTCTCTCTCTCTCTTTCATTCTTTCTCTCTCTAAATAGGGATAATAATGCAATACAATTTACAGCTTATTGTTACTGTGATAATGTGTGGGGGAAAGTCCTGTTCTAGGGGCCAATCCATATTGGCCACTCATTTGCAATTCCATTCCACAGAAACACCTTAGAGGGTGACTAAATTAACACCTTTGTCTCATGGTTGGCACAGCCAAGTATGATCCATTTCTGGGGACTGCATGATGCAAAGCTAAATGAAAACCAAGCACGTCCTGTTCCACAGCTATGGAGACTTTATGGGATGAGCAGCAGGACATACTTCTCTTTGAGGAGCAATTGAGGTTGGTCTGGTTACATGCTGGTTTCTGGCCTGTGTGATCCCAAATATCACTCTAAATTCAGTGCTGTTTCAATAAGGTTGTGAAAGATTAAAGGAGCTTAGCACTGGAACCATTATGGAAGGGTCTATCCAGTTATTATCTTTGGTGGCTTCATGGGGATGGGTGAGGAGGGTGAGAGGTTAAAGCTGTCAGGAGAGAGGAGAGAACCATGTGTCCATGTGAGTGGTGTGTGTATGTGTGAGGTTGGAGCAAACGTAAAGCCACTTTGAAAGGCTTCTTGAAAGGACAAAATTGCTACCAGGGTAGGGTGTCTAAATTACCTGGGAAATGTATGTGAATGGCCAGATTTGATTTAAATTCCAGCCTTGGAATTGGCCTTATTTGACTCCACCCAATGTGAGACAGCTTGCCTGATCTCATAGTCTTGGTTGATCTCCAGTGAGGTCAGTGAGATGGACAGGACAAGACAATATGCCAACTTAATCATTAGAGACGGTAACATGTAATTTGTCCTATGCCGTGTGGGTCTCACTGCATCTTGCTCTGAGAAAGGAAGCAGGGGAGGGGGAATAATCTCCCTTTCCTCCTGACAGCAAGATTTCTCTGCATGAGATTCCCCACCCCATGAAAATCTCAGGATTTCTCAGCGGCTTCATGGTTGCTTCTCCTGAAAGAAATGCCAAGACTGGTGGAAAAGGCCAAGAATGAGAATTTGTATAAATGTCCATCACACCCTGTACTATGTGATGTGATGTCTTCAAACCTCCAGCCTGAGCAACTAATCTGCAAATGAAGCCCTCAGGGAAGCTCCCTCAGACAGCTTTTGGGGCTGGATGGCCATTTTGCCCTTCCTCCACCACATGACACTTCCTGGTATGGTGGATGCAATGGGGAGGGACATGAAATGGTGCTGTAGGCCACATCTGGCCCATGGCCTGCAGGTTGAGAATCCCTGTTCTAGGATAAACAGCTGTCTTTCCAACTGTTAACCTTATCACACTGTTTGACCCCAAATGAATCTGCTGGCAAGCCATGGGACGTGATAAGAAAGGAAAGGCCAAATGATTTAACCTTTTCATTTCTCAGACATGATGACAGGGTGCAACAGCCAGAAACATGCAAGTACTGTATGCATTTACCAACTGAATGGTCAGGTGTTGCATGAGTAGAACTAATGCAGTAGTTCCCGAACTTTAGGCCCTGTGTGTTCTTGGATGACAACTCCCAGATGCTCCTACCAATAGTTGTACCATGGGTTCTGGGAACTGTAGTCCAAGATTATCTGGGCTCCAAGTGTAGAACTTGAATTTTATCAACTGTCCAACAAGGCATCTTCCTGTTCCCTTTGAAAGCCAGCACAGAGATAACATTCTGGTCAGATTTAGAGCACTCATCAGACTTCTTTGCTGTAGTACCCTTCCATACTATTTATTTTTTAAAAAATATAACTTGTTAACCCACCACTGTTGTCTATATTCTTGCCAATGGACAGATTCATCTTAAAGCAGGGGTACCCAAACTACAGTGTGCAGGATCTGGCCCCTGATATGATTTAATCCGACCCACGCTGCCATCATCTCTCCCGTAAGCGGAAGTAAAATGTGTTTTACTTCCACTTCCAGGAGCAATGAGGGCGATGTGGACCGGATGAATTGGGTTTTGGGGCCAGATCCTGCCCACACACTGTAGTTTGGGCATCCCTGTCTTAAAGCAAGGTGGATTGGTGCTGCTTAGCTGGTGAAGGGTGAGGGGATGTATTCAGAGCCTCAAACTGGCTGAACATCTTCAGACAGAACGTATGGTGTTGGTTTACATTGCAAGCTCAGCAGGCAATTTCCCCCTGGAAGGCTGACAGTTCCAGGATTGCAAAGCAGTCCTTGCCTTGCACCTTTTCCATTTGCCCCCAGGGGATCGGAGGTGGGAGAATAGCCTCAATTTACTCATCCTTTCCATGCACCACCCATTCTGAGTTACGAAATATGGAAATTTACTCCAGAAAAGTCTTAGAAAATTTAGACCAAGCAAAAGTCTTACACTTTGGGAGGTTGTTACAAAACCAAGAGGTTTCTGAATGGCAAGTGGATTAAACCATAGGATATAAACAGGAAAGTTCCATGGAGCGTGTAGGATTCTACAACATGGGGTTATGCATTAAATGAGGAAATGGTGTTACCATCAGCATTTAAGTCTGCAACCCCATAAACATTTACTTAGGAGGCATTTCTAGCAAACGTGATGTCAGGATAATAGCAATCTTGCACGCACTAATACTGGGTATCTGTGGGAAGAGTCTTTACAACCTATTGTGATTGTCCTTCACTGATAACTTGATCAGTAAAGATCTTTTCCCACCTCTGTCATTTGAGAAAAGCCCTCATTTTGTCTTCCTGTTTGTTTTTCTTGCTTTCATTTTGTTGTTGTTGCTCATATTTTTCTTCTTCTGACCTCCAACGAAGTCACAAGTATGGAGGTTCTCTTTGTGTTCATTGGAATACATAGGAATTCATTAAAAAGAACTTCTCATTGTTTATTAAACACCCTTGCTCAAATCGCATTGCATAATTCCTTGCATCATGTTTACCCAGAGGTAAGTTTCACTGTGTTTAGTGAGACACATTCCACATGTGTATCAAAGAAAGAGAAAGAACAATTGCTCTTTGTTAGAGTGCGCTAAGCCCCTATGGGGGATATATAAAGTGTAATTGCTATTGATATTGTTTATTGTCACTAAAAAATAAAGAAATGTATCAATTTAAATTAAAAAGAGCATGTCAAATCTTTTTCTATTAACAACAATAAAGTATTTTTGGAAAGTTTCTTACCCTTAATAACATGTAGAAACCTGTTTTGTGCTGTCTTAAAATTAACTCTGTCTGCATTTAGTGCGCTAGTAGTTGGTGTGCAAGTTTGGAGCTGTAAACAGCTTCTTGGTGTGGTTGTTCTAAGCCAACACCAACCTCAAATGTAATGCAGCTCACCTCACAATATTAGTGCCTGCCAAGAAATGCTGACTACCAGCTGCTGTTAATGACATGATGCTGAAGTGTTACATCAGGGGTTCCCAACTTATGACCTGCAGCACCATTCCAACCAGTCTGCCACCACTGCCGCCGGCGGAAGTGGAAGCATTTACACAGTGATGGGCACCAGCAGGTTCGCACCAGTTCACCAGAACCGGTAGCAGAAATTCTGTCAGGCCCTGCCCATCCAAGTTTTGAAATAAAGCAGTTCTAATTCAGGTGCAACACAGGGCTTTCCCCCTGGCCACGCCCACCATACCATGCCCACAGTGTGGTAGTATTTTTTTTTGTTTTAGCCCACCACTGTATTTACACCAGCCATAAAGAGATGGACAAGGTCTCTTAGATATATTATGGATTATGGACTGACATCTGAACAAGGAGAAGTCATATCAAGACCTGAAATGCTTGCACAGACTAACACGGCTACTGCTTCAAACATTCATATCAAGAGTTCCTGTAGCAAAGTTTCCATTTGTACATAGATCTCCCAGTGACATTTCAGGCCCCAGATGTTCAGTGTGTCACTGATTCTTGTCCCAGAAACTTACAAAATGACCCTTTTGATTATTGAAAGTTGTAATCCAACAAAGTAACTTTAGCAAATCCTGGTCTTCCTAACGTTTTCAAGACAATGATCCACTAGAACTTTACTGAGCTGTTGTAGTGAGGCAGTCATCATCCTCAGTTACAGAAACAGCCAAAAGTTTGATGGCTGGGTTTTGGCTTTGGGTGGTCCTCTGACAGGCCTTGATGTCTAAATCAGGCTCAGGTTTGTATCTTGCAATGTTTTATTCCACTAATGTTTTTCAGGCTATCATCACCATACGCTTTATGGAGTGCAAAGGCTTCTAAATTTAGATTACAATTTCAAGCCAAAATCAGCTCTGCTTTAAAAGAGGATGGATCCCCCAACATTAAACTGCTGAACCTGACAGCAGATGCCATGCACCCTCCCCCAAACACAAATATTTTCAGCTCTAATCACAAGAAAGTTTATCTTACAACGTACACAAATCTAGTCTAATCAACTCTCTTTAATGTAATATTCATATACAAGCATAAATATGAGTCAAAGAAAGCTCTACAATTCAATAGGAAAATTCATACATAGCAGGCTTTGAAGCACTAATTTGTAAATCAAACAGTCCAGATTTATTCAGTTTGATCAGGCCAATAGAGAATGACTTGGTATGCTTTATTTGACTTCAGTTGAATACTCAGGCTTCAATATAAAGGGTGTTGATTAGCTGAATTTATATATTCCTTTAGTCAATCTAATTTGACCATGGAAACTCTCATTACTGTTATCAATTCACTTAAAAATGGCAGGATGCTTGTTTTATTACTTTATGGTTGGTCATTGTGCTGTGTTTGCATACATTTTATGGTACAATCTTATGCAATTATCCTAAAATATAAGTGCTAGTAAGTTCAATTAGACTTGCTCCAGGTATAATTTTAAGCTGTACAGTGAGCATTAGGTTCTGTATTTTCCATTTAGAACATCCCTCTGAACTCATTGTTCAAACTGCCCCCACCAGTGGTGTGTATTCACAAATGAGACTAAGACTTCATGGCCAGTTTACAGAGAGGGGGGTTTCCTTCTTCTCTCACTCACCATTGTGCAACCTATAGATTGCCCTAGCCGATTTTAGAATAGATTATAATCATACAAAAAACTAAAATCTGGATGAATGCCACTTTATGCAATCTTCAGAAAAGCCCCATGACGCATACAACAGAGATCTGTGTATACAGAACTGGGCAAGACAAAGTAGATTGTAATCCATTAAAGCTTATTCCTTCTTACAATTTTCAGTCTTTAAGGCATCACAAGCAGTGGTGGACAGCAAAAAATTTCGCTACCACACTGTGGGCAGAGCCTACATCATGGGTGGAGCCTATGTCATGGACGGAGCCTACATCGTGAGCGGAGCTTACGTCATGGGCGATCTAGTCATGCCTGCCATATGGCCATGTATACATCTGCAAACATAGGCAGCACTGGCTCTTTGGCTATAAATGGAGATGAGCACTGCACCCGAGAGTCAGATATGACTGGCTTTTGAGCAAGGGAGACTTTAAACCACTTGTAGAGACAAAACCTGATGGGGCAGGGCAGGGAGGTGGGTGTGGCCACCCAATTTTGCCACCACCCCCTTTCCCAGAGGTCACCCAATTTTGCTCCCCCCTTCCGGGTTTTTTTTTTTAAAAACCTGTTGCTGCCCACCACTGATCACAAAATTCTTTGACCTGATGAGAAACTGTGTTGTTTTCACTAGCAAATCTGTGGCTGTTTCCATAGGGACAGCTCTTTGTTCAAAAAACTAAGAAAGTACCATGTAATTATTCAACCTTTGACAATCTCAAGTCAATATAGGGTATGGGAAGTACACCAAGTATGCAAGCTTAACAAGTGGTACACCGAATCATAGACTAACTGAGTTGGGAAGGGCCTTCTATGCCCTTGACACCAACCCCCTGCTCAATGCAGGAAGTAGAGTCACATATCAAAATGAAGAGCAGAAAAGAAAAGTCCTAGTAGCAAGTCAGGTATACCAAGTGCAGGAAAAGCAAAGACAAAGTCCAAGAGAAATCCAGAGTTAAGTCGGTCCAGTGGTAGCAGCAAACAGAGAGAGCCTAAGAAGCACAGTCCAGTCATCCAAGGCTGTAGCCAGGGCTTGGCCCGCCCTGAGTTAGCCATTTGCCCAATCTGGCAAAGTGCAGTTTCCCATAGGAATGCAATGAAAAGAGGCTTTGTTGCCCATCTTGAAAAAATATTCGCCCATCCACATATAGAATCCTGGCGATGGCTCTGAGTCATCCAAAGTCATACCCCAACCCAAAGGTTGGCAGCAAGAGTAACAATGAACCCAATGGGAAAGTAGGACCAGAAGATCAAGAGTGATGTTGCTCTCAACAATGTGCTTGGACAGACAGTAGCCTAAGGTTCTGCTGCTGCTGCTGCCAGAGCTCCATCCAAGGATCGATAGTACAACGTTAGGTCTCTGGATGAGAGGGGTCTTACTTCTAAGGAACCCATTTGCTCCCAAGAAAGGCAATACCCATAAAGAGACTTTCATTGGATCCAAGTACCCCCTTTGACTAGTTCCAACTAAACCCTTGCCTTAGCTTGGCATCTCTGTCATGGACTAAGAGGGGTATTGTCCATCTGAATCTGGAAACCAATATCCTACAACTAGGGATGCAATTTCCTGAACCCCTAAAGCAATGGTGGCAAACCTATTTATGGGCATGTCTCAGTGATGGGCAGGAGTCGGTTCGCACCAGTTCGCCAGAACCGGTAGCAGCGGTTCCTGGTAGTGAACCGGTAGCGGCTTTTGGGGGGAACCACCAGTTTTCTCCACTGCGCATGTGCACCTACAGCACGTATGCACACCTACGGTGCTTGGTGCGGATTCATGCCTACAGTGCTGGAGTGTGGCAGTGCAGAGCGTTGGGCGACCATGCGCAGCCACGGAGAAACTGGTGGCTGCTGCTGAGGCCCTTGGCAGCCTTCTTGCTGTCCTCCCAAGTGCGGAGGAGAAAGAGCAGCTGCTAGCCTGAAGCTCCCTACAGCCTGCTCCCCAGGGTAAGTGATTTGCCTTTGGGTGTGGGGTGGGTTGGTATATTTTAATGTGTATTTAATGTGCATTTTTATGTTTTATGTGTATTTTTATGTTTTATGTGTATTTAATGTGTATTTTTATGTGTTTTATGTGTGTTTAATGTGCATTTTTATGTGTTTTTATGTCTATTTAATATGTATTTAATGTGTATTTATTTTTAATGTGTATTTTATGTGTTTTTATGTGCATTTTTATCTGTTTTTATGTCTATTTAATTTGTATATTTATGTGTACTTATTTTTATGGTTTTTTAAACTTTGGCTCCGCCCACAATGTTGGCTCTGCCCATGACATCATGACATTGACTCCACCCATGAGGTCATGATGTTGGCTCCACCCAAGGTGTTGGCTCCGCCCACAGTATGGTAGTAAAATTTTTGGCTGCCCACCACTGGCATGCGTGCCCTGCTCCTCTGCCCAACAGCCCAATGGGAGAGCTTCCTCCCTCCCCCAGCACAGAGTTTGCCCCACCCCTCTGCAGCGTGGATGGAAGCCTGTTGAATTTGGGCACTTGGTTTCTAAAAGGTTTACCATCATTGCCCTAAAGGCTCTGGGTTCACAACGCTAGCATGCTATTCCCTATTCCCAGAATCACGGGCCTTGAATTCCTCTATCAGTCTTTGGGTGGAAGCATGACAAAAGAATATAGACAAGGGTGGAGCTTTACATATCCATTGCAGAGGCATGCTTCTAATATGAAGCTTGCTGAGGGCTACCCAGGAGATTTGACAAATAAACACTTCAGTAGCAAATCAGACTGAACTGGGACAGAAAGTTATTCCAAGATGCTATCCCAGGGAAACACGGAACAGATTTCACTTACACAGCTATGCTGCATTGCCTCTCTCAAGCACATTGCAACTGCATTTGGAATGAATAAATAGAATGAGTTTCAGAATATACTGTATATATATATTTAAAAAATAACGTTTTCCCAGCTAACAGAATTAATGCAGCTCCTTTACCCTGTCTGGTTAGCCTTTTAAGCATATGAAATTATTTTCATATTCCAATAAAAGCAGAAAGCAATATGATAAATCGATCCACATAAAGGATGTCAACATGGGTATTGTCATTTAGCATTGAAACATGTACTGTGAAAAATGACTAACTGGAGGATACTATTATGCCAGGATTAGAAAGAAAGGTAATAAAAAAATAGGCTAGGCTGCTGAAATACTGTATATTTATAGTGTTTTCCAAGTGGTTGTTAGAACACAGTTAAACATTGCGTAAGGAATGTGTTGCAATCAGGTAAAATTTCAGCCTATCCTTACTGTTATAATGAATTGCTTCAGCCAGTAATTCTGTGGCTTAACACGTTGAGATATAAATGAGTCTTTTGCTCATCTTTTTTGCCCTTTCCCTACATTTTTGTGGTCATTAAACCAGGAAGCTTCTAAATAACTAGAGGTTTAATTGGGCGTGTAGCTGGTCAGTGGTTAAGGCAGGGGTTCTCAACGTTTTTAAGCTGTGGGTGAGACCACGCCCCCTCAGACAGCTGAGCGGGCCGGACTGGTGGTCCCCCTTGCCGTAAACACTGCTGTAAACTGCATCCGCGGGTGCCGTAAACACATTTACGACACCTGCGGGTGCATTTATAGCAGTCATAAATGCATCTGCTTCTGTTTCCACTTCTGGCAGTGGTGTGGCCGTGGGCTACATGAAATGGTGCCACTGGCCAGGTTCAGGGCACAGGCCATAGTTTGAGAACCCCTGGATTAAGGGCTCTGACTGTGTAGTCAGAGGTTGTGAGTTCAATTTCTCATTGTGAACTCTGAGGCCTTGGTCAACTTGCACAGTCCCAAAATACCCCAGAAGAAGGGAATGGGAGACCACTTCTGTATATCCTCTACCTAGAAAACTCCGGAAAGTGTCACCATAAGTCAGAATTAACGTGATGGCACACAATTATTATTAATCAAGGGCATTTTGGCATTTGTTGTTGTTGTTCCCAGTATGTGAAACCACTCATGGGAAGAGTATGTGTTACTGGTGGTACTGGGAAATACCGAATCATTCCAGCATTCACTGTCCACACACATTCCCAAATGCTCCTCTATGCTTTGCCCTCCCCAAATTGATTTACTCACCCCCTTTGCTTCTTCTCTCTTCCTCCCACCCCTTTTCTCCTTCCCTCCTCTTTCTCCCACTCTTCTCCAATCATCCTGTTTTTACCTATCCCCCAATTTCATTTTGTGACTGCTGTAGAGCCTTTGAACTGCATTGCTTAATCCGTGCTTGCTTTTTGCAAGAAAGACAATATTGTGGGCAGCAAAAATGTATATGGGTTATTGTTAGAGGAAAGCATGTATTTTCGCTGTAGATTAAGAAAAGTAAAAGCCAAAAAGAGAAAGCCAAAAACAATGTACCATACAGTATTTTGGTATTCTGGCTTTCTAAAAATAAAAAGGCTTCTTAATGCTAATTTATGTCCTGCAATTTAAAGGCAAAATGATTTTTCATCTCTCTTTTTGTCGAGATTAGATATGATCAACTGAATTAGCTCTTTCCCTAAATCCACTTGTTATGTGACATTTTCGGTAAACTGTTATTTTCCTAGTCTACGAAAATGCCATTTCTTTTATTTATCAAATCTTCATTGCTTCTTGCTTTCCTCTGCTTCCACAAGTGATGCCACAGGTTTTAAAAAAGACCCCACCTTCCCAAATACCCCTGCTTGGGTGGGAGATTCTGAGGCCTGTAGGAAAGAAAAACAGGGTTGTTTTCTTTTTTAAATTTCTAAGCTCTGGTTCAGATTTAAAGTGTTATGATCCTTGGAAGCAGTGACTCATTTCATTTCATTTCTTTTCAAAAATGTACTATACAAAATGGCATGTTCATCAGTGGCACTTTGTATGCAACTAAATAAACGTATACACAAATGTTTGAAGAATCAGGTAGAATAATTATAACTGGAATGGTAATTGCACACAATTTAAACTTCTATTGTCTAAAAAAATGCATTCACATCCAAACATTTCATTTCTTGCTCATAGTACTTTAATCTAGCTTTCTGCACAGTTCACTTTAAAGAAAAAGAGAGAGCAAGAGAGAGAGAAAGTTGGGTCAAATAACATTACCAATCACTGTTGAAAGAGATGAAAGCTCTTAACCTACTAGAAGGAGCAGCACAAGGGGGTGTGGAAGTCTGTGGCTCTCCCCAGCCTTTCATGTTGTAAGCATAAACGCGGACATAATAGCTTCGGCCCTGTAATGAAAAACAAAACCAACGAGAAAAACACCAGCCTGAAGTGAACGTCCCAAAGTCATTTAGTTAATCAGTGGCAAGGAACTGAACCCATTAAACCATGGCCACCTTCTTCAGCTGTTCATAAAGGCAGAAGGAATGGCTAGGTCAACGTTTCACGCCTTTCAGCGGCTGCTTATAAACCAAAGTGGCAGAACCAAGGGCAAGTTGTGGCGTTTTATGCTTATGGCCAAGTGAGAGAATTTCACACCTCAAACCTTTAAAGCATGGGTTCCCAACCTTTTCAAGCTGGGGGTTGGGTCAGTGAGCCCGCTTTGAGGGCCGGGCAGCCATTTTGCCCTGCTTGCACGATGGGAGTGGTCATTTTGTCCCAACAGCTTCAAAGGGGTGGCCATTTTATTTCTCAAACACCCTTGGAAGGGGGGCACGTGAAATGGCATTGTAGGCTGAATCCGGCCCATGAACCTTAGGTTGGGAAGGGAGGGAGGCCAAATAGGACTACTTAGGCTTTGTATACCATATAGATGCAAGGATGCACCAAATGGTATACCATACTCAGTGGTGTAGTGTGGGTTTCAGCTGCCCGGGGCGTAAGCCAAATTCACCACCCCCTAGGTGAGGCCCAGGATGCTGCTGGTGGTGGAGGGTCCCGGCGCCCTTCCCCACAGTGGCCTCTTCGCCCCAGCCGCTAGGAATTCCGGGGGTGGCGGTGAAGTCCTATTTATTGTGAAATATTGCTGCCCCAAACAGTGCCGCCCAGGGCAGGCCACCCCCCACTACACCACTGGCCATACCGCTATGCAACCTTAACTGACCTTATGTAGCCAGCTGCAACCCATTCCAGTTTATCCATTTGGTTAAGCCTTCAGTGGCACAATCCAGAAAAACTGTTGTTACAGCAAACTAAGAAGGATGTAACAGATGTAACAAAGAAAATCTCTTTCCTAATTCATGTACTCTTGGTAGCCCCTGCTTTCAACCACTGATTTTATTCATGGGCATGGTGAATCTACCTGCCCCCCCCTTTCCAAATCTAGCCTGACATAATCTCTTGCAATAGTGCAAAATGTGTCCTTTGAATTTTCAGAAGTAATCAGAAGCGTAGCATGCCTTAACGGGGCCCCGTATAAAAATTTGTTTGGGGGGCCCTTGTGAAATAAAAAAAATTGGGAAGTTTTTATTAATTTTTGCTGTAGGGGGCCCCCGTGGCCCGGGGGCCCCGTATAATTGATACGGCAGATACGGCGGTAGCTACGCCCCTGGAAGTAATTCAACTAGGCTAGCATTGGGAACTTACATTACATTCTCCCCTCCCCAGTATGTTTTCGAAATTTGGTACAAAAATTAACTCCTTAAACAACAGGATACATCTGCAATTATACAAATATTTAGCACAACAGGAAATCTAATTGAACTCATATTTTTTAGTATGCCTCAATAGGATTGGAGTTCATGCAACCATGATCTGGCTCTCTGTCAGTAAGTCTCACGCCGATACTGATGAAATTAATTCTAGCAATGTATTCTAGAGATACCGAGTTTTTAAATGTCTCTGTGTGTAGGAGGATGTGCCTTATGTTGAGACAGACTGAAGGCCAGTCTGGCTGTTACTTAGGATGTACATTTGCTTTCAATGTGCAGTTTTTTTTTTTAATAAAGTGCAGATGGAGACATGATAAATCAAGGATTATTCAGAACAGAATGGAGAGGAATTACACTTTCCCTTCCTGCAATGCTGCTGAGGGAAAATCCGCTCCTTCCACGGGGATGAAATTTCCGGGACCACAGTCCCAAACAAATTCTAGCTACAGAGCAGGGATTTTTATTCAGGGCCACAACAAAACAGGGGAGAAAGTTCATATCATTTCTTCCCCATACTTAATCCCATAGTTTTCATTATAACCCTCCCAAATTGATGCAACCTACAGCTTTTGAAAGTGCATAACATGTTACAAATACTTTGGCCTGGGTTAATAATACTGTACCTGTCTGACTCAGTGCTAATGGTCAGCAAGCTCCTCCTCTCTACCTTTGTGGTATAAATTCTTATTTCCCTTGGTTTCATGTGCAAGAACATGAAACCACTCGGGGGGGGGGGTTGAGAAAGATATTTTCTGATGCTCTTCACTAGAATTCTTGCACGTACTGTGCAAACTGCATAAACTGTGCAAGGCTGCAGTATCTGCTGCCAACTTGTATGGGCTTTCAAGAGTTAAAAGCATGTGGTGGGGTGTTTGCTCCCCTTTGAATAATCATCCCATCCTTCTGTGCCTCCTATTTTGGGTGTGCAGGCTTTGCTACAGAAAGGGAAGGGACAGCAGTTTTGTGTAAAGAGAATTTGTGCAAATTATGGAAGGGAAAAATGGTACAGTCAACTCTCGAGATACAAATTTAATTCATTCCTCGAGGCTGGTCGTTTCTCAAAAAATCCGTATCTTGAATTTCTGATAGGAATTCGTATCTAAAAAAAAATCATATTAAAAATTCATATCTTGACTCTGATTTTCCCCAAGATTTCCATATGTATTGCGAGTTTTTTGTAAGTCAAGCCATTCATATCTTGAGGTTTGACTGTACCTTGTTTCATTTTAGTGCCCAAAGCAAGACATCTCACAGGTTGACAGGCTGTCTGTCTCATGTTTGGGTAGCCTATCTTGATGGAAATGAACAAGAACTTGTTGCAAACCACTTGACACACATTAGCTTTCTTCAGGGATGAGATGCGTTATTTCAAAACCAACTTGGCGTATGTTTTCAAGATATTTGGATGTCTTGAATTTGCCCACCCCCTCTCTCAGTTTCCAGCATCTGATCCTCCATCATCCACCTTGCTCTATAATCCCCAATTCCTTCCTTAGAATAGTTACTTCTGGGTTTTGGTATGCGGCAAAAGAGAACAAAAGTGGACATGAAAGATTTAAGGGCCCTACACAGGTGGTAGAAGGATGAGAGAAAAGGTGAGACTTCCCCCTGTTTCAAGAAAATATTGTCTTTTCTCAGAGGAATGTTTCAAAATTGCTTTTTTTGTAATGCTCGCCTTTCCTCAGAGTCTAGTCTTATGAATTTTTGGGCTCATCAGAACCCAAACATAACGTGCTTTATTAACACTTCATCCTGATACTTTCACAGCTGATGGGATATAAAGATTTTAGAAACAAATGCTTTGTTCCTGCAGCCACGTTACTAAGACTTTCTTTAATCAGATGTATAGTTACTTTCATCAGCTACTACTTTAACTGGCACAGTTCCATCCTATTGAACTGTGGGATTTCTAGTTTAATGAGGTCCCTCGAATTCTCTGCTGTAATTCAAGGGAGGCTGCTAGAGCTCTTTTGCAGAGACGTCTAAGGACCACACCAAACCACACATCCCAGGATTCCATAAATCAGAGGGGTATCTGACGTCAACAACTGCGTAGTGTAGATATGACTGGAATTGGAGATTTAGAGAACAAAAGCCAATATTGTGCCACTAGGCTGCAATCGTTCCACAAGTATAACATTCTCTTAAGGCCATGAGGGAAAAGAGAGTCACAACTCAGTAATTTGATGGGGTTGTTTTTTTAATAATTAAAAAAAAACCCTATCACTAAAGTGAGTACTGTATATTTGAAGAGAAGTCGGAGATTAGAACTATTGCCTCCCATTACCATGAACTGGAAAATAATCTCTAGAAAAGTCTGTGCCAAAGTCTGTGCCAAAAGCAAAACTTTGTCATAATTTTAAAATCTATTTTTTTTAAAAAAAATCTTAGCTTCAGCCTCAAATGTTTGAAACCTGAGTTTTGAATTTGGTTTAGAAGGACGTTTTTTTAAAATCACAAAATCTTAACCTTGAAGATATTTATTTATTTATTTATTACTTCAATTTGTACCGCTGTCCCCTTGCCAGGGGCGACTCCGGGCAGCTTACACCAAACGTTACAGAACCCAGCATAAAATCCCCGCAATAATAGCATCATAAAAACCTAAGCTTAAAATCGTTAAAACGTTTAACCGTCCTCTGCATCCAATTCCAACATTTAGACTGACTAAAACTAGAGTAAAAAAGCTTTTAAAAAACCTGGATGGCCTTTAAATCAACCAACAGGGAGCCGCTGCCCCACCGGCAGCGCCCCACACCTGGTGAGCTACCCATGGTTTTAATCCCTTTCTGAATGGCAATAGGTCTACCTGGAGGTGCAACTTGGTCGGTAAGAGATTCCACAGGGCCAGAGCAGATATGGAGGCTTTCCTTCTTGTGCCAGAGAGATGAGCCCCTCTGGCAGATGGTACCCTTAGGAAGCCCCTCTGATCTGATCTGTGGGATGGGCCGATGTCCTTGGAGTGATATTTTGAAACAGTTTAGTATAAATCCATTTATAATCAAATTCGTTCCTAATTGGAAGAATTATTAATGATGTACATTGGGGGAAAAATAGAATGCACCCCTTTTTTCTTTTTTGCAATTGGAAAAGAGAATGGGGTTAAGGATCCTTTTGCCCTCAGACTTCTCCCTTTTGCAGATTTTGGGGTATTTTAAAGACTATTTTCTGCCACTGCTGGGGGATAAAATCGACATTCCACTGTGTCTACGACACCAAAAGAAGGGGAAGGGAATGAACACAAAATGGACCAGCAGATAAAAACAAAACAAATATCAAAGGAGAGATTATTGTCCATCAGACACTCACATTTTAAAATCTTTATCAAAACACCCCTCTCTCCTTTTAAGTGACTGCGACCAGCCACTTCTGTTTCCCTAGTGAAACTGTAGAGACAGACCTGTTGTTTTAGCCATTGGACGTGGAGTCAGGACTGGATCTCCCCAAAGCCTTTGATCTGTGTGAAGATTAGCCCATGATCCATGGCATAGCAGCTTTCATTTCGCTCTTTTCTTATTCCATCCCCCATCTCACCGAGCAACTTAGAACACAACCTCTGTTGCCTGCTTTTTCCTTTGTGGGTTTTTAGATGCCGGATAGCAGGCAAAATGTGCTTTTACAATGGCTTGAAGGCCGGGCCCTCGGCTGTTTGCCTCAAGCAGCTTAAACTCAGAGACTGGCACTCGGCTAGCCTTTGGGGAGCAGGTAATTGAAATTAATGACTTGCCATTTACCATTGTGAGGCCAGTGATAGGGCACCTCAGAGACTGGAGATTATCCATGATGATTTCCCCGACCAAAGGAGAAAAGTCTTCTGAACAGCTCCATTCCACTAGAAAACAAAACAAACCAGGAGTAAGATAAGGAAGACATTAGTGTCCCATTCAAACTTCATCTCAACCTTGTTTGTTTTAGCTCTGTATACCAATAAGAAAAGTGTTTAAGAAAGCGTCAAGAGGCAAGTTAAGCCAAGGAAACAATTGCTCTTATTGAAGCAATTTACTGAAGCAAAGAGAGAGGGAGTGTTGGGAGGGAACGACACCTCGGCAAGCGTAATGGCTTGACTTGACTACAAAAATTATGGCTGATATCTTGTGGTTTAGTGTACTACATTGCAACCTGAATAGACCCATTAGGCCAGGAGTGCCCAAATTATGGCCCATGGGCTGGATCTAGCCCTGATGCTATTTCATCCGGCCCACACTGCCCTTGTCGCTCCTGGAAGCAGACGTTAAACGCACCCATGCAGGCTCATTTTAATTCCATTTCCAGGAGCGATGAGAACTCTGTGGGCTGGATGACTTGGCATTGGGGCCCGGATCCGGCCCACAGGCCATAGTTTGGGAATCTCTGGTTTAAGCAGAGAAAATGGCAGCTGAAAATCTATCTCATCCTGTTGTAAAACAGATTACAAGGCATGTTTTACTTCCGCTTCTAGTGGGAGGAACCAGGTGAATGGCCCGCTGAACCACGTGACTGGCCCGCTGAACCATGTGACCGGCCCATGGCCCAAAAAGTTTGGGCACTCCTGCATTAGGCTGACTCACCCAATCCCCACTGATTCAGTGGGCCTTCTTCAGTGCAACTTACTATCTTAAAGCAACAGGATTTCAACCAATGTATCCTTTCTTAGGAAGAGATATTAAAAAGGCTTTGTTGTTTGTACAGCAACATAGCAAAACAGGCTCAGTCAGCTGTCTCAATGCAAAGCAACAGAATACCACTCCTGCTCTCCAAACAGACAAAAAACAGTGATAAGAGTTACCGCCTTAATAAATAAGAAACTATTTGTTGCCCTTTCATGACACTCATGACACAATTGCCTCATTCTGCCTAATGGCACAGGCAGTCTGGATAAAGCCAAATCAGAAGAGGCAGGATCTATCTATCTATCTATCTATCTATCTATCTATCTATCTATCTATCTATCTATCTATCTATCTATCTATCTATCTATCTGGGGGAGGAACTAAATAGGATGGCTGAAATCCAGTAGCAAGTTGTGACTACTGAATTTAAAAAGTGTAGCAACAACAGGAACTGAGGGTGAAAAAGCAGTAAGTTAAGTGGCGTCTTTAGTCCTGTTTACACTTCATAGTCCAAATCACTCAAATTATGCAGCTTCATGTCCTTTGCAGAGAAGAGTCATTTCGCACTGGCATGACACTTTGAGCCACCAACAAACTGACTGGACTGAAAGTGGGGTTGGGTGTTGGACATTCAGAACGGCAATTAGCTCCAGATTGTAACCTATGAGAATGAAGAAGTTAACAGTCCTGCTAATTCTCAAGCATCGTATTTGAGTTTGGCAGCGACAGGATACTGGAAAGAAGTGGGCTACCAATGGAAGATAATTTTTATCTATGTAACATAGCCAATAATAATTTAATATAAATCTCTGCCCCCAGCATAGCAACATAGGCAAACCTATGTAGAAAATTTACATTTAAAGGACAAACAGCCATTACCAGCCCAGAAAACCCCCAGATGGCAGCAAGCAATTCCACACATGCAAAACAGCCCTGGAACTGCATGGGCACCCCAGGGGCTGCCAGGGTGGGGCTGCTCGTTGTTTTCTTCTCCTTTAGTTAATTTTATAAATCAGTGGGCAGCTGGCCGGCCAGGCACACAGTTACAAAGGCCCACCCAGTTAGTTTAACTGGAAATTATATTACCTTTCTATGCAACGAAACAGTGCTTATTCCTAAGCAAATGTGCCCTAGCCATGGAAAAGCCATTTTATTCCATTATGATGGTGCTATGCTTCAAGTAATCAGTAGCTTAGTGAAGCTGGAAACCAGACAGAAAGAAATCTGCATTATGAGTTGCAATATATATATATATATATATATTGCCACTGAGGAAAGCCACACACTGCTTGGACCATTTTGAAAGTGCAATAAAACCACTTTTTTAGGTAACTTTCTTTGTCTTTCCTTTACACGTCGGCTCAGTGCTCTACCATCTGCTAGGGCTAATGGTTAAGCTGGCTCTGATCCTGAAGGCTGTACCTTTTCCATCCAGCTCCACCACCAGATTCCCACCACTTCACTACCTTAAGAAATTGATAAGGAAGGTGTGATCATCTTCTAAGGACTATTGACTGACACAGCTCATCCGATGCCTGCTGTAGAATAGACTCCCCCCCCCTTACTGGGCAAAAAAAGCCATCGGAGAACTCAGAAAAATAGTCTTCCCCATGCAAGAGTACTGGTCCCTATGTTATAGAATATCTATACTAACGACCAGCTGATCCATACCAGAACTTGGACCTTCAATTCATTTGTATAGATGTCACAGAAATCACTGCTCAGGAAACAATGTTTGAGTTAGAGACTAAGCCAGCATCTTCTCTTGAAGAACTAGCTGCCTATTATGACAACAATCACCTGAAACCTAATCCAGGAAAAACATAACTATGTGCATTCCATGTATGAAATAGGAAGGCAAGAAAGAAGCTTAACATAAACTAGAGAGGCCACAAATTAATCCACTATGACAGTCCAAAAAATCTATGGGTAAAACTGGACCATGCTTTAACTTATTAACACCACTGTCAGGATATTAAGCAGAAAGTATGCACCAGGAACAACCTCATCCGCAAATTTACCAATACCACATGGCAAGCAAAGTCTAATGTTCTCTGTACCTCTGCCCCTTCCCTGTGCTTCTCTGTTGCATAGTAAGCTACCCCAGTCTGGAGAAACTCTGTTCATGCTAGTCAAGTTAACGCAGCCCTTTATGAAACAGACCATATAGTTACAGGCTGTTTATGGCAGACACCTGTTAATAAAATCTTCTCATTCATGGATATAGTAGTTCCAGATGTAAGAGGACAAGTAGCAGCACAAGTTGAGAAGCAAAAGCAAGAAACACACACAATGTTTAGACTTCAACATTACCCATGAAGTTTGAAGTCAAGGAAGAGTTTCCTAAAAACAACATCAATTCTCTCTACATTGGAGACTTGTTGAACTGAAACATGGAAAAGAATATCACCTGAAGGGTTTTGGACAACGAAGGAGAAGCCGCCAGCAAAAGGTTACCACCTCCAATATGCGATATGGAAGACGCTGAATAGGCTGAGAACTGGGGTGACATGATGCAAAACAAACCTAAAGACTGTGGAGCTACATTGACAATGGTGAACAATGTGAATGTGGTGAGAGACAAGACTTTGAACATCTGCTAATCTGCAGCAACTTCTGTGTGATATCGAGGATTTGTTAAATGCAAATGACAAGGCTATGCAAACTGCTGAATATTGGAAATGTAGAGTGTAAATATGTGGTTTATTTATGCACATATTTTTAGATGATCGGTGTTTTCAAAATTATGTTGGTTTTAAATTTGAATGCTGCAGAGTTGGACAAATAAATAAAACCACCAATGTCTTTTCCCTCTGATTTTCTTAAAATGCTGCCTGAGTTAGCCAAAATTCAAAAGCTTGCTCACCACTTTGTGATGTTTCAGGTGGTCTCTTAATAATGGCAACATTTCCCTCCCTTGTTGCTCAAGTGTGGAAAGGTTACTGTTTGAGGACTTCAGTTCCCAGATTTCTTTACGGCAGCATGGCCAAACCCACCAGGAACAGCAGCAGAACATGTAAATAACCCAAGCTCTGTGTAGCACCTGTGTTGCTCGATTCTTTTAGCCATGCCATGTGTGAGGCATGGGTGGTGATGGGTTACCAAATTACCTGAGAGCAGGCCAGAAGTTACATATGTACAGTCAAACCTTGCATAAAGAATGCCTCGCTTAAAGAGTGCCTCGCTTAAAGAGCAGAATTTTCTCTGAATGTTTGCTTCGCTTAACAAATAAAACCAACCAAAAACTCACTTAACAAATAAATCAGGGTTCACACACCCCACACACACCAGAAGCCACAATTGGTCACTTACAATGTTGTTTCGCTTAAAGAGCAAACTCGCTTAAAGAGCAATCCCGTGGAACACATTATACTCTTTAAGCGAGGTACAATCATATTCTGCATTATCCTTTCCCTGTCATTAGACGAAGGTTCATCTTTTAAGAGAGCACCTAGCATTTCAAATATGAAGTGAGGAGCAGCACTCCCAAGTTAAAGAAACGCTAACTTTTGTCCAATTAAACTTGGAAGTCCTTAAGACCTTCACGAATAGGAATGCTACAGACTCTACTCAAGAATCAGAATTCTCTTTCTAGCCACCACTGGGGATGTTTTTTGTTGTTGTTCAGTCGCACAGTCGATTCCGACCCTCTGCGACCCCATGGACCACCGTCCGCCAGGCACTCCTGTCCTCCACCATCCCCCTCAACTCGCTCAGCTCTGCACCCACCGTCTCCACAACACCATCTAGCCATCTCATCCTGGGCCTTCCCCTTCCTCTTTTGCCCTCGACCCTTCCAAGCATCAAAGCTTTCTCAAGTGAATCCTCTCTTCTCATTTGATGTCCAAAGTACTTTAGCTTCATCTTTATTATTTGACCTTCTAATGAGCAGTCGGGGATGATTTCTTCTAAGATTGACCTATTTGTTCTCCTCGCTGTCCATGGGACTCTCAAAACTCTCCTCCAACACCACATCTCAAAGGCGTCTATTCTTCTGCGTTCAGCTTTCCTAATGGTCCAGCTCTCACAACCATACATTGCCACAGGGAATACCATTGCTTTGACTATGCGAATTTTTGTTTTCAATGTGATGTCTCTACTTTTCACTATGTTCCCCAGGTTTCTCATCGCTTGCCTCCCAAGAATCAGTCGCCTTTTTATTTCATGGCTGCAATCACCATCTGCAGTGAGCTTTGATCCTAAGAAAGTAAAGTCTGTCACTGCTTCTACTTCTTCCCCATCTATTTTCCAGGGACTGATAGGGCCTGTTGCCATTATCTTGGTTTTTTTGATATTGAGTCTCAAGCCAGCTTTTTCACTTTCTTCTTTCAACCTAATCAGGAGCCTCTTTAGGTCCTCCTCACTTTCTGCCATGGTAATGTAACACATTCATCTGGGCTTTCTCTCGTCTGTCTATAGCCGCCTTTCGTTTCAGCAAGCCTGTAAGTGTCATTATTTCTGATGGCCTGTCACATTTTCCATTGTAAACCACAATTTTCTGGGCTTTATGACTTCTGCCGCATTAAATGGCTTAGGACTAAAGCTGGGTATAGGAGCTGCCAAAACAGACAAGTTGTATTACAGTACCAGCATAAATCGGAGAAGATCATCTCTGGTTATTTAATGTCAAACAAAAAAGAATGCGAAGTGTTGTGTGTCTGTCTGTGTGTCTGAGTCTCTCTCTCTCTCTGTGTCTGTGTGTGTGTTACAATTTGGTGCCATATTTGGCCAGTACACAGAATCAAATTGGATCAGGCGCTATCATGGGGAGCGGGGAAGCCAAGAGGCATAAGCTTTGCATCTGCACAGGGCCTCACATTTAAAATATATCCCTACTTTTGTAACCCTATCTTGGCATTTCTTTCTTTCTTTCTTTTTTAATACAACAGTAGCCTCAAAAACTTGGATGCGGTCCAGACCTCTCTTGACCCCCTCCTGAGTGGGACCATCAAAGGGTCCATATTACTTATACTTTAATGAGTTTTAGTCAACGGTCTAAAATCAAGACGCTGGAAAGGTGGGAAACTCTATAAAGCTTATACTATAAACCCTCCGATATTTTTTCCATATACAAAAGTGAAGTGATCGTAAGTATAGAAAAAGCTATTATATATGTAAAGGAATAAGGAGTGTGGAATGCTCTAAGGTCTCCAGAATCTCTGACAAGCTGGGGGCCTTCAAGAAAGTCAACGCAACAGTTCTCCTATTCTCAAGTACACCTGAGACTACTTATCAACTAAAAACACTGAAAGGCAGAAGTGGATTTAGCACATTTTGCTTTGCCCATCTCATTCTACAGCTGCCTGGACAGCTCATTAGTTAAGGTATGGTTGGGAGGTCAATCTCCCACTGTGCCTACTGTGAGAAAAGCCAGCCTGTGTGTAGTTATGGGCCAAATGCACAGTTTCAGGGCACCTTCAGAAAAAAGGAAGGGAAACCACTTATGTGTATTCTCTACCTAGAAAACCCTGTAAAGCAGGGGTTCTCAACCACAACCGGCTGGATCACGCCCCCTCAAACAGCTGAGCGGGCTTAACACGTTGTCCCCCCTGCCCTAAATGCCGCCATAAACCACAATGGGCACGTTTGTGCAGGCGTGGGCACTTTTACAGTTGTCATAAATGTGTCCACTTCAGCTTCTGGGGTCATCGCTGTGGGCTGGATGATTTGCCACCATGGGCCAAGTCTGGCCCATGGGCCATAGGTTGCAAACCCCTGCTGTAAACGGTCACTATCAGCCATAATTGAAGAAATAGCTCATTCTACAAGAACGACTTTGTTTTTCAGAAAAACGAAAAAGCAGGGTCTGCTCTCCTTACCTTGTGGCTCTGAGTCTACAAGAGCTCATTTCCTTAGACCCACCTTCATCATATGTCCTGCTTATTACATTGTTTTACACTGTATACAACTATGATATTTGTGATAAACTAGTGAATTTTGGTGGTGGTGGTGGGGAGATAGCAGGAAAGGAGATGCATTTTTGCTGAATATGACAATATGTAGAGGACACATGCCCTACTTTTAAGGTAAACCATACTTCTAGAAGCATGATTTGGTTTCATAATGAAGTGCATGCTCCTCAAATGCCTGGTTTCAAAGCAAAAATCTTCTCTCTCTCTCTCTCTCTAACAACAGTGATTGCCTGCCCCTGATTTAAAGCATGAACCTAGTGAAGAAGCTTCATGTTATAACTTCTGCACCTGGGGGTATATAAGAGATTCAGCACATTAAAAAAACTTTTATAGGGGTTCAGAGGGATATTCAATACTTTGAAAAGATAGCTATTAGGTGAAAGTATGGAAATGAGCTGTAATAACTCTGTGGCAGAACATATTTTTGGCATGTTATCCAGATTCAGGTTTGAGAGGTTGGGTGTGGAGAGGTTTCCCTAAAAACCACCTTTCCCAAACTCCTAAAGCAGGGGTGGCTGAACTACAGCTCACGGCACCAAATCATCTGGCCCTCACCATACTCACCACTTCTGGAAGTGGTGTAAAATGCACCACATATGCACAGACAGTTCCAGAAGTGGACGTAAAACGCACCCGAACATGCGCAGACCCTGCCGTAAATGCACTCATGGCTGTCATAAATGCCATTTATGACAAACACGGACACATTTTATGGTGAGGGAAACCACATGACAGGCCTGTAGCGAGAAACGTTTGGGAACCCCTGTCATAAAGTAATGTATGGAAAAAAGAGAGGTAAATTTGTAATGCAATACAGTGACATGCAGACTAAAGCAACAGTATTTAAAAAGACTTAAAGGAATGTTCAGTCCGTGACATCTCCAGTCTGTGTGACTGCTCATTAGAATAGAAAGATATAGAGCAAAAACACATCTGAATGCATGTGTACCCAGCAGTAAATCAGCGTTACAGCCTGCATGCACCAATGAGCAAAGGTGGCCAACCATGTGTTCTAGTTTGTAAACACAGTCTTCTATTCCAGAGATGAACAAGTGCATCTGTCGATACATCACTTGCTGATCTGCAGCAGAGCAGCAAGCATTTCTCTCTCTGAATTGTTTAATGGTCATTATGAAAAACAATGCCATTTTCTGTTTAAATGAAGAACAATGAGCAACAAGGACAGGGTTGTGTGCTCAGATAATTTCTGTTACTGAAAAGTAATTCTTAAACACAGAGTGGTTTCAGAGGGACCCTCCTATACTTTCATTTTAACTCCCCAACTTTTGCATCTGGATCTGGTTGGTGGACCCTTGTCTTCTAGTAAAAACAAAATGGAACAGATTCTGCAAACCTGAAATCTGCCCATCCTTATGCTGTTTGAAAAGCCACCTGGCCTAACTGCAGTTTAAATGTAAAGACACATTGTGTTGAAACATGCAGCTGTGTAGAAAGCCTCTCTACAACATAGGAATACAAAATACAGTACCGTATTTGTCGGCATATAAGACACATAAAATATAAGATGCACCCCGTTTTAGGGGGAAAATAATTTTCTACATATTTTCATGAAATTCCAAAATTAACTCCAGTACCTGGGGTGGGCAGGATCGGTGGAGGAAGGAACCAGGCAAAGTAGCTTCCAAAGGAGCTCTTCCACCCCCATCTCACCCTCCCCAGCTACTGGCAACCAGCGGTTATGGTGGGAAACAGACTTCAAAGGACCCTTCCCCCCCCCATTCCAACCTCCCTTGGTCCTGGTGGCCAGCGGCTGTGGGCTGGGGAGAAATGGGCTTCAAAGGACCCTTCTTTCTTCCCGATCCCAGAGCTGCTGGCCACCAGGATCCAGGGAGGGTGGGATGAGGGAAGAGGGATCCTTTGATGCCATTTCCACCACCACCCATCCCACAGCCCCTGGCCGCCCGGAGCCTGAGGGGGTGGAATTGGGGGGTGGGGGAGAGGTCCTTTGAAGACACCCACATGACTCCAGTCGCTGCTGATCAACATGATAATTTCAATTACCGGCATATAAGAGCTGGACCATTAGGAAAGCTGAGTGCAGAAGAATAGATGTAGTGTTGGAGGATGTGGTGTTGAGATGTGGTGTTGGAGGAGAGTTTTGAGAGTCCCCTGGACAGCGAGAACAAATAGGTCAATCCTAGAAGAAATCAACCCTGACTGCTCCTTAGAAGGTCAAATAATAAAGATGAAGCTAAAGTACTTTGGACATCAAATGAGAAGAGAGGATTCACTTGAGAAAGCCTTGATGCTTGGAAGGGTCGAGGGCAAAAGAAGAAGGGAACGGCCCAAGATGAGATGGCTAGATGGTATCGTGGAGACAATGGGCACAGAGCTGAGTGAGTTGAGGGGGATGGTGGAGGACAGGAGTGCCTGGCGGACAGTGGTCCATGGGCTCGCAAAGGGTCGGAATCGACTGTGCGACTGAACAACAACAACAACAAGAAGACGCACCCCATTTTCAAGTGTATTTTAAGGTGGGGAGTGTGTCTTATACATCGGCAAATACAGTAGTCTATTCCATAGTGAAAACCTTATCTGTACCTCTATTTCTTGATTCCTTGATTGACCAGACTATCAAGGGCTAAGTTCCTGCTGGCCGCAGCTCATTTTCCGTTCATTTCACTGCCGTGCTCTTCTTCTACAGGTTCAACCAAAACTTTTCATGATTGGGTCTTCCCATCTTTTATTTTTTTTGGGGGGGGGGCTATCAAAGGGTCTTTTTACTTCTCTGGGCTATCACTTGGTGACTGCCACTGTCCAACACCTGCCTGTCATTCGAGAGACATGTCCAGCCCAGCACAATTTCCGTTTGTGATATTCAGCAACAGCTTTGTTGATTCCGCTTTCTTCACTTATCTGGGTGTTGGGGATGTAGTCGTGAAGGTATACCTTTAGCATTGATCTTTCCATAGCTCTAGTTACAACACTTGATAGTTCTTTTTCCTTGGCCTTTGTTAATGACCATGCTTCACTCCCATAGAGGACTGCAGGTCGTACTGTCAAATTAAAAAGGTTGGTCCATTGTTTCTTGTCAATTTTCTTGTTTAACAAGATTTCTTTGATGGAGTTAAATGCCACCCATCCTGCTTTCTATCTTCTGGCTTGTTCTGCTCTCTGATTGTTGTTCACTCCAATTAGATGGCCAAGATAGATGTAGTGGTTGACCTGCTTGATGGGTCCATTCTGGATTTTTATCTGGAATTTCCGTTGTTTGTTTGATAGCATACATTTTGGTTTCATGCCTTTCATTTGTAAGCCAACTTTCCTACTTTCTGAGTCCAGCTTCCACAGCGTTTTTTGGAGTCTTTGAGCATTGCTAGCAATTAGTACTAAATCATCTGCAAATCTGAGATGGTTTATCTCCTCTTCATTCAGTACTGGCATATATTTTACTTTTAACTTGACTGTCCCTTCTGTTTATGCTGGAGATGTTTAGTCTCCCATGATAAGCATCCTCATTGGCCTTTAGGTAAAGGTAAGGTAAAGGTCACCCTTGCTCGAAAGCCAGTTGTGTCCAACTCTAGGGTTTGGTGCCCATCTCCATTTACAGCCAAAGAGCCAGCACTGTCTGAGTCTCCAGATGTTTTTGTGGACATGTGGGAGGTATGATTAGCATGTGGCAGCACACACAATGCTGTTACTTTTCCCGCTGAAGCAGTACCTATTAATCTACTTGCAATTTCTTGCTTTCAAACTGCTAGGTTGGTAGAAACTGGAACAGACAGGAGCTCAGTCCGTCATGCAGCACTTGGGTCTTAAACTGCTGACCTACCAACCTACCTTCCAGTCCTCAAGTTCAGTGTCTTAACCACTAAGCTACTGCAATCCCCACAATGCCTTTAGAGTGCATCAACTTGTCCTTCTTTCAATTATTGATGTCTCCTTTCCAGCCTTTATTGCAGGAGTTCTCAACATTTTCCTGCCGTGGGCCGGACCACGCCCCCTCAGACAGGTGAGCAGGCCAGACGTGGTTCCCTTCACTCTAAACATTGCCGTTTTAACGACAGCTGTAAATGGCAGCTGCGGGTGCATTTGCAGCCTGTTTTAGGCTGTTTTCACTGTTTCTGTTATTTCCGGCGGCAGTGGCAAGTGCATTTACAGTGTATTTTTTGGCTATTTTCACCGCTACGCCGCTTTTGGTGGGGGCAGCAACAGGAGCTAGGGCAGGGGCGGGTACGAGGGCACCTGGCCACATGAAATGGCACTGCGCACTGTATGTTGCGACCCCCTTCTTTAGAGGATGAATCTGGAGGTGTCTTCCTTCCACCTTCTTCATTTCCTCTGGTGGAGTTCCTCCCCCCTTCCCCCAAAATATTTTTATGTGCTCCAAGCAAGATTTGTGTCTCTTTCTGTTTGTGCCTCCTTTCTTTTGGCGCCAGTCCACCTGCTGGACATAAAATGAAACCCAGGAGGCTGCTCCTGCCACTTTTCGGCTCTCTGAACAAATTTACCCAGTTTATGCATGAGTAAGGTTGGCAGTTTGAGACCTGAGTGATGCACGATGGAATGAGTGCCCGCTGTCTGTCCCAGCTCCTGCCAACCTAGTAATTTGAAAGCAAGAGACTGTAAGTAGATAAACAGGTACCTTTCTGGCAGAAAAGGAAACAGCATTCCATGCGCTCTGGTATCTAGTAATGCCTGCCACATGACGTCTGCAGACAGTGCTGGCTCTTTAGCTGCAAACAGAGATTGGCACCACCCGCTAGAGTTGGATACGAGCAAGTGAGACTTTTGCCTTTAATAAGATTTACCTGGTTTACTTGTGAATATGGAGGAAGAATGTCAGCCATCGTTCAACAAGCTGAGGCAACTTTTTTGTTATTGTTCAATAAAGTAAGAGACAGAGCCTTTGCCTAGCATGGTATACCTAGAACTGTCTGTTTCCATTAGGAAAGTAATAAAAATGTTAGATTTGATGAAAGTATAGGAAGGAGTTGAGAGCGGATGGGCTACGAAGGGGGGAGAGAAAGGCACTGAAGGTGAAGAGCAAATTACTTGGAGACAATTCACAGAGCAATTTTGAGGATGTGCTGCTGAGGGGCTACAATTTCATTTAATTTTGTCTCTGATGTGGAGAATGTTTCCAGTATTTTGAATCATATCTACCCCCCACTCCATTCTCCCCCAGAAGCTGCATTTTCTTCTCCTTGTTAAGCTTCTTGAAGGCTGACACAGCCATGAATGGGCAGCATTCTGAAGAGGTCAAATGTGTCCCTTTCCCCAAATCCATCTCTAGGTCTTCCCATCTGTGTTGTTGCTGCTCGTTGTTTTTCAATAAAGACGTGATATATTGAAACAGCAACACAGCTCCCTAGATACCTGTTCTTTCAGTTAGGAAGTTAACAAAACAAATAGACTAAATGAAAGTACAGTTTCACCTCGCTTAAAGAGCATAATGTGTTCCACAGGATTACTCTTTAAACGAGTTTGCTCTTTAAGCGAAACACCATTGTAAGTGATCCATTGTGACTTCTGGTGGGGGGATGGCGAACCCCAATTTATTTGTTAAGTGAGTTTTTGGTTGGTTTTATTTGTTAAGTGCAGCGAACATTCAGAGATAATTCCGCTCTTTAAGTGAGTTACTCTTTAAGCGAGGCGCTCTTTATGTGCAGTTTGACTGTATAGGAAGGGGTTTTCTGTTGTCCATGTTAAGTGTCACAACCCATTGCATAGGTCACAGGGTTGGCACTTCTATAACAACACCCACAACTCTTTTTGGGAGTAAACTAACTGTTCTTCTAAGCTACCAAATGGGATAATAGCGGTGCGACAAAATAAATCTAGCTCTACTGTTGTACCAGAAAGTTGTGAGACAGCAGTAAAAAAGAGATGGAACGGAGCAATTTAATTGAAAACACATTTAGAGGTTGTAAACTGAGTCAGCCCAAACCACACAAAAATGATTGAAAAAGAGGAACCTGTGCCAGTGTAGACAGCCTCTCAACTACAGTAATTATTTTTTGAACTTGAAATCACTGCTTATAAATTAGCAAGCATTGTGCAAAACAGCGTATTTTCCCCCTTTAGTTTTGGTTGTTTTTCTTCTTCTTCCATGTCTAGGCCAGAGATGAAACTGCCAAAATGAAGGCACCTTTTGGTGAGTTCATTCTGCAGTTCCCTCCGCCTGACCTAGTGTGAGAAAGATTTATTTTTTGGTGATGCCTTTTTTCTTGCTTTGACTAAGCATAACTGGGCACCCAGCAGCAACTTGATTTAGAACAAGATACAGTACTTCATACATTTATTTCAAGAAGGAAATTAATCTATAATAACATTCAAAATACACTTGAATCTACTCTTACTGAACCTAAGGGTGAAACCAATTCTTTACTCCACCAGCAGGTAATTTGGTAACAGTCTCCTTGGTGTCTAGTGACAATTTGCTTGATAAAAAGGCAGGAGGAAAGCAAAATCATAAGTTTTGCCTATTAAACAGATCTGTTCTAGTATCAAGCACAGTTCCTTCGCATTGCAACACATCACACAAGCAACCCAAAAACATGGCTGAAACTTGCTGAATAAAAATCATTCCTCACACCTATGGCATTGAACATTTCTTTGCCTTCTTTTCCATTTCCCTTTGCTGAACAGGTGAAGCAAACCAAAAGAAGGGGGGAGTCTCCAAATGTTGTCTAAAAGGGATGTCCACTCATTACAGCCTGCTGTTAAACAAGTCTTTTTGGATTTTTCATTCTGCCACAAAAACCTCTGTATGCTTCTAGTGACAGGAGAATGATTATGTAACATAACAGCAGTCATTACAGCATTTTTCTTGTCAAGGAGTACTTCTTAGGGGTAATTGGGAAATAATCTCATGTGTTGTACTTCAAGGAGAATTTTTATATACAGTCTTGGCTTTCCTCTGACGTATCATGCACTGTTATCCCTGAAGGGAAAGGGCAAAATCCTGTGGCTTTTCTTTCTCCAGCAGTTTGGCATCCAATCAGCTCTTGGAAAAGATAGCAGGTTCAAATTCAAATCCTCAACATCTCTGTTACCTCTGTTACCTGGGGCATTCTGGGAACTGTAGTCCAAAACCAGAATGCTTTCAAGCCCTAGTCCTTTGCAGGCTGAAGAATGTGACAAAATGGAACCCTATCTCACCTGTGCAAAGGGATTGTTTTCTCCCAAGCAGGGGTTGTTTCCACTGTCACAGCTTTCCATTTGACACTCAGCTTTATGGCTGAGGAACTGGGGAACTGGGGTGAGTAGCTACATATTTTAAATGAAGATTTCCAAATTCTGGCATTACTTTGGAGCTAGGGAGCAGCGTGTGTCACTGAAGTCGCCAAAGTAAGCAATTAGTTTCAAATAAACAGCCATGTTAATGGTTATATAAAAATCATGACAGTGCCTGGTACATTTAGCAAACTTATTTTGGTCGGGATTGTTCCTGGCCCCCCAAATACAAATAATATATTTATACACATAATCAAAAATAACGCATGGCTCATGTTCTCACTTCTCGCAACCATGCACGAACAGATAATCAACCAGGGGCATACATACAACCTCAGCAAAACGGAACATGAACCTATAAACAACCTCAGAAATAATCCCAACAGCGTCATCAAAGAGGCAGACAAAGGTGGTGCTGTAATTGTCATGGACAACTTGAGCTACGCACAAGAGGCTGAGAGACGATTATCCAACTCCACATTTTACAAGCCCCTAACCATCGACCCAACTGCCAAATATCAAAAGGACTTACAAAATCTTCTAAAAACTGTTCCTAGGAATATACGTGACCAAATATTAACAAATACATCTCAAGAACCTCAACCGGCTACCTTTTACCTACTACCTAAAATACACAAACCTGGAAATCCTGGAATACCCATTGTTTCAAGCATTAACACTGTCACTGTTGGGGGTATCTGAATATGTGGACTCTATTCTCAAACCGTATGCCACCAATATACCAGGTATGTAAGAGATACCATGGACTTCCTAAGAAAACACCAATACACCTGTGACTTCCCAAATAACACCTTCCTAGCAACAATGGATGTAGAAGCTCCGTACACCAACATCCCACACAAAGATGGTTGTCACTTTCACCCCACAACTCAGGCCTCTCACGCACATAATAAAAGCTCTTCAGCCCATCCTGGACAAGAATACTCCACTTTTCCAAGCTCTCAGTGGCAGACTCCTACTTGCTTACAGACACCCCCCACACACACCTGAAACAACTATTGACACACAACAAACAACACAACAGTGAAAAAGGGGTGGGAACTTCACCCTGTAACCTGTCAGCTATGTCCCCACATTTACTCTGGAAATACAATTACTGGGCCCAACCACGTCATTAGGGGTAGTTTTACTTGTGCCTCTGCTAATGTGATTTATACCATTTTCTGCCAAAAATCCCCTTCTGCCCTCTACATAGATCAAACAGGACAACCTCTTCATGAAATAATTAATGGACACAAATCAGACATCAGAAATACCAACACATTGAAACTTTTTTCAACACATTTTAATTTACCTGAACATTGTATAATGGACCTAAAATTTGCCATTGGAATAGGGAAATTACAAAACGAGAATTCAAAGAGAGACAGCAGAGATAAAATATATATACATGCTGGACACTCATCACTAAGTTTTGAATATTAGCCAAGGGTTTTTGGGACATTATCAAATTTTAAAATGCCACAACTAAGGGGCTGCATTCACCTTGCAGAACAGACCTAGAAATGTGGGGAGTGGGGAGGGAGATGTTTTTCAGGACAGTTGACCTATGCCTGTGCCTATCCCACAAAGCTTCCTCAATTAACTCATCAGTTAGATGTGTGATGTTAGAATGTTTATTTTGCAAACCTTATTCCTCAAACTGACTTCCATTAGAGATTCACCACTGTAAAAAACCAAACTGGTTGCATTTTATTACTGGTTGTAAATAACTCATTGATTTGAATATCAATCTCTTGAACCAACCAAATCTGCCCAGCTACTCTTGGAAGATGTATAAATGTATGCCATGAAAATGCACTCTTATGTCTAATGAAGTGGAATTGATCCACAAAAGCTAATATTAAAATACAGGAGTTAGTCTTTAAGGTGCCACAACGCTTTTTGTCTCAAACACCCCCCCCCCCCGTTTTGTTTTGTTTACTCTCTGATATGCTTGCACAGACTAATACTGCTACCACTTCAAAAAATCACAAAGAAAGTGTTATTTTTGTCCTCCAGCTAAAACAAGCCTCAGTGTTGACACATATGAGTCTAGCAATTTGTCTCATTATTTCCTTCTGTCATGACAATCCCATCATCTGCCCTGCTTTGGTCTTTTACATCTATATTGGCTCCTTGTCACGCTCTATCTCAGCCATGAATGTCTATTTTTAAACCCTCTCTAACATCTGTGGGAAGAAGCATAATGCATCTGTGGGAAGAAGCATGGTGGGAAGAAGCATAATGCAGAAGTTCTGATGCAGACATACCCCTGGAGAAATGCTAAATGGACAGATTTGCCCATCAAGGAAAAGGCTTTGGACTGCATAATTCTAAAAAAAAAAAGTCTCATTTTGAACATCTATGTATTCAACTGAATGGCCTTGCTAAAAAGTATTGGCAGGCTCAGGAAAACTTCATGGTTCACAGAAGGCCTTCAACAAAAAAAAAAAAAAAAAAGGAAGACGTTTGTCAATTAGCTCCAAAATCATGTGGTGGTGGTAGTACATAGAGTGACAGACTAGGACTCAGAAGGTCTGGCCATGGAAGGCACATTGGGGTTGCTATAAGTACATTTGGATTTGACGGCAAGTAACAAAACCACAGGACATTTAAAATCACTGGAAGAAGAAACAGAAAACTACTTTTATTTTCTGCACAAGGAACTGTTCTGCTCCGAGCTGATATCTAGCTGGAACCCTGAACAAGAGCTTTTCTATTAGGAGGGAAAGAAACACGACAACATTTTGCTGTAGAGCTTACTAGAAAATAATGAGAGCTAGTCATGTTTGGTTCATCACAGCTCAAAGCTGTACAAAATCTTTTAAAAGGTTAAAACAACAAGTGGCTGTAGCTATTTTGATAATGTTCCTGTCATGTGCCTGGTTTTTCGAGCCAGGCATGCAGCAGATTCTTTTCCTCTCCCAGTATCTGCAGAGACTTCAACAAATGCTATGTTGCGCACAGTCGGCGGTGGTGGCAGCAACTCAATCCAAGTACAGTATATGGGTTTTTCCCCTGACCCAGGGCACTGGGAGGACTGGTCTTGGAGGCCGGCTGGTTCTGGGCTTCCTTCACCCTCTGAGGTAATCAGGAAAAGTGTCACTGGCATGAGTTTGTTTAAGGTGGATCCCAGATTGCCAGGAAGTGACCCACACACTATGATCTCGGATCCATCTCCTGTGGCACATATGAAATGAGACATGCAGGATTTAGCACTGGGACTGCAATGGACTGCCGCAGCCTTGAGGATATGGACAAGGTGCGCCTTCACAGCCAGTCCAACTATCATGGCCTCTTTTGCCTCCATGACCGTTGGGAATCAAGAGTTCCTCCTCCGTTCATTTTGCCATTAGGCTAGTGGTGGGATGTCAAAAATTTTACTACCCCACCGTGACATCATCACAGTGTGGGAGGAGCTAACATCATGATGTCATGACATCATAGGCAGAGCCAGCATTATGACATCATGATGTTGTGGGCGGGGTCAAAGAAAAAAATGAATGAATAAATAAAAGATAAAATAACATAAAATAAAAATAAGCACCCACACACACACCTCAACCCACCCACAACACAAACCGGTAAATAAAATAAATAAATAAATAAATAAATAATACATTAAAATACACCCACCCACCCACTCACCCCAAACACAAATCAACCAGAGCTTTTAAACCAGAGCTTAAGGCTTATTCTGGCTAATTTTTCTCATACTAGGTCAGATGGAAGGAACTACAGAATGAACTCACCACAAGATGGCTTCATTTTGGCACTTTTCAACTTTTCAACAGTTAAAGAAGTTAGGTACTAAGTCTTTGCCTAACCAGTTCTCTAGGATAATACGCCTTAATGTAAATGTAAAACAGCTGTACCTCCTTAAGAGTTCTCCAATTTGAACAGCAATTGGAACAGCACAGGTGTAGCTTATTGATGAGGTAACTCCAAGACTTTGCTTAAAAACCCCAAGCCAGGCCGCAGGCCTGCCGGCCGCCAGCCCTTTTTACGAACTGTAGTAGTACGTCAATATAGATAAAGGTATTAAATACACGTTAAAATACACACAGACACACCACATCCAAAGGTGAGTCACCCTGGGGAGCAGGCTATAGGGAGCTTCAGGCTAGCAGCTTCTCTTCCTTCTCCCCACTTGGGAGGTCAGCAAGGAGGCGGTGCATACACACCAAGCACTGTAGGCATGCATGCACAGTGGGGGAACCAGTGAAAAGGTAAGCCCCAAAGATGGTTCCCCCCAAAAGCTGCTACCGGTTCTCTGGGACACTGGGAAAAGTTACTGCCGGTTCTGGTGAACTGGTGCAAACCAGTTACATCCCATCACTGCGTTAGGCCTGATATGACGGTTTACGGTGGCATTTCCTCCACTGAGGGGGTCCCTCACCCCACTTAAAGGGGCTCATCTGCCTGTAGCTGTTGGCACCTTTAGGGAGTCAGCTTATTTACTGCCACCCAACACTTGGCGTTGAGTTGCTGGCGGTAACTATGGCAGAAAACAGGCTGGAGTAGATGAAGGGCAGAAAGTACAACAAATGGGAGTTGTAGCTAAATATAAGGAAATCAAATCTTGATCAGTGCACAGCAATCCCAATGGAATAACAAACAAAGCTTTGGTCATATTGTGCACCCTGCGCTGGACTGCATGGGCAACACTATGACCAGTTTCCTCTTAATTAGGGTGTGTCTTGACTGTCAAAAGAATTGGCTTTCAATCAATTTTTTAAAGATTGGGTTTAGATTACATGGTGCTAATGGTGGTTTGTGCATCATTTGTAAAATTCTGCCCAAACAGGAGTTCTTTAACTCTGCACCTGACACCACTAAGCAGCTTCCTGGTTTCCTCCTTCTCCTCTGATCCCCTAGGACCGCCACTGCTAGTCAGCTGTTAGGCGGCTGGCCTCCATTCTGTACCAACTGCTGTTGCAGTCGCCATCTCTCCATCCTCCTCCCCTGCTGCAGAGCTGTTTGGGCGCAGCCCCTGTTACTGCTGCTCTGTGCCCAACAACTGGTACCGATATTTCTTTTTACTAATGTAATTAACTGCTATTACGCTGCAACAGTTCCTTGCCATAACAGCAAACATAAGACTGAACTGTCGTGGCATTATAATTATAATGATCGGAAGGGCAGGGAAATATATTTTTGGGGCTATGTGGAATCCTGCAAACTTTACCGGGAAATGCAGAAGCACAATATGAGCAGACACATGTATGCACACAGAAGGATACAGTGACTCACAGAGTGACCCATAATAAATGACCCCTGACGTGCAGTTTAGAATCACCCTCATTTCGGCAGGTTAATGCACTCCTCTGCTGTGTGTCATGGTGTCCTCAATCTCTGAATCGATTTCAAACCTGGCAAAACCAATGCAAATGTGCTACTTTTTGCTAATCAAGTTGCACCCTTAGCTATACTATTTAACATCTGCACATATGAATCACCAACAAAATGTTGGCTGATGCCTGGAAACACCCACCCACCTGCATGCGCGCATGCACAGCAATGCCATTTTCCTGCTCAAAGTTCTTTAGCGCTTTGTCTGCAGATGTTTTGTCTGAGAAAGGATGTAATATACAGTAGCCCCAAAATGGCTTTCCCCGCCCTCCACTTGGTGGCAAGAGAAGGTAGGGGGTTTGATAGCAACTATTATAACTTCCATTAAAGTTTGAGAAGTTCTATATAAACATGCAACTACACACCGTCCTGTCTAATGTGAGGGCGTTCAGCTTTTGAAGCAGATTATATATATGTAGAGCTGTCCAGGCGCAGCCCCTGTTACTACTGCTGTTACTCTCTCTCTAAGATAAACTCATGGAATTAACCACTTTAACAAATATCCTTCCTTCAGAATTATAATATTACAAAACCAAGTAATTTTTTTTAAAGTCTAAAATCAAAGATCTTTTTCCTCATCAAAGTGCATTTAGTACAAAGGTCTCTTTCCTCCTCTTTCCAATTCAAACCCTTACATTCTTGTTAAAACACTGCTTGATGGTACTTAGGGATCAAAGAAATTCTCTCCTCAGCATGAGGCCTCTTAAACCATGAAATCTTACTTTCCCTGACGAAAGCGCTGGCTTTAAGGTGAAGGATGAAAATCAGAAGCCTCAAAGATTTGGCAGAGGGATGGGATGTAGAAGGTGGGGGGTGGTGCGTACTAAAGAGAATGAACACAAACACAAACCTGTCTGGGCCTTTAGGGGGCCACTTGTTGTTATATAACATAATGGAGGGGTTTTACTCCACATCAAACCCAACCATTGCATCATTGTGTGTTTGTGTGACAGCTCATCTCCAGCATCTTACAGCCAGCTACACATTCATCAGAACCATGTGGTTAAAAACTTGGTGGACTGCAACGTCTGCCGTGGCATAGGGGAATGAGCCCACGAGATTATTTTGGTTCTCTTCATAAAGTTCCAATCATTCCCTTTCTCTGTGTGCTACATAGTCTGTTCTGAACCCCCTAAATTTGTTGGATAATCTTTGCAGCCAGTGCGTAGCCAAGAATTAAGGTGGAATAAAAAGCCATGAAATAAAAAGACACTTATTCCTTGAGAGGCAAGATATGGCAAACCTAGGCAGGATAATAAAAAGTAGAGACATCACCCTGTCAACAAAAGTCCGCATAGTCAAAGCAATGGTCTTCCCAGCAGTAATGTATGGCTGTGAGAGGTGGACCATAAGGAAGGCTAAGCGCAGAAGAATAGACACCTTTGAACTGTGGTGCTGGAGGGGTCTCTTGAGAGATCCTTGGACTGCAAGGAGATCAAATCAGTCAATCCTAAAGGAAATCAACCCTGAATGCTCCTTGGAGGGACAAATACTGAAGCTGAAGCTAAAGTGCTTTGGTCACCAAATGAAAAGAGAGGACTCAATGGAGAAGACTCTGTTGCTGGGAAAGACCGAAGGCAAAAGGACAAGGAGGCAGCAGAGGATGAGATGGCATCTTTGATGCAGTGGACTTAAATCTGGGTGGACTACAGAGGATGACAGATGATAGAGGAGTCTGGCATGCTGTGGTCCATGGGGTTGCAAAGGGTCGGACTCAACTGTGTCACTGAACAACAACAAAATTTGAAATATATTTGGATGAAACCTGCCCCCCCTCCAATTCTCCTTTTCTTTTCTCTTAGTTCAGCTACTTGAACAAAACTTAGGCACAACTTAACAGAAGGAAACAAGTTTACATACAAGGCTTGTGTTCTTATAAAGTTGTCAAGTAGATCGCAAAAAGATATATATATACAATACTGTATAGTAGTTCGCTTCATCTTAGTTGAACAAAACAGGAAGAAAAATATCTCAAGCAATTGATGGTTGCAAGAGGATACTGAGTTACTTACTTACTGAGACTAACACGTTTTGAATCAGAAAGAGACTGAACTAGGCTCAATAAATGATCCATTCAGACATGACAGACAGACTGAACTACACACCAACCAATACTGAGCTCAGCATCAATACAGAGTGAAAATCACTTACTTTTGGAAGGAAGAAACATTTAGCCTACTGACTGGCTGTTTAGATTAAAAAACAGGCAATGATTATATTTGTTAAATGTTGACCCTGGTTTCTTTAGGGGTTGGTGCTCATCTCCATCTACAGCCACTGTCTGCATCTGCAAACATTTCCTTAGTCATGTGGGAAGCATGGTTAGACGCCAGAGTGCACTGAATGCTGTTACCTTTCCCGCAGAAGCAGTACCTATTTATCTACTTGTGATTTCTTGCTTTTGAACTGCTAGGTTGGCAGGAGCTGGGACAGAGATGAGGGCTCATTTTTTCATGCAGCACTCATGTCTCAAATTGCTAACCTGACCACCTTCCAGTTGTCAAGTTCATTATCTTAACCTCTAAGCCATGGGTCCCCAACCTTTTCCACACCATCAACCAGCTTCATGCCAAACCTTTCCAGGCCCGGATGGCACAAGTGCACAACAAAATAAGACAAAAATGCACACTACGTACAGGTGGGTGGATGAGACCTGCTACAGCCAAAAAACGAGGAGGGGCCCAGCCACTCGCCAGCCATACCACCTGATTCGGGCAACAAGGCATCACATTGTATACAGGCCAGGGGCGGAGCCCCACCACAGTTAAGCAATGTGGAGGAGGGGCCCAGCCATCGTTCATCTGTTATGTCTGAAGGCCCTGCCCCATCCTCCAGAAGGCTGCCACTGGAACTCCCAGTGCCACCCAGCCCTCGCGGTCTGATTCTGGACAGCCTGCGGCCAAGCACCAGTCCATGGCCCAGTGGTTGGGGACCCCTGCTCTAAGCCACTGCAGTCCCTTAAAATAGCAGATAGGTCAGGCAAAATGAAACACACCTTCAGATTACCAGTTTTCTGCTCAGCGCTCTCCTCTTCCCTATTGGTTCCCCTCTCCACACCAGCTGTGTTTCCCCTACCAGCCTTCTTAAGTGCTCCATTTCCTAATTGCCCCTTTCTTCCACTCTAATCTCAAAGTACTTTTGCTGCCCTCCATATTCCCTTAAAGACACTTAATGTTTAAAACAACAACAACCCACAAACCACATCTTCTAGGGATTCTGGGCAAGAGAAAAGAGAAGAATGGAAGAGCTTGAAGACCAGAGCTGAGCGTCTTCTTGCTGCCCAGAGGAGGTTTGATGCATGCGCAGTTCTGGGCAGCCATTTTGGCTGCCCGGAAATACATTTCTAGAGGAGGCTGGAGAGGCGACTGAACCGGTTGCCTGGGGGTATAACCCCCCCCCCCGGTGACCCCTACTGATGGGGTGTTACTGGTTCGGGTGAACCGGTCCAAACTGGTAACATCCCATCACTGGGCTCATCCTGAATGCTATGCCTAAATGTGAGTCTTTGAAAGTCAAAATCTTATGCAGGACTTCTAGCAGAAGTAACACAGTCAAAAGACAAGACAAAGATACAGGCCTCAGCATAAGGGATTCCCATTTGAACTCTAGACTACAAGTGACAAAGCCCTGGTGGTCTTTCCTCCTTAGCAAAATGCCAATGACCTAGTGTTTTGCAGTATAAAAAAATTAGAGAAGAGGGGAACACTTAACCTATCTGTTGCCAGGCCATAGTTCTCATAGTTGTAGAACAGTCAAGTGGCTCACACAAATACAACTCTAGTGAGACAATCTTTATTTGCCTCCTGAAACTCATTTCTTCCATCCTGTAACTATCTTCTCTAACCCTTGACATATTCTGGAATACAAAGCAATCGCCTACATGTCTAGAGAGATTAAATGTAATCTACAACCATGACTTGTTCAACTTTAAATTTAATCCTATTGGCTCTGAATTCAAAGAATTCTGTTATAAGCAATATTTGTGTCCATAATGTATAAAATGCCCTGTTCCAGAAGAATCACTTGTACATCAGCTGAGTCACTCACTACTTGTGATAAACCTTGTGTGCCATTAAGGCAGCTCATTTTGTCCCTGGCAACTTATTCTCTAAATCCAGCTTTCCTTCATGGATTATCGTCTGAGACTGACCAAAGAATCAGCAGAATTATATGGAATCTAATACCATTTGAATATTTTTTGGTACTTCAGTTCCCAGAACCCCTGCATTCTGGGATTTTCATCGGAGAGAACCACAACTGCAGATTGCCTAAACATGGCTCGGCTAGAAAAAGATTCATCTGGAAGGCTTTATGGCAGGGGTTCTCAACCTATTCAAGCTATGAGCCAAACCACACCTCTTCAGACAGCTGAGTGGGCTGGATTGGTAATTTCCCTCCCTGTTGTAAATGCTGCCATAAAATGCGTCTGCTTCTGCTTCCAGTGGCAGAAGCGATGTGGGCCACATGAAATGGTGACATGGGCTGGGACTGGCCCATGAGCTGTAGGTTGAGAACCTCTGCTTTTTAAGGCCTTGTGGCTCAGCTTCCTGTTCGGAAAAGAGGCTGCTATGGGGGCTTTTTTGGGTTGCTGTTCTTCAGGAGCATCTATAGAGCCTTAAGGACAGCAAGACTTCAACTCCCAGGAAGCACCACAGCAGCCTCCCACCTCCTTTTTCTTTACATTACTAAGAGGAAACAAAGTCCAAGACATCCATATAGGGGATAAACCCAAGGGTGGGCTAAAAAAATTCATTACCACACTGTGGGTGTGGTATGGTGGGCGTGGCCAGAGGGAAAGCCCTACATTGCACCCAAATTAGGACTACTTTATTTCAAAACTTAGATGAGCAGAGGGGCCAGCCAGAATTTCTGCTACCGGTTCTGGTGAACTGGTGCAAACCTGCTGATGCCCACCACTGGATAAACCCTAGTCTACATAAGCAAAAATGTAGGTGTGGAACTGTGGTCTGGAACTTCAGCAATTCTGCCTGGGGGATTCTGGGGGCTGGAGGAGGAAAGACACCAGTAGCATCGCATGGATTTCAGCTGCCCGGGGCGTAAGCCAAATTTGTGGGCCCTTGGTGGACACCGGTGCTCGCTCCCGCTAAGGCTTCTGAGAATTGTAATCCAAGAACACACATATGGCTAAAAAGTGCCGCACGGGGCGGGCCGCCCCCTGCCATCCCATGCTACATACATAGAAGGAAATATCAAGAATTGCCAAAGAGGAGGAAGGAAAGCCTCTAATAAGCATCCAGCAGGTGTGATGGCATCTCAGTGGCTAAGATAACCATTTATTTCACTGTCTCTAAGCAGTGATTCCCAACCTTTTTTTGCCATGCCCCACCTAAGCCTCTCTAAAATCCTGACCCCTCCCCGTGACATATAATTCCTAATATTCAAAAAGTGAACTCCTATTCATGTAAAGGAAGCCTAAAAGGCCATTCACTGTTAATAACTCATTCTTGAACCCCCCCTTATAAATCAAATTGCCCCCTGTGGGGCATGTGCCCCACATTGGGAACCATGACTCTAGAGCCACTTCCTGGTTTGATTTGTGTATCTGGATGGCTGTGTGTGTGAACAAGTCTGGCAAATATAATTCATGAGGAATCAGTGAGGGAATCATTTCAGCCTACTAGACTTTCAGACGTCCATGTTTGTAGAAACATCTGTGGAAGTAATACACATCTCAGTCTCTACAGGACTATGATTTATGATAGAACAATGGGTTGATGCTTGTAAAACAAACACAGCTGATATATAGAGAGACTCTATTAACTGCATCTTGATCTACTCTCTGTTTAATGGAAAACCACTTCTGGCTGCAATTTATTACTTATTCTATTCATTTTTGAAAATACATATTTATATGCCACCTTTCTCCAAAAAGGATCCAAGGCAGCTGACACTTGCAAAAGAAGCAATATTAAAAGCAGAACAATATATTATTACAATACTAAAAAAAATATTCAAACTGGTAGATAAAACAGAAGTAAAAATACATTAAACTCAATAGTGACAATAAAAACACAGCAGTCTCATTTAGAAATCCCCTCTAAAGAAAAAAACCTACTTGAAGAGAAAGGTCTTTGCCTGCTCACAGAAGGACAGAAAAGCCAAGGCCGACCTGGCTTCCAGTGGAAGGGAGTTCCAGAGTTTGGAGGAGCCAACAAAGAAGGCCCTCTCCTGTGTCCCCACCAAATGTACCTATGAAGATGGTAGGATATAGAGCAGTGGTTTCCAACCTTTTTTTTGGCCATGGCCCACCGAAGCATCTCTAAAATCCATATCTGCCCCGCAGCCATGACATATATTCTTATTATTCAAAAAGCCTATTCATGTGGCAGAAGCCTAAAAGGCCATTAACTTGGTCTAAACATTCTTGAATCCCACCCACCCAAAAAATAATAATCAAATTGTTCCCCTGTGGTGAACCACTGATCTAGAGAAAGGCCTCCCATGAACATCTTAAAATCTGGGAAGGCTCATAAAGGTAGGTGCGATCTTTGAGATACCAGTGATGGCTAATCTTGACACTCCAGGTGTTTTTGGACTTCAACTACCAGAAGCCCAAATCAGTACTCCTGCTGATCAAGGCTTCTGGGAATTGAAGTTCAAGAACACCTGGAGTGCCAAGGTAGCCATCACTGCATTATAAGTCCAAACCAGCAGTTTGAATTGTGCTGTCACGATTTGCAGGACTGGAACCCCCAGTATGGAAGCTCTAAATCAGGAGTTGTCAACCTTTTTTAAGCCAGGGGCCAGTTCATGCTCCATTTTGCCCTTCTTCCATCACATGGCACTTCCTGGTGTGGTGGAGGCGGTGTGGTGGGAGCCCACATGAAATGGTGCTGTGGGCTACATTTGCAGGTTGAGAATCCCTGCTCTAAGTCCTGCAAGAATGGAGTCCTTGTGCTTCAGCAACTGCTAAGCCCCACCTGTTTCTTGACCTTCATAGGCTCCACCTAGAGACCATGGATGGCTTAGCTATATAAGAACAACTGGTGCAATAGCTTCAACTGTACAGATACACTCCTAGCTGTTGCTGAAGCCTGGACATCCAAGCTTAGAGATGAATCTGTAGGAGTACACCCAAGCTACACACCTGTACTTTCAGTGGTATTGTAATCCCATCTAGCACAGACTGTATCCCTGGTCTGCCTTTTGACTGATCTGGAGCACCTCTGTCTTGTCTAGATTAAGTTTCAGTCTATTTGCTCTTGTCCAATCCATTATTGACTTCAGACATCAATCTAGAACCAAAACAGCTTCCTCCGTCTCAGAATGAAAGGAAATATACAGTTGGGTGTCATCCACATTCTTCCTTCCCCCAAGACCATATAAAAGAGATAGTCAATAGTATTGTAATCCAGTGAAAGAAACAACAGTGTCACACTCCTTCTGTCTAGTTTGCTGTTTAGGTTGTCCACCAAAGTGACCAAAGCCGTTTCTGTCCAGATTGAAATGAATACAGAACCCCCCTTTTTATTTAACACTTTCCAATGAAAGGTTATGAAATTGATTCTAATTTAATACCTTTGTATTTGGTCACCATCGCTGAATTCGTGCTGTACGGTTCTTGGAAAGTGACAGTGAGAGATGTACTGCTTGTTACCATAAGGCATACATTAGTTGGTGCCTCGGGGGCTCCTGGAGGTAAAGAGAAAATACTATGATTTAGACAGAATAAATATATTTCAAAACAGCACTCAAAAGTCAAAACCATACAGCAATGGAGTAGCTTTGGTTTGCCGATAACCGTTTTTGGCTTTTAAGCTAAAGAGCAGTTCTCACTCGTGAGATCTGATGGACGCTATTTGTTTCTCTAGTGCAGGGGTTCCCAATCTAAGGCCTGTGGGCCGGATCTGGCCCTTGGTGACATTTCATGTGGCCCCTACCCCTCCGAGGAGATTCAAGAAACAAAATGTCCCCCCTTGAAGTTGTTGGGATAAAATGGCTGCCCCTATTGTGCAGGCAGGGCAAAATGGTTATCCGGCACTCGAAGCTGACAGAGAGCATGACCCATCCCCTGGCTTGAAAAAGTTGGGAACCCCTGTTTCATCTCTCCTTCAACACTTCCACAATATACTTTATGTCAATAAGGAACAGAGTAAAGAAAGTTCCTAAGAAAACAGATAAAAACTAATTTTGTTCATCTCTCCATACTTCTATTTTTCTGCTTGACTCAAGCATTTAAACAAGTATGCTTGTTTACTTGGCTATAAAAATTGCTTCACGTTCTTTCCAATGAAAAATAAATGATTGATGGTGTCACTAGACATGTTTAATTGGAAGGATGTTCCATTAATTTCTACAGGATGTTACTTCCAGGTAACTTTGTATAGGATCACAAATTTATCTTCCTTAAACTGTTGTATGTGCAAGAAAAATGCAGCACTAAATTATTTGTGGTGTGGGAGGTTGATGATCTGTTGTTGAGAGACTAGAAGACATTAGAGGGCATAGAAAATTAGGAAAACTCTAATGAGTTCAAGCAAGCCTAAATCAAGCCATGATTGCAATTCTGGCTTGGAAAGATTACTCAAGCCACAGTTTACTGTCTTGAAGATTATGACAGATTGTAAATTGAATAAACCAATTATCTTCATGTGCAAGAAAGAGGTAAAGGAAGAGAGAAGAGGGAATTCTTGAGCTCATTTCTAGTTCTTCATATGAGCAGTGAGAGAAGAGAGGCAGCTTATCAAGAAGCCACTTTTTCATGAGGAACAAGCTGATTTAATTAAATATTTTAATTCAGCAATTGTTTTTTAGTGGATTAAATGATTAATTGATTTTAGATATAAATGAAACATAAAGATAAAGGTCACCCTTGCTCAAAAGCCAGTTGTTCCCTTGCTCAAAAGCCAATTGTACCCAACTCAAGGGTTCAGTGTTCATCTCTGTTTATAGCTGAAGAGCCAGTGCTGTCTGTGTTTCCATGGATATGTGGCAGGCATGCCTAGACAAGTGCAATGAATGCACTTCATACTACGTAAGTACTACACAAGAACCTAAGTACAGTAATACCTCGGATAACGTTTACCTCGGATAACGCTAAAATCGCATAACGTTAAGTAATCTGGGGAGGAGAATTGGATCAAATAATGTTAAGGTCCTATGGGATGGATCGGATAACAACCGCTCAAGCCTGTGCAGTTACAATGTATCTCTATGGAGCTTTAATGTTATCCGATCCATCCCATAGGATAACACTAAAAATCGGATAACACCAAGACTTGTGGAACCAAGTCTTAGGTTATCCGAGGTATTACTGTATAGTCAAACCTCGCATAAAGAGTGCCTCGCTTAGAGAGCAACTTGCTTAATGAGCGGAATTATCTCTGAATGTTCACTTCACTTAACAAATAAAACCAACCAAAAACTCGCTTAACAAATAAATTGGGGTTCGCAATCCGCCCCCCCTCCAGAAGTCACAATTGGTCACTTACAATGGTGTTTCGCTTAAAGAGCAAAGTCACTTAAAGAGCAATCCTGTGGAACACATTATGCTCTTTAAGCGAGGTACCACTGTACTAATATTTGGCTGAAATAATGAAAAAAGTGTGAGATAATTTGAATCCAATAAACCAAAACTACAAATTCTCTTCAGAAGAAAAGAATTAATTGGGAGGATTTATTTTAGACTGTATACAAATCATTCTTCATACTGGGTAAAACTAATGGTTCCTCTAGTCCAGGTGTTCCCACGCTAAGGCCTGTGGGCTGGACTTGGCCCATGGCACCATTTCATGTGGGCCGCTGTCCCAGGAAGTGGATGCATTTACATCAGCAGTAAAATGCACCTGTGCATGCAGCTGTCATGAACACAGAAGTGGGTGCATTTATGGTTGTTGTAAACACACCTGTTTCTGGGGTGTGTGGTGAGGCCCACTCAGCTATCTGGGGGTATGGCCAGGCCCGTGGCATAAAAAGGTTGGGAACCCCTGTTGTAGTCTAACTTAATACTGCTTATTCAAGAGTGTCTGCATGCAAAACATGAGGTTGTTCTAGACTTGATTGGAAACAGACATTATAGACCAGTGATGGAGAACCTTTTAGAGACCGAGTGGCCAAACTGCAACCCCAAACCCACTTGTTTATCACCAAGCGCCAACACAGCAACAGGGGAGATAGGAAATGTTCCCATTGGGCTGCTGTGCAGAGGGGCAGGGCGAACTCTGTGCTGCGGCAACCACATAGGTGCTCACAGAGAGGGCTCTGAGTGCCACCTCTGGCATGCATACCATAGATTCGCCATCACTGTTATAGACAGCCTGTGATTAGCACCATAGCTACCTAAGTGTTACAGAGATGTAATTCAGGCATACTATTGTGTGTGAAAAATCACATGTCAAAGGAATCCAAGTTTAGGTCTTCAAAGACTTGAATTGTGAAAACCAATCACAAAACAATGCAGTGTTCAGACTGCATCAGGTTAGAAAAACTCATACCATGCAATCTGAGGGTTTCAGTGATTAAGCTATTCCTTCTTCAAATGAGAAATTATCTGGAATGTATACTTCCACCTTGAATGACAAAGCATTTTTGGGTTTGACAGTAGAGACCTCAAGAAAGCAATGAGACTTCAGGGGTTCCCATAAATCTATGACAAATGTCAAGCTGACATGTTCAAGGGACAGGCAATGGGATGCATTTCCTGGATCCACTCCATTCTCTTTCTTCTAGGTCTGGGCAAGCTATTTTTTTGCCTGCTCCAGTTTTCTACCCATCTAAGGCAGGTTAACTTCTCAGTATAAATGCTAGTGAGGTAGAATTAGAAAATGGATCTGCTATACACCTCCCAGGTATTCTTAAAAATTTAGGCTACATCATACACACATTGAACCCCTGAGTGTTCTTACTGGAATGTTCAAGGCTTGACGTCATGCATTTGTAGAGCCGGTATCTCCATTCCCAGGCTTTCAGCTGTTTTTCTTTTTCACAACTGTCCATACTGAGACCATCATTCATTATTTGTGCAGTCAGGTCATTAACTCGTTGCTGAGCTTCTTGAACTAAGTTGCTCAAGTGGGTTGACCTGCTTTCCATGTCAACAACTGCTGGGAGAAAAGAACTGTGGGTCAGGACTTTTAATAAGCAAATTCCTGAATTCATTTAGATTTGAGAACAAGGATGGGAAGAAAATTAGGACACTGGTCATGTTTATCCAAAATGTGAGAATCTTCATTGACCTGTCTGGAGCCTCTAAAGCAGAGGTACCTAAACTTTTCGGGCCACAGGCCGTATACATAGCTCAGTGGGCCAGTCATGTGGTTCCTCCCACTGGAAGTGGAAGTAAAACATGCCCACACATGCCCAGAACACGCTTACAACACTCGTGGGTGCATTTACAGCAGCATTCTGCGCATGCATGGGCATGTTTTCCTTCCACTTCCAAGAGCAGTGAGGGTGTCACTGGCAAGATGATATGGGATCACAGGCCACAGTTTGGGCACTCCTGCTCTACAGAACTGCACTATGTGAGACCCAACAAAGTGAATGTCAGAAGCCATTATGGTGACTGCTCTCTTAGAAGGCTTTAAGCACCTTATTTAGGTATATACACAAGTGGTTGATATTCAGAACACAACCTAAGCAGCTGCTAATGACATGAGAGTCTTCTGGGTTCAATGACATGAGAGTCTTCTGGGTTCTGGCTTCCTTGAGGCACCTTGTCACCCTGTCAGATAATTGCTGGACATGAACCTGCCCACAACCAACAACATATCTTATGGTCTTAACCCATAAGCCAGACGTTTGACAAATGGTCTTCCAGAAACAGACAAGGCCACCCATGCAGGGCTAAAGCACTGAGATCTGTTTTTTGGGCTGTCCGTTGTATAGATCTAATGATATACTTCTCTGATGATACTCTAACAATGGCCAGCCAGCCAGGGCTATTGTCTCCCCCTAGGCAATAAATATTCCTGCCATTTTTATGTTTCCAGTAGGCCTTTTCTTGAACCCCTCAAGGTTCCTCTGTTGTAGCCTGGAACACATTCTTGAGATGTGGGTCTGGCATTTGCAGCCTCCCACTTCTTGCTATTCCCCACCACCACCACACACCTGGCCAGAACCCACCTTGTTTGCAAATATTTCTGAATCCGAAAATACACCCCTACTTTAATGCTAGGGAAGCTTACACTGTGAGATGAAGTGCTTTCTTTTACTTCTTTTACTGTTCTAAAGAATCACCAATGGAAAGGAGATATATATGGCGAGGGAGCTACTTTCTGGAATGAAATCTTTTCAAATTACTGTGCAATTAAAAAATAATTAAAAAGAACCAAATCATTATTTCTCACCGGTGCTGTTTACGTGCAACTCCCACAGCTCAAGTGGGAAAAGGAATGACATTAGGGCAACCATTTTTGCATGCAAATCCCCTTTCAGTGCATTTGCATGTTTGTGTCATCCGTCCCCATCCCGTCCCCCAACAGGAATAATCTTTGGTTTTGATATACTGCCTTGCTGGATTGGGGACACCAAGCAGAATTACAGTTATATGCACTGTGCTGTATTTTCAAATGGAAATTAAGTGCTTGTAGGGTCATATTCTCAGTGCTCATAGGCATGTGTGTATTAGTGACAGGAAATGAATACTAATTTATGATTGCCCCCAAATGCCATCAGACAGCATTTATTTACAGTTGAAGTCAATGAAAAATTAGCCTAGTCTTCTCCATTTTTTAAAAAAGCTGCTGTTTGAAACACTCAATGCTATGTCTTCCCAGTAGACTTTTGAGGCTTAATGAATGTTGCTGCAGCGGTCAATCATGGTCTCCAAATGCTGTCACCCATTGAGTCCCCCCCCCCCCAGTCACAAACCGTCACAGAAAAATAAACAAATAAATACAAAACTACACAAAACTGAAGGGCTACAGTATGCAAGCAAAGAGAAGGGAGGCATCTCTTGGGAAAGTTAAAGCAGGCCTGGGGGAACAATCATGTAAGTGCTATGGATAGCGCATGAGCAGTGAAGGTCCACTAGTTCTGAAGTCCCCAGCAGAAAGCAGCGGGAAGAGAAATATACCTCGTTACATATATGCACAGCTCAGCCAGGGGTGGTATGGGGTGGTGGTATTGGCAATAGACATAGTGTCAAGGTGCAATTTCCTGGAGCCAGGAGATTGACAGGTCCATACTAAATGTTGTTAATTTAACTAACTCCAAATTAATGGTAGAGCCTGCTAGGTCTAAACCCATGAAAACACAGTTTCATTATGGGCTTGCTGGGAAAAGCCTAAATATAGGCATTGACAGTTCTGAGCAAAAAGCTGTGGGCTTCAGTGTATTTTTAGCAGCAGATATAAGGCGTCAGAATTTGTGTCATGGCTTAGAATGGGATGAATTGACTGGGCAAGTTGCTTTGTCTCCCTTTGCCAACAAGCAAACAAACAAACAACACACAAAAAATCAGAGTCTCAAGAACAAAGACAAAGGATTGTTTCATAAACCCTTCTAAGTGCTCGTAGTGTATTCATTTCTGTGCTGATACTGAGTAAGCCTTGAACTTGGCAGCAGCCACTTCGACGCACCACAGCACGCCCGCAAAAGCACAAGGACACCATTTGTTGCTGGCTGTCAGTTTTCAGTCTCCCAGTCTCACTTTAGATTCTAGACGTATTTATTTGCCTACATATTTATTGTGTAGTTTCTCGTGCAATCTGGTGCTCTTAAAACAAATAAACACTGCTGCGTTCCTCAGCTTCCTGAGTTATCATATTGAATTAGGCTGTTTGGTCCATATGCAATGCTAACCATGTGCTAGGAGCTGTACAAATTTGAATAAAGTTGTAGTTGTAAGAGGCAAAGACAAGGCATTTAGTGAAATACAGTACTTGCAAAATCTCAAAATCATTGTGTATTTTGAGGGGAAACTCATACATCACTCCTGCATTCTTTTTTTGTATTTCCAAATCACTTTTAGGGCAGTCAAAAACGTCCCATTTGCTCTGGCTTTTCTGGGGTTAAAAATGCCAGCATTTGGAGAGAGAGAAAGTTGGCAACCATTATTAGTCAATGGAAATTGAAACATAATGTGGCAAGGAGTAGGAGATCTTCTTTCTCACATCTAGGTCAGACTCCAAACTTCCAAAATGAAGCCACCTTTTCCTGAGTTCATTCTGTAGTTCCTTTCACCTGACCTAGTGTGAGAAAGCTCAGACGGCATAACAAGACTGCAATTGAATCTATGATGAGGCAACAGATGGACCTCAACAGATGCCATGTATTCCTGTCCACCCAATCAAGCAGCAAGTTCACATCCAGACATGGCAAAAATAAGGTTCTTTACCCTTCTGATTAGAGTAGGGGTCACCAACCTTTATAAGTAGGGGGCTGGGTCGCACTCCTTCAGACAGTTGAGAGGGCTGGACTGGTTGCCGTAAACCCATCTTTGTTCTTGAGACTCTGATTTTTTTTGTGTTGTTTGTTTGTTTGTTGGCAAAGGGAGCCGAAGCAACTTGCCCAGTCAATTCATCGCATTCTAACCCATGACACAAATTCTGATGCCTTGTATCTGTCATAAACACATTTACGGTGGATGGAGTGAGGGTGTGGGCCGGATGATTTTGCACCATGGGCTGGATCTAGCCCATGGGCCATAGGTTGCCGACCTCTGGACTAGAGTGAAAATTGTCTATAATTTTCTTCATTTGACACTAGAGTTTTCATTACACTTGAATTTGGGGTGGATGACTGACTCACTGGTGAGGGCTTTGATTGGACAGGTTGAAGTTGCACTATGGCTACCTCCCCTCTTCCTCATTTCCTACTTTATTTTATTTTGATGCTGTTGGCCTTTATTTACTAGAACATTTCTCTCTGTCTAGGAGCCGCTTGGTAGGTGCCCATGTGACACTCTTAATTGGGCTAGGCAGTGACCACGTAGAGATAAGCCAGCCTATTGACTGGGGAAACTATGGAGACATTTTCCCCACCACAGATAGGTCTCACCCCTTCCTTTCTTATATTTGACTGGGTGATGCATAACGAGAGCGTCACAGGCAGTTTCTGGCTGAATCACGACACTCGCTTTTTCTGTGCCAGTAAACTTCCTTACTGTAAGAGCAGTACAGCAAAGGAACCAATGACCCTTGGGTTCCAAAGAAACCATCTGTCAGATATACTGTACTTTGATTTGGATTTGTGCATTGAGCAGAGGGTTGGATTTGATGGCCCTATAGGTCCCTTCCAACTCCATTATTCAACGAAACGCCTTGAAAACCAAGCATTTCAGATGGTAGAGATGCACCCACTGATGGAAAATCATAGATGGAACTAAAACATTATTAGTTTGAACGTTGAATTTCTTTGAACAGAACAAATCAGCTTTCCCCCTAAAGGTAAAATAGATTTTTACCTATCATAGGTATACACCCATACAATTGGGTTCTTATATCCCGAGCCCCCCATTTCTGCTGTCTTTATTCAGCCCTTTCTGTATAATAAGGCAAAGCTTTGCATTTAATGCTATACTTACAGTGTGGGCTTTCCTTAGCCCCAACTTTCAAAAGAAGCTTGGCAATCGGCACATTATTTGTTAGGATAGCTATGTCCAGAGCCGTCAGTCCTTCACTATTAGGAGTGTTGAGATCCAGTTCTTCAGGTGTGTATTGATAGAGGAGGATCTGGATGGCATCCAAGTCTTGTTGCTCCACAGCCTCAAGCAGGGCATCGCAGCACTGGAGGTTCTGTTCATCAACATCAGAAGATTTGCAATAAAGAAATAAATCAAATAAAAACAAACAGAAAAAATGTACCATCATGATAACGCAATAAGGATTCCTCCCGAATTAAAACAATTATAAAGTACACTAGTCTGTGCATTAAAATATCACCTCTAGCCGAGTTCCAGCATCAGTCACAGCATATTTGCTCTTCTCTCTCTCACTCACACACTCACACCTTACATATTACTACAACAAATCATTAAAAGAAGATGTTTGATGAAGTGGACTTGATCCACAACATCTCACATTTAAATTCAGGACATAGTCTTTACGGTGCCACAACACTTATTGTCTTTTTTGCTGTTGTTTTGTTTACTTTCTGATATGGTTGTGCAGACTAACATGGCTACCACTTCAAAAAATTCAACATTAAAAGAAGAAATTACTCAACAACAGAAAATGCGTGGCTAGGAAAATCTCCTCTAGGTTTCTTCCTATAGCTAACGCACAACCATCAGACTAGGTTGGTCAGTAGTGCAAAATTTGAACTAATAAAGGTAGAGTAACATTTGGCCCTCTTGTCTAGGCACCTTCTTTAGCCATCCAAACTCTTCTACCTCACAAAGTGACACTTGTGAAAATATTTAAAATTTTATTTTTAAACAACAAAGAAATGTCCAAAAAGCATAAAATATCAGAACAACAGTTATAAAGTAGAATAAAATAATCCTTCATTTCCCATATCCCTTTAAAATAAAAACACATTCTAACTTACTCTCTTCATATTCCATCTAATTCTTCTCAGCCTCTCTAACTAAATGACTCTCTCCAGGTTCTAATTGATTCTCTTCAAGTCCCAACCCTCTTCAGGTTCTAACTTAAACTGACTGTCATTTTCACTCCTTCTCTCCCTCTCATATACTGTACTAACATTTCCCCTTCAAAAAAGAACCACCTCTTATTGGTCTCATTCTTGCCTCCTGGAGTTAAACAATCAGATAACACCATATCAACAGTCCTGTAACCATTTTAAATTGGAGCTTGAGTTCTACCCATTACACATTTTACCTCAGTATTAGACCCACTCCATTTCTTCTGAGTTTGCCATTTCCAGAGAAGAACACTTTGTAGTTGTCTGATCAGAAATATCCCACCCCAATCCATTTTAATTCACCAACACCAAGTACTGCTGCATTTATACATTTCAATTTTTATTGCCTTTTGCTTTCCAGTTTACCTTGATTCATTCTTCTTATGCTCCACATTCCAATTGTACGTACTGTGCAGTATTGGACTTCCCTTTCACTACTGTGTATGTCAGCCATTAGATGTTCTTTCAGCTTTAATCTAGTTGACTAAATCCTATCACTAACAAAACAACACTGCTCAAATCTTTCAAATGAAGTACATTAGGGTTGTAATGCTATATATCCACTTAACCTGGGAATAAGGCCTTTTGAGCTAAGTGGAACTTATTGTGTAGACCAGTGGTTCCCAACCTTTTTTTGGCCATGCTCCGCCGAAGCATCTCTAAAATCATGATGCCCCCCAACATATAATTCTTATTATTCAAAAAGTGATCTATTCACGTGGAGGAATCCAAAAAGGTAGTCGTTAACTTGATCCAGCTCATTCGCGAATTACCCCCCTTAAAAATCAAATTGTCCCACGTTGGGAACCATAGGTGTAGACATATAACAGGTTGTGCTGCAATTGCCATTAATTCTTGTTACATCCATAAGGAAGTAACTTAAAAAGTGAGGGAATATCCCTTCTTTATGACCAAGATATGAGCAAAATAATTGCTAAAAGTATATCAGAACATATATTGTACACAGACAAAAGAAAAGCAATGTTTTTAAGGAAACCTGATCCCTACTGTGTGCTATAGCCTATGAGGTTGAGACTTCAGGATCCAAATGACTGATAGGAGAAAGAAGAAAAAGATTTGCCTCTTAGGGAGAGGGCAGAAGCTGCTGCATAAGGAGGGATGGATGGTGGCCCATGTGAGTTCATATGTGGAATCGACATCAGGCACCTCATTTGGAGATCTCACTTCCCCAATACGGACTATAACACTAAACAAAACCTTCAACTTGCATGTCACTCAGCAGCAATGGCTGCTACTCGTATCCATTTAAAGTGGATCCCAGCTTGCCATGAAGTGACCCACACACTATGATCATGGACCCATCTCTTGCAGCACATATTTTATTTATTTACTTATTTAGATTTATTATCAGGCGAACCTGACTCTATGAAACGAGACGTGCAGGTTTTAACACCGGGACTGTAATGGACTGCTGTAGCCTTGAGGATATTAACAAGGTTCACCTTCACAGCCAGTCCATCTGGCATGGCTTCTTCCGACTCCATGACCATTGGGAATCAGAATAGTGCAGTGGTTCCCAATTAGTTTTTTCTACATACCACTTCAAGAAAGACCTCAAACTTGCGTACCCCTTATTGCAGGAATGTTAAATATCGCGTACCTCTTATTGCAGGAATGTTAAATAAAAAATGAAATCAGGTGTATTTTATATTTATTATCATCAAAAGACATTCTAATGACAGAGAACACATGTTTCATTAATGTGACAAATGTGCACGTTGACAATGACAAGCAAATAGGCGGGAACGGGGGCGGCCGCGATCAGGTGACGCAAGACGCGGGAAGCACGGGAAAAACCACCGCCGCAGGAGAAAGCGTTTGATGCATACGATTGACTTACCTACGGATTTTTTAATTAAATTGAATAATTTTTTGGCAATTGTTATTGCATTATTGTTTTTTAAGGATTTAATATTTTAGTTAAGAGATTGCTGTGCATACCCCTTGATTCAATCTCGTGTACCCCTGGGGGTACGTGTACCACTAATTGGGAACCACTGGAATAGTGAAACGGCTCCTCTTCCGCTCATTTTGCTGTTGGGCTCAATATGATGATTTCCAGTGGCATTTCCTCCACTGAGGGGGACCATCACCCCACCTAAAGAAGCTCATCTGCCCATAGCCACTGGTCCCTTTAGGGAGTCAAGTTATTTACCACCGCCCAACACTTGGCATTGAGTCCCTGGCTGTACAGCCTATTCCATTACCATGGCGGTAACGTCTGGCCAGACAGAAAAATGTGTGCCACTAATCCAGTGATAAATTCTGAGTTAATTTCTTTCTCACAGCTAGAGGTCCCAAGCACCCAAGGACAGGACCGGAGCTGGGGCACAGGTGACTTTTTTGCCCATTTTTCTCTTCCTTCTCTCCTTCTTCAAGAGGCAAAATGTTTAGGATGGAAAGTGAGAGAGTCTGTCTGCAGCCTTTGCTTTTCAATTTCCACCACCTTCATCAAAGGGATGAGCTATGGTGGGATGGAGAACCAGTGGAGACTTTTCAGGGGAAACATTTGCAGCCATCAGTGCTGCCTATTGAAGCTTTCTTCAATGTAATAAATTAACAAAAGTGGAGCTATGTTTAAGTTCTACCTTAAGCTTGACACACACATTTAAGCTCCAATTTATTTTTAACAGTTAATGCATAAGTTGAATTTAAACCACTTTTAAACTGTGTTACCCCCAACATTCATTCAGTTGCTAACTCAGTTTGTTGATCTCTGCACATATCATCAGTAACCCTGCGGGGTCTCTCTCCTCCCCCTCCATCACAATCATTCTCAGGATCAGTATCTTTTCATGGGGTACACAGAAACAACCTCCTTAAAACTTGTGGTATTTCTGAACCACAACTGGGCATATCCCAGGCAACAGCCACCTTGTGTTGCTGGCTAACCTTTCTCATATTAGGTCAGACAAAAAGAACTACAGAATGAACTCTCCAAAGGTAGCTTCATTTTGGCATTTTCATGTCTGGCCTACATGCGGAAGAAGAAGCATCTTTTCATAGTTCCAGAGCACCAAAGGACACAAATCTATATTGATTTCAAACAATGGGGAAGACCTAACAATGTGTTGATGTCTTGTGTTCTAGCATCTGCACAGCTTTTTTCCCCACAGAGTAGCAAGATCTCCAGCTTCACGGCAGCTGAGCATGAGTGAGACAGAAAAGGACAAGGCACAGGAAGCAAGAAAAAAGAGCTTTTCTTAATTGAACTGGAGAGAAGCAGGTGCAGAAACATAATATGGCCTGTAGGGTTTGTTTGTTTGTTTATAACCACATGTTTTCTAATGATCTGCAGTGGTGACTTGCCAAGTTCCTCAGAAGTTCTTTTCAGTGTCCCTTTGTGGTAATTAGCGAGCAGCATTCTTTTGGGCAGAAGAGAATTGAGAGAGACAAATATATAAACTGCATGCCCCAGCTGGAACATGTCTGGCACTCTGCAAAAAAAATGTGGGCAATTCTGTGACTTGTCTGGCCAAACAGAAAATGTACATTGCGGTGGACAGAAATGTACTCACATGTACTCTTAATGCATGATGAGAGTGGCCCATTGGACTGAATTTTGGCAGTACTCCTCCTCCCCCAAATAACAATGTGTCAGGGAAGATGTATTGATGAGAACAAGCACTTCCACATGTCTTTGGGAAGTAGGACTTCATGTAGACATCCTTTGGGATGGAAAGAAGAGATGGACAACAAGACAGTAAAACTCTCCACAAGGATTGGTCATTTGTTTATTCGTTTCTTGCCTTTCCTCCAAGGAACTCAAGCTCACTCAGTAAGGTTCATGGCCAAGGGTGTTTCCTACCTCTCAGTCCAATGCTCTTCACCAGGGGTTCTCAATGTATGGCCCGTGGGATGAATCCAACCCACAGCACCAAATCATCCAGCCCTCAATCCTCGTCCCCTCTGCTTGGCTTGGTGGGTCCCTAATGGCACTCCGTAGCAGGGCAGATGTTACAATGGAGCACCATTAGGGACATGCCAAGCCAAGTGGAGGAGACAAGGAGTGAGGTGGCAGCAGAAGCAGCATCTGGAGTGAGGTTGTGGGATGGATAATTTGGTGCCATGCAGCTCCTCCAGGCCAGTAAACAGAGGGGGGGGGGAGTGCAGGATGGCTCGGGGTGGTCACCGGTGGCAGTGGTGGCAGAGTGGTAGGTGGTTCGAGGATGGTCCTGCTGCTGGCAGTGGTGGGGAGTAGTGGTGTGCTGACGCACCCCAGTGGGCACAGTTGCTGCAGAGCAGCACTACACAGAGGGTCTATTTGAGGAGAGTCAAGATAGCAAAGTCCAAAGAGCAAGCTGTTCAGAGGCATCATCAGGGTTGGCAGAGAAGTCAGGGTAATAGTAGGCAGGTCAGGATCTAGGCAGGTTATCCAAAGTCAAGCAGAGTGTCAGTCTTTGCACTGAAGAATTGTACCGATGCTGGAAGACTGCAACAAGCTTGTTTACAAGCCTCCCAGCTAATCTCTATCAGCTGGGAGTCTTCTCTGGTACTTAGTTCTAGCTTGCCTGCATCTCAGGTGTAGCTGCCTTCTGCACTTTGCCCTGACTGGGGACTGATCACTAAGTCAGACCTCTGATCTAACAGGTTATCTGCTAGTGACAACAGACTTGGGCCAGAAGCAGGCTGAGATTCCTGGCTCAGGACATTCTCAGGTTTGGGTGCAGGCAGAACTGGGCTAGGTATAGGGAGTGCGCCCTGATCCAGGTCATCCTCAGAGTCTGACGAGGACTGGATCACAACAGATGGGGGCTCAGGCTGGTCCCACCACAGGCACCATCCCAAGCCCCCACCACTCCCACTGCTGAAGGCACAGCAGCACCTATCTGGCACACCAGCAATCTGAGGGGGCGTGATTGGAGGCCCAGCATAAAAAGACTGAGGGCCCTTGCTCTACACTTTATGCTACAATGGGAGGAGATCTAAAAGGGAGGGACAATTAAACCTGACCCACTCCCCTTACAAACGCTAGAGCGTGAAAAGCCAACTTTTCTGTCTGGAAAGGATGAATTCCCTTTGGGCAAATTGGATTCCTACAGGTGGATTCTTTCACAAAGACAGGTTCACACACCCGACAAGGGTGGGTGGGTAGCAAAATTGGGTGGCCTTTGGGCAGAGGGGGGAGCAAAATTGGGTAGCCACACCCACCTCCCTGCCCTGCCCAGACTAACACAGCTACCATTTAAAAAGTTTTATTCTGTGCAAGCATATCAGAGAGTAAACAAAACAAAAAGACAAAAACGTCGTGGCACCTTAAAGACTAACTGCTGTATTTTAATGTGAGCTTTTGTGGATCAAGTCCACTGGCTATAGTCCTTTGGCTATAAACAGAGATGAGCACTGAACCCTAGAGTTGGTAGTGACTGGCGTTCAAGCAAGGGCAACCTTTACCTAATAACAGAAGATCCCTGATTGGTATTCAAATTTGATCTCAGGTTTTGTCCCTGCAAGAGCCAGTGCTGCCTGCGTTTGGAGATGTATACATGGCCACATGGCAGGCATGACTAATCACCCATGACGTAGGCTCTGCCCATGGTGTGGTAGCAATTTTTTTTGCTGCCCACCACTGCATTATTTCCTTTCTCAGCTCAGATGAGATTGAAATAATCCCCTGTTCTTGCAGATGGGACGCCTACAAGCTAAGGCAGTAAGCTAAGCTGCCAAAAACAGCATGCATACATGAAAGCTAGAGAATGGGCATGTTGGCTAAAGGATTTTTGGAGATGTACTCTAAAACTTTTGCAAGTTTCCCAAATTCTGAATGCAAGCAGTGTCTAGTCTCCAACATTCCCCATAGTATGGGACTGTGTATGCATTCTGTCATTTAAGGGCAGGGGAATTTTGAAAACCCTCACCCAATTTTGGATGCTAGCAAAGCATCTCAAACTTAGCTGGGTTACATTCACATTGGGGGTTCATTTCCCTCCCTACCCTATCATCTTTATCGATTTCAGGAGGCAGTACAGAAATGTGCGTACTTCAAAATGGCTAGGAAAAGGCAACCACCAGCCCGCTGTCAGCAACTTTTACTGTAGGCAGAAGACTGCCCTCTATTTTCTCAAGGACTGGTATCAGGCGTTTGGACTCTTCAAGCTCATCTCTTGAGATTAGTGGAGATGTAATGTCATCATCTATTTCAGCAGGCTGTGTTAAAGAGCCTGCAATCACGTTGGGCATTTGTGAGCACTTGAAAAGCCCCTCCAGATATTTGCCAGCTCTCCCAGCGGAGGCACACAAAGCTTGATAGTTTTCCGGGGGCAGAATGTCTCCGTTACCATCTCCATACCTGACAGCTGTTCCTCGGGTTGGTAAGTGAAAGGAGATTGTCAAGTTTTTTTTAAGGGGGGGGGGGGTAGAAGGCATGCAATTTACTACCTCACCTGGGAAGAAGAAGGGGCAGTGTATGGGGTGTGGGACAGACACAACTTGTGGTTCACTAGGGAGCCATGGGGTTGGGATAGTGTGTTTCTTTGCTGTTGTGTTTCTAAAGTGGTTTTTTAATTGTGCTAATTCAGTGCTCGGAAGAACATCAAGAGTAAGGAGACAATCATATATTTCTGGTTCTGGTTGACCTGCACTGATTTCCCATTGTATTTGGTGTCAGATTTTAAATTTCTTGTACTGCTGTAAAAAGCCCTCCATGGTTTGGCACCTTGTTTCCTGTCCGATTGACTTCTCCCACAGATATACCTCATATCTTCAGGGATCCTCTCAAACTATGTTGCTGAGGGTAGCCTCCCTGAGAGAGGCAAGAAGAAGTGATATTCAGAGCAGGGCCTTCTTGGTGGTGGCTCCCTTTACCTGGAATGAACCCTTCACTGAGATTCATTTGGCTTCTTTAAAACACATTTATTCTTTAAAACACATTTATACAAAAATATATATCTCCTTGCTTCGGCAAGGAGAGCGGCATATAAATTTGAATTTAATAATAATAATAATAATAATAATAATTACTTTTGCTATCTTGGCTTAATTATATGTATTTTATATTATTTTTCCCGTTTATGTTTGGTTACTGTTATTTATATATGCTCTGTAAATTGCCATGAGTAGTGTCTGTTACTAAATTTGACAGTATAGAAACAAAATGTGTCACTGGAGACCAAGATCATCCACACTATTGTGTTCCTGATCACCATGTATGGATGTGAATGTTGGACAGTAAAGAAACTTCTTCTTCTTCTTCTTCTTCTTCTTCTTCTTCTTCTTCTTCTTCTTCTTCTTCTTCTTCTTCTTCTTCTTCTTCTTCTTCTTCTTCTTCTTCTTCTTCTTCTTCTTCTTCTGTATCTGAATCCGAATCCGAATCCGAATCCGAATATAGGCGATCATCATGGTGATCAGCCATGAAGATTGTCCTGAGAATATAATGCAGTAGCTTTTCATCTGCCTTCTGCATTGCAGCATGAATGCCATACCACTGATCCAGCTCTGTGAGTCACTTTCTGGTCCTGAGCCCTTTTGGCACCCAAAGTCCTACTCATCCTCAGGCCAGTATTGATGAAGCTGCTGCCCTTCATCAGGAAGGATTTAAATGGGATTTTGGTACCAAGCTGTTAGTCCTCAGGGTTGTCAGATTAGTTAAAAGCCACCAGACACTTGGCATTGAGTCATTGGCAGTATGGTCTACTCTATCATAGCAGGATAACCTGACCATTCAGAAACATGACCGGAGGGTGTGTGTGTGATTCATTTAAAATATGGTGCTGTAGCAGAGCTCTGCAGACCTCCTGGGCTGCCAGGAAGATAAGAAAATATTTCCTAGTCTGAACTGCCTTCAGGAAGCAAAACATGATAAAGCTGAAGCTGTCATATTTTGGGTAAATTATGAAAAAACACAAAACTCTCTGGAAAAGACAATAATGCAAGGAAAAGTTGAAGCCCTTAGGAAAAGAAGACCACCATATACAAGATGTACCGACTCTCAGAGGAACAACAGGCTTGAGTTTAAGAGAGCTGAGCAGAGCTGTTGAGGGCAGGACATTCTGGAGATCATTCATTCACAGGGGCTGGCATAAGTTGGAGACGACTTGATGGCATGTTACAACAATAACAATTCAATGTTTGTTCTAATGTAATGATTTATTTAATAGTGTTTGCACATTGCATATAATTGTGCAGATTTTTAAACAAACCTGCATCTGTTTTTCAACACCATATGTCAAAACACATGGCTCCTTTTTGGCTGAGAACAAGGCCACACAGAAGCATGGCAAATCCCATGTCTGAGAAGTTGGGATAAACGTTAGTCTACATAACCAGGCTAACCAACTGAAGCCAAACAGAAAGCATTACAGTGGTGGTTGGAGGAAGATGTTGTCTGCAGCTCTAAGTTTTGAAAACAGTACCATGGAGGTGGGTGCTGACTGACTGGTGGCCTAGGCCCGTGATGGCAAACCTTGGAAATCCAGATGTTCTTGGACTTCAATTCCCAGAAGCCCAAGAACCCTGTGAATCACCACGAATGGGTTTACTGCAATTCATCTGACCCACGCTGCCCTCGTCCTTCCTAGAAGCAGAAGTAAAATGTGCCCGTATGGAGGAAGGGTTAACCCAGAAGTCTTAACTGTACGGGCGCATTTTAGTTTCCGCTTCTGGGAGCGATGAGGGCAGCGTGGGCCGCATGAATCGCAGTAAACCTATTCGTATGGATTCACAGGCTGCTTGGGCTTCTGGGAATTGAAGTCCAAGAACATTTGGAGTGCCAAGGTTCAGCATCCCTTTGCCTATCTAGATTGGGAGAGATATTCCAATCCACACCACCACCACCAGATATGACCTAATTCAGCAGCCCTCGCTCTGAAAATCTGGCCATGATTTATTTTTAATTTATTTTTGGAACTTCTATGTTTGTTCTGCATCACCCAAACTCTGTGGTGCCCAGCAGTCTGATGAAGACCAATATAGTGTCAAAAGCTAACTGGTGCTTGTGATTTTTTAAATGGTCTAATAAAGGTGTTATCCACTCTTTGTTAAAGGGGGGAGCACATTTGTGCCATCCCAACATATTGATGTCCCCTGTCATTCTGTCGACAAAAGATGCATGGACTGGTAGTTGAATCTCCTTTCAACACTGGAGATGGGATGTCATCTTGACCATATCTGAGAGCAGCAGGCAAGGATGGAGGGAAGCAGAGAGACTTTATTACCCTCCTCTGCTTCCCATTCTCTGCACCTAATACTTTATCATTCTCCTCTGCTTTCCAGCACCTGCCACCTGACCTTTTACAGTTGAACTGACTCTGCTGGTTGAGGACGAATGATAGTTTGGGGATGTAAATCCTGACTTGCCCCCTCTCTCATGCACTACACAATTTGACCAAATAGATTTCATTCAGGTAGCATTTTGACAGAAATATCATTCCTTGTACAGAATGATCATAGCTGCTACCTTCTAGCATTAACTTCTAAAGATTAAGAGCCTGGAGGATTGTCTACATCTTTTTAAAAAAACAATTAGCCATTTCTGTGGTGGTGGTTGTTGACATTATGTGTGTGCATTCATGCATATGTATGTGTTATATACTTGACTATTCAAACACTAGCTTTGCACAAAGAGATTTTGTGCCAATTCCAGATACTTTGATCAGAGAGACTAGAGCTTCTTGACCTGCTCTTCCCTGGAAGTGAAGAATCTGACAGTATTTGTAAAACCTTGTCAAGGTGTCTTGTCAAGTTGAGTCAGCCTAAATCAACAAAGATGAGGAATTCAGCAAGCATCATTGACATCCCTGCAGTAGAAATGGCCTAGTATGCAAAAGGATTGTTAAGACTGGGGCAACTATGGCACATGGGACCAAGGAAACATCAACAATGTCTAAATAAGAGGATGAGAGTCACAGTTGCTCAACTCTTGTTCACTACTTCAACATCCTCTGCCCTGCACGGTGGGGAACTGATCCTCAATGTTGCATGTTAAGACCAAGAGATTTCTGCTGTGGTGAGACAATGTTTGGTGTTGTCATGTATGTTTTGGCTCAGGACTATAGTTCAGTAAAAGTGTTTATATTCAAGGTGTACTGAAGATGACTTTGGGAAAAGAGAGAAAGCTTCTCTTTTCAGTAGAAATCCCTTTATGCCAATAAACTGTGTGAATAGAATCATGACCTGTTACCTGATCTCTGAGATCTTCCAGTAGAATTTCACTAATGGATGAGAAACTTCAGTTGATGAGTCAAAACAAGGATGAAGTAAGGAAGCATTTGATTTAGGACAAATCCAGGCCTCCTCTAACCCTGGAGTACAGCCACCGTACCAACACAAAATTAGCCAATCTCTGTCCCAGCTTCTGCCAACATAGCAGAAAGCAAGAAATTGCAAGTAGATAAATAGGTACCACTTAGGTGGGAAGCTAAACAGCATTCCATGCACTCTGATGTTGAGGTATGCCTGCCTCATGTCCATGGAAACATCTGCAGATACAGACAGCACTGGCATTTTGGCTATAAACAGAGATGAGCACTGAACCCTAGAGTTGGATAGGACTAGCTTTCGAGCAAGGGCAACCTTTACCTTTTACTAAGGTGGTATCCCCAAGTAATTTTCAACACCCCATAGCTGGAAGGGGTTTGGATTTAGTGCACCTTCAGTTGGCCTACTGTTAACTCACCTCTCCTTTAGCCTAATGCTAGCTCACCTGGCTCTTAATCCGTTTTTGGATTAAATTCTAAAACAGAGTAGATATTTTGAATCCAGATAATTTGATTTGGTCCCAGCATCTGCAGTTAAAGCAAAGGATTGGTCCGTCTGTGTTGGAGGATCAGATTCTTCTCACTCTGAGAGTATGAAGAGGCACAGCCAACCAGAACATGAAGTCCTGGGTTAGATGGACAACATTCAGACCTGTTACAAAGCTAAGGCCTCTGGCATCGATAGTTTACCTCTCGTATTCTAAAGTGGTTCTGAGCAAACATGATTGAATAAGAGAGGATTGGGGGTGGGTGGGGGTGTTAATAAATTAACTTAATCAATAGGCATCAATCTAATGTTGCCAACTTATCATTTCGGCATGTTTTGCTGGCATTTTTTCATACTATTTTGAATTAAATAGTCAGTATTAGAAATAATTGGGCAGAGTTTAAATTGGCCTAACTATGATCAGAGGAAATGTTCCATTTTGACGCTTGAAAGGCAAGGAAAAAAACCAACTATATTTCCAAAGGAAGAGAGAAAACAAAGAGTTCTGCTACAATGCTTCTGCTGATATCTGTTCTACTGCAATAGGCTAAAACTGGCCAAAACCCACTGCTTACTTTTAAGGCCTTTCCTGTCTTGAAGTAAATTGAATACCCAGCTCTTATTCTTTGGCTTTTATGGTGCCACCTGATAATTTTTTGAAAAGTCTTGGCAGAAGCAATTATTTTATTGACTCCCACTATGCTCTGAAAAGCTTCTTGAAAATGTCAGACTGGAGCAAAACCGATTGTTACATGTCTTTTGTGTGCGCGCGAATCTCACAAATAGTACATCTTGGGAGAACTTTCAGTCCAGCAGTTTCTGTGAGAAACAAGCTGACAAAAAACCAACTACATGTGGTTGAAGAACAGTAGGAGACAAAAATCTAATTCAGACACTTCAGTCTGCACCTTTCGGATCATATAGTTAACTTCTTTCCCTTGCTCACACACACCCTCTCTGCCCTCTACGCCTGATACTGGCAATGTGGAGAACTCTAGTCAACCTATTGGATCAAGCCTTCTACTAATTTGTACCAGAGAAACACCCATCCAAAGTCTCAAATGGTACAGTCCAAAAACTAATTAATGAGCATAAGCACACTTTGTGTGTGATTATACTAAAGCAAATAATGGCTTGCATATGAGAAGGAGGCAACTGTTTGTGAGAAAAGATGCAATTTTATGTCTTACATCAGAACCAGCTAATGTATAGCTTGTGTCCAAATATAGTAAGCAACCCATTTGTGCATTTGCCTGTCCCAGCATTACCAGGTTTAACCTGAAACTGGCATGTATCCATTTTTCCTCCATACCAGTTTCAGAATCTTGCCTCCCACCTCTGTTCCCCTGCCTTATGTAACATCTTCCTAGATTAAGAGGTTTGGAAAGCATGACAACTTTCCTGCTATTGAAAATGGGGACAGATTGCAGAAATAGAAATGACTATCTACCCTTAATCACTCTAACGTTCTCTGCTGCTATCCATTTCAGTCCAGCCTGTTCAGTGAGTGTCAGATCATGCAGAGGCTTGTGTGTACATTCAACCACACTGAAACCGTGCTTGCAGTTTTGCACATGGGAGAGTGTGTCTAGGGACGCTGGAGACACAGCATCACCAAATAGGTGCTGTGTGAACTTGAGGTAATGGATGTTGTAATCTAGAACATCTGGAGGGCAGGGCATGACACTGGATAAGGCTGTCCTAAACACACATACGGACAAGGGTGTTCTTCCTTACTACCAGAGTCTAGAAAACCTACATGGAAGTGCCATGTGGTGGAGGAAGGACAAAATGGTCGTCTGGCCTCCGAAGCTGTCTGAGGGAGCATGATCCGGCCCCCGGCTTTAAAAGGTTGAGAACTCCTGGCCTACATTTTTGGAGTAATGCTTATGGAATTCCTCAGCCATCATGGCTACTGAACATGCTGTCCAGAGGATTCTGGGAAGCTACAGTCTAGAGAAGCAACATTCCCAAGCTCAGATTACATATGCTTATGCTCTGGTTTTCACAGCACACACACACACCTCCTGTCAACAACTCTGCAGATCAAACAGCAATTGAGAAGAGTAGGGAGGGGAAAATATAGTAAAAGAGCAGGATCTCATCTAGCAATTGGGATGTAGGAATGACTGGATCTAATTATGCAGGAACACATGATTAATTTGATCAATTAATTCAATAAAGGAAAAAATTGGAAGAAATTACCACTGAAGACTTTCGGAGACTGAGACGGTCTGATCTGGCTCTGAAATATGCCTCATCAAAAGAGGAGTGACTTCCCTTCAGCTTCTCAGAGAGGTTCCGATACAACCGTTTAGCAGCATTGGGGGAAGCAGGAGGGTTGTTCTTTTTTGCCTGGGAAAGCTGTAAGCTCTGCATTTGTTGGGTCATTTTTCATGTGACAGTTCCTGTGGGGGAAAGAGGCTCAGCTCAGTTACCAGAAGATACGCAGCATCAAAACAGACAGTTGAGTTCATTGCAAATATATAGCAGAATTCTGCATGAAACAAACATTATTCTACATTTGGTAAGAAGAAGACTTTGCAAATTCTGCTTTTTTGGACGTGTGGGACCAGTCCCCCACCCACTCCTTTGCAAATTGATTTTTTTAAAAGCTTCATGGCATGGATTTAAGAACAAATGTCAAAAGTCATAGTAAATTATGAAACAATCTTTGAAATGCATAGTTATTTGACATAGATGGCCTGACTGGTGATGATTTCCCAGAAACATGTGCAAAAAGAAGCAGCTCTAGCAAACTGGTGAGCAACTGGTTGTCAAAGCCATATAAGGATTAGACAGAATAGGAGAGCATCTCCTGAATGGAGAAAGACCCAAGTCTATCTCTGATTTAAAACATCAACTATGGGTACATCCTGATTAGCCAAAAACACCATGCTCTCTTTTAAGCAACACTGCCTGAATGCCGCAGCTTTAAGTTAGTACAGTAAAACCTTGCATAAAGAGTGCCTCGCTTAGAGACTAACTCGCTTAAAGAGCAGAATTTTCTCTGAATGGTCGTCTCACTTAACAACTAAAACCAACCAAAAACTCACTTAACAACTAAATCAGGGTTCACAATCCCCCCGTCAGAAGTCACAATTGGTCACTTACAATGGTGTTTTGCTTAAAGAGCAAACTCGCTTAAAGAGCCATCCACATTGCATATATCAGCTTTGGCCCTGAGCATCTCTGTGGCAGAGTATGCTACTCCATACAGAATGCATCCACACACATGAAACCAGTTGACATTGCAGTTAATGAAGCAAAGTGTATAGTGACAAGATGCCTCAAACCTATACCAGTTGAGAAAATATATCCTCATGTTGGTATTGCTCCACCTAAGATAAGGGGAGAAATAGCAGCAGACGTTGAGAAAACTAAGCAAGAGAATGACCCTCAACATCCTCTAAATAGATATGGGCCTCAAATCTGCCAGCTCAGAACCAGGAAGAGCTTTATAGCAAGAAAAAAACATTCTTGACAGTATGCAAAAGCAAACACAAATTAGAAGGAGGAGGAAGGAACTCAATGAACAGGAAATAACATTAAAGAAGGGAGTGGCTGAGGAACTTTATCTCCCCTGTGTCATTTGGAAGACCCGAACAGGCTGAGAGTCAGAGCCCCTAAATTGAAGACCGACATGTTCAAGTGGGGGCTGGGGCAGACAACAACATGCTGTGTGAATGTGGAGTTGGTACAGAATCTGGCCCATTTACTCATCTGCCTATTAGTACCAGAAACATGTACCAATGAGGATTTTATTTTGGCTAACGAGAAAGCCAAGAAAGTGGCTTTGTTTTGACAGTTCACAGTTTGATGTGGACACGAAAGAAGAAGAAGAAGAAGAAGAAGAAGAAGAAGAAGAAGAAGAAGAAGAAGAAGAAGAAGAAGAAGAAGAAGAAGAAGAAGAAGAAGAAGAAGAAGAAGAAGAAGAAGAAGAAGGATCAACTTGTTGCTCTTAATTTTCTCTTCCATACTGAGGGCATTCTGTGGCTGTAGTTACACACACTCCTCTCAACTTTCCTTTTATCTGTTGTGAGAGGCAGTGACAGCAGGCATTTAAAATGTGAATTAGCCTGATCACAAATAGCCTTACAACTCCTTGGGCTAATGGAGCTGAATTCTCCAAATAGCTAACATATGCTGGGAGGGATGATGATGATGATGATGATGATGATGATTTCATGTCAGAAATTACTCTGGGTTGAAAGGATTTTTGCTGGAGAAACTCCACTCAGGGGATGCACGAACGAGGCTCCTTTCAGGTCCCCAAGTGCAGCTCTCGGGTATCAAAACCGGACCTTCCCACCTCCAGCTCAGTGTCTTAACCACTAAGCCACCGGGGGTGCTGCTAGCAAGCCAATCACAGGGATACACAAGAGGGGCAGCGCCTTGTTTAAACCCACATGACAGCTTCTAAGAGTGAAAGACTTTATTGCAAGAGATTGTTCCCTCTACGAATAGGTCAGAACAATAGGAGAGGACAACAGGAGATGGGTGGAATTTGCAGGCATTGGAAGTTTTCTGGGTTTCCTGCTTGAAATTGATCTTGAGCTGCTACTTAAGACAGCCTGAAGCCCTGGAAACGAAACACGTGCTGACAGTTTTCTTCTGTTTGTACACTGAATTCAATGGTATCTGTGTGCATTTATTTTACTGGTATGTCTCTTTTTATCCTGCTTATACTAGTCAAATATAAAGACACAAAGGGTTCTCTTCAGGAAGCCCTGCTGATCCCTACAGTCTTGCTCTGTCCTAATTGCCTAATTTTGCAGCCATGAGGACAAGAAAATTGCTTTCCTTCATTCTTAAGGATGGACACAAGTGTCATTTCAGGTAGGTGAAATTCCTCCACACAAGAAAAGGGAAATGCAAAAAAGAAAGAAAGAAAACCACTAAGAAAAATAACATTTGCTTAAAAGCAAGGGAGAAGGATCATTGAACGGCCAAGGGACCATCCTTAGTCATAACAACATATTTGAAAGTAAACTGTTGAACAGATAACAACTCTTTCTTGATTTTAGATGATATACCAGGAGAGAGCACATATCTTTCAGATTTTTTCAGTGAATAAATAAAACTAAACATTGCTTTTAAAATTACCCCAAACCTTGACGAGCAGTGGGAATAGGAGTAGCAGCAATTGCACCCTTATGTAATGGAAATGCCATGAGCATCAGCTAGCGGTACCTTCATGTAGACACACTGCACAAAGCGTTCACACCTACAATGGGTTCCATTTTCTGAAGAAAAGAATGCACTGCAATTTGAGTGCAGGTGGAAATGCAAGTCCTTCACAATGGAAGCATTTACTAGGAGACAGAGATGACAAATATATCCACCAAGTCCCCTGTTCTTATGGATTTTTAGGATGTTCTACTTTGCCAGCACACCTTGGTAAATAATTTTAAAGAATTCTAGGATTCCTCAGTTCTGGCCAAGATCAAAGCAAAGCACTCTTTTCCCCACTCTAAGACTCTACAATTTATGTCAAATCTACTGTCCCTTTTGTGTGAATACTGACAACTCGGCACAAAAACCTGGGCAGTTCTGTGCAAATCATTGTTCTCACCAACACAAGAGCTCTAAGGACTAGGACATTCTTTGACATTTCTACTGACACAGGAAAAAGGACACTACAGTTTCTCATTGTCCTCGGAGAAGACAAGTGAGGCTTTGCATCCCTTCGGATGGAATGGCATCTGCTTTATTAGCCACACCTCTGCAAGGTGTGCACAGATGAATAGTTTGCCTAGACAGATCCTATGGTCAACATTTTAAAATGTCTTGTCCTTGGTATGTAAAATCTTTAACTTGATCTGAACTGTAGGAATTTTGATGATGACGATGACAATGACGAAAACAACGACAACGATGACGACAACAAGAGAACTGCATAATACTTAACAAGTCAGTATAGCTGCATCTCATCAGGCCTGGTCATCAAACACAAAGGTTTTATACTTGAACCCTCAAATCTACTCACTTCTTCCATTCCCTACTTCCACCTGCAGCCGTATGGATCCCTCTCCCCAAAGCCTCTCTGAGATTCAATATGATCTAATACAATAGGGATCATAACGTTTTAAGGGGCTGGCGATGTCTAGCTCTCCAGGCTCTGTTAGATGGCAACTCCCATCAACCTTCACCAGCTGTTTTCACCTCTTGTCTCCATGGCAATGGGATCTCTCAGTCAGTCCTTGATCCTCTCTTTCTATCCCCCAAAGTGTTTCAGGCATTCTTTCCCTTTTTTCTCTCTTAGCAGCCCTACACTTCTTCATCAATTGTTGGAATTCTCCCTTTCTCTCCCACCCACTGTTGCCTCAGCATGGAAGCCCAGGGGCAGCACTAGACAAGTCAACACAGTCATAGAGATGGGTGGCCTCATTCACCTCACATCCTCACCCATGGTTAACAAGACAGAACTCATTAACCCAGCTAAACATATAGTGTTGCTCATTTCATTGCAAAAATTAACAGGCTAGTTTAAGACGTTACTAGCATGTTTGTTCCAAGCTCCATACATTGCTAATCTCTGATTTACGTACTATATAAAGCCCATTGCTCACACACCTGAAGAGCGAATTAAATTCTAGAATCTCAGCATTCAGTGGTGGCTTTACATATGTCAAATATTTACTGAGAAGGGATATGATGGGTAGCTATCATGGCCAAAACTTTTTAAAGTGAAATGTACGATGTCAGTGGTACTTTTTCAGAACTACTCAGTGACACTTACTTGGAACCACCTCTTCCATCACTGAATCTGCCCTCAAAGGTTCTCCCAGCCTTTTCCTCCCCCTCCCTCCGCAACCACTCCTCTTGCCTTCAAAGCCTTCAGTTTGATTACGGATCTTTCATTTTCTTTCCCAGGCTAGCCTACCAAGCGTGGCAATGTTATGTCACGTTGCATGTCATCGAGTCAGAATCAACATGCAGCAACTCCAACAGGGCTTTTCAAGTAAGTGAAATGTTTAAGGAGCAGTTTTATCAGTTCCACTCCCCCAGTGAGTTTCCATGGTTGAAAGAAGATTCAAACAGAAACTTCTTGAGTCTTAGGACAGTTATGGCGAATCTTGGCAATCCAGCTGTCCTTGGACTTCAATTACCAGAAGCCCACGGTCAGAACTCCTGCTGATCAGGCCTTCTGGGAATTGAAGTTCAAGAACAGATGGGGTGTCAGGGTTCGCCATCACTGTCTTAGGACATTAGTCTATCCACTACATCACCTGGGTATCTACCACGTTTGACTACTTTTTGCAGTATCTTCCATTAGATACATCTGTCTGCTAGCTGGAACATCTGGGAGCTACCACAGGGTCATAGCCATCCTTCTAGAATTTGTATCTATTGATACTGTCACTTGTTAGAACTATAAAACCTTCCGTCATAGTTCATAGCAAAGATGGCCACAGTCAACACTAGGGGGTGCAGCAACCCAATGCACTAAAGGACTTTTATCCCTGGTGACCCTGGATAATATCCAATAAAAGTCACTGCTCAGAGGAGTTGATCTGTGCAGTGGGCATAATCCCTGGCAGTTTTGCATACTTGTTACAGTCTATCATGCTAGATGGTGCTGCTGTCAGAACCAGTCAAAAAATTGCCTAAACATCTGCAGAACTGAGCAGCAGGAGGGAGGACATGTGTTCCGGTGGCTCATAGGCTAATTTCAATTAGCCACTGTTCTTTGAGTGCTGCTCCATTTTGTTATGACTTACTACTGTAATAGCAATTAAGATAGGGTAATAACTGAATATTTCAGACAACGTATGCTACAAGGAGCGGGGCTGATGGTGGTGCTAGAGAGGAGAGACAGACCACTGTAAGTGAGCATAAACCAGCAATTCCCCTGATAATCATATGCACCGTGCAGCACAAAACACATGACAGAGGAATCATTCACTTCACAACATGTATACAGCCTTACATGAGCAGGGTCTTCTTAAGTAGATTTATTATATGGTGGTTTATTTGCAGGGATGTAAGCATAATCCAACCTTTGGCATATTATGACAAACCATTTCTTCCCTATCAATACCATTTTATATCTTAGTTGGCAGAGGAAAGTAATTACATTTCATGCATGCTATCAGCCGCTCTCCCCCCAGCATTCACCAACCCTTCATATGCAAAGAGTATTACTCAAGTCAGCACATGGATCTGTCAGTTTCTTACTTATGCATGCACAACAGGTAGGGGAACATCACACAAGGTCCGTCCCTTTGACAGCCTCCTCTATAAATCCGATGGCATGCATGCTAGAGAATAAAATGTCACTCACCAGTTTTGTAGCTGTGAGGTTGAAGAGGAGCACCTTGGCGGTGATTGTCCAGTGTTGTCATTCAATAAAATCACATGGCTCTCTCTCTCCCCCCTCTCTCTCCTGAGCGTTCTCGGGTGGTTAAAGCAGAGGGCAAGTGCAAACCTCTTCCCTACACTGAGTAAATAATCAAAACAACAACAAATATTCACTGTAAACCATTGCCGAAGTTGAAGAGCCCAAGGATGGAAGCTTTATGCAAAATACAAAGCAAGCAAAAAGGACATTAAAAGCCTTAGCAGCAGAACGAGTCGATATCCAAACAAAGACAAGTGTACACTTTAACACTTTGCACCCTCTTAGCAGTGTAGCTAATACCTATTATCAAAGAGTCTTGTTTGTGCTGGCAAGAAAGCCTCTGGCTATATGATGCTGTACATGCTATTATCCTGTTTCTCTCTCTCTCTCCCCCTTCTCCCTGTCAGAACTGATCAACCCAGCAAGCAAGTGGGGGCCAGGGAAAGAGGAGAAAAAGTAACTGTTGTCCCGAATAAAGAAGAATGGCATGGTGGACAACTGCCACTCACACTGATCAAGTAAGACAAAAGGGCAGCCATTTAAAAAAGAAGACAAGAGAAGAAAAGAAAGCCAACTTTGCTGGTTTTATGTGAAATCCATAGGAGGCAAACAAATCCAATGCCCAGCTCAGCACTTGGTCCCAGAGTTCAAGATCACATCTGATGAACTGATCTCTCATTTGCCAAGCTTCCCATACAACTGTCTGCAATCACAGCAACAAAAAGCAACATTCACATCCATCGCTCTGGGACCTCTGCAAGCTCCAGGCTCCCAGGCAAGAGGAAGCAGGTTAGCGATCAAAAGACGATGAGATCTGTGCTTCTAAGCAAAAACAATGCAGCCCCATCTATGCATGCCTATAAAGCCAGAGCTGCATATTTGCAGCACCTTAAATATAAAAACGAAAAGCTTGCCTGAAATCTGCGGTTTGAAATGAACCATCCAAAAGACTTTCCCAGCTGAAATAGAATTGCCAACCGAGAGAGTGTTAAAAAGGAATCGTGTAAGTTTCTTTTTTTCCCCTCTCCCTCCTTTCAGTCCAAGATAAGTATGATCAATTGTCCTACTACACATTCCCGGTTCGCTGCTGCCAACCACAGGAGTCCTATTAAGCACCTAGCAACAGAATAAGATTAAGAGACCCTTCAGGATATATCTTTTGGATCCTGCCATTTTCAATTGTCTGCGACATTGTTTATAATGCTCTTGTGTATTTTCTGTACTTCAGTTATGCAAGACAGTGAATGCACCCTTGGTTACGTGGAGTCATTCAGATAACAGTTGAGATCCTACAAAATACTAAATAGCCCCATCTCTTATGCTTCTGAGACACCAGCAGGTGTACATTCAGTGTTACTTGATAGATAGATAGATAGATAGATAGATAGATAGATAGATAGATAGATAGATAGATAGATAGATAGATAGATAGATAGATAGATGTGAATGAATGAATTATATAGCTTGTCAAATTTTTAGATCACAATCCTTAAAGATAAAGAGGAGAACTAGGTTAATAATTTGAATTAAGAAATCTGAGAATGGAATTTTGACTTCAGGTGGCATTTATTTCTGCAAGCAAATGTTCTCATGGATATAAATGTGCAGATGAACCCAGTATATCTTTTTTTTAATAAAAAAAACCACACACACACACACACACCGCAAATCTTCTGCAGGGGTATGGTGCATGTACAGATTTCACACACTGCTTCAATAGAATGAGAACATTCACTCCAGAACAAGAAGATTTGTGGTCAAAACACAACCTCCTAAAAGTGAACCATCATGTTATTCTTAAGAGTGATGCTAAAACAAGAAACCATGAAGGCAAATTCCTGACTTGAGAACCAAGCTGTATGGACAGAGTGACTAGAAAGGTGGGACAACCAGGTGACAAAATGGATAGGCTAGGGTAGTAATTCCCAACGTGGGCCACACGACGCACAGTGGGACTTCAATCCCCAGAAGCCTAAGTCAATACGTTAGCTGATCAGTGCTTTGGGGACTTGACTTAGGCTTTTAGGAATTGAAGTCCAAAAACCAAAAATTGAGAAACACTGGGCAAAGGGGCAATTTTAAGAGAAGAGGAGAGAAAGTCAACAGCATGGACTTATACTACAGAGGGAGAGGGACATAACGAAGACCTTCACTCCCTATTACTAACCTGTTTTAAATTTACGAAGTCTCCCCAACTTTGCCTGCTAAGGAGGTGAAGCTTAGTTAGAAATTGGATGGGAGAACATCACAGCCTACATAACTACAAAGACCTTGAGAAGAAAAAGAAAACTTATCTTGACAGTGTGGCTGGAGGTGAGCAATGTCACATAGGCTTTACAATTCCTCATTCTGGAATGTAATGAGTATTCCTTCCATCCCTAATTCTGAGAGGCCTGCAAAACGTCAACACTTTCAAGATTTTTGCATACTTAGTACAAGAGACCTTCTAATATCCCAGAACAATCTTCTGAACAATGCATCTGAGTTGTACCGCTAAAATGAAAGCACAATAAATCAACATCTCTTTACATATGGAAGATAAGGAATCTGTCTACTGGGGTGTCCAAACTTTTCAGGCCATGGGCTGGTCATTTATTTATTTATTTATTCATATTTATCCATTGCCCTCCTCATCGAGGTGACTCAGGGCAGTTTACACATCATTTTTTTTTTAAATGAAGAAATAAAAAAAATTTCCTAAAACCCCTCAAATTTAACATTATAAAAAGGATTTAAAAATTTAAAATCTTAAAAAAATTAAAAGATTGCCAAGTTACAATAATGATCACAGGTTGCACTACGGCTTACCGATTAAAAAGTTGAGGGAGAGAGGGGGCTCAAACCAGCCAGTGAGCTGGGGTCATTGTACACCCCATACCTGCCCCACCAACCATGGTCATGTGGTTCAGTGGGCCAGTCATGTGGTTCCTCCCACTGGAAGCAGAAGTAAAATGCACCTTGCAATCTGTTTTGCAACAGATACATTTTGCAACAGGATGAGATAGATGTTAAAGTAAAGGTTTCCCTTGCTCGAAAGCCAGTCGTATCCGACTCTAGGGGTCAGTGCTCATCTCTGTTTCTAAGTCGAAGACGTTTCCATGGTCATGTGGCAGGCAGTCCCTATGAGATAGATGTTAGGTTTCCATTTTCCCTGCTTAATCCAGGGGTACCCAAACTATGGTCCATAGGCTGAATCCAGGCCCCAACGCCAATTCACCTGGCCTGCGCCGCCCTTGTCGCTTCTGGAAGCAGAAGTAAAATGTGCCCAAGTGCACATTTTACTTCAGCTTCTGGGAGTGACAAGGGCAGTGTGGGCTGGATGAATTGGCATTGGGGCCCAGATTTGACCCACGGGCCATAGTTTGAGCACCCCTGATCTATACTGTCTTTATTTTTGCCCCAAGAAAATATCTGATCATGTGAAATATAGCAATTCTGTTTCTGTAAATACAGTTACTGCACTAGAGATGAGAAGCAAATACACTCAAACCTCGTAAAAAAAGAGCGCCTCGCTTAAAGAGTAACTCGCTTAAAGAGCAGAATTTTCTCTGAATGTTCGCTTCGCTTAACAAATAAAACCAACAAAATATTTGCTTAACAAATAAATCGGGGTTCGCAGTCCCTCCCACCAGAGGTCACAATTGGTCACTTACAATGGTGTTTCGATTAAAGAGCAAACTCGCTTAAAGAGCAGTACTGTGGAACACATTATGCCCTTTAAGCGAGGTACAACTGTATGTTAGGAACAGTGGTGGGATTCAGCAGGTACACACCAGTTTGCCACAACCAGTAGCAGAAATTCTGGCTGGCTCCACCCATCCAAGTTTTGAAATAAAGTAGTCCTAATTCGGGTGTAACTCAGGGCTTTACCCCTGGCCACGGCCACCATACCACAAAGTAGGTAGTAAAAAATGTTTGAATCCCACCACTGGTTAGGAAGATCACTAGGCAAAATCTCTAAGTCACATAAACCCTGCAAAAAATCTCTAGAGTTGTGTGGCAATCTGTTTGCACTGGGTTCCACAAACAAAAAAGTCTAACAGCAGTTATAGACCTTAGGCTCCAGACATAAAAGGACAACAAGAAAAGGGAGTTAACAATAGGGTAAAATTAAGGACTCAACAATTGCAAATACACTTATATAACTCCTCATAGCACTTAGAACACTCTCTGGGTGACTCATGGGGTAATTAACATTTTGCTCTCAAGAAGCTGGATATTCATTTTACCAGTCTTAGAAGGATGAAAGGCTGAGCCAACCTGGTTCCCATCAGAATCGAACTCTGACTTGTGAGCACAGTTTCGTCTGTAGCTTAACCACTTTGCCATGGGCATTGACACTGCAGAATGGATTGGCTCCTACATCCTTCTCTATTGAGTTAAATGTGTGTCGGTGGTATTTATAAAAGCCGCACTTCCAAGATTCATCTGGATAGAAGTTCCTAGGGGAAAAATTATCAGTAAGGATATTCGGGTTGTACTTCAACCATACAGTCTTCCTATAGGAGAGGACACTTTAGGACTGGATCCCCCCACCACCGAAGCATTAGGTTGGCTGATTTAAAGGGACTCCTTTGGGTTGCTTGATATTGGTGATGAAATTTAGAGGTGACAGTTGAGTGTTCCATTATGTTATCCACATGGAAAGGTCAACTCTTTTGACTAAGTTAAGGCAGAAGATAGGTAAATCATGCCCTTTGCTTATAATGAAAGCCAAGTGCCTATTATATTGACAGCAGGACTGGCTTGTTTCTAGTTGCCATGACAGGCTTGTCTACGCAGTCATTGGAAGTACAAATGACGCAGACAGCGCTGGCTGTTTGGCTGTAAGCAGAGATGAGCACCGAACTCTAGAGTTGGATACGACTGGCTTTCAATCAAGGGCAACCTTACCTTTACCTATACATGAGAATGGGTGAAAAGAAAGAAACAATAATTGGTTACAGGGCGGCGTTTCAGTGACAAAGCTCAGCATAGTGAGAGTTGCAAAGTCACTGAGAACAAGAAAACCCTCGCATACTCTGTGCTTTCCTATTCAAAACAAACAGCTGTTGTCACTGCTCCTGAGAAAGACCAGTGCTTCATCATTTCCAGACCTGTACCGCCAGGACTCAGGACTTCTAATATCCTTTTCTGGAAGTCCAGAGGTCTAGAGGCAGTGATGGGATGCAACAGGTTCGCACCAGTTCGTCAGAACCGGCAGTAACTTTTCCCAGTGTCCTGGAGAACCGGTAGCAGCTTTTGGGGGGAACCACCTTCGGGCTTACCTTTTCACTGGTTCCCCCACTGTGCATGCGTGCCAAGCACTTGGTGTGCATGCATGCCTACAGTGCTTGGTGCATATGCATGGCCTCCTTGCTGTCCTCCCAAGCGGGGAGGAGGAAGAGAAGCTGCTAACCTGAAGCTCCCTATAGCCTGTTCCCCAGGGTAAGTGACTCACCTTTGGATGTGGTGTGTCTGTGTGAATTTTAATGTGTATTTAATACCTTTACCTATATTGACTTACTACCACAGTTCCTAAAGAGGCCTGGCGGCCGGCAGGCCTGGAGGCCTGGCTTAGGGTTTTTAAGCAAAGTCTTGGAGTTACCTCATCAATAAGCTACACCTGTGTTGTTCCAATTGCTGTCCCAATTGGAGAACCCTTAAGGAGGTACAGCTGTTTTACATTTACATTAAGGCATATTGTCCTAGAGAACTGGTACGATGACCATATCCATCTTGCAACACGGTGCTGCCCAGGCACTTATACTAACCGGTAAGTTACGGGTTTGTGTTTGGGGTGGGTGGGTGGGTGGGGTTGATTTGTGTTTGGGGTGGGTGGGTGTATTTTAATGTAATTTTTATTTTATTTTATTTATTTATTTATTTATTTATTTATTTATTTATTTATTTATGTAATGTATTTAATTTATTTACGGGTTTGTGTTGTGGGTGGGTTGAGGGGTGTGTGTGCTTATTTTTTATTTTATTTTTATTTTATTTTATTTTTTCTTTGGTCCTGCCCACGATATTATGATGTCATGATGTTAGCTCCACCCACACTGTGATGACATCACAGAGGGGTAGTAAAATTTTTGACAACCCACCACTGTCTAGAGGGCAACTGTGGGCTTCGCTAGACAGGCTCAGTTTGGAGCAGACCCCTCAAAAAGGTTGCTTAAAGTCACGTAGAGGCTCAGGCAAACCTATCTGGCTCATCTCCTTTTAAAGGAACAGGAAAAGGAAGACCCATCCTGTCTCCTCCTCCTTCATGGAAGAGGCTTTTAATTTTTTACTAAATGGTACAAAGCGTCTGGTCTGCCCTAATAGGCTTAAGTTAGTGCACAGTTACCCACAGCACACCCAAATAATTAAATGCCTGGATTAAATCTGCATTCCTCCCCAAAAGAACTACCGTTGAGTGTCCTATAAATGAAACTGATTGTAACAATGAGTCCTTTCAAAAGCTTATACTACTACTGATTCTTCTGGGATATATGACACTTCAGGAATGGATAGACTAGGCCAGTGATGGTGAACCTTGGCACTCCAGGTGTTCTTGGACTTCAATTCCCAGAAGCCCAAGTCAGCACTCCTGCTGATCAGGGCTTCTGGGAATTGCAGTTCAAGAACACCTGGAGTGCCAAGGTTCGTCATCACTGGACTCGACTGGATATAGGTGGGGTCCTGGGAAGGGAATGACCAGCTTATTTGTTCCATAGGGACTATGACATGAGTCATTCTTATTGTGACTGCCTATGTCTGATCATTTAGGAAATCTGAGTGACTGCTGAAGACAGATTGCAGAAGACTCAGATACGAAATTGATAAATAATTTTTAATAGAAGGACACAAATGTGTCCTTCCAATGGAAAAGTACCAAAGGTTTCACAGTGCCTAACTAGATGTCTAGCTTCCTATGAATCTCTGCTGGTTAAATGGAGATGTTCTAAAACCAAATGCAAATAAAAGCTAAAACCGCTGTGATTTTCAGCCAATAATCAAGTTATCCAGTTTAAGTTCTCCTTTCATTAGTATACTAGTTTGGTTATCTTTGTAATTTCTTTCATAATGATAATAAAATATAAAAGCTGAATTCAACTGGAGCTTCCAAGCTGCAGCTGAGCCAAGCTCCTTTCCCCTCTTGCATCTGAGTCTGTCCCCACAGTACCCATCATCATTAGGATTTTCCATTTTGTCATCAGCGATATCATTTTGTACAACAGAACAGAGGTAGCATAATAATAGCTTTTCTTTAATGAAACTGGCCATCTACCCAGGGTAGAATATATCCATAATTTGCTTTGCTTTTACTGCTATCTCTCCGTCCCACAGCCCCTGTACAGTCCAAAATAATTTAGGCTGCTTTCAGCTTTTACATTTTATTTTCATTTTAAAATAAATTACGAAGGCAAACAAAAAGACAGGAAGAAGGTTAACTGTATTTTGCAGAACAAACCAGAGGTTGGGTCAGGGGCTGAGTACATTTCTCAGTTTTAACTCATGATAATTCCCAGATCAAGGGACTGCAGTGGCTTAGTGGTGAACTTGACGACCAGAAGTGCTGCATGATGGCGTGAGCTGCCATCTCTGTCAACTCCTGCCAACCTAGCAGTTTGAAAGCAAAGAAATTGCAAGAAGATAAATAGGTACCACTTTGGCAGGAAAGTTAACAGCATTCTGGTGTCTAGTCATGCCTGTCACGTGACCACAGAAACATCTGCAGACACAGACAGCACTGGCTCTTGGGCTGTAAATGGAGATAAGCAACACACCCTAGAGTCAGATATGACTGGCTGATGAATATTTCCCAAATTTGCGTGAAATTGCATATGATACAAAGCATATGAAGTTGCATATGATAGAAAGCAGCTAGTGGACTGAGACAAGGGGGACCTCCTACCAAAATTCTGGGACTCAGCCTCTGGCATAGGCATGAGCCACCTACCATACAAAAACCTCATCTGTTTTAATTATCTCATCTAAATTAAATGTAAAGGAATGAATGACACTCAACTCTTAGACGGGGCATGATGGCAAGTCTTTACTGGTGTTGTGCAGATGTTTGATCAAAGGTAGGGAATTGAAATGAGTTAGGGGTACCATATATATCCAGGCCCTTGTAAGCCAGATGATGTTGGGGTTGTGGCCATATTCTGATATCAAACGGTCGCAGTCAAAGAGAAAGGTAGAGCTTTTGGCCCTCCTTGCCTCATAATTCTCATAATTCAGCCAGAAGCCAGGTTTTGTTCCTCTACAATAGTGCTTCATTAAACTTGCAAAAATCTCCATAACTTTCATAATAAAACCCTTGAAGGGAAAACCCTAATTGTTTAAACTGTCTTCAAAATTCATGGTCAGACCATTATTAATAGCACACTTCTGTAAGTACCTACTCAGAAAGAAGTTCCACTGAGGTTAGTGAAGTCCACATTGTCTTAAGAGCTAGTTCACTTGATTCCTGCACAATTGGTTGTGAATGGCTGAATGTGTGAATTGAATCTATTGCAAAAACAAACAAACCCTTTGGTGGCATTAAATGTCATACATGTAACAATCCATCATGCATGCAAGTCATCATGCAGAAAGCTGCTGACCTGCCTATGTATGAACTTCCCTTATACGTCACCCAAGACACCAGGGCAGAATAAAGTGTCGCCATTTTATTACTCTCATTTAAAGCTGGATCATAAATGACCTCGATGTTATCTTATTAAATACTCCTTCGAAACAAAGTCTGCATGGTGCAGCTACAGGCACTCGCTGGAACAAGGGCAGCTAATGTGCGAGGCCCTTGCAACCAAGTTAATAGATATTTGGAACAGTAGTCAGCAACATAGGTGGCTTAATTAAAGAAAGGACTTGTGTTTCACCGCAAGGAACTAATTTCCTACTGGGTCAAGATTTGTTCAGGGTCCCCCCCCCCCCCAGCTATCACTCAACTCTCTGCACAATTTGCTGTACTCAATAGTCTCTGTTTGGGAAAACATATTAAATGTTATTGAAAGAAAATTAACTAGAGTAAAAGGAACACACAGACCCTACATGCTCACGCACACCTTATATATTTATCTCTCTCTGTAGTGTACCCCCAGGAAAGGAACAGGAGGCAGGGGATGGAGGAGAGCTGTTCAGCCATATGTCTACATGCATGTACACTTTTATATCCCTTTTTACCAAAACAGTGGGAAATTTAGAGGATAATTTCTCCTTTTTGGGGATAGAGAAAAGCTACATCCCAATGGTACTTTCATAACCACTGTCTTACAAAGGCCAAAGCTGAGCCGCAATGGCCAAAGCTGAGGCAATTTAGCTCTACAGCCATTTGAGTGCATCCCTCCCAAAATTTCATACCGAGTTCAGTAAAGAAAAACAAAATTTGTTTTCCAGTCCCGCTGAGACCCAACAAAACTATAATTTTAGCCCAGTGTGCCTATTAGCAGCAGAAGGATGGCGCAAGCTACAGCAATGTGTTTGCTCCTACAAAACTCTTGTAACTACACCTGGAAGACTAGAGGTAAATTATGTGGGTTAAGCTGATGATAGTGGTTATTTCCCTCAAATGGTTGCTGGCATTCCACTCACTGAAGATTATTACTTGAGTGTGCTAAGTAACTACCCATAGTAGAACCCTAACCTGTGGCTCATTTATGCTACAAGTAGGGAATTCATTGTTCAAGAGGTGTGTGCATCCTTCAACCTCTTCCATGGTAACCCTAGAGATGTTGTTTGCTCTCCATTTATGCAGAGATTTTTTTTAAAAAAAACAACCTAGGTCCAGTGACACCTGCATTTTTAGAATATAGCTCTATTTTCACCCAATATGACCCCTCGATATGGGTGCATGCATTTGTGTATGTGCACTTTACCCCATTGTACATCCATGTTCCCAGATGACATGCAACCCTAAGATATTTCTACTCATAGGGCCCAAGGAAAGATTGCCTGCTCTAGTTTTATCCATTGCAGAAGGAAGAAAAGATATACAACTTTAGTTAGGATTAAAGAAAACACTTAACCTACTTTGGAGTCCTGTGGTTAAGAACTGATTTCTGCCTTCTATGCTAGTCATGGGACTCTGTATTCCTGTCATGCATTTCTCAGCCTTCAGCTACAGCTGATGTGAACTGCAGTAAATGGAGGGTCATAATTGTCCACCCTTGCCCTAGCCAGTTGCCTGCTGGAACCTGTCAAGTGTATAGGGACATCATGTTTAATGCCAGCCAGTTCTTCACAAAGCAGGGAAGGGAAATTTGCTCCATGATGGCTCCAGACTCTGTGCTGCAGAATGGGATTTTTAGGATAAGAATCAGATTCTTATAGTGAACGTGAGCCATCCATCCATCAAGAACAAGACTGGGATGCATTTGTGACTGGACTGTGTATACTAGACACATTTCCTTCCTTCTGAAACGAGGAAAAGGAAAAGAACAGATTTCCATAAAAGGAAGAAAGAGAAGAATGCTACTGCCACCCAAAAAGGCTGATTAATCAGTGTCATAATCAGTTCATGCTTAGGCTATCAACTAATGAAATGCCTAATTAATACAGCTGTTGCAGCTTTACAAAATAAATGGCAGTGCTATGGGGTGGTATATAAGTGCAGTTGCTATTTTGAGAAGACAATGGAGAGTGTCAGCTTCAGAAGAAAAGAAATCCATTGTTTCTTTGGAAGTTATCTTGGAACCAGGTCCTTTTAAGCAAAAAACAATCTGGACTTTGTAGGAAATGGATTAGAGAGAAATGAGAAAGGCCCTTTTTAGCAGATGTTGGGAGTGGGGTTCTAGCAAACTTAAGCAACAGTCCCATTCCCCAGGTTATGGACTAGGACCTGGAAGAGCCCGCATGTATGACCTTGAGCAAGCTGCAGAGTTCCAGGTTGCCCTAGAAGCAAGGAATGGTAGACCACTTGTGCATGTTCTCTACTTGGAAAGGGTTGCCATAAATCAGAATCAGCTTAGTGGCACAACCAATAGGGTTCTATGTTTGCCATGGGTAGGGTTCTGGACTCATCATTTGGGGATCAGGAGATACCCATTTAAGGTCATAGGTCCATGATGGTGAACCATGGCACTCCAGGTATTCTTGGTCTGCAACTGCCAGAAGCCCAAGTCAGCCCTCCTGTTGATGAGGGCTTCTGGGAATTGAAGTTCCAGAACACCTGGAGTGCCAAGGTTTGCCATCACTGCCATAGGTAAAGATAAAGGTGGTCCTCGCTGGAAAGGTAAAGGTGGTCCTAGCTGGTGGTCCTCTTACTCTAGGGATTGGTGCTAATTTCCATCTACAGCCAAAGAGCCAGCGCTGCCTGCATCTGCAGATGTTCCTGCACACCTCCCAGTTGCTATTAACCCTCTAAGCCTGAAAATTTTATTTAGCTACAAGCTGAACTCTGAGTCTAATTCAGAGGTCTGAAGCTAAGCCTAGCTTCTCTGTACGTGACATCTCCTTGTTCGCTCCGACTCTGTGGAACCATCTGCCTTTGGAGTTGCGCCTCCAGACAGAGCTATTTCCTTTCAGGAAGGGTCTGAAAACTTGGCTGGTGGGAATGGTGTGGGGTTATGATGTTTCATTGACCCCTCCCCGCTGGCTTATTTAACATCTTACACTTACCCTCTTATCCTTTTTATTCCACTCATTACTTTAGTTAAAGGAATGAGAGGTTGTTTTAAATTGGTTTTTAATCTTTTAATTTGTTTTTTAGAGTTTTTAACTGTTTATTGTATGTCGGTTGTGATCCGCCCTGAGTCGCCTGTGCGAGTAGGGCGGAATATAAATTTTAAATAAATAAATAAATAAAATAAGAACCAACCTGTGCAGCTTTGGGCAAGAATTCTCTGTCTCTTTCTCTCTGCAATTAAGCATAGGATTCTTTAAAAGCTTGAGTTTCTAAGCTGCAAAACATTGCTTCCATCACTTCTCTCTAATTCTAATCTGCTCTCGGCTTGTAATTACAGGCTATGTAGAATGTCTGTTTTGTCCCCAGAAGTGTGGAAAAGTCAACTAAAAATGATGGAGGCGCATGCTCCCAGTCTGAACTCCGTGGTACTTTCACAGTGGTTCTTCACTGCTGGAAATATTGCTAGATATGCTTGCACTGACAGGCGCTACCTTAGGGCTTTCTCCCTGTCATGCTTGAGAGAGATGGTGTGGATGAGATGACTCCCATTGCAAAAGATGTGTGAGTGCATCTCAAGAGCCTCACTTGGATTTATTCAGAAGAGATTTGCCGTTTGCAGTAGCACATGAGCAGGAAATTGCTGATGATAACGTGTAATTCCATCCCAGCCATTCTAAAATCTGAAAATCGGAGATTTTACATTTCATCATAATGAGCAGATAAAAATACAGAAAGCTTGTGCTCACTCAGCCCCTACTCCATGGTTAGTCTCTTGCCACCCCCTGTAGTGCAATGTCTTTAAGAAGCCAGTCAGGAGCCAGGATTTCAAATTTAAAACACAGGCAGAGTCAACAGTGCAGAAAACAGCCCAGAATATGAAACGGCAATGTCTCAAGAACCTGTCTCTTCTTCAGATGACTATTATTATTGCAACCCACTGTCACAGTTGGGCTATACGTTCTCATTATATCTGAAAGATGGCTGGACAAGCTTGAGACTAATAGTCCTTAATAAGGCTTACAGTTCTTGACACATGATTCTTTTGGAAGGCGCTGAAAAAAAGTGAGAGGAAATAAAAGGAAAATGGCTGGAAGCCTTGAAGAACGCTGACAATGTCAAAGGGAGTCTAAAAATAGAGTGTTCTTTTACTCCAAGCACAAAAATACATTGAGGGAATATTAAGTGTGGGATTTATGCTGGCATGAGCAAAGACATGCTCAGGTAAAGGGGGAAGGGACACGTGTTCCTGAACTAATGGGGAACTTTACTCCTTCCAACAGGAATATCCCACACAAACATGGATTTCCCACTGCATGTGACTAGGATGGGCAACTTTGGCAAACCTGTGGAACCAGCTTTTATGTTTAAAATTATTTTAACACTGTCGAAGAAAGCAATACCCTTGTTCCTTACTCCTTCCGGTCCATGGTGTCCTTCCATTTCACCATTAGGTAAAGGTAAAGATGAGGTCATCCTTGTTTGAAAGCCAGTCGTATCTGACTCTAGGGTTCACTGCTCAGCTCTGTTTATAGCCAAAGAGCCAGCACTGTATGCATCTATAGATGTTTCCGTGGACACTTGGCCCAACTGTTTACTTTCCCACCAAAGTGGTCCCTATTTATCTACTTGCAATTTCTTGCTTTCGAACTGCTAGGTTGGCAGAAGCTGGGCCAGAGTTCACTCTATCGTGCAGTACTCAGGAATCAAACTCTGACCTTCCAGTCATTGAGTTCAGCATCTTAACCACTTGAGCCACAAAACTGTAAAGCTGATTTGGTTGCCTAATGTCAAACTTCAACTTGGCGGGTGGGAGGGTAAAAACCCACCCGGGGGAAAAAAACTGCTTACCCAGAGTAGGGGAGAAACTTGCAAATGTGGGAAGGTATCAATTTGACTATTGGTCTTCCAAATGTTGGTTTTCATTAGAGTAGATTCATTCATTCATTCATAGTGCTCATGTAAGTGTTGCCTTCCCATGTTCCCATTGATTCAACAGATCTATTCTATTTCAGAATTAATAAATTGATTTAGGATTACAGTAATACCTCGGATAACGTTTACCTTGGATAACACTAAAATCACATAACATTAAGTAATCTGGGGAGGAGAATTGGATCGAATAACGTTAAGGTCCTATGGGATGGATTGGATAACAACCGCTAAAGCCAAGACTTGTGGAACCAAGTCTTAGCGTTATCTGAAGTATTACTGTATGTATCTTTTTAAATGAACATTAAAGATTGAGAGGATCAGCAGTAGCTGCTGCCTGTTATTAAAATACCTTCTTTTAAAATGCCATAATATGACCTCTAGTGACATTGTGCAGAAAAGAATATGACTCCTTCCACATCCACATTCAGGATTAACTGAACCACACTTTAATAGATATAATTATCTCTCTCCCACCTTCATTATTAGAAAATTCAACTTTATCTGCTGAAACATTTTGATGAAATCTCTGTGGAATTTCACAACACACAAATGATACACAGAATTTTGGGAAATGCTTCATAACGGCTCTTTTCTCTGACATTGGGATGTGCATAAGATGAATTCATGGAGAAAGCATGGGAATGTGCCCACTATCCCAACCGTCTAGGCCTCTGCTGTTCCTGTGTGAAATAAATTTACCTGTACAGTAATACCTCGGATAACGTTTACCTCGGATAACGCTAAAATCGCATAACATTAAGCAATCTGGGGTGGAGAATTGGATCAAATAACGTTAAGGTCCTATGGAATGGATCGGATAACAACTGCTAAAGCCTGTGCAGTTACAATGTATCTCTATGGAGCTTTAACGTTATCCGATCCATCCCATAGGATTTTAACATGCATCGGATAACACTAAAAATCGGATAACACCAAGACTTGTGGAACCAAGTCTTAGCGTTATCCGAGGTATTACGGTATATGCAAGCAAATATCACATGTGCAAAGTGGCCTGTAAGTCCTTATTGAATCTTTCTCTAAATTTGCCACTTACTGTATCCAGGGTGTCACCAGCATTCTTGTGCTTATCTACCCACGTACTTGTCACAATACACTCTTCAAGTGTAAATGGGCTCAATCGGCCATGTTTATCTGGAAAAAAAGAGTTTTGTAAACACTAAATATGGATAGGTAGGGACTTACAGGCCACCCTGTAGAGTGCTTCTACCCTAAACAGGGAACTCTGTATCGTGCAGGTTCTCCAATCACAGATATCATTCAGATGCTCACAGCTTCCGTTTGTAAAATAAATATAGCATATAAAGGTTCAAATGAAGACAGTGAACAGGATCCCACCCACTCTGTTCACATGCTCACTGCCTATGTCACAGTGAAGTGGTAAAATATATAATGAATAACACATATAATGAAGGTGTGAATAGCATAATAAGCTCCCATGAGAGGACTGCTGCTTGTTTGACTGTACTGTATTCACTTGTTTCAAGCAGTAAAACGATGGTCACATGCAAGCGTTGTTTGAGCCATGAATTTCCTGCTTCAGTAGGACGCTGCACTTGATGGACTCTAAAATGCAATGTTTGTAGGATTCTATGAATTTAAATGAACATGTTGTCTGCCCTGTTTTGAAATGAAGTGCAGCGGGGAGTAGAAGCGATTAGAAGCAAATTCTAATTTAGAAGCAAAGTAATTTTTGCTCTTCAGCTGAGTTGTGGAGTTGATGCATGAAATTTTTTATTTATTTATCTGAGCCCAAAGCACTAAAATTTAAAACCAACATAATTTTACAAAAACACGAATCATCTAAATTAATGTCTGCATACATACATAAATAAATAAACAACGTATTTACATATTCACACTCTACGTTTCCAGTATTCAGTGGTTTGAATAGCACTGTCATTTGCTTCAAACAAATCATTGATATCACACTGTACTGGCAAGTTGGCACAGATTAGCAGATGTTCAAAGTCTTGTTTCTCACCACTTTTACATTAATCACCATCATCAATATAGCTCCATCTATTTTGGTTTGTTTTGCATTGTGTCACCACAGTTTCTCAGACTATTCAGCATCTTCTATGTCTCATATTGGAGACATAGAAGCTGCTGGCTTTTATTTCATGGCTCATAACCCTCCAAGTGATATTCTTTTCCATAGTCCAGTTCAACTAACCTCAGTTATAGATGGAATTGGTGTGCTTGTTTTTAGAAAGCTTTTCCTGGACAAACATTGGATGTCTTTGGTCTCTTTCTTTCTTTTTCTTCTCAACTTCTGCTGCTGCTTGTTTTCTAACATCTGTAGGTGCAATAACCATGAGAAATTCTGCCCATGCTAGTCAAGCTAACATGGCCCTTTATGAAACAGGACATATAGTTACATGCTGTTTACAACCGAGGTCGGTTATTAAAATCTTCTCACCATGAAACTATATGGTTTGTTTCATAAAGGGCCATGCTAACTTGACTAGCATGGGCAGAATTTATCCATACTTGACTAGCAGGGGCAGCTTACTCTGCAGCACCGAAATGCAAAGCAGATGAACGGAGAACATTAGGCTTTGCTCTCCATGTAGTATGGGTAAATTGGCAAATGAGATTGTTCCTGACGCATACCTTCTGTTTAATATCTTGACAATGAGGTTTACAAGTTAAAGCATGGCCCAGTTTTACTCCCAGGTATTTTGGATTGTCACAGTGGATTAATTTGTGGCCTCTCTAGGTTATGTTAAGCTTCTTTCTTCCCTTCCTGTTTCATACATGGAATGCACATAGTTGTGTTTTTTTCCGGGTTAGGTCTCAGGTGATTGTTGTCATAATAGGCAGCTAGTTCTTCAAGACCAGATGCCAGCTTAGTCTCTACTTACTCAAACATTGTTCCCCGAGCAGTTATTTCTGTGACATCTACATAAATGAAGGTCCTAGTTGTGGTATTGATCGGCTGGCCACTGGTATAGATATTATATAACACAGGGACCAATACACTTGCTAGGGATGACTATTTTTCTGAATTCTGCATCTGCATTTGTTTTGCCCTGCAGAGTGTCAAAAAAGTCTATTCTTCAATAGGCACTGGATGAGCTGTGCCAGGCGATAGTTGTTAGTAGTTGATCACACCTTCCTTATCAATTTCTTGTGGTTTACTGTATCATATGCAGCTGTGAAATCAATAAGAGCTACTCCTGTAATCTGCCTCCTTTCATATCCATCTTCTATATGTTGGCTTAAATTTAAAATCTGTCTAGAGCATGACTTTCCTGGTCTAAAGCCTGATTGTTCTTTAATGATCACTTCAGTAAGTGTAAAATGCAGCAGCCAGGCTGGTAGTTGGTACTGATCAGTTTGACCGTATCATCCCAGTTCTGGATAGTGTGCATTGATTGCCTGTGGCACACTGTGCCAGATTCAAGGTGTTGACCTATAAAGCCTTGAACGGTTTGGGACCAAGCTATCTGAGGGAGTGTCTCTTCCTCAGGAGTTACACCTGAAGCACTCAGGTATGTAAGCTCCAAGTGGTTGCACCTAGAGAGGCAAAAAAATAAAAGCAATAACCACACTGAAAACTTTTCTCCACCAATGTCCTGGACATTTTTTATTGTTAGTACCTCCTCTTACTGTTGCTGATAGTGTTTTAATATTATCAGATGACATCTGTTTTTGGCTCTTTGGGTTTTTTGTTTGTTTGTTTGTTTGTTTTGTTATTATTTGGATGATTATTACAGTGGCTTTTTATATATACTACAGTACAGTGGTACCTCCCTTAAGCATAATGCGTTCCACGGGATTGCTCTTTAAGCGAGTTTGCTCTTTAAGCGAAACACCATTGTACGTGATCAATTGTGATTTCGGTTGGGGGGGGGGCTGCAAGCCCTGATGTAGTTGTTAAGTGAGTTTTTGTTTGGTTTTAGTTGTTAAGCGAACTGACCATTCAGAGAAAATTCTGCTCTTTAACAAGTTAGTCTCTAAGTGAGGCACTCTTTATGCGAGGTTTTACTGTATTTTGCTTTATGATGTTGGCTATTGGCTATTTATTGGATACTTTATATATTGTAAGCCACCCTGAGGGTGGGGTGTAAATGTAGATAGACAGAACAGACAGTTATATTTAGAGGGAAGAAACATTTAACATTGCTGATTGGCTTTTGATTCAGTTGTTGGGGTGTTCTACAGTTTGTTGTACGTACATTTTATTTACTGTTTGATTCAAATTGTTTTGGTTCAAAACAGCCAATAACTACATTTGTTAAATACTGTCCCTTCCCATCTCCATTCTTGTGTACAAAACAAAGAGAAAGCATAATGAGATTGTCTGCTGCAAGCTCAACAAAAAGCCAGTTCAACACTTGTTTTATCAGATTATTTGAGCCAAAATTGGTAAGGAGAAAAAGGAGAGAAGTGAAACAAAAGATTTTGCTGTGATGCCTTCAGAGTAGCAAACAATGGGCAAAAATTCGTAAAGACCACATTTTAATAACTTTGGCTTTTCTGGAAACGATTAGCCTATTCATAGAATTTAAGCTGTTGGGTGTTTTACATTTTGCTTTACATTCTAATTACAATTTGGATGATTAGTAAATTCTAGCACTATAGTGTTGGAGGTAATGGGTTTACTGATGTAAATATACCAAGGTTTGATTTTTCTTTATACAGGTATGCTAATAAGAACAGAAATTACCCTTAGCCAAGCTATGAGAAGAAAGAGAGAAATAATTTGCTGAATTATTTCCTAGAAACTATTGCTCATTTTAAATTATTACCAGCATGTCACATTTTCCAGCACAGAAGAAAGAGCAGAGTTCTTCTGTTGTAATTGAAAGGACATGCACCGAGGATCATGATTTGAAAATTAAACTAGTAGCTGTTAAAATACAGAAACCATTGAGGTATAAAAGTGATTTCAATTGCATTTTTACATAACACTACCGTAGTTCCATATAAAGTGATATTAGCTTATTCTCACCTCTAGGTATGGGAACAAAACCAATCTCACGCTGATATATGATGACAATATTAATCCAGGATAACAGAAAGCAATCTAGGAAGGTGAAGAAAAACCCCTAGCTAGAAAATTCCTGAGAATCGAGTTCTTCAAAATCATTATTAGCCTTCATATGGCTTATACCAACCTTTTCGGACCGCAGGCCGGTCACATGGTTGAGCGGGCCAGTCACGTGGTTCCATCTAGAAGTGAAATTAAAACATGCCTGTGCAAAACACTGCCACAAATACACCCGAGTTTATGACAGCCATGGGTCATTTACAGCAGTGTTTTGCGCATGCGCGGGCACATTTTACTTCTGCTTCTGGGAGTGGCAAAGGCTGGATGAATTGGCATCTGGGGCCAGATCTATCTCGTGGGCCATAGGTTAGGAACCCCTTGCTTATACTGTCCCCTGCCCGCAATAGAACAATTTTTAATGTTTTATAAATTGTAGCAGAAGAAGAATTGCAGATGAAAAGGATTGTTTAACAAGGAATGGGAAACTGATGGCTTTCAAAACATTACTAAATAGCAATAGTAGTTCATGCCAGTATAGTCAATTTTGAGCAATGATGGGCATTCCATGCTGTCCACTAGCATCTTGGGCAATTAGATCTTTCCCCATCCTGCTTAGACTATAGCAGGCCTTGTTGGTGCTATGCAGTAATGGTTTGCGAGAATTAATTGTGGCTCCTCCACCAAGGCAGACATTTTCTTACAGGCATCATGGATAATGATGGCTGTGAAAATTGGATCCTTAGCAAGGCCCCTATAATAAAACAGAACCTCTTACTGCAGACTAGCAACTGAAGCTTCTACATTGAAGCACACAGGATTGCTCCTGGCTACTCCTGGAAGTCCCCCTTTCTGACAATGGCACCATGAAGTCCTAGCCAAATTCCAATATGAGCTTTACATGTATAAACATTCTTAGAGGACCCATCGCTGGAATGGCAAGGTGCCCATGTTTAAAGACACATTTATAAAATATAATTTATTCCTCCCCACAACAGCTTTAAATAGACTTGAGCAGATAAAAAATTAATCAACTCCAGTGTTGCACTGCTAAAAGAAAAAGGGAAAGAACTGGAGCAGTGAATGGCCACATGACAGCTATAAGAGAAGATGAAGAGTGCATAGATAAAACTCTTTGAGTGCCAGCGGCAGCAGTCAAGGGAAGCACTAGAAGAGAAAAAACAGCAAGGCAAAGCAGAGGGATCCTGATGGGAGAACAAACATAGTGGAACAACAACAACAACAACAACAACAAATGGCACAGCCAAGATGACCTACAAGGAAATCACTGTTATGCAATATGGCTGCAGAAGTGCATTTTGAATAACAGTTCCACCTTGGTGTAATTAGAGTTAATACGGCTTCAGAGAGCATGTGTTGTGAAATGTCATGGTATCTCCCCTTAAAGAGAAGGAAAATAAAAAGCAATAGCAACCAAAGACCTCTTCCCCTGCTTTCGCTACTCAATTTCAACGAGGGAGGAATCTGCAGAACAAAATCTAGTATTAATTCTAGGGAAACTATCAGCAGCTTTAAAGAGTACATTCCAAAATAGCCCTGTGCTATGAAAACATACTTAAATAAGAAAGAACTCCAATTGGAGTACTGTATTTCTTTTCTCTCCCCCCCCCCTTCCAAGACAACTTTATAAGCATTTATGTCTGGCTCATACTAAGTGCAGTTTAGTTGTGATGAAGTCTCTTGGCATTTACATGTTATTTTGACTGAAGCATCAGAGCATGAGTTTTCTTCAGCCAGAATCATTATCTTGCCTAAGATGCTGGTAGCACCATCAAAGGGAGAGTATGTGAAATACAGGTGCAGATGCTCAAATCATCATGGGAAGTTTCAACTTCAGAAGGAAGGGAGGATGGGCAAAAACAAACAAATCCTTCCTTCGTCTATAGCAGTGGTTTCCAACATGGGGCACACGCCCCACAGGGGGGCTTCAGTTCCCAGAAGCCAAAGTCAGTACATTGGCTGATCAGGGCTTTGGGGAATTGACTGAGGGTTCTGGGAATTGAAGTCCAAAAACCAAAGGTTGGGAAACACTGTTCTATAGCATGGAGGAACAGTAGATATACAACTGGTGGCAAAGCTGTCATTCACTTCATTCAGACTGAGGCTGTCTGTATTTCTGCTGTCTCATAATATATTTTATGTAAGCACAAGATGGCAGATTACATGATTTAGACACAGTCAGGAATACACATACTTGGTAAAATGTTCAGAACATTAAAACAAAACAAAAAGTAGCAGGCAGAGTCTAAGGACACTACCGTCAGGGTGCGTTATACTTCTGCTTCCGGGAGCAATGAGGGATTCGTGTGCCAGATGAATAGGCATCAGGGGCCACATCTAGCCCCTGGGCCATAGTGACCAGCTCCCTGAACCATGTGATCGGCTCTGCTCTAAAACAACATTTGTCACTGTCAAATTATGTGGAAATGCTGCCAACACAAGTGTTTGGCTTCTAACATCCAACTCTGTGGCAGCTGTGGTGGTGGGATGGAGCTCCCCCACACCCTCCGGGTCCTGCTATCGACAACCAGAAGGGAGAAATTACCGGCAGCTGCAGGTGGGAGAGGGATGCTGTATGTACGTATGATACTTGATTAATTGCATTGCTATATTGTATTGTTAGATTTATTGTTGCATTGTACTGTTCAATTGTATCATCATATTGTTTCCTTATATTGCTATATTGTGTTTTTGATTGTTTTGCTACTTTGTTTTACTCGATTGTATTTCTATATTCTGTTGCTCGTCTCATCTCATTGTATTATATTGTGGATTGTTTCATTGCTGTGAACCGCTCTAAGTTGGTTTTTACCAAGTAGGCTGGGATACAAAATCAAATATGTAACAGAAGGGACCTGCCTCTTGGGTAGACCCCAACATCTTCTGGATTGCACTTCTCTGGCTGGACAACCCAGGCCTCAGATATGTGTAGAAAAGGTAGCATAAGGCCAAATAACCACTCCAAGTTTCTCCAAGAAATATATTGAAAGCATTGTAACATACAGGATACAGTTCATCAAAAGATTAGCAAGCATTTCAAAGAAGAAATTAACCATTAAGGTTCCAGGGAAAGCACTCCGGCTCCCCTCCTTCCTCTGGCCCTCCTCCTTAGGAATTCCAGCCCATGATCTTACAGCAAGGCATGTCAATCACATATTCACTTTCATTTTTGCAATTCCATGTGGCTCAATTGATTTGAATTCTTCTTTCTTCCCCAGACCCAGAATCACCATTTTAAGTGTACTAAAACTTAATTAAGTGGGTAACAAGGCTAATAGAAAAGTACCTTTAAAAAAGGGGCGATTCTATGACACGGTTTTCCTTCAGGGAGAAATTTCAATCTGACACAAATTAGAGAATTACTTTGATACAGATAAGCATAATAAAAACACGATAAAAGCATAATAAATGCAAAGCAGTTCTTCCTTAATAAGGAGGCACCCTTAGCATTTCAGGCAAGCAACGAAGCAAAGCAATACTTTTCATCCCCCTTCTCTTCTCTTACCTGTTATAAGTGAAAGAGGCTTTCTTAACCCCTGCATTACTTAGCAGATAAAGCAGTAAATAATATGAAAGGCAGAATTTCAAAAAAAAAGTGAATATAGAACAGTAAATCAGCATTGAAAGGCAATGAGAAAGAAGCAATGAAACAATGCGAGCAATTCAGAACAGAAGCTAACATATAAGAACTTATTTTGAAAACATCCTGGGAACATTGCCAATTTACTGGAATGAAGGCCAATCCTTTAGATAACAGATTTTTGAAGTCCACAACCAGTCTCAGTCTTTATGATGTAATGTCAAAATACAGTCCAATTAAAATTGTTGATTTCTTCTCTTTAGATTAGAATTTAGCACACAGTCTCTTCCTCCTGCACCAATTCTTACAAACGGCTAGGTGACTTTGCCGCCAGTTCATACCTTTGTTATGTTTCTAAATATTGTGTGGTGCGGTTATTTGCTGGACTAGGCTGGGGAGTAAAAGGCTTGGAGAACTTGCAATTCAAACTAAAGCTACTTGTAAAACTGCCCCACTTTAGTGCTGCATAAAAACACATTTGTCATACAGGCAATTACTGTGTTGGTCCTATGCTAACCACTTACGATTGAAATACTGTAGAATGAAATATGAAAGAAAAAGCTAAAGAAGGTAATCCAGAATTACAGTAAAACCTTGGATAACGCTAAAACTTGGTTCCACAAGTCTTAGTGTTATCCGATTTTTAATGTTCTCCAATCCACGCATCGGATAATGTTAAAATCCTATGTGATGCATTGGATAATGTTAAAACTCCATAGAGTTACATTGTAATCAGCACAGGCTTTAGTAAACGTTATCAGATGCATCCCATAGGATTTTAACGTCATGCGATGCAATTTCCCCCCCAGATTGCTAACATTATGTGGTTTTAGCATTATCTGATGCAAATTTTATCCGAGGTACTACTGTATTCTCTTATTTTCTCAGAATATATGAAAGGGCCTCTGAGTAATGTATGTCACTGGCCTCAGCATTAGTAGCAAATACGGAGAAGGATTAAAAAAATCAATTTTTACTGACCTACTCAATTATTTCTTGTCAAAACACTTGCAAAATGATTAGGCATTAAATGATTAAAATTAAAAACAGTCCTTGGGTTGTGTTTCAGCTCATCAGAGTTGACACAACATAAAAAGGATCAAGAGGTATGAACTTGTTGTTTAGCAACTGCAGTAATTACTAATCTGACTACACGCATACATTGCTTATCAACCAAATGTATTAACAAAATCAAGTGTTCCCCTTTAATGGCATCCTAAGAAAGCCTGCTGGAAAATGGTCTCAGTTTCTGACACAATGCAACTACAAACGTTGGGAAAATAAGTCACAGCTAGCACTGAGACTGATTTCTCAGAATTGCATTTGGGTTTATTAGTGAATTTAATTATTTTAGCATACTTATTCTAATAGCTTTAATTCTTTGGTATTAAATAACTTTCAGAGAAAGAAAAGGAGAGGGGTTATGGGGCTGAAACTTGATGCTATTTGTTAAGCTGCTTCAGAAAAAAAGTAGAAGCAGTGACAGACTTTACTTTTTTAGGATCTAAGATCACTGCAGATGGTGATTGCAACCATGAGATTAAAAAGGCGACTGATTCTGGGGAGACAAGCTATGATAAATCTGGGGAACATAATTAAAAGTAGAGACATCACCTTGCAAACCAAAATTCACATAGTCAAGGCAATGGTATTCCCGGTGGCAATGTATGGTTGTGAGAGCTGGACCATTAGGAAAACTGAGCGCAGAAGAATAGATGCCTTTGAAATGTGGTGTTGGAGGAGAGTTTTGAGAGTCCCCTGGACAATGAGGAGAACAAATACACTAGTACCTCGGATAACGTTAAGACTTGGCTTCACAACTCTTAATGTTATCCGGTTGTTAACGTTATGTGATGCATTGATCCCACAATGGTTAAAAACAGCCGGTTCAACCCCCAACCCAAAGGCAAAAGGCAGAGAGATTCGCCCTGCTTCCTCACTATTAGCCTGTGCCTTTTGCCGTTGGGTTGGAGTAGAACATGGGCGCCTGTTCAACCCCCAACCCAAAGGCAAAAGGCAGGACAAATCCCTTGCTGTTAGCCTTTGCCTTTGGCTGGAGAAACACAAACCTAACAGCAAGTGATCTCAAGGTTGGGGAATTTGAGGCAAACATTTGCATTGCACAACGTTATCTTGACACACTAAAAAAAACTGTGCATGCGTCAAACGGACATTTTTTATTTTATTTTATTTTGCTCCGCCCACTACATCATGATGTCATGACGTCATGACATCAGCTATGCCCACGACGTAATGACGTCACGGTGGAGTAGCGGAAAATTTAACAACCCACCACTGAGTGGTATGCTTTGGTAGGAGTTACAGAAAACACCAATTTCATGTACTCACATTTGCACTGCTTATAAGTCTCATGGTACAGTATTTTGATCTTGTTCACAATGATGTTGCCAAAACTTCAAATTGTTTTCAAAATTCTCTCTTCTGCTGAAAAACAACAAGAAGAAAACTCCACACCCATCCTTAATGCACACCCCCTTACAAAGCTCTTTAGAGAATTTCAATCTTGTGATACTTCTTGGAAATTCTATTATGACATTTGTCCTGGGCAGCTTGTCACGGACGGTAAGTCAATGGGTATTCAAACAGAAAATAGTATCCTCCCAGCTAATAAGGAAGAAAGAAATATTGTACTGAAATAAGAATCAAAAACAACTAGAAAAATGGAAGGTGTTGAGAAGAATATGGTGTTGAGGCCACATGTTGAGAAAAGATTTAGTATCTTGGGATATAAATAAAGCTCTCAGGACATAATCTGTTATAATGACCTAAGAACTCCACCATGCTCAGCAGGGGTCTTGAAAGAGTTTGTTCTCTTACCCATTTATGCAACATATTAGACACAAACAGGCAGTGGTGGGCATCAGCAGGTTCACACCGGTTTGCCAGAACCGGTAGCAGAAATTCCGACTGGCTCCGCCCATCCAAGTTTTGAAATAAAGTAGTCCTAATTCAGGTGCAATGCATGGCTTCCCCTGGCCACGCCCACCATGCCACGCCCACAGTGGGGTAGTAAAAAAATTTTGAGCCCACCAGTGCAAACAGGGTTTTCCACAGCATCATTACTATATTATATATTACTATATTATATATTATAGCATCTCTGATGTATTTTTTAGGATGTCCTGATGTTTTGTAATTTGTAATTGTTACTGGAGATTTTTGGGATGTATTTGGATATGTTTTGTTATGCTATTCTTGCTATGTGATATTTGTAATTTGCTATGTGATATATGTAATTGTTTTTTATGCTATGGAATTTTGCTATGTAATTGTAACTGTTTCCTCTGTGAGCCGCCCAGAGTCGCTGTGCGAATGGGGCGGCATATAAATTGAAATATGCAATACAATCATTATGGGGTCTTGTTTTATTTCAGTTACTTTCCTCCTCTTATATTTTGAACCAATGCAGATATTTATGGGAGCCATTAAAGCAGGGGTGCCTAAACTAAGGCCCGGGGCCCGGATGTGGCTACTGACACCAATTCATCAAGCCCACAAAGCCCTTGTCGCTCCTAGAAGCGGTAGTAAAATGCTCCCAGATGAATTGACATTGGGGGTTGCATCTGGCCCCCCGGGCCTTAGTGACCAGCTCCCTGAGCCATGTGATCGGCCTACAGCCCAAAAAGTTTGGGCACCCCTGCATTAAAGCCTCTGTTTTTGTCTATTTATTTATTATATTTATACCCTTCCCATCTAAGAGAGTTTACTACTCAACAAGCACAATAAATTTTGGATTCTGCTTTAATTCAATCAGCTATTTTGATACGTGTCTCTCCCTTTCAGCCGTCTCCTCCCCGGCCACCCATCAATATGCAAAATTCTAGTACCCTGGAGCAACTAGGAAATAGGAGAAAGTGGCCATATAGTAAACAGTTTTATTTAAAACCTGAACATTGATTTTCCTCAGTTTGGTAAAGAAAGGGCTTCTCTCTCACTGCTCATAGCGAAGTTCCCAAATGTATGTAGAAGTACTGTTGTAGAGACTGAAAAGCTTATTATTGATTCATTATGCCTGGCTTCATCTCCTCAAAGACCTCAAAGTATGAGGACACCTTGCCCTCCCTTCTTTGCAACTCAGCGGGGCATGATAGCATGTATAATGTCAGATGGAGACAACATCTTCTTAAACAACTTTCTGAGATACAGAAAGCAACAAACTGCAAGTAACCACAGGCATGGATGTGGCTAAACTTGATGCAGGGCCAATCCTGTCTAGGCAAAAGGCTAATGACTACCTCAGGAAAGCAGATTTTAAACCTAACTCCAGCTTGCTCTCTATCTCAAGCCGTAAGCTACTAGCTTGCCCCATGAGAGAGAGGAAGAGAGAGAGGAAGAGAAAACTCACACTTCTGAAATGAAATTTGGGAACTGAAGAAATTACTTCATTCAAAATGCAATATGTGAAATTTTTAAGACTGTTGTTCCACCATGTCGAGTAGAAACTAAGCAAAGATAACAAAAAATGAAGAGTGAAAGTCTTATCTGCTTAAAAGAAGGTTGCAAAACTCAACACTGATGTTTGGAAAGTAGAATAGAATTCATGACGAAGTCTGCTATGAGCCAGTGTGAGGTCACTGCCTCAGGGGGCAGATAGGGTAAAATCTCCTTCACCCCCCTAAAATATCTTTTTTGCTCCAGCAAATAATAAAACCCACAATGGTGGGTAATGGATTAAAACAGGCATTCTCAACCTACACCCCCTGATGCCAATGCATCCAGCCCCCAATGCCCTCACCGATCCCGGAAGCTGAATTAAAACATGTCCTGTGCATGTGCAGAACGTTCTGCACACACATGGCACACATTTTACTTCTGTTTCCGGGTGGGAGGCACCACGTGACTGGCCTGATCAACAATCCAGGAGGCGTGGTCAGGCCCAAAACCCAAAAACTTTGAGGAAGCCTGGGTTAATACTTTGAGACAGAAATACAGTACATTTGTTCACAAGTGCTATAAGACAGACACAAGGACAGAAATGTTTACACTGTTTTCACTTTGTTATATGTTGACAATAGAACACAAGTGCAAAAGCATGAGATATATCAGAAAACAAAATAAACAAAACAAAATAAAAATAAAATAAAAAACACTAGCACTTTAAAGACTAACTGCTTTATTTTTTATTTTATAAAAGCATGAGAGTGATTCTTGCTTCTTTCTCAGGCTGTAAATTGTTCAAAACTGGATTATTTTTCATATATTTTTATTATTTCATCTTCAATACAGATTCTAAACGTTGCCGCTATAGCTCAAGTGCTCTTGTGTGACGGCAACCCTGTGTAGAATAGGCTAGAAGGGTCCTACATAAAGCTCCATTACTGCTTTATGCAAACTGACATAATACATACTCAGAAAGAACAACAGTAGCTCTTGGAGGACAGAAATTGATCTTTTCTATTATGGAAGGTCAAATTCTGTGCATCTGTCCAAAGGAAATTCTGCAAAAATAAATAAATCAATTTTTGTATTTCTTTTTCTTCTGTGTCTAGGCCAGATGTGAAACTGCCAAAACGAAGGCACCTTTTGGTGAGTTCATTCTGCAGTTCCTTTCGCCAGACCTTGTCCTCTGAATCAATTCCTAGTGTTTGTGCCAAACAAAAAGTGTGTGTACACCAACAGCCAGCAGACTAGGTATTTGGAAATGACTGCAGTGTGGGTATACTGACTGGACTCTGAACAGTGGGAATGGCCACAAGAAATGCCAGCTGCATTGAGGAAACAAAAGGCAGGTTGAGATCAGGAGTGGGCAAATACCCTGGGCAGCGGTGGAAGGCAGACTGGAGGAGAGAGTTTATGCATGTGTTCTCCAGTAGCTGAGCCCAAGTCCTGCCAACACTCAAGCAGCTTCTTGCAGTGCATGCACTGAACCATATAGGCATGTGTTGAAAATGCCTCCAAATTACTGACTTCTTTGGACCTTAAATTTTTTTACTGCATGTTTCTAACTGGGATTGTTAACTGTAATTGCTACTAGTTCCAGCTACTGGTGGGACAAGCGCACCTGGGGTGAAAGCAGTGTGACATGTTTCTGAAATAGTGCCCACCTGAGTTCCCTCAGTCTTTTCCTCCCTTATATCCAGTGGTGAGCTTCAAAATAATTTACTACTACACTGCAGGCGTGGCTATGTGACTGGGCGGGCATGGCCTGTTGGCCATGTGACTGCTCTTCTCTATAGAGTGATGAAAATAGAAGACCCCTCTGAAGCCATTTCCCCCTTTGTCCAAGGCTTTTCCGGGGCTCTGTTTCACCCCAAAGCGCCTACCCAGCCACTCCGGAGTGGCTGGGGATGCGCTTCGGGGTGAAGTGGAGCCCTGGAAAAGCCTTGAACTAAGGGGGAAATGTAGTGGTTCATCTCTGAAGCCTCTTTGAGGACAAGGAGGAGGTGGGTGGGGCCAGCCAGCTTTACTACTGATATGCCCGAACTGGTCCGAACCAGCTGGAGCCCACCATTGCCTATATCAGATGTACTTGAAGGAGAGTTCCCACAAATCATGATGCTGCTTTGCACAGGAGAGATTTGTGGGAGTAAACTTTTTCTTGATTATGGTGGAGCTGCATGGTAGGGCTATAGAAGGCAATGTCTGCTGTTCTCCATCAATCAATCAATCAATCAATCAATCAATCAATCAATCAATCAATCAATCAATCTCACACCCACACCCATCCACCCACCCACACATATATGCTCCATTAACATGTTTCTAATCTTATTCCTGAGTGATATACCCCACGATATACGCCATGAGTCCAAACATAATATATTTCCCTGTTAATTTATAATATAATAATCTGTAAATCTACTAATCCTATATTTTATTCCTGACTTTATTAAGTAATAAATATACAATGAGATGTAGAAAATGTAAGTGTAAATTGAAGGTTCAGAAAAAGACACAGAGAAAACTGCTACACTGCAGGCTTGCACCACTGCTTATCCTAACAGTTTATGGTCAGGGAATTTATAAGCAGACTGAGTCCTTTCAGTCAGAAAGAACCAGTGTGAAAAAATACCTTCTGCTTTCTATGACTGCTCCTAGAGTTCATTAGCACAGTCAGACATCATTGGCAGATTTTGCTCTTATCCCAGGAGACACTGAGTTCTTTTCCCCATTATCCTTGGTGCCAGAGTATCTGAGGAACTTAAGTTTCATTCCTCATGAAATCATTCCAGGATGGCTGTGACATAGGTTTCAGTTGCACTTCTTCCTCTAGCAAGCAGTAACGTAACCTTCTGTTTTCAGATCTGTAGGAATAAATGGGACTCTGAATATTAGAAATGATTAGTTCAGATAGTCAGAACTTTCAAACTTGGATTCAGATATATTTGGAACTATACGTTTGGAACTATACGTTCCAAATATTTCAAAATTCAAAGACACATTCCTACTTAAAAAAGAGGGCAAGGGACTGTAAAAGAGAGCTATTCAATGGCACTACTACTGCAAAATTTGCACAACTTCAATCAGCATGGAAAATCCTGATGCATCTATTCAAGGTTTTATAACATTTTAAAACATGCTTTTCCAGTAACCTGGCAATATTTTTTTTAATTCATTACAGTATTTACACAACTGTGGAATTTTACATTTTAATAGTACTGTAATTGTTATGTTAAAAGATTATCATCATCATCAAAAATACCCTTGATGTCAACACACATATTGTTAAAAAAACACATCCATTGTTTAAAAAGAGCCCTGGTGGGACAGTGGTTAAAACAGTTGTACTGCAGCTAGAACATTGCCCGTTCGATCCTGGCAGGGATCAAGGTTGACTAAAGCCTTCTTTCTGAGGTTGGTAAAATGAGGACCCAGCATGTTGGGGGCAAAATGCTAATTACCCTGTGAACCCAGAGAGTGCACTAAGCGCTACGGGGCTGTATATAAGTGTAATTGCTATTGCTAAAAGTTCTCTCACAACCTTGAAAACTTTGTACAGTGTTCTGTATCAGTACTGCAAAGTAACAACAATGGCAAATTTCTTCCCCAAAGAATGATGTGTTATGAGTGAGCCGGTCATTTCTAAAGTGCTATTTCCCTAAGCAGCAGTTGTCTCCATTTTGTTTTCTACAAAGCTGAAGTTGTGAAGGCTAGTGAGCTCCTGTCTCTGTCCCAGCTCCTGCCAACCTAGCAGTTTGAAAGCAAGAAATTACAAGTAGATAAACAGGGACCACTTCGGTGGGAAAGTAAACAGTGTTCCATGCACTCCAGTGTCTAGGCATGCCTGCCACATGTCAATGGAAATGTCTGCAGGCGCAGACAACGCTGGCTCTTTGGCTATGAAACAGAGATGAGCACTGAACCCTAGATTTGGATATTACTGACTTTCGAGCAAGGGTGACCTTTACTTTTACTAAGCTACATTTAAACGAAAATTAAGAGCACATTTTATTCCCAATGTATTGCAATGGCTGTAAGCTGGCATACTATGCTTTCTTCTTCTTTTACATTATACCTTACTCATCACTACTGCCTACTATGGCTTTACCTTCCCTCACCTGCCTTACTAAAGCTATGCAGGTAAGCAGGACTAGAGTTGCTTCACCTATCATATCATCCTTCCTCATTTGCCATTCCTCTCCCCACTGCCGCCATGGAGTCCAGCATGACTCAAGTCATGTCAAGGCTCAGAAGCAGGTATCAATGAGCACTGTGACGAATGAGGCAGCGTGTCATGCGAGACTGTTTAAACAAACATGTAGAATGTAGATGCTTTCAAACCCAGTCCAAACACCTCAGATCTTTCCCTCCTCCGCTGCCCACCCTTATCCATGGCATCTCCTCCTTCAAAGCAGAAGATTAAGCTCACCATAAACATGAACCGGCGTATAGAATTCGCACAGAGCTTTGAGTGGTGCCACAAGGAACAGCCACTAGAGAATTACAAATTGCTTTTGGAGACACCACTCTCCCTTTACAGCACCTTAAAATAAAAGTATACATATCTTCTTTCTATATGGCACTAACTTGTAAATTAGCCTTTAATGGAGTATAAATGATGTCCTGAAAGAACTGCTTATGCAGTAATATTTATGATCCAGAAAATTGCAAATATTTACAAGATCATAGGTGTTAATAGTCTGTCAAAAATGTTTCTATATTGTACATACATTAAACCCCCAGTTTAAGACCACATGGGGGGGGGGGACTACCCTTCTCAAGTCTTATATAGGATTTCATTTGAATGCCTTGTATGCCAATCTCTATAATTAGACTCTGCCAAATATAGACTCAAAACAATTTCAATAAATATGCTTTCTCTCCAGAGCCCCTTTATTTTACAGCTCAATACTGCCAGCCTATGTGAAATGTCTGCAACATGGTATTCTCAGAGGAAAAATGAACCTTCCATAAAAATTCTAAGGATCATTCCAAACTGTCTTGTGGTCATGGCAGAAAAACCCCATGGAGAAAGGGCAGTTCAGGCAGAGTCAGCCACCAGCTGTAATCTGTCGTTTACTTATCCTAAAAACAGCCCGCTAACTTTGCCTACTTGGTTGACTGCCAGTATTTGAGTCTATAAATACATTTACCCCAGACAGCATGGGAAGTGATCAAGGATTATGGGTATTATAGTCTCAAAATCTACAGAGCAGCAAGTTGGAAGAGGCTGATAAGAGATTTGCTGATTCTCTGAATTTCAGCTAAGGAGAGGTTTTGAACAAAGAGAGAAAGTGTAGCCTTCATCCTAATTGCAGCATCTATGACAGTGATGGCGAACCTTGGCACTCCAGCTGTGTTTGGACTTCAGTTCCCAGAACCCCTGATCACTAGGAGTGCTTACTTGGGCTTCTAAGAATTGAAGTCCAAGAACAGCTGGAGTGCCAAGGTTCGCCATCACTGACCTATGATTGGGACTCTGCTGGCCAGAAAATTTGGTGAAAAGCTGGTAACTATTCCAAGGTCCAATTCTCTCTCTCTCTCTCTCTCTCTCACACACACACACACACACACACACACACACACAAATTAATACTTTAGGTCAGGAGTTCTCAACCTTTTTAAACCGGGTCATAATCCCTCAGACAGCTTCAGGGTCTGGATGGCCATTTTGCCCTTCCTCCCGCACATTGCACTTCCTGGTGTGGTGGAGGTGGTGGTGGACCACATGAAATGGTGCCTTGAGCTGCATCCGTCCCACAGGCCACAGGTTGAGAATCCCTGCTTTAAGTACTCAAGAAAATACAATAATGATTTTCAGCTGTTGGCCTTTTTTTAGCCCTCTCAATTCCTCATCAATTCTAGAGTTCCTCCCAGTTATATCAGTAATATGAATACTTCCTTACATGATAGGTAGCTCACCATCACTGCCAATGGCTGTTCTTGTGAGTCCCGGAGGAGAGGTTGCACTTCAGTGGTATAGCACATGCTTTGCATGTAGAAAATCTTGGCAAAACGACAAGTTTAGTAAGGCTGTCTTGCAAAGCAAACAAAAAACAAGCCCATCAATGCTTTATGGAGAAGACCACCCAAAAAGTCTGCTTCAGATTAAACTGTTTAATTTGGGGGTGAGGAGGAATCGGATTAACATTGAGATGCATGTTTGACCAGAGGTAAAACCTATTAAAATTCACTCTGAACAAGATGTTCAGCTTGTATGTATTTGCAGAAAATGGTAAAAAAAAATTGTTTTTTTACTTAACATAAACTTCCTGACCTCTTTATTTGGCAAATTAGTTTGCATTGTTTTCTGACTGGTTATCAGGATGTAATTGTGACTGTCTTGTGAGTTAGGCATATACCTTTCAGGAAATCTTCTCATGGCAGGACAAATGTACTGTATCTAAACTTAGTATTTTTTCTAGTTTGATCCTGAGCCCAAACTGATGAATGGAAGAGTTAGCAAAAAGGAGCAGAACATAATGTGAGGGAGAGCCATTTCAGAAAATGTCTGACTTGTTTCACAAATGGTAATGAAATGTCTGTTTCTTGTAAGTCCTCCTGCTACACATTTGCACAAGTTCTGTCGAAAACCATGATACAATACTTCCTCAAAAAATGGTTCCAGTGATCTCAGTCTGGTTAATTTTAATTGGTGAGGGTGGGAGGTAGTTTCTCAGTGTTTTTAGGAATTTTAAAGGTCTCTATATTTTAAACATTGGGGATTTTATGTACGCTGCCCAGAGTCGCATGTTGATTGGGGCATCTATACAAATTGAACAAATAAATTAATAAATTAACCATCTTGAGAAATTTGATTAGTGGTGGATGTCTAATATGACAGACAAACAGACAGACAGTCATAGAAACATACACTCCTATAGCCATTCATACAGTCATATAAATCTTCAGTCTGCATTCATTTACTGTACAGTAGTTTGTCTTGGTTTAGTGATTTACACCACGTCCTCCTCTGGTTTACATCATCAGAGGATCCAGGCTTATTTATTTTAAGACCTTGAATTATCCAGTAAATAAAATCACATGTAATTCACATCCTAAGTTTATACTGTAATAACTTTAATGCAGTCCCAAGGAATCACATTAGCTGAAACACAGTTGCTGAAACATGTTACGTGCTTTTAGACTAAAGAATCTACACAGTAATCTGATCATTTCATACTCCTAGGTCGCTGTTGCTTGAAAGCCAGTCATATCTGACTCTAGGGTTCGGTACTCATCTCTGTTTATAGCCAAAGAGCAAGCGCTGTCTGCATTTGCAGACATTTCTGTGGACATGTGGCAGGCATGACTAGACACTGGAGTGCACGGAACACTGTTTACCTTCCCACCGATGTGGTCTCTATTTATCTACTTGCAATTTCTTGCTTTCCAACTGCCAGGTTGTCAGGAGCTGAGAGATGGGAGCTCACTCTGTTGGGCAGTACTCAGGTCTCAAACAGCTGACCTTCCAGTCGTCAAGTTCAGCATCTCAACCACTAAGCCACCACATCCCCACTCAGCCTCCTAGCATAAACAAGGACTTCTAAGGGAGCAAAACAAGTTTTAAAATGCTCATCTCACAAAAACACTTTCCATTTCTTTGAAATGCAAGAAGTTATGTACAGTTAGGTCTGAGATTCGATGCATTATTAAGATCCCTAAATGGCATGGGAGAGCTCAAAATACATAGCAAAAATGTCTAATAATTCCTGTGACCACAACCTTTCTGGCCTTTAATCCTTTGAACTGAACTACCCCTACCACAAGGAAGGATCAACATGGAGCAATACAAAAAAGCAAAGTGTTATTAGAAGTTTCTCTCTTGACTCCAGTGGGGATTAGAATAGGACTCTGGAATTTCTTCTTGAAAGACCCATACTTTCCTGTTATGGCGCATTCCAAATGCTTTAAACCAGTGGTTCCCAACGTGGGGCCCATGCCCTACAGGGGGACTTCAATTCCCAGAAGCCTAAGTCAGTACATTGGCTGATCAGTGCTGTGGGTAATTGACTTATGCTTCCGGGAATTGAAATCCAAAAACCAAAGCATTTGGGAAACACTGCTTAAAACAATGGCCATCAACAACATCTTCCCTATCTGCAGCTCCCTAATACCTCAGAGAACAGTGTGTAATGCAATAGCACAAAGCAAACAATGGATGTTTGTACCTTTTTTTTTAAAAAAAGTCCTTTTCTTTGGCATTTTTTTTAAAAAAATACTGATAGTCCTGTAGACTATCAAAATTTCATGTGTCTGGTGCCACCATCTGAACCAAATTAGCATCATGAAACTAAGATTTCAAGACAAATAAAAATACTATATCATCTTAATAAAAGCATCATGCGGCATGGGAAAATGAAGGCAAGAAAGACATAATTTTATAGGTCTTGCCCCAGCTCCACTTTCTGCAAGCTGAAATTTAAAACTACTCAAAGAAGCTCACATCAGCAGCCACATAATGAATCTGCTACAAATTTTGGGCCTGGTTTTTGAGCTCACTTTCCACAAAAGCCTTTGGAAACAATAGGAAGACGGCCGGCATGACGGCGGAATAGTCCTCGTGGCTTTGAACTGTACGGGTCAAGGAGCCGACATGGCGTTTATCAAAGCACGCTTGAAAGAGGGAGGCCTTCCATACAGTCCCTTTCATGACAGATGCCAGAAGATGAAAATGGGGTCTCAAATATAACCCTTCGTTTTTATGGCATCCTTATAAAATGATCACAGGAACCTGCTCTTTGGACGCCATTACGGAGGGCTGTCTGAGGGAAAAGATGAAATGCAGAAGGGCGGGGAGGGGAGAGATAAAAGTCGCCAAAGAGAACGAAAGAGAGAAAGATCACGTTAGATCTTGCAGAAAATTTTTCTGTTCCCGAAATAAAGCAACAGGCGATTGCATTCAGAAATGGGGGGCCAACCATGTCTTCTGTTTGGAAGTAATCTCTTAACATTTCCCCAGTTAAAATTACTTTTAAAAACATAGACGCAAGATGTAGTGTCACACTTGGAGTGGCCACTCACATTGGCAAGAGGCAAATACAGGGGAAACAGGACACAAACACACCACCTCTTTTACTCCGTGTTGCCCAGAATACATGGAAGAGAAAGGCAGGTCTGCGAAAATCATCGTTGGTGAACTAACACCTAATTTATCTTGGAATAATTACCTTAGAAGTGCAGAGCTGTAAGTGACTCTATAGATGATTGAGTCCAGCCCCTGTCAAGGAGGCACAGTGGGGAATCGAACCTCTAACCTCTGGCTCCGCAGCCAGATAGCCATAGTTGTAAAGGGCTTGAAACCTGAGTGTTCAGCTGCATTCATGCCATTGCACACCAAAGCACAAAAGCAGTTTCTATTTTTTCTGGCTTGACTGATCTGCAGAGCGGCCTGTAGGCAGTGGTGGGATGTCAAAAAAATTACTACCCCACTGTGATGTCATCACAGTGTGGGCAGAGCTGATGTCATTACGTCATGACTTCGTGAGCAGAGCCAAAGAAAAATAAAAAATAAATAATAATTAAAAATAAAATAAAAATAAGTGCACACACACACACACACCTCAACCTACCCACCCACCAACCCACAACACAAACCTGTAAATAAATAAAATAAAAATACTTTAAAATACACCCACCTACCCACCCCAAACACAAATCAACCAGAGCTTTTAAATCAGAGCTTAAAGCTTATTCTGGCTAATCTTTCTCACACTAGGTCAGATGGAAGGAACTACAGAATGAACTCACCACAAGATGGCTTCATTTTGGCACTTTTCAACTTTTCAACAGTTAAAGAAGTTAGGTACTAAGTCTTTGCCTAACCAGTTCTCTAGGATAATATGCCTTAATGTAAATGTAAAACAGCTTTACCCCCTTAAGGGTTCTTCAATTGGAACAGCAATTGGAACAGCACAGGTGTAGCTTACTGATGAGGTAACTCCAAGACTTTGCTTAAAAACCCCAAGCCACGCCGCCAGGCCTGCCAGCCGCCAAGCTGGCCGACCGGCCGGCAGGCCTTTTTAGGAACTGTGGTAGTACGTCAATATAGGTAAATGTATTAAACACACATTAAAATACACACAGACACACCACATCCAAAGGTGAGTCACTTACCCTGGGGAGCAGGCTATAGGGAGCTTCAGGCTAGCAGCTTCTCTTCCTCCTCCCCACTTGGGAGGACAGCAAGGAGGCTGTGCATACGTGCCAAGCGCTGTAGGCGTGCATGCACACCAAGTGCTTGGCACGCATGCACAAGTGAAAAGGTAAGCCCCGAAGGTGGTTCCCCCCAAAAGCAGTGTTCTCCAGGACACTGGGAAAAGTTACTACCAGTTCTAGCAAACTGGTGCAAACCTGTTACATCCCATCACTGCCTGTAAGTCCCTACCTGTTCATATGCATTCTAACAAAATTATTTCAGATAAATATGGCCTATTTAATCCCATTGAAGAGCATATTGTGACAAGTATGTGGGTACATGAGCACAAGAATACTGGTGTCACCCTGGATACAATAAGTGTCAAGTTTATAGAAAGATTCCACAGGGACTTACAGGCCACCCTATAGAATGGTTTCAGGTTCTCTAGCCAAAGATGAATTCACTCCTTAACCATTACACACAGTTCAGTGATGTACAACAAAAATTTCAAGTGTAGACCATTAACAAAAGACCCACATATCAATTTTACCTGACATATGTAGACACAAAATATCATTTGGTATCTTTGTTTAGAGAAAAATGCTGCTGCCAAGCAAAACCTGACCAGATGGTAAAGACTAATACATTTTGACCAAACAAATAATATAGTCACTTTCTGGCTTTAATATGGCAAAATGGGGGGGGGGGGGCTTTGATTTAATGATCCAACAGTTGTCTTGCTTTTATTTGGTCCCTCGCTTTTCCAATTTACTTTTAACCATTTACCTGAGATACTAAAATCTGTTTTAGATTTGCTGAATTCTATCTAAATATATCTTTTAAAGCTTGTAACAAGGTTTTACTGTGTTTTATTGTATACCCGCTGCAAATCTCACTTCATACCTCAACTTGGTGCAGCGGTGACCCTGGCCATCTGACAGGTATGGTGGCGGGGGTGTATTCCCCTGGTAGGTTCAACCATGCCACAAAGGAGTCAGCTAGTGGTCCAGAATGGTTCTCCATTCTGGAATCACAGGTCAACTAAAGGGGTTGGGTACTCAGGCAATGCACCTGGCCAGTCCATGGCGCTAACATGGCTAACTTCAATGTGAGCCCAGCCAGCTGTGTTGCATTTAAAATAGCTAAAGGAGCATCAAAAATACAGGCCTTAGTCCCCTGCGCGCCATCGAACCCTGTTATGGTTGCAGTAGGACCTCCTGATGGCAAGAGCCCACTAAAATCTCATGGGAGATGATGCTTCAATCCAGCACGTCAAACTAGACGTGTGAAGTATGGATCAACCAAGTAACCAAGTTATTGTATATTGTAATTTTGCATTGTTGATTTTAATGATTTGAGATGTTGTGAACTGCCCAGAAACTGCTTGCATGAATGGAGCAGTATACAAGTGGAAATGCCCGGAATGCTGTTTACCTTTCCGATCGAAGTAGTACCTAGTTATCTACTTCCAATTTCTTGTTTTCGATATAGTACCTACCAACAAAAGGGGAAGGAGCAAAAATAGCAGACTGAAACCATATCCTAATGTAACCATGAAAATATGAACCAACTACATTACCATAAAATCTTAATAATTCAACTATTAAAACATCATTCCACTGCAGAATTTGCTTGCTTGCTTGCTTGCTTGCTTGGTCGATAGATAGATAGATAGATAGATAGATAGATAGATAGATAGATAGATAGATAGATAGATAGATAGATAGATAGATAGATAGATAGATAGATAGATAGACCACCCCAATTAGTGCACACACTGCTGTTGACAGCTAACATTAAGAAAACCACATTAAATAAATCAAGTACAAACATGAAATAGACCTTACATATATCCAACAAACAATATTAGATCAAAAACCAATAAAATTAATGAGACAAAAGTACCCATCCCGATCACGTGCGTAAATCAACATAATTCGGCCTTAATACAATAACCTTCCAACATAGCTCACAGTATGTAGCAAAAAAGAGATTTTCTTAACAGTTCAGTGATCAAGTCAGTAGAGAGGGAAAAGCTTGTTGAAACAAGAATGTCTTTAATCGTTTCTGAAAGCCCATTATAGTGGAAGCAGATCTGATTTCTACACGCAGCTCATTCCACATTAATGGAGCTACAGCTGAGAATGCCCTTGACCTAGTCACCACTATTTTTATATTTTGTATATCAACATCAGCACCTTGAACTTGGTATGGTATGCATTGGACAACCAGTGAAGACTCACCAGCACCAGAAGGAAAAGGTCAGAATAGCCAGTACTTGTCACCAATCTAATGGCTGCATTTTGTACCCATTGAAGCCTCTGTATCCAACCTCAAGGGCAGCCTCTGTATCCAACCTGGGGCAGCAACAGGTTCGCAGCCCCAGGGGGTTGTAGCAAAATTGAGTGGTCTCTGGGCAAAGTGGTGGTGAAATTGGGTGGCCTTTGGGCAGAAGTGAAGCGAAATTGGGTGGCCACGCCCACCTCCCTGCCCTGCCCCATCAGGTTTTGTCCCTGCAAGTCGTTCAAGGTCTCCCTTGCTCAAAAGCCAGTCATAGCTGACTCTAGGGTGCAGTGCTCATCTCCATTTACAGCCAAAGAGCCAGTACTGCCTGTGTTTGCAGATGTATACACGGCCATATGGAAGGCATGACTAGATCGCCCATGACGTAGGCTCTGCCCATGACGTAGGCTCCACCCATGACATAGGCTCTGCCCATGACATAGACTCCACCCATGACTTAGGCTCCGCCCACGGCATGGTAGCAATTTTTTTTGCTGCCCACCACTGGAGCATTGCAGTAGTCGGTCTTGGAGATTATCAGCATGTAGGTCAGCATTGTTAAGGACTTCCTGTTCAGGAGTGAGTGAAGCTGAGCGATGTGTTGCAGATGGCAAAAAGCGGACTTGGCCAGAGATGATATTTGATGCTCCATAGAAAAAGCTTGGTCAAGTTGCATGCTCTCCTTTAGAGGGAAAGTGATGTCTCTCAGATTGAGGGAGAGTCTCCCAATCTAAAACAGGTTATCCTCCCCCAACTAGCAAGACTTCCAGATTCAGACTCAGCTTGTTGTCCTCCAACCATTCTATAACTGCCTCTTGACCAGTGCTTCCCAACCTTTGGTTTTTGGACTTCAATTCCCAGAAGCCGAAGTCAATTCCCCAAACCATTGATCAGCCATTGTACTGATTTAGGGTTCTGGGATTTGAAGTCCCCCTGTGGGGCATGGGCCCCACATTGGGAACCAGTGCTCTAGACATTTCTCCAAGGTGAGAACAGCATGCTTTGCTGAGGTGGAAAACAAGAGATAGAACTGCGCATCATCAGTACAGTAAAACCTCATATAACGCTAAAACCTGGCTCCACAAGTCTTCGTGTTATATGATTTTTCGTGTTATCTGATCCTCTATGGGATCCATAGAGATACATTGTAACCACACAGGCTTTCGCGGTTGTTATCTGAAGCATCCCACAGGATCTTAATGTTATCTGATGCAATTCTTCCCCCCAGATTCCTTGATGTTATGCGATTTTCGTGTTATTCGATACTAATGTTATATGAGGTATTACTGTATATTGATGAGAGCGAACTCCATATTTCCTGATAAGCTACCACCAGTGTTCTTACATAGATATTTAACCAACCCTGAGGCACCATCGTTGCTAGAAGAAACACCACCCATTATTCATGCAAAAGTATAAACTCCAACAAAGCTCACTCAAAAACATCTCCTCTGATAATAGATAATAAGTACAAGAGCAAAACAATACTCTTTGGCTTCCCTCCATGCACAGTGGAGAGCACTGCTGAGATGATGATGAGAATTGCCCAACATAGAATCCAATGATACGAATAAGCAATTATCAGCTTCTTTTCCTGGGGTACAGAGAAAGAGCCTCCTCCAAAGATTGCGGAATTTTTGAACTGCAATCAGGCCTACCCTGGTAATGGCAACCTTGTGTTGCCGGCTAATCTTTCTTACATTAGGTCAGGCAAAGGGAACTGCGGAATGAACTCACCAAAAGGTGCCTACATTTTGACATTTTTTTTTGAATAGTAGCCATGTTAGTCTGTGGTTCAGGCATATCAGAAAACAACATAAAATAAATAAAATTTAAAAAAAAGCACTGTAGCACTTTAAATACTAACTGCTATACAGTATTTTTGTTGTTAGCTTTTGTGGATCAAGTCCACTTCTTCAGACAAGGAGTGAAACTTACCGGCATGGTTTTTATGCACCAAATTGTTTTCTGATATATTTTGACAGTTTCACATCTGGCCTCGACATGGAAAAAGAAGGAGATTCTTTTCCTGACCTTCATCTTGGCATTTTCATTTTATGGTACTTTTTCAAGTCATTTTGGAACATTGTGTGGCATTTACTGTTTGAAACATCAAATCGGTAGAAATAACTTTGGATTTCTTCCTCTCTCCCTCCCCCTTCCTCTGACATTAACCAGTTAGATTTGGACTGATTTACAATCCATCCAAATTTGCGACACAGCCCTAATTGTTGTAGTTCAAGGTGTTCATACAAGATGATACTTCTTCTTTTGCATCTAGGCCAGACATGAAACTGCCAAAATGAAGCCCTTTTGGTGTGTTCCCTTTGCCTGAACTAGTGTGAGAAGAATGATGATACTTATACAACACAACTCTACTTGTTTGTTTGTTTTTTGTTGTTGTTCAGTCGCACAGTCGATTCCGACCCTCTGCGACCCCATGGACCACCATCCGCCAGGCACTCCTGTCCTCCACCATCCCCCTCAACTCGCTCAGCTCTGTGCCCATTGCTTCTACAATACCATCTAGCCATCTCATCTTGGGCCGTCCCCTTCTTCTTTTGCCCACGACCCTTCCAAGCATCAAGGCTTTCTCAAGTGAATCCTCTCTTCTCATTTGATGTCCAAAGTACTTTAGCTTCATCTTTATTATTTGACCTTCCAAGGAGCAGTCAGGATTGATGTCTTCTAAGATTGACCTATTTGTTCTCCTCGCTGTCCAGGGGACTCTCAAAACTCTCCTCCAACACCACATCTCAAAGGCGTCTATTCTTCTGCGCTCAGCTTTCCTAATGGTCCAGCTCTCACAACCATACATTGCCACAGGGAATACCATTGCTTTGACTATGCAAATTTTTGTTTTCAATGTGATGTCTCTACTTTTCACTATGTTCCCCAGGTTTCTCATTGCTTGCCTCCCAAGAATCAGTCGCCTTTTTATTTCATGGCTGCAGTCACCATCTGCAGTGAGCTTTGATCCTAGGAAAGTAAAATCTGTCAGTGCTTCTACTTCTTCCCCATCTAAATTTCACAGCACTTAGTGGGTCTTACTCTCTTGTAAGCATATTTACAATGATAGTCACAGAGAAGGTAAAATTCACAGAGGAATTATTGACTTATTAGCAGGGCAGTTTTTCCAATACAAAATTGAAATTTTCAGAGTATAAATACAAGACTGCAGTAGCTCAAGTGGCTAAGATGCTGACCGGATGGTGGCAGGTCAGTAGTTCGATACCTGAGTATCACATGATGGAGTGAGCTCCCATCTCTGTTCCAGCTCCTGCCAACCTAGGAGTCTGAAATCTAGAAATTGCAAGTAAATAAATAGGTACCACTTTGGTGGAAAGGCAAACAGCATTCTGTGCACTCCGGTGTCTAGGCATGCCTGCCACATCTCCATGGAAATGTCTGCAGATGCAGACAGCACTGACTCTTCAGCTATAAACAGAGATGAGCACTGAACCCTAGAGTCAGATACAACTTGCTTTTGAGCAAGGGTGACCTTTACCTTTAAACTCAAAACCATACCAGTGTTACCTAAACGCAGTTAAAGCTATTTGTGCATATCAGGAAAGATAAGGAAAACAAATCTCTTAAGGTTATAGCCATTCATTAATTTTGTAATGAAGAGGGGAAGGTGTTTTTCTCCATATATTGCCATCCAAACATCTAGCAGGATCAATGTCTATAGCTCTTGGTCTCAGCAGAAGCTGAGAGAACTAAGCAAGAGAATGACCCTCTACACCCTCTGAATGGATATGAGCCTCAAGTCCTCCGGCTCAGATCCAGGAAGAGCTTTATGGCAAGAACAAACATTCTTGAGGGTACACAAGAGCAAAACCAAATTAGAAGATGGAGGAAGGAGCTCACTGGGAAAGGGATATCATTAAAGATGGATATAGCAGAAGATCTCAATCTCCCCTACGTCACCTGGAGAACCCTGAATAGGCTGAGGGTTGGAGTCCCTAAATACAAGACCAACATGCTCAAGTGGGGACTGCTGGTGAACAACAACACACGGGGTGAAATTGGAGAGACACAGAGTCTGGCCCATTTATTGGTCTGCCAATTGGTGCCAGAGACATGAACTGGTAAGGACTTGGGTTTGGGCAATGCCAAAGCGAAGAAATGTTTGGCTTCATTTTGGCAGTTCAGGGTTTGATCAGGACATGAAAGAAGACAAATGTCTATAGTCTGCATGGTAAAAGAATTACAGCAAAGTTTTTTAAAAATGCATTTATCGTTTCTGTCTTCAAGATGTATGCTTACAAGCATATTTTCAATAGCTAGCTTTTATGGCTTTAACCTATCTCAAAAGTCAATATAATTATTGCCTTGCAAATTCATACTGAGCCTGACCTCATGCTTTCCAGTTAAAAGAGTGCTGATCAAATTGAGGAGAGGACTCCAGGAGGGCAAAAAAGTCCTTCTAGCCTGTGAGCTCCAGTGGTGCGTTTGTTCAATGGGAGACATTAGAAAAGCATCCTGCATGGAGGTTATGAGTACCACCTAACTCACAATGCCCCTGTAATCTTGATCCTGCAGGGGACAGGGTGATGATGTTCTGGGGAGGAACAACTGGCTGCAATATTACATCCCCCACATACAAACAAACACACCGTCTGCCTCCTATGAAGAGGAATGTCTCCCTCTTGAAGGATGGGCTTTCTTCTGATCCCTTAGAGTTCATATGTCAGCAAGCTGTGTGGCAGAGCTGAGGAAGGGGTTGAAGTGTTGGGGCCTCAATTTCACACCTCCCTCAGAATCTCAAGGATCCCAACTTGGAGAAGCTTTGGGGGGCCTTAAAATGATGACAGTCCCAATCCCGGTGGTTGTGAATTTTGAACATTAAAGTCTCCACCCCCAAAGTAATTGAAAGGGATCATCCCAAACGAGCCCCAGAACTTTGGAGGGAGAGTAGCTGCACCAACAGGCTTTTGGCCACTGTTTCCAATTCACTCAGCCTAGTCCGAATTAGAGAAAGTTGAAGACCAACTTTTAGTGGATCATGAAGTCTCACACTTATGTCTGATGATGTGGACTTGATCCACAAAAGCTAACATTAAAATATAGCAGTTACTCTTTAAAGTTCCACAATTTTTTGTTTTGTTTTTGTTTTGTTTACTCTCTGATATGCTTGGAACACAGACTAACAAAAATTTCAACTTAAATAAAAGCTAATATAGGAAGATCCTGCCAACCTAGCAGTTCGAAAGCAAAAAATTGCAAGTATAATTTTTATAATTTAAAATCTGAGGTTCTAGGAATGTTTTTCGATTGTTATGTGGGTATGTTTTATGTGATGTAAACCGCCCTGGGTCGCCTTGGTGAGGAGGGCGGTATATAAATGCAAATAAATAAAGAAATAAACTGCAAATAGATAAATAGGGACCACTTTGGTGGTGAGGTAAACAGTGTTCCGTGCACTCCAGTGTCTAGGCATGCCTGCCACATGCCTAGGGAAACGTCTGCAAAATGCAGACAGCGCTGGCTCTTTGGCTATGAAACAGAGATGAGCACTGAACCCTAGAGACAGATACGACCAGCTTTCAAGCAACGGTGACCTTTCCTTTATCTTTATATATGAAGAAACCGTAATCAAAAATTCACACTCTTTAAAATGTCACTGGGAAAAGTGAGACATTCAAAGCAGTGTTTCCCAACCTTTGGTTTTTTGGACTTCATTTCCCCAAAACATTGATCAGCCAATGTACTGACTTAGGCTTCTGGGAATTTAAGTCCCTTTGTGGGGTGTGGGCCCCACATTGGGAACCACAGCTCTAAATGTTGATGAGCATTATCCATCACCACAAACCAAGTGTTTAGGGGCTGAGAACTAGACATAAAAATTATATCAACCTCTAATAGGTTCCAATTGCTGATCTCCTTTAGATGAAATTCTAGAAAACACAGGTACATGTAAGAGAATAGCAAGACTACTACCAAATCCTATTATCCCTCAGATCCTAGAACCCAAGTATAGGATTGTGCCCTCATGTCTTCTTCAGCTTAAAGGGCATTCACAAGTATATTTATTTCATTTAAAGTTAGGGGGACTACTACAAAATGATTGTCTTGTACTGTACCCTGCATTCTAATTTGTGTTGCTAGGAAACAGCCTAAAAACAACATTATCTATTGGGAGGGGAAAATAAACGATACCTCGTTATTTGAACATGCATTTCTTCAGCTACGAAGCTATTAGAATGAATTGATTTTTTTAAACAAAGTTTTCAGTCATAAACATATTTCCATGTCCTTGCAAGACAACAGCACTTTAAAAAACAAAATCCAGTAGCTCCCATCTTCAAGAAAATACTTGAAATGCTACACTTAGCAAGAAAAATACATTTTATTTTATTTTTATTTTTAAAATACATTATATTGACCTTTATCAAATATAAAAGGGTGATTGAAAAACACAGGACAGTGACAGATAAGAGGCCAAAATCCTGTTGTGTAAGTAATGTGTGTGGAGTACACAGAAATCCTCCTCAAAAATTGTGGTATTTCTGAACCACAATCCGGCGTACCTTGGTAACAGCAACCTTGCCTTGCTGGCTAATCTTTCTCACACTAGGTCTGGCCCAAGGAACTGCAGAATGAATTCACCAAAAGTTGGCTTCATTTTGGCAGTTTCACATCTAGCCTAGACACAGAAAAAGAAGAGGAAGTAATGTGTGTGATAGGGTGGACTTGTCATCAAGAAGGGGAGATGTAATTAAAGAGTTTCTCCTGTCCCACAGGTTGTCCAATTTAAGAATACGTACTCTGTTTCAAGATATAGTAAATGGGTGGGTGGGGGTTATGGAATGGAAGGAGGAACTCTTTCATCACCCAAAATTGCTGCTGATGGTTAATGTTACCAGTAGGGGAAGATATTTGGTCACAAAAGACTGTTCCCTTCTGTCTTGTGGTTTCCGCAGCTACCATGTGATTAAATGGATTTTCAGACAAGCCACAGGAGAGAAGGGGAAAGTCTATAATTACCAAAAAATCTCTCTTGTTTTTGACATCAGTTTACCACAGGCATCATTAAGCCAAGAGGAATTCAGCCACTGTTTGTAGAAAAGTATAATGCAGAAAACCCATTAGCTACAACTATAAACCACAATCCAAATCCAAAGTTTGTAGTTTGTTGCTGACGTACTATCTTTGGCTTATTTAAATCATAGTTTCCCATTATATCCAATCTTATTGCTGTTAGTTGTCTTATTTATATATATACCAGCCCTGAAATGACAAAGGGAAAAAAATCCACGTGGTCCTTGTATACAACATGAAAACAATGATGGGAGATACATTTATTACATGACTAAAATGCCGCAAACAGAAGCTAGCTTTCTAGTCATGCAGAACTCTTCATAGCAATTACACTTCATCAGGCTGAAGGATTGCAGGCATAATGGAAAAGCAGATGTACAAGCTAGGCTCTTCTTGTTTAAAGCAAGTTCCAGAACGTCTGAGTTTTTACCTCCGGCTAGGTATATTTAATTGCCCTTCCCAATCTCAGTGGGCAAAGGAGTGGGAGTCACCTCTATGCAGGAGATGATAACAAAGATAAAAGAACAAAATTTTAAAAAATGAAAAAAGACACAGATTGTTTGACTCTTTCCTCTTTAGTTCAGGTCTTAAGCAAGTAATTATGCTTCACACAAACCACAATGTATTGTAACATGCAGAGATGCTACTGGTTCCATTTTTCTCTCTTTAATGGATTTCTGGTGATTAGGGAAAAAATTGGAAAGGAAACACGAGGGTTTACAACTGGGAAACAGTGACCCCTGGACCTTCCATAAAATTGATGAATGAGGTAGGATGATCACACAATAAAAGTATAACTGAAAAGTACCCAAAGCTTAACCTTTGCGGCAGCTTGGGATGAAATGCAATGACTAACTCTTTCTAATGTGCATCGTTCAGTAATCAGAGACCTCAGCTGTAATTATCAAGCAAGGCTATGCCCCATGTTATGCACTATGCTAAAAGCTAAGCTTGTCTGCGTGATAGCAGTCATTCTTGCCCTTCAGATATGCATCTGAGTCCAACAGCACATACAAGCAAACATGAGAGTAAAGGAACAAAAAAGCAAAGATAAAACAGCTCAGAAAAAAAGCAACTACTTCAGTCAACATGGAGTTTCACACAGATGTAGGTCTCTGTCTGTCTCTGGCTTCACTGACACTGGTATGCATTATGTATAGTTCCCTGAAATACATGATTAACTTCAAAAGGGGAAATTTGGTTTCTGATATAAATATTGAATGGCTGTCGAGAAATGGTTCTTCCCTTCTTCAAATGTTAGTTGGTAACACAAAGAGGTTGCTTTTGAGACTGTGCTGGATAGCTCTGGTGGCACAGTGGCTAAACTGCTGTACTGCAGCCAAATCATTGTGAGTTTGATCCTGACAATAATTAATTTGTGAGCTGCCCTGAGACTGCACTAAGTCCTATGGGGTGGTATATAAGTGTAATTGTTATAAGACCAAAACAGTAAGGTCGCGTTAAATCCAGCCGCCCAGGGCTGAAGCCAAATTTGCCACCCCCTGGTGGACGCTGGTGCTCATTCCTGCTACGGCTTCTGGGAATTTTAGTCCAAAAACATGCATAGCCCAAAAAGTGCCGCCCGGGGCCGGAGCCCCCTAGCCCCCCCTTAACGACACCACTAGACCAAAGGCCCACCTCACCCAACATTTGCTAGTCACAATGAACAACAAGATGTCTCTTGAAAGGAAAAGAAATACTGGACAGGAGAGCAATGGGACCCTCCATCCTGCATTTCCCATCAGCAGGCATGCAGTGTCACTATTGTCATGGCCCTAATTCCCATAAATGCCCTCTAGCATAGAAGCCACTTCCCCATCTTGTAGTAATGGCCAGAATCCAAGTGCCCAATGATGCCTGTTTAAGTGGAATAGTATGTTCTGGCAGCAAACTGCACCAAATTAATGAGGTGCTATTTGCATTCCTGATGTGTGCACCTGGAAACACCCCACTAATAGGCAGCAAATTTATCACCATAGCTTAATACAATTTCATTTATGTAGATATACATTTATGTGGATATAAATTGGATTCTGGCCCCTGAATTTTAAGGCTGAATAAGGCCCTGTTCCTTTTCTCTGTCCTAAATCTTCCTCCAGTTCAGCTGAGCAGACCAATGCTAATCTAATTTGTATTTGTTTTTGAAGACATCAAAATATATCTGTGCATAAAGAAAACAAATTAATAACTTCAAAGCCAGAGGCAAATTGTTTGGATTACTGTCCTACCCAACATCACTTTTCACTAACTGCAATACTCCTATACCATATGTCACGCAGACTTGAAATAGATATTTGGATCACTAACCATCAAATGACTGTTCTAATTAAGCAATCCAATATCCCACCTAAATTGTGATGAGTTTTTCCACTTGAGGATGTTGCAAAATGTGAGCAATTAGGAGATGAGCATAAATTGGCAGCATATTTATATAGCCCATTATTCCTGCTTGTTCTTCCTTTGCCACTGAGGGTTCTGCCCTTTATTGCCAGTACTTCTTCAGCTTGGAAGTTTGGCTAGGGGTAAGCCACATCCAAAGATCTGAGAATGACAATCATGGGCTTCTTAACCTGCTCTCCTACATCCTGTCCATTCCAAAGTGTTTTTCTTCCAAAGAGGACTTCTCAAAATAGAAAATGACTCCTCACACCATCCAAAAGAATGGAGGGAAAGAGGGATGCTAGGAATCCCTAAAATATGGTACACATCTGGGGCACTGGGCTATAGGGTGTCCCTGAGCCACTCTTGCCTGCTTATTTGGAGCTTGGACTTAATGGTGGGGCGGGTAGGTAGCCATTCATGTTACTTTAATGGTGAAGGACGTGATTAATGCCTTTCTTCCAATCTTTTACTAACCCTGACTACATGCAGACTTGCATTCTAAATTTACTTAATTTTTAGCATTAGCTAGGCTTATGATAATACCAGTCTGGTCAGGTTATCCTTCTATGGTGATAGAGTAGAACAGGGGTAGCCAACCTTTTTGTGCCATGTGCCAGACCACACCCCCTTAGACAGCTGTGCGGGCTGGAGGCGTGGTTCCTTCCACCACTTCTTGTTGCAGCAGCTGCCTGTGCATTCACATACGATTCTGGCTTTCACGATTCTGCATTTTTGCTGTGTTTTCAGCTGTTTTTGCCACTTTTTGCTGCATTTTCACCACGTTTTGATGCTTCCTGTGCGTTTTCAGTGCTGGCGGTGGTGGCAGCAGGGTCCCCACCATGGGCTGGATTAATTGGTGCTGCAGGCCATATTTGGCCCAAAGGCTGTAAGTTGGCCATCCCTGGAGTAGACCATACTGCCAGCAACTCAATGCTGAGTGTCAGGTGGTGGTCAACTAACTTGACAACCCTGAGGACTAATGGCTTGGGTGCCAAAGTCCACAGGGAAGGGTGATGGTCCCCAAGTGGATTAAATCCCACTTGAATCCATCTTGATGGAGGGCAGCAGCTCCATCAATACTGGCCTGGGGCTGAAGAGGACTTTGCGTGCCAAAAGGGCTTAGGACCAGAAAGTGACTTGTGGAACTGGATCAATGGTACGGATATCATGCTGCATTGGAGAAGGCCGAAGAAAGGCCACTGCATTATGTTCTCAGGACAGTCTTCATAGCTGATCGCCATGAGGATTGCCAATAGAGTACTGTATTGGATTTCGGATATGACAGAAGAAGAAGAAGAATTATGATAATTGCATATTGCAGAGTTAATTCTATCTTATAGTGATCCTTTCCAGGATTTGCTATGTATGAAGTATTCAGAAGTGGCTTACCAGTCCCTTCTGTTGAGTTCCCTCAGGGCGCATGTAAGTTGTGCAAGGCCATACAGAGTAGCTCTTCTACAAGACTACAGTGGGGAATCAAACTCCCAACCCCTGGTACTGACCACCAGGTGCTTAGCTACCACATTCTCAACATTATACACATTTGTTGGGGATATCAAACACCAATTTGTTGTAGGAAAACACAGTCCATTGTAAAAGTAAAAATAATAAAACCAGCATCTGTGACCAAGTTCATGCAGGGCACATTGTTCCTGTCGTGGTAATTTTTTAAAACAAGGGAAAGGACAGGATGTTGTGAGCAGTACATATTTTTAACAATCTTCATGCTGACCTAGGTGGTGATAGCAAGATTGCCTGCCACTGTCCCCATGATCTGCTGCTCTGTAGGCCACCACTTGAACTGCAGGACTCTGACATTTCATTCTCAGTCCAACAGGAATCTGGAAAAATTGGTTTACACCAGGACTATTTCTCCACCTTGCTGATTATTATCTGCTCTGGCATCAGCCTTCCATGCAAAGAACAAACTTTTACATCACCTGCTACTTGGCGCTTTTAAACAGAGATGCCAGGATTTGAATGTCTCCTGCTCAAAAAAAAATATGTATATTACCTTGCTGGGGCTGCAGTGGCTCAGTGGTTAAGAACCTCGCCTTGTTAGTTGCAAGGCTGACAAGTCAGCAGTTCGAGACCCGGGTACTGCATGACGGTTTGAGTGCCCTTCTCTGCACCAGCTCCTGCCAATCTAGCACTTCAAAAGCAAGAAATTGCAAGTAGATAAATAGGGACCACTTTGGTGGGAAAAAATCTTGGGGACATGAAAGTAGCCTTATTTGGGCATTCCTCCAGCAAAAATCATTTCAACCCAGAATAATTTCTGACACAAAATTATTATTATTACCTTGCTATTGTGCTGGCTTCTCCCTTCCAAGCTGCTAATTATGCATAGTGAGGTATTCAGGGGGGAAATGCAGTATGCAGCAGAACAAACAGTAGAATGATTATGTTATCAAGTCCATTTTCACTGTTCAGTGTCTACTTAGTTTCCAAAACCAGATTGCTGTGGGAGACCTATTGCCTGAATCAGAACCTGGTTGGATGCAAATGGTCTTTCTTTCTTTCTTATTTATTTATTTATTTATTTATTTATTTATTTATTACCGGTACTCTTGAGAGAAAAAAGGTCTACAGCATTTCTCTACAACAGCATAGCTATCCTTAAGCAGCAATATCATCAAGAGTCTATCTGAGCATTTTAGAAAGACAGCAAATATGTTCCCATTAAGCAAATGCTGGGCTTGACAGAAAGCTCCTGATACTACATTTGTACAGTGGATCAGCTTTCTGCTTTGTTTGTTGCAAATTAATTATATTTTCATTTCTGTTCTGCTTTTCTTCCAATGCAGGAATCCACAATGTTTTTATCGGGGGGGGGGGGGGGGTTAATGTATGATGTGTTCAATCGTTCTGTCTCTCAAGGGATGTAATGTGGCTGGCATGACTGGACACCAGAGTGTATGGAATGCTGTTCCCTTTCCTGCTGAAGCAGTACCTATTTATCTGCTTGCAATGTCTTCCTTTCAAACTGCTAGGTTCACAGGAACTGAGACAGAGATGGAATGAGAGAGCTCTAAAATGTTCTGTTCTCAACAGCCCTGCTTCAATTCTGCAATTTATATGTTGTGGCTTTTTGAAAATTTAAAGTCCTTTGTGATATGGGAAACTTTCTTCAGCAGTGCCTCATGGTCGACTATATCATAAGATGCAGTAAGATCTATAAACACTAACCCTGTGATTTCCTTCAGTTCAAAGCCATTTTCTATATACAGTACTGTGTTTAAGAATTTGTGCTGTACAATCTTTGCCGAGGCTGAAACCAACTTGCTGTGGTTCTACTATTGCAGAAAATCGGTTCAGAATTAAACATTCATATATCTTGTATAAATGGCTAAGAAGAGATATGGACCTGTAGCTTTTTGGGTCTTCTGGTGGCTTGCCTGGTTTAAGTATAGCTAAGGACTTTAAATTTACAAAAATCATAGGCTGTTTACTGGGAAACCACAGGTTTTTTTGTCAATTTCCAAGGACAGTGCAGCCATTGGAGAAATCAAAGAAATGGCCTCCTGCAGGGCAGTGTGCTAGCTCCCACACTGTTTAACATATATACTAATGATCAACCATTGCCGGAAGCCACTAGGAGCTTTATCTGTGCCTGTGACCTTGCAATTGCTGCACAGTGCACAACCTTCAAGGCTGTTGAGGAAAAACTGACTGAGGCTTTGCATTTAATGACGATATATTATAGAATTAATCAACTGAAGCCAAAGTGCCTAAAAACTCAACTCTGTGCTTTTCGTCTGAAAAACCTCGAGGCATCAAGAAGGTTGCAGGTGAGTTGGAATGGCATCAGGCTCAAAAATTGCATCACCCCCAAATACCTGGGAGTTACCCTGGATCGAACTCTCACTTTCAAGACCCACTGCCTAAATACCAAACAGAAGGTTTTTGCCAGGAACAATATTCTGAGGGAAATAACAGGCAAAAGTTGGGGTGCCCAACCACACAGATTAAGAACCTCTGTGCTGGCTTTATGTTACTCTGAAGGAGAGTATGCTGGTCCAGTGTGGTGCAGATCAAAGCATGCAAAACAGGTGGATGTGGCCCTAAATGAAACAGCGAAATTGGTCAAAGGATGCCTAAAACCAACCCCAAGACAAAAAGTATATTACTTAGCTGGCATCCCTCCACCAACATTTTGCCGAGAAAGGGCTGCTCAGAAGGAGTGGGTAAAAGCAAGATCCTTGATTACACACCTGCTATTTGACCACCAAAGCAGAGACTGAAATCAAGGCACAGTTTCCTCATAACTTCTGCTTCCCTGAACAACCAGCCCCCACAGACCACCCTAGAACTTTGGAAGGTGAGCAAGGAGCTACCAGATAACTGGGCAGGACCACATGAATCTCTACCACCTAGCCAAGAACAACCATGGCTTGTGTGGAAAGCTTTCAACAGACTGCATGCCAGGGTAGGAAGATCAAGGGGTAATCTGAGAAAGTGGGGTTTCCCTGTAGATGGTAGCCTGTGTGAATGTGAAAAAGAGCAAACAATTGCCCATATAACACAATTCACACAATGCCCTTCAACGTGCACTGAGGAGGACCTTATGTTGGCAAGAGGAAATGCTGTTGAGGTGGCCCAAAATTGGGTGGATGCCATCTAGTCCTTTTAATTCCTTTTTGTTTTAGATATGTTAATTTTAGCTTTGTATGTTGTTATATGCTGGCGGCACCTCTGACACAAATAAAGAAAAGTTTGTGGCTTCCTTTGCAGTGATGGCAAATGTTGGCACTCCAGTTGTTCTTGAACTTCAATTACCAGAAGCCCAAGTCAGCACTCATGCTGATCAGGGCTTCTGGGAACTGAAGTCAAAGAACTGCTGGAATGCCATCACTGCAAGGGAAGCCACAAACTATAAACTGCAGAATTGGAGCAGGGCAATCTCATTCATAGAATCACCATAAGTTGGAGACAACTAGTTGACACAACAACAACAAATCAATTTCCTGTTTTTCTCAGTCTCCACAATGAACAATAAGGAAGCATTTGAGCCACACAATACCCTGTTTCCCCGAATATAGGACCTCCTCGTATAGTAAGGCACCCCCCTATTTTCCCCCACTTCGGAAATATAAGGGCCTCCCCAAAAATAAGGCACTCACCTAAATCTTGCCCTGGTGATCCACTGTATCAGCAATAAATGTGTACTGTATTCTTCTTCGTCATGGAAAAATAAGACATCCCAGGAAAATAAGACCTTGTGCATATTTTGGACAGTGTCTTATATTCGGAGAAACATGGTAGTTTCCTCTATCATTGAGTGAGTTCATCCCTCCTAATAGCATAAAAAGCAACTAAAAGGTTACAGTCATAGCACAAAAGGATGGAAGCTATCCCCTTATTGAACCACAGCCATCATGTAATATGTATATACGTATTTTCCTTGTTGGTGAAATGAAGTGGTTGCTTCTGATCTCTTAGTTTCGGCCTTGAGTGAAATAAGATCAAAAGGAGCATGCTTGCTGGAGGAAGCTTTGTACAATACTCACAGTCCTTTGATAGCATACAAAGCATTACACTGAACGTTGTCCAAAGAAAAGAGGGCATGCCTCCAATACTCTCTCCTGGTTAGGTGGCTGGTAGTTAGAAAACAAATAAACCTGGGTCTATTCTTCCTATTATTCTCCTTTCATTATGTTTTGGACTAAGCCAGTCAGTATCAGGAGATGCAGCCTTAAGTCAAGGCCCTTCAGAAGGAGAATGGCGAGTAGCAGAAAATTCAAATCACTAAGTCTGGAGAAACTGAAAAGTCAACTGTGAAGCTGTATTCACGGGCATATAGCTCACTCTTTGGGGTGGGGGCAGGTTGGTCTAATTGTGTGCACATGTTGATTGGGCCAATCTGCCCCAACCAATACACACACATCATTTTGAGACCGGGTCAGGGGGCTCAACTACAGTAATACCTCGCTGAACGAGCAAAATGCATGCCACATGTTTGCTCGTTCAGCAAGTTGCTCGTTCAGCGAAGCACATTTCCCCATAGGAATGCATCGAAGGTGCATATTTCCGATGGGGAAATGTGTTTCACCAGTACAACCCCAGACCCAAGTGCCATTCGCACATTGCGATCAGCACTTGGGTCAGGGGTAAGAACAGGCGCCCACACGTTGTGATGGGGGCTTGGGTCATGGGTTGAACAGCCGCATGCCCCCATTCTTACCTGTGACCCAAGCGCCGATTGCACACTGCGATGGGGGCTTGGGTGGCAGGTTGAACGGGAGTGTGGCTGTTTAACCCGCCACCCAACCCCTCATTGCACACTGCAATGGGGGCTTGGGTAGCAGGTTGAACGGGAGCGCCCCTGTTTAACCCGTGACCCAAGCCCCGATTGCACACTGTGATGGGGGCTTGGGTGGCAGGTTGAACGGGAGCACTCCCATTCAACCCACCACCCAAGCCCCCACCCAAGCTCCGATAGCACACTGTGATGGGGGCTTGGGTGGCGGGTTGAACGGGAGCGCGCCTTTTTAACCCGCCACCCAAGCCCCCATCTCACACTGCGATGGGGGCTTGGGTAGCAGGTTGAATGGGAGCACTCCCATTCAACCCGCCACCCAAGCTCCGATAGCACACTGTGATGGGGGCTTGGGTGGTGGGTTGAACGGGAGCACTCCCATTCAACCCACCACCCAAGCCCCCATCTGTGTGATGGGCTTGGGTGGTGGGTTAAACAGGCGTGCTCCCATTCAACCTGCTACCCAAGCCCCCATCGCAGTGTGAGATGGGGGCTTGGGTGGCGGGTTAAAAAGGCGCCCTCCCCATCGCAGAGCGTAATCAGCGGGGTGTTTGAGAAGGGTCGGGGGAATCTTCTCCGTACCCTTCCCAACCCTCCGCTAATGTGCGTGTGCCTGCGTGGCCTTTGGGCAGGATACGAGGAAGATCCCCGCACCCTTCCCAAACGCCCAGCTGATGCGTGCCGTGCGTCTGCAGGGTGTTTTGGAATGGAGCGTGGAGCCCCCCGTCCGTGTTCCAAAACACCCTATAGCTGAGCCACCTGTCAGCTGGGCATTTTGGAATGCGGATGGGGGACTCCTTGCTGCGTTCCAAAACACCCAGCCAGCACGCGCTAGTCTGTGGGGTGTTTTGGAACACGGCGGGAGAGTCCCCCATCACATTCCAAAGCACCCCGCAAATGTGAAGCTTTTGGGGAAATGTCTGCTCATTAAGCGAGTTACTCGCTATACAAGATGCTCGCTATGCGAGGCATTACTGTACATTAAAGGTCTCCCTCGAAAGCCAGTTGTACCAGACTCTAGGGTTCAGTGCTCATCTCTGTTTACAGTCGAAGAGGCAGTGCTCTATGTATTTGGTGACCTTTTTGTGGTCATGTGGAGTACATGGAAAACTGTTACCTTTCCTGCTGAAGCGGTACATATTTATCTACTTGCACTTTCTTGCTTTCAAACTGCTAGGTCGGCAGGACCTGGGACAGAGATGGACGCTCCCTCCATCATGCAGATCTCAAACTGCTGACCTTCTGGTTGTCAAGCTACTGTATATATTCAAGTATAAGTTGGGTTTTTTTTAGCCACCAATTGAGGTCCAAAAATGGGACTCGACTTATACTTGGGTCAACGTAACCACTCAAAAACATACCCACACAAATGTCTAAATTAATTAATTTGACCGTATTTTCATGTATTTTAATTATTGAAGCTCACTAGTAGCTGCTACATTTTCCACCCCGACTTATACTTGGCTCAATCTATTTTCCTAGCTTTAGAGGTCCAAATTAGGTACCTCAACTTCTATTCGGGATGGCTTATACTCGAGTATATACGGTAAGCATCTTAACCACTAAGCCATTGCAGTCCCTCAACAACATTTTTGTTGTTGTTGTTCAGTTGCACACTCGATTCCGACCCTTTGCGACCCTATGGTCCATTCTCCTCGAGGCATCTCTGTCCTGCACCTTCCTCCTTAACCTGCCCAACTCTGTGCCCATTGCAACCTTGAGATTGAAAGGGAGTCATTTAGAGCTAATCTAAACAATCTATTGTTGCTAATGGCTGTGTGAAGCTGTATTGTTGTGCTTGCTTGTCTGACATCTTGCTTGACCACACCCTTCTCCCTTTGACCCCCTGAATTTGGTGTATAAAAACCATGCCTGTGAGTTTGACTCTTTGTCTGAAGAAGTGGACTTGATCCACAAAAGCGAACAATAAAAATAGTTTGTCTTTAAAGTGCTACAGTGTTTTTTATTTTTATTTTTGTTTTGTTTTGTGATATGCCTGTTACAAGATGCTAATTTTGAGTGGTGTGGTGGAGGAGGAACATGGGAGAAAGAGGTACTTTTTCAGAGTAGGAGGAGTGAAGTTACTTGCCAGAAGTGGTCCAAATTAGTCTCTCCTTGCTCAGGCAAACGAATGAGAGAATAATGGGGCATTTCACTTCTACAGTATTTCTATTTATGACAGAGGAAGTCAGAAAAGGAGGGAAACAATTAAGCCAAGTCTAGATTTGTCGTTCATTTTCTTTGATGAGTTTTGTACTTCTAATCAGCAGTTTAAATGTTACCATGGCTTTGCATATTTTTTTTCTTTTTGTAATTATAAGGTACAGATTGCATTTCAGCAGGTCTCTCCCCTCCCGCCTCTTTTTCTTGTCTTTTTTCTTTCTTTTCCTTTTTCTTAAAACTGTTAAGAGTTGAGCCTGGGAGCCTGTAATAAGCAAAACTGTGCTCAGCGAAGCTTACTGCTGGTTTAACACACAAAGGACTGCTGTCATGCTGATCCTAATACATGTAGCATTATCCTACTAGACATTACTTATGTTCTTTGATGTGCATCATTATGAGCTCCTGCACTTCACGACCATGCTATTGTTGTTATTATATCCAAACCGTATAAACTGTTGTCACCATAAGGAGTACTCAACTGTTTCTAAGGGTACACAAGACCCTGTTTGTTTCAGGGTGCAGGTCAGCAGCCCACAATTTCCTGAAATTTCAGGGCCACATTCTGAGATTTAGAGGCAGAGGGCAGGACCCTGTGATGCCACAGGCATGGGGAACAATGGCACAATGTTATGTGTGCACGTGTATGTGTGTATGTATGTGTGTGTATGTGCGTGCGTGCATGCGTGCGTGTGTGCAAGAAATACATATACATAATGCAGATTTCCTGCATTTCAGGAAGTCCTGTATTTTAAAAATATTATGTATGAAATCACACAAGGAGCCCTGAGACCAGTGGGGAGTGGGTTGAAGATGGGAGGACTAGGCATTAAAACCACCGTACATGATACAATCAGACATCCTCCTCTTCCAGCCTTGTTTCTCCTGAGGTTTGTTTCCCCTGATTGGGCACCCAGAAAACCATGGTAACCCCTTCAGAGTTCTGTATGTATGTATCTTTAGGCAAGAGTCCAATACGTTTTCTCCAAACCCCTTTTCAGATGCTCTTTCCTCTCCCCTATACTGATGCTCTCACACTGCAAAGAGATTTCAGTCTGGCCAGGTAATCCTGCTACGGCAGGGGCTCTCAACATTACCACACCATAGGCTGGACAACAGCTGAGGAAGCCAAACATGCAATTTCCCCCTGCCACAAAGGTGCATTTACACATGCTTGGGCGCATCCGCTTCCGGGGTCGTTGCCACGGGGCATAGGTTGCAAACTCCTATGTTATGGTAATACAGCAGCCCCTACTGCCAGTGACTCAACACTGAGTGTCAGGCGGCGGTTAACTAACCTGACAACCCTGAGGACTAACAGCCTTGGGTGTCGAAGTCCACAGGGAAGGGTGATGGTCCCCAAGTGGATTAAATCCCACTTGAAAACATCTTGATGGAGGGCAGCAGCTTCATCCATACTGGTTTGGGGCTGAGGAGGATTTTGCGTATCAAAAGGGCTCAGGACCAGAAAGTGACACACGGAACTGGATCAGTGGTATGGGTGTCATGCTGCGATGTGAAAGGCAAGTTGAAGGGCCACTGCATTATAATCTCAGGACAGTCTTCATGGTACGAGTTCACAGAAAGGGCCTCCTCAAAGACTGTGTAATTTTTGAACCATGATCGGGCATACCCTGGTAATGGTAACCTTGTGTTGCTGGCTAATCTTTCTCACAGGCCAAAGGAACTGCAGAATGGGCTCAAGAAAAGGTGGCTTTGTTTTGGCAATTTCATGTCTGGCCTAGACATGGAAGAAAAAGAACTGTCTAGAGATAACATTATGGCTGTGGCCATATCAACATTCTGCCCATTAACCAGTGCCGGTTCCGGCCTCCCTGATTTTTTCCACTTGCCACTGGCTTTCCATTGGGAATGCAGGGTGGGTGTGGGTGGGAGGCATTGCTGATCCTGTTTCTTTTCACCACCCATGACTTCTTTTATCTTCAACAGATGTCTTGTTTTAAAATGGGTCCATGGTTGATGCACACAATCAGTGTCATCTGTATAGATTTTGTACCAACCAATTTTGGAAACTTATTTGTGGGAAGAATGCAGTGCAACAAAACCCTTTGGTATGTGCACTGTCCACCCATCGTTGCAGTGTCTAGGCTCAGAGGGTTCAATCACTACAGCTTCGGCACACAAACCCAACTGCTAGTTGCAATTAGAATAGACTCTTGGTAACAACTGCTGTGGTGCTGCAATGGCTCAGTGGTTAAGAAGTTCGGCTTGTTAGCTGGAAGGTGAGCAAGTTGGCAGTTCGAGACCTGGGTACTGCATGATGGATTGAGTGCCCATCTCTGTCCCAGCTCTTGGGGACATGAAAAGACCCTCATTTGGGCATCCCTTGACCCGAGTTTCTTCTGCAAAAAATCCTTTCAACCCAGAATAATTTCTGACACATTTGCTGAATGGCAGATCAGCCAGGGTGGACGACAATACATGTTATTGCTATTTTAAATTGTGATTATTACTTTTTTAAATGTAAATCAGATTTCTTAAATAAAATATTTTTGAGGGAAAAGTCTATTTAAAGATGCTTTTCTATTTAAGTTATATTATTATCCAAAGGTTATTCATCTTGAAATAAGGATCAGTTTTTATTTATGTTAGCATGAAGCCAGAGGCGTAGCTACTGCCGTATCTGCCGTATCAATTATACGGGGCCCCCAGGCCACGGGGGGCCCCAACGTGCGTAAGCAAAACAAATCTTTACCCTTCCTAAGGGCCCCCAAACAAATTTTTATATGGGGCCCCGCCAAGGCACGCTACTCTTCTGCATGAAGCTGTATATTTATGTAATGTTTAAATTTTTGGTAAATGTATTACAATAATCCATTCATAATGTCATGCTCTTCCAGAGGTTTGTGTAAGATTATTGGACAAATGTTCTGTCCAGTTCTCAAAACTGTGAATTTGTGTCTGTAGAGATCACTCTCCCTCGTCTTCGCAGCAAAAATGTTCTAAAATAAAGATACAGAACTGAGAAAAAGATCTTAATCCCATTGTTCCTTTGCAAATCTATGTACACAGACTCGAGCCCTTGCCTCTTAAGCACTAAAATTCAAATATTTAAATAGGAAGACTGTTGATCTGCACAAGAAGCTAATGAGGGAAGGGGAAGCAGTAAAAATGAAAATGAAACCTTTTGAGACTTTATGTACAAAATTATGAATTAAATCTAGTCTTACTGACTAGTGATTTAAATCAATTCAGTTAAAATAAAATCCACCCTGGAATAAACACATACATAAAGTGATCCAATGGGCTTACTCTAGCTTGGATCAACAATAGCATTCAGGCAGTGGTGGGATTCAGATTTTTCTACTACCTACTATGTGGGCGTGGTATGGTGGGCATGGCTAGGGGGAAAGTCCTGCATTATTTCAAAACTTGGATAGGCAGGGCCAGCCAGAATGTCTGCTACCAGTTCTGGTGAACTGGGGCGAACCTACTGAATCCCACCACTGCATTCAGGCCTTTCTATATACCAGATGACAATACTACCTGCTCCCCACCCCACAGCCTTCTCTATTTCCTCTGATTTAAGCTGCAATCTTCATCATAGCAGGAAGAGCAAGACTGATTTTCCCATCAACCATACATTGTTATGAGTTGCTCTCACTGTAGCAGGAAGTATTGGGGCAGAGAGATAACTTGGTCTTGAATGAGTATGGTTCATTAACTTTATGACAGTCAAACACAGTATATGCACAAGGGCAGGGCGGGGATCAATACAGCTGTACCCTCTTTAAAACTTTCATTAAGCAGATTGTCATGATGATTGTGTGGGCTTCCACATTTAACACTACAGCACTGTGTGCAGACATAGGAAAATGGACAGCAGTACCAGCAGCACCTTCTATGAGAACAGCACTTGGAGAAAGCATAGCTTAAATGGTGGGGACGATTTCTCCTTCACAAATTACTTCTCCACAGTCAAAGGCAGGCAGGTGAGTCAGGGTGGCTGCAAGGACATTGGATCAACAATTATTTTTAAAAGTGCAAAAACATAAACATGGACTGGGTGAAGTAGCTAGTATCAAGCTGAAAGTGATGGCAAGCACAGCCAATAGGACACATATGAGTGGGCTTGTAGAAACAATGCAGTAGTTGGTTTTTGTTCCTGTGCAGTCTCACTGCAAATTAATTGGTCCACTACATAAACTTCAGTATTCCTGGAACCTCTGGCATCATCTTAACCAACATACCTCATTCTATACCTCATTCAAGCCATTCATAAGATCATGTGGTGATGGTGGCGGCAGTGGCGTGCTCTCAAACTGTCTCCAACTGATGGCTACAGTATAAATGAAAGATGTTCAAAATGTTCTGTCCCCAACAACCCTGTTCAACCCTTGTAAACTGAGGGATGTGGCTTTCCTCACAGTCAATCCACCTCATGTTGGGTCTTTCCCTACTGTCTTCCACCTTTCCTGACTTTTTGTCTTTTCTGAAGAACCTTGTCTTCTCATAATATGTACAAAGTTCATCATTTTTGCTTCCACAGACAGTTTAGGCTTGACTTGATCTAGGACCCAGTTGTTCATCTTTCTGGCAGTCCAGGGTATCCACAGAGCTCTCCAGCACCATATTTCAATGGATCAATTTTCTTCTATCAGCTTTCTTTACTGTTCAGCCTTAGATTTATATATGGTGATGGGGGACAAAATAGATCTTTGGTCTCTGTCTCCAATGAAACATCCTTACTTGATGATCTTTTCTAATTCTTCATTGCTACCCTTCCCAGTCTTAGTCTTCTTCTAATTTTCTGGATGCAATCCCTGATTGAGTTGATGATTGATCTAAAGCATGCAAAAGCTGGATAAACATCCTCTTCCTCTCATTCAGTAGATTAAGGAACTTCTTATATAGCGCATACAACTTCGTATGGATATATATATTAGACATGGGAAAACCTTTTCCAGAAATAGGTCTTGTTATTATCACTATACTTCTACATCTACCGGGTGACCATTGTAATATTTTTGTCTGTGTTTTGTTCTTTGTTGTTTTCAGCATAATGTAGTTTAATTTTAAAAAAAATCTCCTGCAGCAACTAAAATCTTCTATGCAGAGAAAATGTGAATGTATGAAGCAAGGCACAGTTTATTAGAATATTGCATTACATATTTAGCCACTTTGAAAGTCTTTATTAAGAAACTATTTTTTCCTAATGCAGTGCTTGTATTATGTAAAGTGGGTTTATTTTTCAGGAGAGACTTTAGTAAAAAGGAGCCTATCTGAAAACAGTCATCACATTTGCCCATATCCAGATGTTGAAATGGCATGAACAGCTGCTACAAAAAAATGTCATCTAACTATTAAATGCATACTTAGACACACCGTTGTCAATAACAAAGTGATCAAAGGCTCCAAATGACAAAATACATCAAAGTCCCAGTTTGCATAACACTGCTTGTGACTGGCATCAGTCCAGCAACCAACAGAATTACTCTGAAAGACATACAGATGTGCATGTACACATGGGTCCATACCCTGAGAATGAAGTGGATTCATCTGGAAAAAAAGAATTTCTTCCATCTCAGCATTCTATCAGAATAAATGCAAAATATGTTAAAGGCATTTGACATCCTATTAAACCAAGAAAATATGGAAGAGTTTCAATTCACCAGAAAGAAACAACTCACCACCACTTTTTTTAAAAATAATGTGATAATCTTAAAACTGCAGAGCTGGAAGGGATCCTATTGATTATTAAGTATAGTTTGTGTCAAAGAGGCACAATGGGGAATTGAACTCACCGCCTTTGGCTCTACAGCTAGATACCGAAACCAGTGAGCTATCCAACAGTTCCATCATGCTCTGATGTGTTACATTCATATTCGGTATCGTTAATGAGCCAAAATGTTCAGATCTTGTGTCTGATATAACTCACTGCCTCTCCTTTGTCATTTAGGCTCCTACCTTGGGAATTTGCTTATTCATGAATCCTTGAGAGCAGTTCACAATAAGGACTGCTCTCATGTTCAGGTTGAGATGAATGAGACAGTGCTATTACAGTATCTCAAAAGGCTTCCTGTGTTGCTGTATAATCAAACCTGCTGAGAAAAGGGCTGACTCAAGCCATTTTGCTGCCTGAGCTGAAGGACAAGACAGAGTCCTTCTCTTTTACATTGAGAAATTTATAGAAATAGCCGTCACAGTTCAATTCATTTCAGCCTAGTTATAATAATGGAATAGCCTCTTCCCCACAGCTGAATACAGGAAAGTACAGGTGAAGTGGCTCATACAGTTTCCCATCCCAAGCCATCTGCTATCTAACTGCCTAAGGACAGGGTCAGCCCAAGCTGAAAATGGACTGTGCTGTGTCTCCTTCAAGGGCAGATAGCTGATGACATCTCCATGGCAGCACCTACAATGGTCTTCTGAAAGAATCAACCTGGCCCTTTTTGCTAGTAACATTTCACTGTCTAGTGAAAGATACATCACTTTCTGAGAATGTTCCCCATGGCCCTAATACAATCTATAGTATTGACATGAACTGTACAATATTTCAGAGTTCTAAGATGAGCGTAGCACTCCTTAGATTGCTGGTTCACCATGTGTTTCTGTGTTCTTCATAGTTCTATGGAATATTTGTTTTAAATCAGTGGCATTTTATGGCATTGAATTTGATGCTAGTTTTGTACACTTCTTGGTCTACAATATTTGACAAAAAGAGCAGATAATGACTTCTAGTATATATATTCAATACTTTGGCAGGGCCTAAAGCAAAGCCTACTATATTTCACAGAAATGACCACAAAATGCATGGTGGATATTAAATGTATAAACATATTGACTAAGTTAAAAGTCACCCTTTCTCGAAAGCCACTTGCATCTGACTCTAGGGTTCAGTGCTCATCTCTGTTTATATCTAAAGAGCCAGCGCTGTCTGCATCTGCAGACATTTCCATGGACACGTGGCAAGCATGCCTCAACCCCGGAGTGCACGGAATGTGGTTAACCTTCCCACCAAAGTGGTCCCTATTTATCTACTTGCAATTTCTTGCTTTAGAACTGCTAGGTTGGCAGGAGCTGGGACAGAGACGGGAGCTCACTCTGTTGTGCAGTACTCAGGAATTGAAGTCTGACCTTCCAGTCATCGAGTTCAATGTCTTAACCACATGAGCCACCATTGGGATCTTTAATAGAAAAATTGGGCCTCAGTTTATCTAAAAATTTCAAACAGCCTATCCCTGAGCATATGTGGGGGGGGCATATAGTATATGCAACTGAAGCCTACCCTCAGATTCATTCATTCATTCATTCAATTTCTATACCACTCATCTAGCTTGAAAGCTACTTTGGGTGATTTACACAATTAAGAGCATACAAACAACACAAACAAACTAGATTTTTAAAAGGCAGTAATTCAATAAATTAGTGGGGAAATCTTGGGAAGAGTCCAGTGGTGGGATTCAGCAGGTTCACCCCAGTTCACCAGAACCGGTAGCAGAAATTCTGGTTGGCCCCGCCCATCCAAGTTTTGAAATAAAGTAGTCCTAATTAAGGTCCAACTCAGGGCTTTCCCCCTGGCTACGCCTACCACAACACACCCACAGAGTAGGTAGTAAAACATTTTGAATCCCACCACTGGAAGAGTCTCCCCAAAGCCTTGGGTTTCTGTGTCTCTTAAAGCAAATTTAAAAGACTGCAGATTTTGTTTTGGTCTACTCACAACTGGCCATTCCCTACAACAAGAAAAAGTTTGTGAGTGTGGTCAGATGCTTGGAAAAGATTGTGTTTGATTGCATTGCATATGGTCACTTTGTTGTGAGCAGTGATGGGCAGCCAAAATTTCTATTACTACACTGTGGGCGGAGCCAACATTGTGGGCGAAGCCAACATCATGACATCATGGGTGGAGCCAACATCATGATGTCATGGGTGGAGGCAATAATGTGAGCAGAGCCAACGTAAAAATCCCATAAAAATAAGTACACATAAAAATACAAATTAAATAGACATAAAAATACACATAAAACACATAAAAAACACATAAAAATAAATACATATTAAATAGACATAAAACACATAAAATACACACCCTACACCCAAAGGTGAGTCACTTACCCTGGGGAGCAGGCTATAGGGAGCTTCAGGGAAAATAAATTATCATTTAAAAACATTTAAGCAGACATTGATGAGGTTAACAAGACCTATTTGAGACTAGACATACTCTCCAGTTAACTGGTACAGGGAGAAGAGAGCTCTTGAGAGAACACAGGAAATGATACTAGGTCAGATTTCACAAATAATGTCCCATTCAAAAATGGAAAGTTAGTCTCATACTCCATAGAAAAATACAGGGGGAAATGCATGGCAACAGACACCTTGAAATGTTGGCAATCACAACTGACTGTTGGGATTGTCTCCATTTTCAAACATACCTCCATGGATATTTAAAACCTAAAGGGCCCATAGCACATATGTTCAGTGTTCAATCCTAAGCATCTCCAACTGAAATCATTTATAGTACTTAAGGAAATGGGGAGGAGCAACTTTGTACGAGTCTTTAGAAGACTCCTTCCAAACAAAGTAAGACATGGCTGAAATCCTGTTGCTTAGGTTAGCAAGTCACAAGTAGTGTTGGCCCACTCCAGTTGTGACTTTTCTACAATAAGCAGCAGGATTTCCGCCATGTCTTACTTAGGATTGAAGATTCTTATGTTATTTATTAATTTATTCACATTTATACCCCGCCCTTTTGGTGCAAGCACCACATTGGGTTCAGCCACATTGTGAGTGCACTCTGTAGACAAATGGATGTCCAATAGGAATGCTTGTCATCACAAGGAAGATTCAACAGCCTTTAGAACCAACTAAACCTTGATTGCAGTTCTATTTACAAAGAGGTCATTGGAAGACTAGTGGACTGTAGGCAACACTTGCCCACTGAGGGGCATCAACCCACTGCTCAACTCCACTTCACTCTTTTTTTTTGTCTCCATTTAACTCTCTAGCTCTACTTCAGTTCTTCTCATGTTCTCTTTAACTCACTGTTTCCCAACCTTTGGTTTTTGGACTTCATTTCCCAGAAGCCAAAGTCAATTCCCCAAAGCACTGATCAGCCAATATACTGACTTGGGCTTCTGGGAACTGAAGTCCCACTGTAGGATGTGTGCCCCACATTAGGAACCATTGCTCTAGCTAGTTCTCTCTCTGGATTCCTTTCTGGATTCTGCTGCCTTCCAATACCTCCCTCTTTTTATAGTCTATGCTGTGCAGGAAATTCCTTGTGTGCCAATTTTCTTCCTGCCTTCAGTTGTCACACTAGCTGTGGCAAATGACACTCAGCTAGTGGCCTGGAGAAGAAACCCTGGAATAGCAGGGAAGATGCCAATGTCAAGTCTATCTCCATATCAGTGCCCACAAGCTTACAGTGGCCATCACCATATCTGAGGTTTCACATATAGTATATCAATATTCACATCGTTACAGCCTTCACTAACATAGGAGCTGTTGAGTGTTAACATCTGCCCTTCAGTAAGTCTAGGAGCATTAAAAGGACTCTGTTTTTCAAGTTCACAAACCCAGTAATGCACATACATCCTATTACATTTATTCCCACTTGTCCATTTAAACCCTGTGAACCTCGTGATTGTGCCTGCAGCATATAAACAGATTTAAAACCTGAAGACCGAGTGAAAGATTTCCTTGATAATAAGCCATTAATTCTGCCTCTTTCAAACCATCTGAAGGTAGGTATGTAAACTGTGGAATCATCAATCAGTGTTGTGTTGGGATATTTCAAGCATTCCTTGTGTAGGGAAAGAAAGACCAGACTGTCCACCATGCACAAGTGTGGCTGAGATGCCTATTGACTGATCTGGTGATAGTCCTAATAAAAATGTATTCAGACAGAGCAGAATGGTAGACACTCCCATGGTGCAGGAGAAGGAGAGGGAATTGGCCACAACAGGAAATTCCTTCTCCTAGGTAGTCGAGCTAGCTGGCAAACTGCATTTTGATTCCTGCAGGTTATGCTGCCTTGGTAATTTCTTTACTTTTCAAACCACAAAGGGATGAAAAGCTAAAGACAAAATCATCTGCTCTATTGCCAGCAAAGAGATATTACAAAATTGTGGGAGAAAACAGTACAAAAACACTCTGAAGGTTTCTAACGGACACACAAATCAACAAACAGACAGTAAATCAGCCAGGATTCAGACTTACTCCAAGGAGTTCCTATTGGCCACTTGGTTATGGATGGACTACAACACCTCTTAGGAGTCATGCCTGTGCACAGTAAAGAACTCTGTAGCTAAGTAGCCAATTGAGTAGTTTGCTGTACAAATATGCATTCCAGGGTCCATACATTGACATTCTCTGCATCCTGGGACTCATGCATTTATGTACTCTGTATATCTAGTTTGCAAGCATGGCATTTTCATGATCTGTCATGAGGTAGTCACCGTGTAAATATCAGGAATCTTCTCCTATTGATGTTTGCGATGAAAACAAGGAAATTAAGCAGGGGTGCCTTGGTATATGCCTGTAATGTTGTCATTGTTATGTGCCATCAAGTCAGAACTGACCTATGGCAACTCCAGTAGGGCTCTCAAGATAAGGGAGCTATTCAAGGAGTGACTTCACCAGTTCTACACCTGCAGTGAGTTCTCATGGCTGAGTGGGGGTTCGAACCCAGGCCTCCTGAGTCTTAATCCATCATTCTATCCCAGTGGTTCCCAGATGTTCTTGGACTACAGCTCCCAGAAACTTTCACTGTTGACTGTGCTGGTCAAGATTTCTGGGAGCTGTAGCCCAAGAACTTCTGGGATGCAAGGTTGGGAACCATTCCTCTATTCATGACACCATGAGTTTGCCTACCACAACCTCCTTCGTTGTCAGAATTTGCAGCTGTTCCTCTAGGGTCCTGCAGGACAGGATCTTCAATCTGCTGCAGCTGCAAAGCCACATCTGAGTTAGAGAATCCTTTAATAATTCATTCCAAATATTGCTTTTCCAAACTATTGAAAAGGTCACTTATCTTATATATATTTTTTCCTGGGGAGGAAAACTCACGATAGTCTCGTGATGTATCTTGCACTTCTGTTTCTGTGATTTTTAAACTATTAAGTTAAACCAGAAGTGGCATCCCAAAGCTCTGTTTAAATAACTTGTAAGTCATCTTGACAGGGTAGCAAGACATGATGAAATTTCAGTTGATCAATTTCACCCAGCAAAACAAATCTTGTTGCATATTTATGACATAACCTCTGCTTACATAAGGATTCAGCAAAGTTGTTCTTCAAGGATGAGGCATACATCAAATCAGATAGGGATACAGCTAAAGACTATAGTTTAACCACCTAGGAATCAGAGTGGGAGGAATGATTTTGAGGAGTTATACTGGAAACATATTTTCATAAGAAGATGTTCTAATTTGTTGATTTTAATTCAGTAATTTAATCAAGTAAAATTTCCACACAAACTGAGGTATCAAGCTGTTTCATTTCTAATAAACACAGGAGACATTGATCTAAGAACTGATGAAATTAGTTGGTTAATATACTATTTACTCGTGTATCTTCCACACAATTTATACACAAAATCACATTACTAAGGCAATGTATTTAGATCTTTCCCAAGGTATCATTTTCACTATCTGTGACATTAGCGACGTGTTGATCAATCTGATCTCAGTGGCAGAACTGTAATAAAAGGCAACAAAACCAAGACTAGTTTCATTACAATTGTTGTGACAAATACAACTCAGAGACATCCTGAGTCCATTTCAAACTCTATGAACCTTGTGATTGTGCTGCAGCATATATATACAAAGTGACCTAAGTTTTCTGAGAAAATTTGAATCAGAATTGCTACTAACACTTTCCAGTAGCATAAGCAGAATGCATTCTGATTTAGCATGTTCAGCTGACTGATAAATTTAACTTTTTAAATTTCTCTACAGCACATATTTGAAATGAAAAATCTGATTAGGGAGGAAAAATCAGATCTGATGTGGTTTAGATATAACGTTCAAACAAACACACACAAAATGTATATGGAAAGAAGTTTATCTTTAAAAGTTATTATTTCATGCCTCTAGATGAGAACTCACAACATCTCTAGACTTTGCTATTACTCCTCTTCTCTCCCAAACTTCTGTTCTCTGATGGTGTGGGAGGAAATTACAGAGCAGAGCTCTACAAGGAGAAATTACAGAGGAGAGCTCTATGAAGACTCCACATAGATATTGTATTGCTAGGGGAAACAACAATGCAGGACAAAGCTTCCCCAAGCAATACTGTAAGAGTCTTGGAATCAAACCAGATACTAGAATTAGCACATCATTAGAAGAAGCATACATCTTACCATTTTTGGCCACACATTCCTCTCCTAGCATAGTGGAACACACATTAAACCAATGTTTTACCCAACAAGGCAAGCTAATTTGCAAGCAGTAGGAGCAATAGCAACAGCAAGTAGCAGTGGATGCCAAGAGAACTAAGCAAGAAAATGACCCTTGACACCCTCTGAATGGATATCAGCCTCAAGTCTGCTGACTCAGATCCAGAAAGAGCTTTATGGCAAGAACAAACATTCTTGAGTGCATGCAAGAGCAAAAACAAATTAGAAGATGGCAGGAGGAGCTCACTGGGCAAAGAATATCATTAAAGGAGGATATAGTTGAGGAACTCAACCTCCCCTACGTCACTTAGAGGACCATGAATAGGCTGAGGGTTGTAGTCCCTAAATGGGAGACCAAGATGCTCAAGAGGGAACTGCTGGTGGACAACAACACACGGTGTGAATGGGGAGAGACTCAGAATCCAGCTCATCTACTTGTTTGACGGTTACTGCCAGAAACATGCACTGATGAGGACTTAACTTTGGCCAATGACAAAGCCAGGAAAGTGGCTTCATTTTGGCAATCCAGGGTTTGATCAGGACATGAAAGAAGAAAAAGAATCACCCCATAGTCCTTAGTGCTCTCTCTGGGTGGTTTACAGGTAATTAGCATTTTGCCCCCAAGATTCTGGGGTCTCATTTTACCAACATCAGAAAGATGGAAGGCTGAATCAACCTTGAGCCTCCTGTCAGGATCAAACTCACAACGTCAACAGTTTTGGCTGCAGTACAGCATTTTTATCACTGCACCACAAGGGCTCTTCAAGATGAGAACAGCTTACTGAATTACAATCACATGGCTTTTAACATTTATGGACTTGTCATTTCTCATTTCTGCTTTGGGATTAGGGTTATGGGAGCAGATGCAACCCATGGACCTCTGGAGATTAATAGCTCCTTCTGCAGCATCTTGTTTTGGCCTTCAATTGCCAGACTGAAACAAAGAGAGATGCTACATATAGACCAGTACCACTTCTCTCTATGTGCTCTCCCCTCTACTGCTGGAATACAGTTAGCAAGCTTTATGTTGTGCAAACCTGATGGCACCATCTTTTGGGGACCTGGATATTTAATGTAAATTGATTTAGAGCAGGGGTGCTCAAACTATGTCCCGGGGGCTGGATGCAGGCCCCGAGGCTAATTCATCCAGCCCACGAAGCCCTCATCGCTCCTGGAAGTGGAAGTAAAATGTGCCCATACAGGCGTGTTTTACTTTCGCTTCCAGAAGCGATGAGGGCTTTGCGGGCTGGATGAATTGTCCTTGTGGGCCACATCTGGCCCCCGGGCCACATTGACCAGCTCCATGAACCATGTGACCAGTCTGTGGCCTGAAAAGTTTGGGCACCCCTTATTTAGAGCATCCTATTCCCTCTATTCAGATACCTTTCTGCCTCAGGAAAGCTTTTAAGAGCCTCAGGATGGTGCAGACCCTTGCCAGCTAGCTGCCAGTTGTCTCAATCCCATAAATGACAACCTGGCAGAGATTTTGGCTATATGGGGGGCATCTTCCCATTCTGATGCTCCCAAAGGTTTCCCCAGAAAAAAAGGGGACCCTGGAGATTTTCAGAGTGCGAATGGTGAACTAGGATATTTTCAGTTAATTTAAATCCAATATCCTGATTGCTAGATGACATCTTTCTGCTTGTGTGGTAGTGAAGGAACACAAGAGGATTTTGGCCATCTGATAATAATTTAGCAAAGTCGCTTACAATGAGAGTTTCCCCTAAAACTCATTATGGAAGTAAAGTGATGCTAGACCAGCCTGGCTCCCAGAAATGTAGGCAGAGATATAGACTGTTACATAAACAAGACAAGAAAAGTAGGGTGTATGGCCCCTTCTGCCACCACCTCCTCATCATGTTTGAGTTGCTCTGAAAATCTCTCATTTTGGTGGAGGCAATATTGTCTGATACCGAGGGAAAGAGCATTTTTAGTCAGCTGTACTGCTGTCTGGCCTCAGCCTACATTCAAAACATACTGAATGTTCTCTTTCTTCCTGGAAACATGGTCACCCCACCCCACCCCACAAAAGAAAAAATATTAGGAAGAATGCTAGACTTCTGTCTTTCTTTGTATCAGAGCATTGTACAGTGTAAAAGTATGGATGTACAGTATATGAAAATAAGAAAAAATCAAAACAAATTAAAATGGAAAAAATAGACTGTTTTTTATCAGAATAGCTTCAATAGCTTTATCTGGCCTGCTTACTAGGTCTTCTTTTGTACATACCTTATGGTGTTGTATGCACAGTAACAGCAAATTGATCAAATTTCTCCATACTCACAGAAAATTTGTCCTGTCTGCAAGCACTCCCATTTTACTTGCTTATCCTTTAATCTTTCTACTTTGCTTCGAGGTTTATTTAGTGATTTCCAGATGGTCCAGCTAGAATCCAGTTCTGGCGGGAGATACTCTTCAGCATCTATTCATCCAACAAGGTGTGTTGATTTTGCCCTACACAGGTTTAGCCTAGCATCTCCTGGTTTAATATATACAGGCATGTAGTAAAGTTTTCCATAATTTTAGCCGTCATCTTCTTGTGCCATATCCAATTCCGAATATCGCCGATCATCATGGTGATCTGCCATGAAGACTGTCCTGTGAATATAATGCCATGGTCTTTCATCTGCCTTCCACATCACAGCATGACACCTGTAGCACTGATCCAGCTCCATGAATCAATTTCTGATCCTGAGCCCTTTTGGCATGCAAAGTCTTCATCAACCGAGGCCAGTATTGATGAAGCTGCTGCCCTCCAGCAAGATGGATTCAAGTGGGATTTAATCTACTTGGGTACCATCATCCTTCCCTGTGGACTTTGGCACCCAAGGTCATTAGTCCTCAGGGTTGTCATGTTAGTTAACCCCCACCTGGTACTTGGTGTTGAGTCACTGGCAGTATGATCTACTCTATTACCACAGCAGGATACCCTGGTGGCAGTGTTAATCTTTGGGTTTTGGACATCAATTCTCAAAAGCCTAAGTCAAATTCTCTACAACACTGATCAACCGATGTACTGACTTAGGCTTCTGGGAACTGAAGTCCACCAGTGTTCCATAGAACTTAGTTTGGGAAATGCTGATCTAGGGGTTGGTGTCCATGAAGTGGATGTGGTATTATCTTATTTCATTTCTTATTTTCTAGCAACTTTTTATGTTCTTCTTGAGGGGCAATACCAACTTAATAATAAACTCTTTCAATGAGGGTAGGTTTCAGACAGCCAGTAATAATCCTGCATGATTCATTAAATGTGACATCCACTTATTTGGAATGTGCTTATTTATACCATATAGCTCTAGCATATTCTGCTGTGGACTAGCATAGGGATAAAGTCGTTGTTCTTATTGTTTATGGTTCTGACTCAGCCATTTTCCTAAGTGTGTTATTTTTGGTGGCAACTTTCTGTTTGCTTATACATTTTTTTTTACAGTTAAAGTTCAATTCAGAGTGATGCCAAAATAATTTAGGATAGGGCAATGTTCCAAAATCTTGCCTTCCCAGCCAACCTGAGTCTTCCTCTGTGCTTCTCTGTTCTTTGAGTGGAAAGCACTGCATTTTAAAGTGTTTGGGTTTAGCAAACAACTACCACCGAACTCAACATATAAGCCAAGCAAGCAAACAGTTGAGGTATGTATCTTATTAGAAGCTTTCTCATTTAGTTGCTGAAATCATGTTACATAGTTACACAAAGGCTGTACATTTTAGCAGTGAATTGCCATAAGCTAAGGAATCTCTGTAGGCATTATCTGTCTCATATTGAGCTGCACAACAATAGTTTGTATATGAAACCTATGGCTTTCAGAGTTTCCCTTTTAAATTCTTTATATTCCTTAAAATTGCATGCTGCTAATCCAATTCCAACCCTTTCCAGGGTTTTTAACATAGAGAATTCACAGAATTGGTTGCCCATTCCCTTCTTCTGGGGGTGCCCTGGGACTGTGCAGTCAGCCCAGTGCCACAAAGGCTGGCACTTCTCCTTGGAAGCACAGAGGAGAATTGATTTCCCACCCACTGGCTCTGTAGGCAGATAATTCTATAAACACAACTGATTTTCTTAGTTATAACATTTGCAGTTTCAAATTGGGGTGAAGAATTGGCACGTTACCATACCATTTCTAATTTGGTTTGTTCCTATGATTAATGTTATTTCACAAAAAAATCAAGATGAATACAGGATTATTGAGTCAAAATGTGAAAAGAAAAACACCGTCCTTAAAACCTGGATGAGATTTCCACACAAATGCTGGTGAATACGCAGAGGCAAAGGACAGTTGATACCTCAAGGTCTCTGCTTGTCACATTCTTTCTAGCCATTGTTTTTCTGAGCCCCCACTTTCCCACTTGCCATCTCTTTTCTATATCTAACAATATAAACCTTTCGAATTACAATTTGTACAAAATGTCATGTTGTGTCACTGTAAATACAGATAGAGTTCATATGCACTGCTCTAAAGAAATCATATCATAGAAAATGTGAAGGCATCCTATTCAGACACCTTAGTTTTTCATATAATTCATCTATGTAAGGCTACTTTCAAATTTTGATTGAATTATCTCTCAGGTTCATCGTCCCAGAGCAGGAACGGGAAAACCAACCCATGTTGCTTTCTCCAAACATTTGAATGTTTAAAACTTTTTGGTTCTTCTCTCCTAAATACGAAGAAATTTTTAAATTCTTCAGAAGCAAACCCAAATGACTTTCTCAAATAGTTGTACAGGTCCAGTTCAGTTAGTACCACTGTTCTCAAGCATGAGGAGACACATGCCTTCCCCAGATGTGTTAGACATCAACAACATCTCAGGCAATTCTAATACTTCACTGTCGCACCTGCCACTGCCCCCAACTCTAGTGGTATCAGTTGACAACTCTTCCTCCATGCCCAAGTCCATTAACTCAACTCAGTGTGGTTCAAGTCCAACAGGGTTTATTTTAGTGGAGAGTGAGTAAGGGGCATATTTGGAAATTTGTGCCATTGTCCTGAGGCAAAATTGATGTCACTGGATGTCCTGTGCTGGACCCCATGGTAGCTTCTCTAGGGCTGGCAAGTGTTTAATGTCCTTCACTGGGAGCGTCCATGCAGGTCCAGAGGAGGATGGCCAGAGGAGGGATGGCTTAATAGCCTGTGGTTGAGGGCAAAGTGCAGATCATGGAGGCACATGGCTTTATTGGAAGCTGTTGTTAGAGGCACTGGTGGCATTCTTTCTGCCTGTTTTCCCCACCTCCATTGTCACCACTGCATGGGTGTGGGACCCATTGTTTTATCTATGTTCTGTTTTTTAAAAAATTTGGCTTCTTTCCATCCCAAATATTGAAAGTGTTGGTATACTTGCATGAATATGTCCTAAACCAAAGAATACACACTCTTCTCGACTCACACGTCCAACTAGATTAAGCCTCTCCTCTCAATGGTAATGTGGTGTGCTGATATTTATGTGTCTTCCACTGATTCAGTGATTCTACTTTAATTGAGAAAACAACTGGGTTGAGGACTATCAGGTTTATTATAGTATGATCAAAACACTCTGAATGTTTATCCAACTTGCTTTTTCCTTAACTCCCTAAAGTTACTTGATTTTTTTGGGTAGAACCTTGAGTTCCACTTAGATCCAAAGAGTTCAAGGCAACTATGTGTGAAAATGTTCTATATACAATATAACAGGAGATGGGAGTACTCCAGATGTCACGTGTAGTAGGATGCTATTTGGAAAAACAACTTTTCCACATTTAGCAAGGACATTAGAGGAATGTACAAGCTTAAACGCCACAAAATATAAAATTAAAACGGCAGAGAGTTTTGTTTATAGGAAAGCTTCCTAGGTCAGATACTTTTATCAGAAGCATACATCATAAAGTAAGACAAAAAAAATTCCCTCATTGAATGATTAGAATTTCTTTCCAGATTCCTAAACAAGAGAGAGACAGTAAAATAGCTGGGCAGCAACAATAAAATAACTGGGTAGCATGTGAAGACAGGATTAGAACTCTTGATTTAGAAACTCAGAGAAAACATATCTCTCTCCAATATGTAAACACTGCTCTCTTGTGGTCATAATAATTTTTCAAATGACGTTTTACTGTGTATGTTTAATAGTTGTGTGCCATCAAATCGATTCTGACTTGGGTAACTCCTTTCAAGGTTTTCCAGACAAAAAATACACAGAAGTGGTTTTTCATTCTCTTCTGTTTGTTGCTGTTATTCAATTGCACAGTCAACTTCTTCTTTTGCCCTCCACCTTTCCCAGCATCAAGTCCTTCTCAAGCGAATCCTTTCTTCTCATTTGATGTCCAAAGTACTTTAGCTTCATCTTTACTATTTGACCTTCTAAGGAGTAGTCAGGGTTGATTTCTTCCAAGATTGACCTATTTGTTCTCCTCGCTGTCCAGGGGACTCTCAAAACTCTCCTCCAACACCACATCTCAAAGGCATCTATTCTTCTGCGCTCAGCTTTCCTAATGGTCCAGCTCTCACAACCATACATTGCCACTGGGAATACCATTGCTTTGACTATATGAATTTTTGTTTTCAATGTGATGTCTCTATTTTTCACTATGTTCCCCAGGCTTCTCATCCCAAGAATCAGTCACATTTTTATTTCATGGCTGCATATATTCTTCTGTGCTCAGCTTTCCTTATGGTCCAGCTCTCACAACCATACATTACCACCGGGAATACCATTGCTTTGACTATGTGAATTTTGGTTTGCAAGGTGATTTCTCTGCTTTTAACTATGTTCCCCAAGTTTCTCATAGCTTGCCTCCCAAGAATCAGTCGCCATTTTATTTCATGTCTACAATCACCATCTACAATTGTTTTTATTTGTTCCTAGGAAAGTAAAGTCTGTCACTGCTTCTGCCTCATCCCCATCTATTTTCTGTTTGGGATGCATTTAAATCCCACTCTGTTTAATGGGACTTGCACCAAACAAACTGAGTATAAGCTCTGGATTTTCATATGAGCTGAAGAGCACAGCATCACCACCCTTAAATTCATCCTTAGCCAGAAGCACCAAGTCTTAATAATTCTCTGGTATCTATTGTTGGAAAGAAAACAGAAGCAAGCTGAAAATGTTTTCCTGTCCTTCATTACAACTTGAAAGGGATCAGCTTATAATGGAGAAACTTTTCTAGAGAAAGTGTCTTGAGGAAAACCTCAACCAGCAGACTTTTTTTTTTTTGCATTCTTAACTCTGTTTTGAAGGTAATTCAAACCATATTTGATGGGCCTAATTCAAACTACTTGCAAGTCTAGGGTTGGTGAAATGAAACAATATTCATGAAATTCTCAGTGTTTCAGAGTAGGAGTTTTGCACAGTATATGAAGATTATGGACATCTGTCAGGGAAATAGATTCAGATAAATCTTACAAGCCTTTAACATTTGGGGGTTGGTGCCTATGTTGTAAAAAATAATTGTTGGGGACGTCTTCATCTTGGTGTCTGCTTTCAGTATAAGAATAGATAGCAGGGAAATAAAACAGAAGGTCCATAGCAGGGATTCTCAACCTGCGGTCTGTAGGCTGGATGTGGCCTGCAGCACTATTTCATGTGGCCCCTCACTGCCTCCACCACACCAGGAAGTGCCATGTGATAGAGGAAGGGCAAAATGTCCATCCGGCCCCCGAAGCTGTCTGAGGGAGCATGACCCGGCCCCGGGCTTTAAAAGGTTGAGAACTCCTGGTCTATAGGAAAACAAAAGACTGTTGGAATTGTTTCTACTCCTACTTCAGGAAGTCTTTCACAATATATGATGGTGGTGAACTATTAATGTATCTTGATACACAAATATAAGCAAATTCAAAATGAATATAGGTATGTACTGACATTTGGATTTTTTAAAATAATAGGTGAAAACCTGAGATGCTTATGTATAGTGGGCAATTATACAAGGACCTGTTTCAGGCAATATATAGCTTTGCATGAGTCACACTAAATTAATTTGAGCTTGTTTATAAAATACAAGCCTCAATGACACTTGATCTCTTTTATAGCCATTGATGTTCCCCTCAACAACAAGAAAAAACTTTTCTCTCAACACTATAGTCACCTTCAGTTCTCCACTGTAGGGTTTTTTTTACTAGATAGTTAGTGCCTTTATTTGCTAATGAAGGTAACCAATTTACATTATGAGGGTAACCTGATGAGGCTCCTTTATGGCATTAACTTAGTTTTTAGATAGTGTTAGTGTTTTAAAGTTGTGCTACCCTGACTAAATAGTGGAGGAAGAATATCACACGATTCATGTGCTAGCTCATGCTGTCCTTCTGCTACTATACAGTGAAATCTTGGATAATGAAATCAATGCATTCTCTGAGTTATTTCGTACAGCATTTTTTTTGTAAACCAAATTCCCCATAGGAATGCACTGAATGTGATTCCCCCATAGCAATGCATCATGGGTTTTATTGATGATTTTTTAAAATTGTTGTTAACTGCCCTGAGTCATTCGTGAGTAGGGCGGCATAAAATATGATTAATAAAATAAATAAATAAATACAATTTGTTAGCCAAAACGTGATTTCCCATAGGAATGCATTGAAAACGGGGGGGGGGGGACATTCTGAAATTTTTTTCGTTATCCAAGGGTTATCACATTTTATTTCCTTTCGCTATGCAAGTTTTTCGCTATCCAAACCCTTCATTATCCAGGGTTCCACTGTACTTAGAGATTTTTTTAAAAAATTACTGAAATAAATGATTTTACTTTCAAGAAATCATTTACATAAAGAGCTATTTTCTTTCTTTTTTTTAAGTGTAACTATTGCTACACCTGTTCTGGGGGCTGAGGAACAGTGATACATGTCATAGATATATAAACAGAGGAAAAGGAAAGTTGACAGGACTGGGACATGGTTTAGATGAGTCTATTTCATGCCTGGCAATTCATGTTTACAGGTTTTTCTTTATTTCTTCTGTATTTTTCAACTTAACCAGGGGCAGAAATAGTACAGAAAGAAATCCTATTAAAATGCAGACATTCCCAGTAACATGTCCTCACTAATCACTTTTTTGTTGTTCAGTTGCACAGTCGATTCTGACCCTTTGTGACCCCATGGACCACTGTCCGCCAGGCACTTCTGTCCTCCACCATCCTCCTCAGCCCGCCCAGCTTTGTGCCCATTCCATCTACAATACCATCTAGCCATCTCATTTTTGGCTGCCCACTTCTTCTTTTGCCCTCCACCTTTCCCAGCATCAAGTCCTTCTGAAGCGAATCCTCTCTTCTCATTTGATGTCCAAAGTACTTTAGCTTCATCTTTACTATTTGACCTTCTAAGGAGTAGTCAGGGTTGATTTCTTCCAAGATTGACCTATTTTTTCTCCTCGCTGTCCCGGGGACTCTCAAAACTCTCCTCCAACACCACATCTCAAAGGGATCTATTCTTCTGCGCTCAGCTTTCCTAATGGTCCAGCTCTCACAACCATACATTGCCACAGGAAATACCATTGCTTGACTAGACGAATTTTTGTTTGCAATGTGATGTCTCTATTTTTCACTATGTTCCCCAGGCTTCTCATCCCAAGAATCAGTCACATTTTTATTTCATGGCTGCAATCACCATCTACAGTGAGCTTTGATTCTAAGAAAGTAAAATCTGTCACTGCTTCTACTTCTTCCCCATCTATTTTCCAGGGACTGATAGGGTCTGTTGCCATTATCTTGGTTTTCTTTATATTGAGTCTCAGCTCCAGTTGTGAATTTGCTGCTGAAAGGATGGATAGGCCTGAGTACCAAGTACTCTGTTTATCTCTCAGTTGACACTGACACTCTCGGCCAAATCCATTTTCATATTAGACAACATTTTGCCAAATATATATGCACCAGGCCTCTGCATACGGGGTTTCTAGCTTGTGGGAGAAGATGAGAGAAGGAATGAATTAAATGTGATGGGCATTCGTCGCATCATCTAAATATGCACCAGGGGAGAGATCACCTATTGTGATGGTGACAACGGTTCACATACTGAAGTCGAACCGAAGAGGTGGGTAGGAGGCTTACATGGATTGGGAAAGGAGTCCCCAAATGCACTTTTGCCTTCTGTGGAGCTAGAGACAAAAAGGAAAAGGGGGGGGAAAGCAATAATCTGAGAATAGCAGCAAGACACTCATTTTAACAAAACAGCCAAACAAAGAAATATTCAAAGTATATTTCACTGGGGATCCCTTACCCACAAAGCGAACTTCCCTCTTCATTCTTAATAGAATGCCAACATATTATTCTATATAATAATGCCTAAATGAGTTTCACAGGCATGCTCCTCTGTGCAATTCAAGCCAGCTATCTGAGTCTCCACCCTATGAACATAAGTAGTGGAATCCCAGGAACAGTTCTGATCTGTTGATAGTGTGCTTTGGTGAATTAGGGAGGGAGGGAATGCACTGAAGGATTGTCTGTGGGACATCTTTCCTAAAAAGCTGCAGCATTTGCAGAGAGACAACAGCTTCCATCATAGGGGTGCCAAAATGTTTTGGGCTGTGGGCCGATCGCATAGTTCAGCAGGCCAGTCACGTGGTTCCTCCCACCGGAAACGGAAGTAAAACACACCTTGCAATCTGTTTTGCAACAGGATGAGATAGATTTAAAGCTGCCATTTTCTCTGCTTAAACCAGGAGTGTCCAAACTATGGCCTGTGGGCCAGATCTGGCCCCTGATGCAAATTATTGTGGCCCACACCACCCTCATTGTTCCCGGAACTGGAAGTAAAACATGCCTGTATGGGTGCATTTTACTTCCACTTGCGGGAGTGATGAGAGCGGCATGGTCTGGATGAATTGGGGTCAGGGGCCAGATCCAGCCCATGGGCCATAGCTTGGACATCCCTGATCTATCATTTGGGATGTGTGTCAAAAGCTAGCCTACATTTCTGAATGCAGGATTAGAGTACAAAAGGTGCCAATTTTGCAATCTAATGCAGAACCTCTTTAAGAAATGAAAATGTTTGATTATCTTAGTACAAGGTTTCCACAGCTCCAGAAGCTGCACACTGGCTTGCTTTCACACTTACACATAACTACTTCTCCTTTGACAAGAATATCTATCTCCAAATTAATAGAACTGCAATGGGCACTTCATGGCTGCTTAGCGCTATGGGGCAATATATAGATGTTATAGCTACTTGCATGGTACCACAATTGTAAATATATTCATGGCTGGACTGGAACACTTTCTTAACTGTTGCACCTTGAAAACACCCCTCTATTTGTGGTACACTGATTGCATGTTTATTATCTGGACTGAGAGAAAACAAGCACTGGAGAAATTCCACCAGGAGTGCAATAGCTTTCATCCTAACATAAACTTCAGCCTGGAACACTCTACACAACAAGTGCATTTTCTGGACACCACTGTAAGGCTAGAACATGGACAGTTTAGTACCACACTGTTCCAAAAACTTATCAACTGATATATACATACAGTACTTGCATTCTGTTCTGAGCACACTGCAAAATCTATATAATTGCATCTAGGTCACCCTTGCTCAAAAGCCAGTCACATCTGACTCTAGGGTTCAGTGCTCATCTCTGTTTATAGCTAAAGAGCCAGCGCTGTCTGTGTCTGTCTGCAGACATTTCCATGGACATGTGGCAGGCATGACTAAACAATGGAGTGCATAGAACACTGTTTACCTTCCCACCAAATTGATACCTATTTAGCTACTTGCAATTTCTTGCTTTTGAACTGCTAGGTTGGTAGGAGCTGGGACAGAGGGGAACTCACTCCATTGTGCCGTACTTGGGTCTTGAACTGCTAACCTGCCGACCTTCCAGTCATCAAGTTCAGTGTCTTAACCACTAAAACATTGCATCTACTTGGACCCAAAAGACAGAGAATCCAAACTGATAGATCTACAAAAGGAATTTTTGAGAGTACAATATCCACCTAAACAAAACTCTAGAAAAAGAGTTAACCAGGCAAGATGAATATCTGGAAGTAGCCTACTACAAGACAGACCCAGAAGAGAAAACAACGAAACAGCATTAGTTTTCACCTTCAGCCACATCTGAGAACACTCATAAATGATCTCCAACTCATCTTTGACAAAAATAAAGCACTCTCTCAAGCCCTTGGTGGGAGGCCTGTAGTTGGCTGTAGACCACCACTCAACCTCAAGTAACTGTTGGCACACAACAGGCTATACAATACTAATGCAAGGATGAGAAATAAACTCTACAACAAACTTTGCCCACATCTATTCTGCAACATCATTGCAAGTCTCAACAATGTCACATACAACATCAGGGGCCTGTTTACTTGCTCCTCTGTTAATGTGATTTATGCCTTTGGACAAACAGGACCATCTCTATGCAAAAGAGTAATGAGTGTAAATCTGACACCAGGACTGGCAAGACACAAAACCCTGTTTCAGAACATTTCAGTCTATGTGAACATTATCTGAGTGACCTGAAAGTGACCATTTTAGGAAAAAGAAACATTACAGAACCAGACTTGAAAGAGAAACAAGATAAGGTATATAGGAGTGCTGGAGATCTATTAAAAGGACAAGATATCAATCAAGACTTCCTAAGTTAGTACCAAGTGTGAAACCCTACACTGATTCCCATAGTTTGCCACTGAGCTCAAATTTGTAGACTGATAATTGGAATTATTTACAGCCTAATGCTCCTATTCTTTTACTAATGAACTATTGTCACTTTGTCCATTATCTGTATCTCCTCCTGCCCATAGGACCATGTATAAACATGACCCAGACCCATAAATAAATAAAATAAATAAAGAAATAAAATTAAAATTAAATAAAAATACACCCACCCAAACACAAATAAACCCACTACCCGCCCCAAACACAAATAAACCCACCCACCCACCCGTCCCAAACACAAATAAACCCACACCCACCCACCCACCCCAAACAGAAACCCCTTACTTACTCTTGGAAGTGGTGGTGCAGCGGCGCAGCGACGGGGCAGCAAACCGCTGCGGCGGCAAACCGCCGCAATGGCATGGCATCCTGGTAGGCCAGCAGGGCCAGGCATGGAAAGGCCACTGCCGCCGCTTCTTCAGGCACTCCCTGCACCCTTCGTTTCCTGGCAGCCAAATTTTAAAAAATAATTTCCTGGTGAGGTGTCTGGTTCAGATGCCTCAAAAAAAAAAATTCCTGGCTGGTTGCTACCAGTTTGGCGTACCACCCAGGAATCTTGCTACCGGTTCAGGCAAACCAGTGCGAACCAGGAACATCCCATCACTGCACCAAACATATAGCATAGTACCACCCAGGCGTGTGCTGGTATATCGGACAATTGGGCTTTGTCCCACCTGGCCCTTTCCTCTGGCACCCTGGGCACCAATAGCAATGTATGGGATTCCCCACCCCATCCCCAAATAGGTGCCCCAACCACTCCCTGTCCAGCACCTTCCCATGGTGCCCTGAACATCCCTGGTCCCACCTGCATTCTGTTTGTGACCGCCTTCTTATTCTCAATTTATTTTATTCATGGAAATAATGAAAATTATCAATTTATATCATATCATAATTTGACACTTCATGGCCACCAGTAATCATTTGAATTAAAATGTTATTTCAATAATGTAACAAAGATCCTATTATTTGAAATGTTATTATTATTTGAAGACACCATGCCATATTTTGCTAAGTACTGAACAAAGAAATCAGAACGGGCAAAATAACACCATCTTGTTGAAACAGGCCATCCAGATTATGTTGTTAATACTGTACTCAGAAATGAACAGTAAAGGTAAAGGTAACGGTAAAGCATCCAAGAACAGCAGTTTGCTATGATGCATTCCAAACCAGACCCCATGGAGTACACTGTTGCTACTATTTTGCTTAAGCGAAGGCCTAGCCCTAGGCGAGTTCACTTAGGCTTTTTATACTAAATAGTCATGCAAAACAGGGGGGAAAGATGCTTGTATTGATTCCATACACAAGATCTCACTGTCTCGTGGAAGCTGTGCTTTAGCATCATTTTAAAGCCTTTCTCCCTATACCTGGGAAAGCCCCCCCCTTTTTTTTACTCATGTTGAAAGTTGGGTGTCCATCATCCTTTTAAATGGCCATGCCAGAGATATGAATTGAGTCTCGTAATAAAACAGCAGAGACAGAGAACTAATTGATTCCTATAAACAACATTTAACTGAAAAGATAGGAAAGCTGGTTAGGAACCACAGGCATTAATCTTCTCTTTGCCATTGGAAACTGCAGAGCAGGCGGTTCCACATGGAAAACACAATGTGACAGTCATGCTATACACTCTATTTTTTAATTTCTCAGCCTCTTTTATATACAGTATATTGAACCCGTGTTTCATAGCATGTCCTTTAAAACTGTTTCTATTAAAATATAGATTACCTAAGCAAGGTTTGGGAGATGGCAGCATTTCCCTCCCCTTTGATAAATGCATTGTAGGGCAACAGCCATGGAGACAAGGCTCCCTGACTTCAAATTGCAAAACATACCTCCCCAGTCCCTATATGGGCAAAGGGTGGCAAATAGTCCTCTTGAGGTTGTCATCATAGCACAGGAGAGCAGCTTATGCTGGAAGCATTGAACTTTTATTAAGGAACTAATTACAGTACTGTACTTCCAAGCTCATTCATCTTGGGTCTCCACTGTGTACAGGCTCGTTTCAGTCCTCACCGTCCCACAAGGGTAGTTTCCATTTACCCCCTGTAAGGGACAACACACCCACATTATCCCACTATCATAGGGCTTGTTCCGCCTGCCAGAGACCTGCACCCATTCTGGAAGCCCACATCAACCTTTGTGCTGCTTCAGAGTACCTGTAGTCTTGCTCCAGGTTAGATAAATCTATGGTAGGTTTCAATCACTAACTGTTTATGCTTGCAAATCAGCCAAATCAGGTAGGACATGCAGTGTGAATTAGAAAAACTGTAGCGCTGCCAATAAAGGAAATAAAAGAACTGGAAATCTCCCACCAGTTTATGCTCTATATAATAAGTGCATGTGTCCTGTATCAAGGCAGCTTTTATTTACTATAAAAATAGTTTTGAGGTTCAGAATGACTAAAAAGCAGGTACAACAATAAAAAGGAACATTTTAACTTTTCCCAGGGTAAAACATGGAAGGCATATTTCGCTACGTTACCTGGCCTAGCCAGGAACATATTTGAGTACAGTACATCTTTCGACTGTTTACTCACAAGCAAGTATAAGCACACTCCTTCCTCTTCTCCTGATAAGCACATGCAACACATTGTCATCATAATCCTGATCATAATCATGGTGCTTCTTCTTCACATTCCAGTATTGTATAACAAAACCCATTTTCAGCTCTCATCCCACCTTAAATTAGAGTCATGGTTAATAAGATATAAAAACAAAAGTTTATATGGATTGGGTACGGTAAAGGTTGCCCTTGCTCGAAAGCCAGTTGTATCCAACTCTAAGGTTCAGTGTTCATCTCTGTTTAAAGCCAAACGACCATTTGCAGACTATTCAGTGGACATGTGACAGGCATGCCTCAACATCTGAGTGCACAGAATGCTGTTCACCTTCCCACCAAAGTGGTACCTATTTATCTACTTGCAATTTCTTTCCTTTGAACTGCTAGGTTGGCAGGAGCTGGGACAGAGACAGGAGCTCACTCTGTTGTGCAGTACTCGAGAATCAAACTCCAACCACCCAGTTGTCGAATTGGGTAGCAGACAGAAACTTTATTTTTGTATTTCCTTCTGTTGCAATTTAGGCTTACCTGTTTTCTCTCCTCCTGCTCCCCATTTCTGAATGGGAATCTGGGCAGCAAATTAATTTTGGAGAGTGGAGGGGTGTGTGTAATATGATGGATGTTGGGAGTGGGGGAATTATAGGTAATTGTGAGAGTGGTGGGCTAAATGTTTTACTGTTGGGGGTGGTCAGATGTGTCGGGTTTGTCAGGGGTGTGTGTCTTAAATCACTGATTAGGACCATTTATGAAAGAATTAAAGACATGGGTACTCAGCCTTTCGGCTAAATGGATGGGTGTGTGGGTGGAGGGAGGGAGGGAGGGAGGAAGGGAAGGAAAGAACCCCCATTTTATCTGGTCCCTAGCATAAACATATCCTGGGGGTGGGATAAAATAATATGAGTCTCGTGATGAGATCTCAGAATGACATTGGTCAGGCATGGGTTGGCCTGATTAACCAACCTGTCCTAACCTGCCTCCATCTCTAAATTTGGGCCATATGCCCATCTGGACAGCCTCCATTTCACAGATAATTTGATTTAGAGTTATGGTTTCAGAAACGACACAAGTCCGTTGTTATTATCTGTTTTGGAAGTCACCCCCCAACACATCCTTTTGTTGAAAAGGAAAAAGTAAGGATGGGAGGAACTAAGTGTTAAAGGAATGGATATTTCTACAATTCCATTTTCCAATTCCATATTTCCTCAGGATTTCTTCAGAGAAACATTGTCTCAATAACCCGACTTACAATAAAACCTGTAGCCAATCAGAAGACAAAATACTAAATGCAGACTACACCAATGAAGAAAATTATGTTACGCAGATGCCTTTCACCACTTGAGGGAGTACCTCAGCAAAAAACATGACCACTATTTTTGACCTTTTGTTTGTATAATCAACATTGACTCTTTTTCTCTCTGTCTTCTGTGTATGTGGTTGTGTTGAGAGAGAGAGAGAGAGAGAGAGAGTATGTAAAGGTGTTTAATAATTTCATGTACTAGAACACCTAAACCTATAGGAAACTGCTATGTATCAAACCAGACTGTCAATTCAGACAGCAGAGATGATCAATTTCATTTTCCAAACACCAGCTGAAGTTAGGTTAATACAGATGGAGGTACAGTATTGGGGACAAAGCTTGCAAACTTTTGCATGCAAAGAATATACATTATCATTAAGCTATGGTGTCACCATAATAACACACCTTTAAAAGGTGGTTGAAGAGAATGCCTGATGTATATCGTCCTCATTTCTAAATATTTTTATAAATAGAATATGTCCTGAAAACTATTCGTAAGAGATATTCAATCCCAGCCAATCTACCTCATTAAAAGACCAAACACTCTGCATATATTTTTATTCAGGAATCAAGATGTTTCAACTCAAAACTTGGCACCTTGATTTTAGAAATATTTTTAAAAAATAATTATGTAGACCCAAAACAAGTGATGACTGCCTTTGTTTAAAAACCAAGCAATATTTTGTAATGGTCAAATCCAAAAACGTTTGCCTGGTCTCTTCCAAAGTTTTTGCAAAAGCTATAAGTCTAACCTCGCATAAAGAATGCTTTGCTTAAAGAGCAGAATATTCTCTGAATGTTTGCTTCGCTTAACAAATAAAACCAGCCAAAAACTCGCTTAACAAATAAATCAGGGTTCACAATCCCCCCCAAAATTGGTCACTTACAATGGTGTTTTGCTTGAAGAGCAAACTCGCTTAAAGAGCAATCCTGTGGAAAACATTATGCTCTTTAAGCGAGGTACCACTGGTACATATATTTTTCCGTGCTATAAATATTGAATCATTTTTCAAAAGACATCCAAATGGCTAAATTGATTTAAGTAAGGCAATTCTAAAGGTTCAGGAACGCTGGGACACAACTAATGTTCTAATTTGCTTGGAAATGTGGTTGTAACATTTAACATTTCTAAGACATTCTCCAGCATTATCTAATCAGAACGCTTTCACTTAAGTCAAAATGCCTCTCAAGCCCTTTGCCTTGTTCTCAAAGTACATGGTCACACTCTGTGTCAGCTTTCACATACTGTACATCATTTTCACTGGCCTTCTCAATTTTGTGCAATGCAGGCCGACTAATGAAGGCCCAGAGTTCAATTCCAAAGAAAATACAGTACAGTACTGTACTGTACTCTGCTTTACCTGCAACTACTTTTCTCTTTCACCATCTTTCCGTCATAACCTTCACTGCTACCAAACTCTTTGTGCCAAACAAATAAAGGTTGGTTTTTTTAAAAAAACTCACAGGCTATCAGAAATTCCCCTTTGTCTTTTCTTTTATAAAAGGAAAGCACATAAAGTTTTCTGACCGGTTGCCAGTTTCCTGACATAGAAAAGTAGCAATCGCTTGGTAACCAGTCCGGGCTTCTTTAATCATGATGGCATAGCTCCCGGTACGGGAAAGTGACGGTCCTTAATACCATATTTTATAACCCAAACCTTCCCCGATGTTGGGGCTGATCCTTTCTTCCCATTTTTTGTTGTTCAGTCGCACAGTCGATTCCAACCCTTTGCGACCCCATGGACCACTGTCCGCCAGGCACTCCTGTCCTCCACCATCCTCCTCAACTCGCTCAGCTCTGTGCCCATTGTCTCTACAATACCATCTAGCCATCTCATCTTGGGCCGTCCCCTTCTTCTTTTGCCCTCCATCCTTCCCAGCATCAAGGCTTTCTCAAGTGAATCCTCTCTTCTCATTTGATGTCCAAAGTACTTTAGCTTCATCTTTACTATTTGACCTGCTAAGGAGCAGTCAGAGTTGATTTCTTCTAAGATTGACCTATTTGTTCTCCTCGCTGTCCAGGGGACTCACAAAACTCTCCTCCAACACCACATCTCAAAGGCATCTATTCTTCTGCGCTCAGCTTTCCTAATGGTCCAGCTTTCAGAACCATACATTGCCACTGGGAATACCATTGCTTTGACTATGTGGACTTTTGTTTGCAATGTGATGTCTCTACTTTTCACTGTGTTCCCCAGGTTTCTCATCGCTTGCCTCCCAAGAATCAGTCGCCTTTTTATTTCATGGCTGCAATCACCATCTGCAGTGAGCTTTGATCCTAAGAAAGTAAAATCTGTCACTGCTTCTACTTCTTCCCATCTATTTTCCAGGGACTGAGAGGGCCTGTTGCCATGATCTTTGTTTTCCCAGCAAGCCTTGGGACCACTTTCTTTGCTACAGTAAGCGAGAGCAAAGTCTTTTCTCCAAGTGACCACATTCTGGTGTCTGGAAGTTTGAGCCTACCAAGTGGCACTCTTAAAATCGAGAATTATTGGGTTTTGTAGTGCAAAAAACAACAACCAATGGCATTCCTTTCACATTAGTCAATTTTTAAATGTTCCATTTAATGTTAATTTTGACCTTGCCTAGATTCTGACTTTTAACACTCCTCCTTCCATGTATATGCAGCGTGCAACATTGGATTTCCTTTTGCTTCTGGGCACATGTGTGCCCTTTTCCATTCTAATCTAGTTGCTTCCTTACTGGATGCTCTATCTATCCACACTTACAAAAAAGCTGATCACCATTTCCAGAGCCTCCTAGAGACTTTGGTTGATGGCCTTAACAGACCCAATTTTTGAAACCTGGAGACGTGATATGAAGACATGCAGACTTCCCAGGGGCTTAAATAGAGAATTTGCCAGGAATGCTTTCTTGACCACATCAGTGGTGGGATTCAATTTTTTTTTACTATCTACTCTGTGGATGTGGTCTGGTGGGCATGGCCAAGGGGAACACCCTGTGTTGCACCCGAATTAGGACTACTTTATTTCAAACTTGGATGGACAAGGCCAATCGGAATTTCTGCTACCGGTTCTGGTGAACTGGGATGAACCTGCTGAATCCCACCACTGGACCACACTTACCCAATCTCCAGAGTGTAGTATAGGAATTGCTTCTGAGCTGACAAGTTAGGATTGTATTCAAACTCTCCTTTGAATGAGAGACCTCCTATAAATTTTTTAACTCTCCTACCTACTAGCTCCATTGTAAAGCTGCTCATTTTTATCCAGCAATTCACCAATTAGATTTTGAGCAAGCCATGACTGCACAGCATACAAAGAATTAACTCACCTACAAAATTTCAGAAACCTAGTGCCTGACTTAAAAGCATTGTTACAATTCCTAGCCACAAAGAAGAACTGAATGATATTTTTGATCATCTTTAATCAGACCTGAAAAGCAATCTTTGGTCTATCTAAAACAACGTGCATTACCAGACTCTTTCATGTTAATCCTTCTGGGAAACTGGTATATGTATTCCTCTGTGGGCATGTGTTTATATCCGTATCTGTACGTGTCTCCATATATGTTGGGGTTCATGAGAGATAAATTAGAATGGTTAATCATTTCATCCTTAGGTCCTGTTAACAATGGCAGTCACATAATGCACCAGTGATAAAAGCCAGAAAACAGCCTGCAATTCATTATCCTTCCTTCTAGGCTCTGAATTCTCCAGCTCCTTGGCGTCCTGCCACCTACAGAAATTTCTGTAAGCAGTTTCTGTCAGTCAATGGCAATTTGTTTCTTCTGATGTGAGGGTGGAAGAGTGGGATGGAGAACATCAAACACTTCCACTAGAGTACAATGCTTTCCTAGGTCCATGGGCTTCTTCCGCAGTAGAGAGATGTAGTTCCATGAGGCCTCCGAGCCCAAGTTCTCTTTCTCATCGTCATTCTGAAAGTCCAGCTTCCTTCAGAATGTTTTAACTTTACACAACAGAAGAAAGTTCCAAGGAGGATGAACTTCCAAAGCAACAGAGATCAACAAACCACTGTTAATTAACTGTTAAACAAGTGTTGTTTTCTTGTTGTTCATCCCGTCATATGGGAGCTTCAGCATTTCTTCCCAAATTCCTTTAAATCACAGTCTTCTGTTACCTACTGTGCTTTAATCACACTTTGATCCAGGTTTAAGTGCTGGTTCGTAAACTAGTCTTAAACCCTAGAGCATAGGTGCCCAAATTACAGTCCGTGGGCTGGATCTAGCCTGTGGCACCATTGCATCTGGCCCCCACCACCCCTGGAAGTGGAAATAAAACATGCATGCACAACATAACACTGCTGTAAATGACCTGAAGCTGTCAGAAACACATTTACAACAACCACAGGTCATTTACGGCTGCATTATACATATACGCGGGCATGTTATGCGCATGCACATTTTACTTCTGCTTCCAGTGGGAACAACCGCGTGACCAGCACATGGCCAAAAAAGTTTGGGCACCCCTGCCCTAGAGCTTGGAATGTTACTTTTAAAAAAACCAATTTGTTATGTATCTCATTACCAACTTCCAACTCAGGTAATTCATTAACACCGTAAAAACTCACTTTTGTAACTCATTAGCTAGAATGCTATTGTTCATGTAAGATTTGCATAGTTTGCTGCATCTAATTTCAACTACCTGGTTAGATGCTGGGGCATGTCTTGGCCAAGTACACTTGCACAACTTAGATGGACCCCAGCACTCACCAATTAGCTGCAATTAGCTGCAGCAAAATATGCAAAACTTATGAAAGCAGCAATACGATTCCTTCCATTACTTTTTCCTTGCTTAAAAAGCAAACCTTAGGATTTATAAAAGAATGGCCTAAAAGTCGAATAGGTACGTTCAGAATATGCCTTAAAATGCCATCACAATTAATTATACAAAGTAGCTTTCATCTAATAAAAAAGAATCTCAATCGTTCTCATTGTTAATGTGCTTTTGACTTTTTTTTACATCTTTTGTTTTTAAAGTAATTACTTAAGTGTTAATTAAAAAATATTACTTTCAAGATCTACTTAAAGCACAATAATTGTGCAATCCATACGTCCTTGAAGCAGTTAATATATCTTAAATGGGCAAATGTGTTTTAAAGAGATCAAAGTTGAACAATTGTTATACTTTGGTAACAAGTTTGAAGCACCAAAGTGGGCACACGGGTGAGGAGACAAGGCAAAAGTGACAAAGTGTAGTTGCTCCTAGCCTTCAAAAAATGGTTTTATAATCCAAGAATGTTACGTCTAGGTAGCCTCAGATGATCCAAGATACATTTTGTTTCTTTATCCCAGCATTTTCTCAAAAATTGCTTTGACATGTTAAACCAATTCATTCATTCATTCATTCATTCATTCATTCATTCATTCATATTTATATACTGCCCTACTCACCGGAGCAACTCAGGTAAGTTTGTTGTGTTACTTTGCAAAGGTGCTTTCCCAAGTGGTAAAGAAATCTGTTTGTCATAGAGCAATGGTGGTGAACATATGGCATGTGTACCATACATGATATGGCCAGCCCTCTCTGTTGGCACGCGTGCTATCACCCCATCACAGAGTTCTCCTTGCCCTTTGTCTAGAAGCCCAATGAGAGCATTTCCTCCCTTCCCCCAGCGCAGAGTTCACCCTGCCACTCTGCCAAGCAGCCCAAATGGGAGCGCTTCCTCCCTCCCCCCAGCGCAGTTAGTCCCACCCCTCTGTTTGGGCACTCTGTCTCTAAAAGGTTCATCATCACTATCATAGGGCATACCTGTGTTGCTTAATTATTGTCCCCTGGAAGGCAAATACAGGATTTATTTACAAGTCTAATTGTTGATGTCAAATATCTCTGGAAAGAAATCACACTGTGAATGGGAAACAATTAACTTGGTTGATTGTAGGAAATATGCATTACATTTAATGTCTTATTTGATACCTATATAACATGCATCCTGAAAGGATTCTTATTTTCTTTAAGAGGCAAATTAGAGTAAAAGCTAGGCAAAGTCATTGCTTATTCCTTGGTTTATCAGAGTTGCTGCTTTAGCTGATACAGCCGGTCACTGCGAGGTTATTTATTGGTTTGTTTGTTTGCTATTTTTACTTCTATACTGACCCATTAGTACAAACACTCTCTGGGTGGCTCACAGTGTACAATTAAAAAACATACTATTTACACTAAATACAACTAAAATACAATAATACCCTGTTGCTGGCAAAACAGTGGACTTACCTTTAAACAGAATTACACAAAAAATTAAAACCCATTTGAACACCTCAGGTCAATAGTGCAGCACAAGTAGAAGGCAGCTTTATTTAATTTCATTTTAATTGACTTTCCTGATCTTTAATTGGGTTCCTGATCTGTGAGTGTATATGTTTGACCTCCTTGGGCATTACAGTTTTTAAGATCAAGGACTGTATGTTGTTACATTACCTTAAGTGAATAGTGAAAAGCAGCAAAAAATATAATGCCAAAAACTAGTGCAAAGGAGAGTGAAATCAACTTTGACTTCTTATAGGAAATCCTAAGCAAAAAATATATGTTTTTAATGACTGCAACTACTCTCTTTACCTCAATCATTAATGAAATTTATACACAAGTTCACTTTTAAGAAATACTGCATCAGTTTAATCTGTCTTCCAAAATATTAAGCATCAGAGATGAAAATATGGAACTTAAACGAAAAGAACTGTTTTTACTTCTATAATCCATCACCTCCCCCCATTAATTTTAAAAACTTTTTAAATTTTATAATTGTAATTTTGAAGTTTTTTAACAATGGGTTTGAGTTGGGTTTTACTATGCTTTTATGATGTTGTACACCGCCCTGGGTCGCCCCGGCGAGAAGGGCGGTATAGAAATGTAAATAAATAAATAAATTAAAACAACACATACACAGTCCCACAAAGAGTTGGACATGATCTCAAATAGTGACATCACCAGACAATCGTATGGATTTTAACCTGAAGCGAGCCCTCTGTGTTTGCTTGGGCATCAGGAATTCTCCCAATTATATGTATGCATGAGATTGTTGCCTGAAAGATTTTAAATGGTTTTAAGATTGTGTTAAGATTGTGTTTAATAGTCTCAAGGCCCTTTAGAGATGTTTGGTGACAGATAGTGGCATAAACTGATGCTGTTGTCTTTGCAAAAGGCCAAATGGTGTGAGTCAAGGCAGATAACCAAGTTTAATAATTGCCACTTCTGCACTTCGGATCAAATAAGTTCTGTGACAGAGATTCAGCAATGCAATCATTATGACAAATGTCACTGCACCCTATTGCAAGCTTTTTAAAAAAACAAAACAAAAATGCAGAGTTCAGTACTATAGCAGCAGAAACTTTCCCCTTTCTCCTCCAAATGACTTAGATTGCTCCCCAGTTTACTTACCAACCAACATCACAGTTCCTACTCTACATAGGAGCTGCTTTTTGAAGCTGTTGTTGCTATTATTATTATTATTATTATTATTATTATTATTATTATTATTATTATTATTATTATTATTATTATTATTATTATTATTATTATTATTATTATTATTATTATTATTATTGTTATTATTATTATTATTATTATTATTATTATTATTATTATTATTATAAGGAAGATGCCTGTAGGAGATGCAAGCTCAGTTTTCTAGTATGGGATACTGTGCAAAAGACACTAAGGTCGAAAGGAAATGGGACTAAGAAGGATGCCAGCATCCTGGGAACCCCCACATGTTTCCCGTTTCTAGGGGAAACCACTCCCTTTGTCTGCATCGGTTGAGAATGGTAGCCTCATGATACAATCCAAATCTCTCAAGTACAGAGAGGACAATGTCATCCGGGAAACATGTTACACCCTCCAGTGCAAGGAGTTAAGGGTGAGGTTTTTCTCCCCCAATAGATACATAATGTTAGTAAAACTGTTTAAGGAAGAAGCACCTTTCAGTCAGGCTGCTCAAAAGGCTCCTATATGAGAACCAGCACTGCTTAGACTTTACCCAGGACCATAAACTCATGGCCAATCTAAATCAGAAGTTCTCAACCTTTTTAAGCCAGGGACTGGGTCACGCTCCCTCAGACAGCTTCTGGGGCTCAATGGCCATTTTGCCCTTCCTCCACCACATGGCACTTCCTGGTGTGGTGGAGGCAGAGGGCCCCCCCACGTGAAATGGTGTTCTGGACTGCAGCTGGCCCCTGGGCCACAGGTTGAGAATCCCTGGTCTAAATCATTGGTTCCCAATGTGGGACACACTCCCCACAGGGGGACTTCTGTTCACAGATGCCTAAGTCAGTAAATTGGCTGATCAGTGCTTTGGAGAATTGACTTAGGCTTCTGGTAAATTGAAGTCCAAAAACCAAAGGTTGGGAAACACCGGTCTAAACATTTGAGATCTGTTTTGTTAATTGGAAGAAAGTACTCATGGTTTGGATTTGTGTGTTGCAAACTCAGGTCTTCTGAGAAGAGAAGCATAGCAGCAGGGCTCCTGCCACTGCTAGTCCCTCATCATGCAAATTTCTCCTTGTTTTCAGGCTGTGATGTCAGGCAGACATGATCACTGTTGTGGAAAAGCTCGCACGCAAGGAGGAGAAAGCAACAGCTAGGCACAGAGAAGAGGCATGTTCTGGACGGGAGGTAGATCAGGATCCATAAAACCTCATTCCAAAAACTTAAAATTTAGCTTAAAGTACCTAGGGGCTTTCTATGTCCTTGGAACTCGCACCTCCAAAAGACTCCAACAAGGTGGAAATGAGGATGTTTGCTCTTTGACCTCTATATTTGATTGGAATGGATGTCCAGTCTGTTTTAAAGATGCAAATTCTTACAAAATTAAAAATTGTTCAGATTAAGAGTTATTATTGTAAGGCTCAACAAGTAAGACTGTGTCTATGAAAACCAACTTGTGGAAATATTAGGGAGTGGACACATAACCGAAACGCCTCTCCAAGCTCAATTCCACAGTTGTGTGCCCCTTTCCACCCCATTCAGGAATATAATCCAGTATGAGAGCTCTTTCAGAAGTACCATTTTTAAACACTTACAAGAAAGTGAGCAGATTTGGGGAGGGGGGTCATCTACTCTTACTAGCTATCTCAAAATATGGCAATGCACTTTTCTGTGCATACACTGTTGTAATTTTTCACTCTATACACTTTGTTCTTTTGATGCTTTCCCCAGATTTTTGTCAAAATCCAGGGAACAGAGACTCTAATTTGGATAAAGAGCCTCATATTCTGTATCAGAAGCATTGGATGAAGGATATATGGTGAGCAATCAAGTTCCACATCTTCTGAGCTGAGCAACATGTTCCCACTTTAGAAGTTAGACCAAAGCATGTACAGAAAATGTGTGTCTATCACCACTCCTCCTGTCTTAGGCCTTGTCCACGGGGCACGAAATGATGGAGACTGAGCAGGAGAAAAACATCCATCAGGTAATGTAATCAACTGATGCATACCCACAAAGGGGATCAGCTCAGAACAACACAATACTGAGCAGATTTATATAGCATAAAACTTGGCCCATCTTTTTGTTATACATGTACTGTATTTTATACTTCCATTGCATACAGATTATTTTTTTTAACTTAAAGATACAGTGCCTAAGTGACTTAGCAGTTTATCACTATAATGCAATGTTCCATTATAATCAATCATTTCACCTAAAATTATATTTTCAGAGACATGTATTCATCCATTTTTTTTGTTTTACATGTATTTCATGCTTCTTTAAAGTCAGGTTTACTAGATAGTAGCAATAAAATTTTGTACTGTTGTTGGGAAAAATAATGTTATGACTGGTGAAGAACATAGGAAAAGCAGCAAGACAAATGCACATGTAGACATACCCTTAGTCAAGCAGGGTTAATATGGTGCCGAGTGCTATACTAGGATACAAAAGATTGCAATTTCAATTCTCACTGAGCCAAGAAATTAATTGGCAGGTCTTTGGTCAGTATTTATCTATTATTTATTTTATTTATAATATGTATATACTGTCAGTCTTACACGTGTCACTACTTTAGGAGGCCTACAAAGGAACAACAAATATAACTAAGTACACCAATTTAAAAAATGAAAAAATATATATTACTAATACAATAAATTCAACAAAACCCAGCAGTCAAATTTCTTTTGGCAAATTGTTTCAAATTGAGGGAGCCACCACCAAAAAGGCCCTTCTTTGTGTATCTGATCTCCTGGCCTCTTTTTGAGTGGTCAACCTCAATAGCCCATTCTGTGAGGATCTCAGAACCTAGGAGATATTTCTTTGGAAGGGTCACTCCATCAAGTAGTAAAGTCCCATGCCACCTCCACCACACTAGGAAGTGCCATGTGATGGAGGAAGGGCAAAGTGGCCGTCTGGACCCTGAAGCTGTTTGAGGGAGTGTGACCCAGCCCCTGGCTTAAAAAGGTTGAGAACTCCTGCACTACAATCTCCATAACAGATTGATGGTGAGCCCCACATGGACACCATTACATTAATTGTGCTTGGAGATTACCAGTTAATAGATCAATATGGTCCTGTCCTGATATGGGCAGAGCTGGGCAATCTGTTTAAGTTGATAGAAGGCAGCTTTTACCACAACTAATGCCTGCACTTCCATCTTAAGATCTGAGTCAATGAGGATTCCCAGATTTTGAACCCTGTCCCTAATTGGAAGGATAACATTGACCAGTTTATGGAGGGATCCACTCAACTGGTCAGGATCATCCACTCAACATGATCTCTCTCATGTCAGGATTCAATTTCAGCTTATTATCCCTTATCCACACTCTAATCGCTTCCTGACATTACTCCATGACCTGAGCAGCCTCCATTCTCAAGATGTTAGAGCAGGAATTTGCAACCCATGGACCTGGCCAGCAACAGCAATTCATCCGGCCCATAGCAATGACCCTGGAAGCGGAAGCATTTACAACAACTGTAAATGCACCCATGCATGTGCAAATGCACCCACTACAGTTTATGGCAGCATTTGCAGCAGGGGGGACTCATGTGTCTGACCCGCTCAGTTGTCTGAATGGGCACGGTTTGGCTCATGGGACGGAAAGGTTGAGAACCCCTGTGTTAGAGAGACAGAGTTGCACATCATCAGTCTACTGATGATAAAGAACCCCAAATCTCTGTATAACTTCCACCAGTAGTCTCAAATAGATGACAAAAAGCATTGGGGATGGGGACAAACCCTGTGGGACTCCACATTGTTTAGACCCAAGGGTCCAACACCATTCAGTAATAAGTCTTTTTCAGCCTGACCTACTTCAGAGAAATGATTTGAGGATCAAGTAAGGAAAGACGGGATCTACCGTATTTAACAGAGTATAAGATGTATTGGAGTATAAGATGCACCACGTTTTATACACATTTTCAAGGGAAAAAAATAATTTTCTACATTTTCCATGAATTTCCAAAATGATTTATCTATGAAAAATGGGGACAGGGTGATCGGCAGTGGCAGCTTCAAAAAGATCCCACCCACCCCACCCCCCGGGGGCTGGTGGGGATGAACAGAGGCTGAAGACGGGGAAAGGGAAAAAGAGGGATCTTTTTGAATCTGGTGGGGAGAGATCAATGGCAGCTGGCAATGGGGGACAGGTCTTTTAAATCTGAAGAGGAAGGATGACTGAATTTTCAACATGATAATTTTGATTACCTGCAAACAAGACGCACTCCATTTTCCCGGTGCATATTAAGAGGGGGAGTGCGTCTTATACACCACCAAATACGGTAATTTTAAGAAACAAATAAGGGTTACTTCTACACACATTGCACTCTACTATCAGTGTAACAATACTACTCCACACATTGACTCCTTGTCTCTGTATTGACTACTGCATGGGGGAAATTTGTTTGTAGAGCTGTAGTTTCTGAGCCTTACTTCATTATAGAGCAGAATAAAATACATTTCTACTTTCTTTCCTTAATGTGAATAAAAAATATTTGACTGGCTCCCTGAGACGCAAAAACGAGGTTTTAGCTCTCCCTGCCCCCAGTTGCCTCTTCATTAGATAAGTTACACAACTGGGCCTTGGTTTCTTAAATTTTCCACCTGGAGACAGATATTTATTTTTAATGTCTTTGTCTTGAATAATAAACAGAAGACAGACATACATAGTGAACATTGTGACTGACAGGTCCCCCAAAGCAGTAATTTAACATGTTTTTCCATAGCCTCATTCTACAGACACTGCTGCTTGTTTATTAAAGTAAATAAATAAACTTCAGTCCCACAGCACTAGGTGATTTCTAGCCGTGTGTGGGCAGGGGTGTGAGAAGAAACTAGCATTAATAATTTTATACCTCGACATGAGGTTTAGTAAGGCTCTTCTGACGGCTTACAGAATGCCTTGAGTCTGACATTCCAAAGCTAATGCTTCATGATATCCAAACCAAGCCACTGCTTAATGTTTTCTTTTAACAGATGTGTCAAGGAGCTTGGCTTTCAAGCTAAGTGTGGTTTTATAGCAGCCTTACTCATTTTTGTTGGTGGGGTAGCAGCTTTTTAGTGGGACGAACAATTCCTAATAATGACAGAGCCAGCCAGTAACTTTTGTTGCAGAAGAGTCTCTGTCTCTGTCTCTCTTTCACGTTGAGACAGAATATAATTCCATGAAGACTGGGAAAACTTGAGGCCACATTTGGAAGACTTTTGTCTCCCTGAGATTTATCTCCTTTCCATCTGTCTATTTTTGAGTTGCATTCATGAAGTATGGCATGGAAATGAATCCCTAACACATATAATGGGTAGCTTCCGAAAGTAATATTATTTTCCCCCAAGGTGCCGCAAGGCAATATCCATGGTCCTCTTCATCCTCCAGAATTTGGAGAGCACTGATTACATCACACAATGTAAATGGTTACATTTTTAAAAAATTAAGTATACCTGTATACCAAAGCTAAATTTCAGAAACAATACAATTGAAAAGTACAGTCAAACCTCACAGAAAGAGTGCCTCGCTTAAAGAGTAACTTGCTTAAAGAGCAGACATTTCCCTGAATGTTCGCTTCGCTTAACAAATAAAACCAACCAAAAACTCACTTAACAAATAAATCGGGGTTCACAATTCCCCCCCTCCCAAATTGGTCACTTACAATCGTGTTTCGCTTAAAGAGCAAACTCGCTTAAAGAGCAATCCTGTGGAATGCATTATGCTCTTTAAGCGAGGTACAACTGTACAAGACACTGTATTGGTTTATGAAATGCTGTTTATTATCTAAACAGCACTTTAGGGATTTTTAACTAGCATTCTGACTAGAATTGTCCAGACTTTATGCCTAAGGTGTAATGTTGCTATATAAAGTAATTTTGTTCACAATATTCCATGCATCTACTCCTCCAATGAAGCCACTTTTTGGTGAATTCATTCCATAGTTCCTTTCACCTGACCCAGTGTGAGAAAGATTAGCTGGCGCAATGAGGTTTTGTTCTTGTTGATCTTTATAATTTGTTCAATTTGTTTAATTTTTATTTTAAAGAGTTTTTTTAAAAAATATTTTGTCATACTTTCCTCATATTATAGTACTGTACTGTGTATTTGGCTATTTTTTAAAACATGTCTCACATTAAACCCAGCTAAATATCTTTGTGGAATATACTTTTGAAGAATTAAAGCTTAGAAAGGTTAATTTATGCACTGAGGTTCAGACAGTGAGAAAAGATTGCAACTGAAAATGTGTTGGAAAGATTTCACTGGAATGATCTCTCTTAAAGTGACCTTTGCATCCAGGAATCATGCCAGCCAATCTCCAAAGTAAAGTCTCTCAGTAAATCCAATCGGGGAAACCAGCAGGATCAGGCTGATTTCCTATATGTTGTGTGATCACTAGAAAATATATTTCACCAGACCATGCTACAAGAAGTCCAAAATGTGAGCTATTTCTCCATCTGATCACACCCTTACGGAAGGACACCACCTTGATAGCTACTGATTCCAGAAGGTTCCTTGCCCAAGTAACAATAAAAACAATTCTGGCTTGTTAGATGCTTCATTAACCAAGACAAGTTAATTATATTGATAACCTACTGCTGAATACTCTTATACTGGTCTTGTTTCTGTGGTCCAGTCAGTAATTCAGGATGTGATTTAGATGACAATTTGTCTCACAGTTTTCCCTACTTTGGTGATGGGCTGATTTGTCCATTCCTAATCTTTACCTAATGGGATGCGGTGGCTCAAGTAGTTAAGATGCAGAACTTGATGACTGGGAGGTTAGAGTTCAATTCCTGAGTACTGCACGACAGAGTGAGCTCCCGTCTGTGTCCCAGCTCCTGCCAACCTAGCAGCTTGAAAGCAAGAAATTGCAGGTAGATAAATAGGCACCACTTTGGTGAGAAGGTAAACAGCATTCCGTGCACGCCGGTGTCTAGTCATGACTGCCACATGTCAACGGAAACGTCTGCAAATGCAGACAGTGCTGGCTCTTTGGCTATAAATAGAGATGAGCACTGAAATCTAGAGTCAGATACTACTAGCTTTCGAGCAAGGGCGACTTTACCTTTAATCTTTACCTACCCAGGTATCTTTAGACGCCTGTCAGAGACTTCTGTTTTTTGATGTAGAGTTGCTCCATTCTGGTTGAGTTTCAGCATCTGTAATCAATAGGATTTTAAATGTCCCTAAACTCTCAATTTACTTAAGCACTTATGAAACTGGGAAATTGAATGCATCCTCCTGTTTCCCCATGGAAGAGGAGAGAAAGAAAACAAAAGCTATATTTTTAAAGCCCCAAGGCAGTACTAATACATGCGCATTTTCCAAAATTGATGAATTTTATAAAATTCCCTTGTCATGGATGTAATTTATATGTGGTTTCTCATTGACTACAATGTGTCAATGCATTTTAAAAAATGATACATTTCCCATGCTCATTCTTATACTGTACTATACTTACTTTTAATTTGTTTGTTTGTTTGTTTGTTTGTTTGTTTGTTTGTTTGTTTGTTTGTTTGTTTGTTTGTTTGTTTGTTTGTTTGTTTGTTTGTTTGTTTGTTTGTTTGTTTGTTTGTTTGTTTGTTTGTTTTACAGATTTCAATCAAGCTTGGAAATGTACGTCTCGGGTTACAAACTTCATTTGGCCCATGTTTGGTTCCAGAAGGTGAGACTTAAAATATCAACCCAAAACATTTTACACCCATCCTCAACCCTAAGATTTCTATCAGTAGTAGTGCAGACTCCAGAGGGTGTGCTAAACACAAATAATTCCTGCATATGCAGCTCACCTTCCTGGTACCTCTGAGTAACAATAACAGGTGTACAAATCACTGCGCTTAGGGAATAGAGAGCCAGTCAGAATTATGATAGGTTTGCAGGTTACAGCCCCAAACATTTATTTTGTTAATTCATCACAAAATGAATACTGTATATCAAAAGATCATACACACTAGAAAGTATTAAATACAGTAGTCTTACAATGGATCAAACCAATGATCCATCTGGAACAGTATTGTGTATTCTTATTGGCAAAGGACTTTCAAGGACCTGGTACCAGACGATCTTTGGGAAAGTCTGGGATTACCAATTTTGAGATTGCTTTAGAACAGGTAAATGGACACATCAAACACTTCTCCTACTCCACTGCAGAGGAGCAAGGAAAGTGTTTCCCCCTCCTAACCAACTGTTGTGGCACTGCATTGGTTGGGGTGATGATAATTTCTTTCTTCATTTTTTTTATATTGCCAGTTGAGAAACTGCTCACAGCTGCAGTTTCAATTGGCAATAAGAGAAAAATAAAGATAAATGTTTTTTTACACCCCTAACTAATCCAGGGAACAGGGGAATTCCAACACTTGATGCTCTTTATTCCAACATTTGATATGCTGAGGGGGCTTGATAGTGGAAACTGGACAGGACAGGTTACACCATGAGACAAACAGATGGTCAATGGAATAAAGAAATACATGAATGACAACTTTGAATCAGGAGTACAGGAAGGTAACAAACTAGATGGACAGATTATTTTAAAAAATAGCAAGACTGGGATGGATTAGAACTACATGAAGCAGAAATTTATGGAAGCAAAAAGTGGGAGCCTATATCTAACACTCTTGTCAATGGGCTAATAAAGAAGAAGATTAGAGCATAGACAATATTTTTTAATGTTACTACTACCCCTCCCCCCGGTGCTCTTTTGTTGGGATTACCACTCCATGTAGCCATACTGGCTAGTGTATTCTGAGAATCTTAGTCCAAAAAGTAACTTTCCCAAACTCTAATAATACGTATGGCTGAAGAGGCTCAAAATTTCCCTCTCTAGCAGGGTAGAATATAGATGTGTTTAAAACTCTCCAGCAATTTTAGCATTTTCCTCTGTTATTTTCATCACAGCTCCAGGGACCCTCTGAAAGTAAATTAAAGACCATTAATGATTCTTGGATGAAACTTTTGGAATGATTGAAGATAAGGGTAGTAATGTTATTTCATAAAATAACAAGGCCATAGTCTAAAAGACAGATGTATGTACTTCAATGTCATTAAATGTTCAAAGATGGAAAATGAATTACAGTTCATGGAATATGATTAAGATAATTACACTCTGCGTCTCACTCCAGACGTAAATGCTTGAAAACAAGCCCACTGAAAATGAAGACCAAACAGTAGCATGAAAAGTAGCCACTCATAGAAAGCCCTCCAAATATTTTGTCTTTGTAAAATATTTCTTTTTATGTACGTGAATTTATAAAACAAAACAAAAATATTCTTCTAAGAACCTGGTTGATATCCCTGGCATAGAATTAAGGTAATATTTAATAATATTTAATAAAGGCAGAAAATAAATTGACACATGAACCAATATACTAGCATTTATTTTTTTTAAATCCAGGGGGGGAAGATAATAGAAAATTTTTGCTAGTCTCAACTTTCACATATAAGCTCATATTTGTGGTAATGTATATTATGGCTGCAGTGGCTCAAGTGGCTAAGTCGCTGACTGGGAAGCAGAAGGTCAGCAGTTCAATTCCCAAGTACTGCAGGACGGAATGAGCTCCCATCTTTCTCCCAGCTCCTGCCAACCTAGCAGTTTGAAAGCAAGAAATTGCAAGTAGATAAATAGGAACCACTTTGGTGGGAAGTTAACAGTGTTCTGTGCACTCCGGTGTCTACTCATCCCTGCCACATGCCACGGAAATGTCTGCAGGAGCAGACAGCGCTGGCTCTTTGGCTTTGAAACAGAGATGAGCACTGACCCCTAGACTCAGATATGACTGGCTTTCAAGCAAGGGAAACCTTTACCTTTACTATATTATGGCATCATCTCATTCAGGGTGTCCTTGCTCTCACTCCAGTCCATTTGGTGCGATAGTGAGAGGAGAGATACTGATAGAATGCCTTTCATGCTGCATTTTTTTTAACCAGGCATTGCCAGTAATATGTATTTAGTGACAGAAATGGTTCCATGATCATTGTGGTACTTGAAAGTTAATTTTAAGAATAATGAATGTTCTGATGTGCTGATATCATCTCTAAACTGAGCAATGGAAGAATGATTGTCCTGGTCCACATTCAATTGTGTTGGGCATGATATTCTATTCCAGTTTCATTTTCAAAACCTTTATTTGGCATAAAATAAGCATGTTGCAGCATACGACAGGTATGAGACACCGAAGTTAAATTAGAGAATGAATAAATAGCTCAAGATAATAAATAAATGTAAATAAAATTAATGTAAAAACATTCAAAGGAATCAGATCTTCACTTTATTCTGAACTGTTAAGAACTTTATCCAAGAAATGAGCCACAATTTGGGAGATTTCTGGCAGAGTGTCACTTAACAGATATTGCAGGGAAGGCACCGCCATGGTTGGGGATTTTATCATCCAGTGGACTCAAGAGAAACTTTTGTCGAAGGGACTCATATAAGTGGCACTTGCATTCAGTTATGCCGGGCATGATATTCTATTCATTCTTCCTGAAAGTAACATACCAAGCTCTCTGCCACAGCACATAGTTAAATCCCTGGTCTTAGCATTAATCCAATGTTACAGACTCATGTTCTGTCCGATCAAGAATTCAGCTTTAAATTTGTTTTTTCCAAGGCTCATGCCAGGAGTCAAACCACATTAGCCCCTCAACTGTTCTAAAAAGAAATAGTTCAGTCTTACACATCTGTCTTCTGTCATGGTACTTTCCAGGTATGGTGACTACAACTTTCATCATAACTGGTCAATACAACCTGTTGCTATGAGCTTACTATAGTGATCCACCATGATACTTGTCTGTTACTCATCAAGGAGTTAAATTCACACCTGGCAAGTTAAAGCTCTAGTCCAGGGGTTGGCAACCTGCTGCTTGTGGGCCAAATACAGCCTGTGGTGCCAAATCATCCAGCCCCCCACCCTCTCTCTAACCACCACCGCTGCTGCTACTGCTGCTGCCTGAAGCAGCCGTAGACACATTTATGATGGCTGCAGATGCATTTACAGCAGCATTTATGGCAGGGGGGACCACCAGTCCAGCCCCCTCAACTGTCTGAGGGAGCATGAGCCAGCCCTGACTTTATAAGATTGCTGACCCCTGCTCTAGTCCATCAACCACTGAACCATGTTGTCTATTGAATGTCTTAATTTTGTCAATCACAGACATGATGGGCATGGATGCAAACCTCATCCAGAGTCAAAATACCACATATACTTGAGTATAACCTGACCTGAATATAAGCCGAGGTCCCTAATTTTGACCTAAAAACCCAGGAAAATATATTGACCGGAGTATAAGCCATGGGTGGGAAATGCAGCAGCTCCTATTGAGTTTCAATAATCAAAATACATGAAATTAAGGTAAAATTAATTAAATTGTCAGCATGTCTCAATCGGGCATGGTCTTGGGACCCTCGTGGTCATTGACCAGAGTGCAAGCCATGGCCCCTTTGGGGGGCTCATTTTTGGAGCTAAAAAACTCGGCTTATACTAGAGTATATATGGTACCCATGGTGGTGGTGGCAGTGTTGGAGGAGGAAGAGGAGAAGCAGAAATTGTACAAAAAAAAATCAGTTGATCCTAAATCATTTTTCATAATGTTAAATCAAAGTAAAATTATAACAGCAGCAATAATGCTATGGTGGCTCAGTGGTTAAGAAGCTTGCCTTGTTAGCTGGAAGGCTGGCAAGTAGGCAGTTCAAGACCTGGGTACTGCATGACAGATTGAGTGCCTGTCTCTGTCCCAGCTCTTGGGGACATGAAAGGAGCTGCATTTGGGTGTTCCCTCAGCAGAGTTTCTTATGCAAAAATCTTTTCAACCCAGAATAATTTATTATTATGCAAATACAAATTTCTGCCAAGAAAAATAACAAAGAACTTTACAATAATAATAAGTACCTGCCATATAGACAATTCTAGCTCATGATGACCCTTCACAGGGTTTCCTAGCTGCAGAGTACCTAGAAGTGGTTGACCATTTCCTTCTTTTGGTTGTGCTCTGGGGCTGTGAATTTTGTCCAAAGCTACATATGTTGGCCCTTCTTCTGGGTGGCACAGTGAGGTATCAGGACTCTTGATGCAACTCACTGAGTTATTCAGCCAGCAAGAATTACATACACTAGTACCCTGGATAACGTTATGACTTGGTTCCACAAGGATACGGAGATTTTCTCTGTATGCTCCCCAAGCTGCGTTTGACAGGCGCGCGCTTGCACGATGTTTGGAAAGGGTATGGGGGACCATACCCTTTCCAAACATTGGGCGCATTGGCGCGCGTGCGTCAAACGCAGTTTGGGGAGGATACGGAGATTTTCTCTGTATGCTCCCCAAGCCGCGTTTGACAGGTGCGCGCCTGCACGATGTTTGGAAAGGATATGGGGGACCATACCCTTTCCAAACATCGTGTGGGCGGGCCCTGGGGGAGGGTTGGATTGGGTAGATGTTCTACCCAATCCAACCCCTCCCCCCCCCACGATTGTTCCGGATAACGCTAAAAATCGCGTAATTTGATACAAGATTTTTCCAAAAATCTTGTAACGTTATGCGGTTTTAGCCCTATACGGTACAATCGTTATCCGGGGGTATTACTGTATTGCAATATGTTGGTGCCTATACATGATTACAATGTTGCTTGGGAACTTTCAAATTATCAACTCTTTTTAGTTGTTAAAATTCTAAGACCTTTGAGGGATGGTCTTCCATCACCTGTCTTCTTCTGAGCTCAGCTTTCCTTATAGTCCAGCTATCACAACCATACATCACTACTGGAAATACCATTGCTTTGACTATGTGGACTTTTGTTTGCAAGGTGATGTCTCTAATTTTAACTATGTTGCCCAAATTTCTCATCGCTTGCTTCCCAAGAATCAGTCGCCTTTTTATTTCATGGCTGCAATCCCCATCTGCAGTGATCTTGGATCCTAAGAATGTGAAGTCTGTCACTGTTTCTACTTCTTCTCCATCTATTTTCTTGGGACTGATAGGGCCTGTTGCCATTATCTTGGTAACTACAGCATACTCCTAAAAGGCTGACTATGAAAATGCCTATTGATGGTTGTACCATTACATCTTTTCGTCATACCACGGTGCAAGAACTTTTAATGGCCACCTCAAGTGAACACTAAATTAAACAAGAGGATAAATGCAAATAGATTATTCTGTACACCGATTGATACATGTGGTTACAAAGGGAGGGAGGATGCTGTCACTGCAAATGATACACACAGCTGCCTTTTAAACATTGATTATATATAACCGTCAAAACCAGTATACACACTATTTATTTATTTATTTATTTATTTATTTATTTATTTACTCGCACTTACTATCCCGCTCCAATTGGGTAACCCGACTCTGGGCGGCTTACAACACAGGTTAAAATCATAGGTTAAGCCTATAATAATTCTTAAAACTAATGCTTAAAACTTTTAAAATCCTAAAAGAATTAAAACATCGCAAACAGATAATATACTGTACATTACTAGGTATTTTTTCTGTCCATTTTACACAGTGATGGGATGTCAAAAATTCTAATACCACGCCATGACGTCACGGACGTCATGGGCGTGACCAATGTCATGACGTCATGACGTCATGGGCGGAGCCAACGTCATGACGTCATGACGTTGTGGGCAAGGCCAAAAATAAAAAATAAATAAATAAACATGCACACAGACCCGTATATAACTTAAAGAAATAAAATAAAGAAATAAATAAAATAAAATTTAAATTAAAGTACAACCACCCACCGAAAACACAAATAAATCACCCACCCACCCTAAATATAAAAGCCTCACTTACCTTCCTTGGCACTGACGAACCTTCATGTGGCCCGGGGCCACCCGGCAAGGCACGCTGCCCCTGACTGCCACGGCCGCCACAGCCGCCTGCAGCCCCTGCCTGGCCACCGAACTCCCACGGGCACGTTGGTGCCTGCCCGCGCCATCCGCCCACGCTGCGCCGTCCTAGGGACTTGGGCCGGACAAACCCCCATGCCCTGGGTAAGCGCGGCGGGGCTCGCCACCGCCGCATCATCTTCCGCCGGCCGCCGGCAGCTTCCTCGGGCATGGGGATTTCTCGGGCCCAAGTCCCTAGGACGGCGCGGGCGGGCGGCGCAGCGCAGGCGGACGGCACGGGCGGCGCGGCGCAGGCGGACGGCGCGGCCAGGCACCAACGTCCCCGTGGGAGCTCGGTGGCCGGCTAGGGGAGGTGCCCTTCTCTTAGGGCTGCCGCCGCTGCTGCCGGAGCCACTCTAAAAAGAGGCGGCTCCAGCTTCGGAAGATTTTTTTTTTTTTAAATTGGATCCATTTGGCTCCAATTGACTGCGCATGTCCAGAAACTCAATTTGACGCATGCGCAATGCGTCAGATTGAGTTTCTGGACATGCGCAGTCAATTGGAGCCATTTTATCTCTGATTTTAATTTTTTTTTCCTTTCGGTCAGGCGTCCGGAACCGGACGCCCCAAAAGTGGACTTCCCCTCACGGAGAACCCTCCGGGATTCATCTTACCGGTTCCAGAGATCCGTCTGGAACCGGTGACATCCCATCACTGATTTTACAGCACCGTAATCACCTAATAAATATTTAAATCAGGGGTGCCCAAACTTTTTGGGCCACAGGCCAGTCATGTGGTTCAGGGAGCCAGTCACTATGGCCCAGGGGCTGGATCCAGCTCCCGACGCCAATTCATCTGGCCCACGAAGCCCTCGTCACACAAGGAACCAGACATAAAATGTGCTTCCAGGAGCGACGAGGGCTTTGCGGATCGGATGATTTGGCATCAAGGGCTCAACCCGGCCCCCAGGCCGTAGTTTGGGCACCTCTGATTTAAATAGACCCATTTGCTGTGACTATGAAAGAACCGTGCGACCTTGTTGTCATCAAGACGCATAAGCCGCAGTGGAGTCAATGAATTTCAACAGTCACTTAATATTGCAAACCACAAACCTTGCCTTAAACCTGCCAACAACTGTCTGCCAGGAAGCTACTGTAGCACTTCGGCTGCCTCCTCCAACCCAGGACACGAGATTCATTATGAATGCTAGCATTGCTGCTCTAATTAGGCCTGGGAGAGGTTTAACAACCATGCTACAGTCTTGCCGAGGACAAATATAAAAATAAACCCTTGTTCAAATTAGCAAGGTGAAAGGAGAAGGCCTAGAAGCACCAACTGTCTGACCAGCAGTGAAACAGTCCTAATCCACACTGAGGTTATTTTGCTTCATAAACTGTGAGTACGTTACCTGCAGGAGGTCTCCCTGTAAAATGAATTATAGTAAGCTATATGTGATAATTAACCGTGCATTAGCAAATATCTCGGAACAGGGGGGCTTCTGTTTTCCCTGTATTTTGACTAATAAAAGCATGAATTTGTTCAACAAATGATCATTTAAGCTGTGGAATGCCAAGCATATTGGAAGAACACAGTAAGCAATAGAATATTGTAGGAGGACTAAGAATTTCCTTACACAAACAGGCTGTTTAATAGGCTGGCTCCATACTATGTTATTCACAGCACTAAGAAACCACAGTGTTGGGAGGACAAATACAATATACATTTAAAATAATATCAGCCTTGTACTCTTATTTACTTTTAAAATGCTCCACATGTGACAATTAAAAAAAAAGGCCTATGTTGGTTGAAAAAAATATTTTTAAGGGGTAAGGAATGGTGGAAACACAGAATAAACATCTCTGCAATATAAACAGATAGAGTAATTTCCATCATCTTCATCATGGTCCATAATTGACCAAGTGGTTTTATAATTACCAACACAAGACTAATACGTGCCAAGGCTATGAGGTGACGTTATGAAAAATAATCGGTGCCACATGGATACGAACAGTTGACTCATATTGGAAACATCACCAGAGTTCAGTTTGGTAGCATGGTCTTATGGTTCCACCCTCCCATCTCTAGAACACACACACACACACACAGTTCCAGGCATAAATGATTCTTCTGCAGATGCTAATCTAAAGCTGATGGAATAGCTGGAGTAGCCACTAGAAAGACCTACCAGAAAAACCACACAGTTTACTATACTTACAGTTCCCTCTATGAACAACATGCAATCAGACCGCTGGGTAACAACCTTCTGGTGGTTTTCAGTAGTGAGATGATGATGAGAAGGTGGCAATGCAAAACCCCAAGGAACATGAACTTCCCAACAACCTGAGACAAGTGACTCATAATTGAAGCAGCATGAAACAAAGGACTTCAGAGAGCATCAGTGGAGAGGAAGACAAGAAGAACTTCAGCTTCTGGATGAAGACTGCCTCTGGCTGAAAGGCTGTCTAGCTCAAATCTACTTTAAAGATGAAGAACCAGAAGAAGAAGAGCAAAAGCTTTGTAGCTGCTCAACAAGAGTGATGGCTCAGTGGTTAAGAAGCTCACCTCGTTAGCTGGAAGGCTGGCAAGTTGGCAGTTCGAGACTCGGGTACTGCATGACGGATTGAGTGCCTGTCCCTGTCCTAGCTCTTGGGGACATAAAAAGAGCCTCATTTAGGTGTCCTCTGAGTGGAGTTTCTCCAGCAAAAATCCTTTCAACCCAGAATAATTTCTGACATGATATTATTATTATACCAAGAACAAATTCCTTATTTGAATGGATACACTGACCACTTGGTCACAATCTTTATCATTAGGGTGAGATATGTCACACTTCTATTTAAATTACAGTAATTATTTCCAAAGAGACAACTGTACATGTAAATTAGCATAATCAGACTTATGCAAATTGTGTCACCATCTCTCCCCCCCCCCCTTTGACATAAAAATAAACAGCGATCCTGGAAGGAATCTGTGTCTTTGGCAATAATTTTCAGACTATTGGTACTTGAGTTGGGGATAGGATGTCATACTTTATGGTCTTCTTGGGATAACAAGTACTTTCTAGGATTACAACAGCAATTATTGTTATTATCGATTGTAGGCTTGGGATGACCCATGGGAACCAGTCATTCCTGTTCTGTTGCACTTTACCAAAACATACCACATTTCCGGCTGGTGATCCTGCAGCCCAGTCTGAATAAGGTACTAGTGCAGCAAACATGTGGATATTAAGCAAACCTAGGCCTGGCTGCAGATGAGACTGGCTTATGAGTGAGGAAGACACATGATCCTTTGAGCCCCACATGGTGTTCAGAAGTAATGAATTGCAAATATGTAACGAAGCCTCAGTCCAAAAGTAACTTAACAGGCAGCAACATAATTACTTGGAGCAATGTTTTCTCGTTCATTTGGGAAATCATTTCTTTTTTGTTGTTCAGTTGCACAGTCGATTCTGACCTTTTGTGACCCTATGGACCATTGCCTGCCAGCAATGGTGATCAACCAAACTTTTTACTACCACACTGTGGGCGGGGCCAATGTAGCAGCCCACCACTGCCCACCAGGCACCTCTGTCTTCCACCTCAGCCTGCCCAGCTTTGTGCCCATTGCATCTACAATACCATCTAGCCATCTCATTTTTGGCCACCCCCTTCTTCTTTTCCCCTCCGCCTTTCCCAGCATCAAGGTCTTCTCAAGTGAATCTTCTCTTCTCATTTGATGTCCAAAGTACTTTAGCTTCATCTTTACTATTTGACCTTCTAAGGAGCAGTCAGGGTTGATTTCTTCTAGAATTGACCTATTTGTTCTCCTCGCTGTCCAAGGTACTCTCAAAACTGTCCTCCAACACCACATTTCAAAGGCCTCTACTCTTCTGCGCTCAGCTTTCCTTATGGTCCAGCTCTCACAACCATACATTACCATCAGGAATACCATTGCTTTGACTATGCGAATTTTTGTTTACAAGGTGATGTCTCTACTTCATTTCTAGATCACTTCAAAAGTCATTTTGATAAGACTGTTCGACATTTTATGTCATTCTCTTACCAACTCTAGAAAAGTTACAGAAGAGTAATGAACAAAACACAGCCTATTATTATTATTATTATTATTATTATTATTATTATTATTATTATTATTATTATTATTATTATTATTATTATTATTATTATTATTATTATTATTATTGTATTTGTATTTATTGGATTTCTATACCGCCCTACTTGGTACAACCAACTCAGGGCGGTGTACAACATAATATACAGTCATCCAATAAATTCCGACAATAAGACAAAAATAACATACAGTATAAAATATCACAATATAATAGCAAAATAATAATAGTAGCAAAAATACAGTCCAGCATTGCAAAAATAGTCAAGTGTCATAAATATAAATCATCAAAAGTCACAAATACAGATATCATCAACATCACAAATATAACATTTGCCCACTGACAGCTGTTCTTAGTCAGCCTCTGAGCCAAGGTAGAAGACGCCCAGAGGAAATGCAGGAGCGTCCTCTCCCTGCCACGGTCACAAGTTTCTTTTTATTATTATTATTATTATTATTATTATTATTATTATTATTATTATTATTATTATTATTATTATTATTATTATTATTATTATTATTATTATTATTATTATTATTATTATTATTATTATGCTAACATATGTAACAGTAACAAATGAACTCTTATACTGTGCAACAGGTTATTTTCTGGCATATGAGAAAACAAAACAATAAAATAAACAAAACAAAACAAAAAACACTGTAGCACTTTAAAGATTAACTGCTATATTTTTATTGTTAGCTTTCATGGATCAAGTCTGCTTCTTCAGACAAGGAGTGAAACTTACAGGCATGATTTTAAGCACCAAATTCAGGGGTCAAAGGGAGAAGGGTGTGTTCAACCAAAATGACAGACAAGCAAGCACAACAAGGTTATTTTCTTTCTTTCTTTCTTTTAATGTTACTGCTAAGTTCTGGTTAATGAGGACTGGAGGGGAAAACATTAGGATGAAATGTAAAAAATGAATAAATAAAATACAGTATTGTAAATCACTAGGTGAAGAAATTCCAATAAACAAAGCGCAGCAGTAAGAGACTGGTGAAAGACAAAAAGGGCAGAATTCTTTCATTGTTTAGCTGAAGGAGACTGCAGCAAGCTTGGTTTGTGTGTCAAACTGTACCTACTGAAATTTTCCTGCCTTCCATACAGCTGTTACAGGGGCCCTCTCACATACAGGGGTCCTGCCAGTCTTTCACACAGAAGCCAAGCAAAGTAACACTACGTTGTTAAATGAGTGACCATTGTCAACCCCAGGTTTTATCTGGAGAAGTAGATTTTGATCCACGCACACTGAAACAACTATTGGTCTTTAAAGTACCACAAAATGATGTCCACAATTCCTCACATGCACACACTTTTCCTCTCCTCCTTTCTCCACAAATTTAATTTCCCAATATTTGCAACTTAAAGAGGAGACTCACTCTGGTGAAACATTCATAAACACATGCACCTTTGGCTATTATTTTAACACATAACATTGGAAATGGCCCTTGCATGAAGTTTATAGAAAACGCTGTCAGGCGCCACAGTCAAAGATATGTGAAACTTATTTAGTTTGGAGCTTCAATGGGAAAGCAAAAGTGTCTCGTAAGATTTCTCTTCTCCTATAAAACAGCCTTGCATTCAATTTAGTCTTACTACTGAGTTGTTCAGTTGCTGAAGAAAAAATGGAGTAGAAATCTGGGTTTCCCTTAATTTCCTTTAACTTGCCTGTAAGTGCATTCACGAAAATTGAATCTCTTAAGCTGAGTTCATTTGCCAATTACCTTTGGCAACACTTGCATTTTTTTTTTTTTACAACAGTGACTGTCCTGTAATGACAATTAGATACCACTAGATGGTACACATCATGTATCCTTCTTTAAACCTACTGTTCAGAGCCATACTGATGTTCACTTTAGGTTTGTGTAACATGTTGCAGCTAATTGCAGATAAGTCAACAGGTGTTTTAGTATGCCTTGGTCATATGTCTGGTTATGTGCCCAGTGTGCCACCAAAATGAGTCAATGCACCTGTCAATTATCTGTAGTTAGCACAACAAGCCACACAAACCTTAAACAAAAACAAATAGATCTTGGCCATTACCTTTGAAACCATACAAGCATACAGTAATACCTCATATAACATTAGTATCGAATAACACTAAAATCGCATAACATTAAGGAATCTGGGGGGAAGAATTGCATCAGATAACATTAAGATCCTATGGGATGCTTCAGATAACAACCGCTAAAGCCTGTGTGGTTACAATGTATCTCTATGGGTCCCATAGAGGATCAGATAACACTAAAAATCATATAACACCAAGACTTGTGGAACCAAGTTTTAGTGTTATATGAGGTTTTACTGTATTCCTGATCTTAAAATTACTGACCTAATTAAGTAAACATGCTTGTTAATTATTAAATCATCATTGCTTGATTTATATAAAAATAACACACAACAGTTGATTTGATAAGTTTAATTTAATTTTCATGGAGGTTGTAGTTAGTAAGGGAATTATTTTGAAATGTTTCATCTTTATGAAGCATAGATTGTTTGTTTTCCACTCACATGGGTTCATAGCAAGTTGGGGGAGCAACCAATGCAGTCAGAAAAGAGTTGAATATTTAAACTTCAGTATTTATTTTAAAAGAAAACCTTAACCAGTGTATTTAAATATAAATTATACTGTGACATGGTAGACTAGTTTCCAAATTAATTCAGGTAGTAGGGGGATTATTAGAGTCATGCAGTTTAAATAAAAACATAAAACTTCAATTTAATAAAACTTAATTTGAAACTTTTATTGTAACTCTTCCATCAAGGCAAAATAGGGAGCACTTCCTTCATACTAGAAATGAATGTTTAAGGCAAGAGCCCTCAACCTTTTAAAGCCAGGGACCAGATCATGCCCCCTCAGACAGATAGGCACTGGTGCCAGCAGCAGCAGCAGCAGGACCAACCCCAAGCCACCCACACCACTGCCACCGCTGACCACCCCGAGCCAGCCCACCACTCCCCACCAGTGATGGGATGTCCCCGGTTCCAGACGGATCTCTGGAACTGGTAAGACTAATCCCGGAGAGTTCTCCGGGAGGGGAGTCCACTTTTGAGGCGTCCGGTTCCGGACGCCTCACCAAAAGAATTTTTTTTTTTAAATCTGAGCTAAAATGGCTCCAATTGACTGCGCATGCGCAGAAACTCAATTTGACGCATTGCGCATGCGTCAAATTGAGTTTCTGGACATGCGCACTAAATTGGAGCCAAATGGCTCCAATTTTAAAAAAAAAATCTTCTGAAGCTGGATGGGAGGTTCCCCGTCCATTCATTTATCTCCCCCCTCCCAGCCTCCAGCTCCACCCTAAGAGAAGGGCACCTCCCCTAGCCGGCTACCTGGCTCCCACAGGCACGTTGGTGCCTGGCCGCGCTGTCCGCCCACGCCGCGCCGCGCCGTCCGCCCGCACCGCGCCGTCCTAGGGTCTTGGGCCCAACAAACCCCCATGCCCTGGGTAAACCCGGCGGGGCTCGCCACCGCCGCATCCTCTTCTGTCGGGCGCCTGGAGCTTCCTCGGGCCGTTGCCTTTTCGGCCCGGCTCTGGCTGCAGCCACGGAAGGTAAGTGAGGCTTTTATATTTTGGGTGGGTGGGTGGGTGATTTAATTGTGTTTTGGGTGGGTGGTTGTACTTTTATTTAATTTTTATTTTATTTATTTCTTTATTTTATTTCTTTAAGTTAATTACGGGTCTGTGTGCCGTGTTTATTATTTTTTTTTATTTTTATTTTTGCCTTGCCCACAACGTCATGATGTCATGACGTTGGCTCCGCCCATGACGTCATGACGTCATGACATTGGCCACGCCCATGACGTCCGTGACGTCATGGCGTGGTAGTAGAATTTTTGACATCCCATCACTGCTCCCCACCTCCCGTTTCCATGCTTACTGGCCTGAATAAGCTGCATGGCACCAACTCATCTGGCCCATGACCTTGCTCCAGCCTCCACTTCCGGTGCTGCCAGCTCTATCCTTGTCTCCTCTGCTTGGCTTGGTGTGCATTCCATAGCAGGGCAGATATTGTTACACAATATAAATATTGTACTTATTTTTGTTTGACATGGCTAACTACTCTTATTATGATCAGGCCACACAAATGTAAAATTTTAGATAGCATGCCTTCTCCTTCTTCTTCTTCTTCTTCTTTTTCTTTCTTTCTTTCTTTTTTTCTTTACCCCACCGAACGTTGAAGGAGATGCAAAGTTCTTGTTCTGAAACTTCTAGCAGCCTGGCATTATTGGGTGTTCTTGTAATATTTCTTTGATGTTACCTCTCCACCTTCCCCTGGGTTTGCCTAATGGTCTTTGTTCTTCTCCTCTTTCCACATATGCCTTGTAAGGTATGGAATCCCAAGACATTATCCCAAAATGGGTAAACCACTTTATTGGTTGTCTCTGTATGTAGTGCAAGATTGGTTCTGTTCCAATTCTTTCCCTTATAATCTCATTCCTGAGTTTATCCCTTCTAGCCACTCCAGCAGCCTTCCTCAGACATCTCATTTCTGTAGTGACCAACCGTTGTTTATGTTTTGTTGTAAGTGTCCATGTTCGGCACTGGTAACATAAGATGGGACTGAATATGCTTTGTTTGAGATGTTTCTTTGTATTGATCGGCATTGCCTTTTGTTGTAAGAGCGGCGCTAACTGTCCCAATATTTACCTTACTGCACCGTATGTTAATCTCTTCATCCGTTTTGCTGTTTTCAGTAAATGTTGTTCCTGGGTATTTCAGCTTTTCCATTTGTTTTATACTTGTTCTCTCTATCTCCATATCTAGAATATGCTGTTTCTTTCCAATTGCCATTACCTCAGTCTTCTCCTTATTGATTCTCATATTATTTAACTTACATTCTTGGTTCATGAATGTAAGACAGGCATTCTCAACCTTTGGAAGCCAGGGGCCAGGTTACACTCCCTCAGACAGCTTCAGGGGCCAGACAGCCATTTAAATAAATAAATAAATAAATAAATAAATATTTTTGCCCTTCCTCCACCACATGGCACTTTCTGGTGTGGTGGAGGTGGTGAGCCACATGAAATGGCACCACAGGCCACATCTGGCCTCAGGCCACAGGTTGAGAATCCCTGATGTAAATTGTTGTTGTAGTTCCTTAGCTATACTTGCTATTAATGACTGATCATCTGCAACAAGTAATTGGTTGATATTGTTTCCAAAAAAGAAGGATACTGTACTTGCAATTCTTCTTCTTCTTCTTCTTCTTCTTCTTCTTTTTTTTTTTTTGGGGGGGGGGGGGTGATAGCCAGTTTGATGTTTCTGAAAGAGAGCATTCTAGGGGAAAATGAAATGATAACAGCTCCTGTATTCTTTCCCACAATTTTTTTACATCACTAGCAAAATATAGATAAAACAGAAGAGTTAAATATGAAGGGAACAGAAGGCCTGAGAAAAGTTTCTTGTCAGTTTGCCATAGTCCTAGTCATCAAACTGCCATTAAACTTTGCTGTTACCTGGAGAGATCGCCAGGATGGTACTTTGGGTGCGGGTGTGGAGCCAAGAGAGCATGTCTGTTTCAAAGTTGACACCATCTCTGACAAAAAGCAAAGGCAATGAAAATAAACTGGCAAGCATTTTCACCACTGCCAGAGAAAGTACTTTTTTCCAGCCCTGTTGAAATTATTTGCGAGGAAACAAACATCTGTTAATCATTTCAGCTCAACCCAAGACACTGCTAACAAGGCATGGTACTATACAGAACAGAAAACACACACTCTTCCTCAAAATCAAAGGAGTCTGTTCCAAGGAAAGAGAAACCTGCATCTGTCTACATATGGGAACTGTGAGCATTCTTTGCAAGCATTGACAAGAGTCTTGAAGGACTTTGTAAATGCTCACAGAGAGTGCTCACAAATCTCCAGCGACTTCCATCCACAACATAGCATTTTCACTGATCCCAACAGGCTCTCATAAAGAGCTGGTAGGTTGGGAACAATAAAAACTCCCATGATCCCTCACCAGTGGCTATGGGTGGCTGGTGGGAGTTGTAGTCCACCAATATTTGGAGCGACACATTTTACCTGCCCCTGTTCTAGTCCAATGGCACTGGACAGGTGCAAGCTGCAAGTTATGACGGACATCCCACTGGCCAAAGGAATTCATCATGCTGCCTTGCTGTTTGTTGCCCAACAGGAGCTGTGGTGGTGCAGTGCTTCAACTGTGGTATTGCAACCAAAACTGCTGATGTTGTGAGTTTGATCATGATGGAGATCAAGATTGACTCAGCCTTCTGTTCTTCCAAGGCCAGTAAAATGAGGGCCCAGTGCATTGTGGGCAAAATGCTAATTAACTTGTGAACCGCCCAGAGAATGCACTAAGTGCTATGGGGTGGTATATAAGTGTGATTGCTTTTCTTTACCTGTCTCTATAAATACATAGCCAAGGATTCTTTCTGTGGACAGTAAACCTTGACAAGTTTGAGTGGTTGTGTCAAACTCTCTCTACTCACAATGATCACTTGACACGAATAAGAGACATACTTTGTGTCAGACATGTAATTTGTTCCAACACTGACATAAAACAAGGTTCTTGGGTGTTATTATACTGTTCACATTCTAAGCAATTATAACATTTCTTTTTCAAAAAGATAAAAAAATTAATTAATCTTGTATTTACTATTCTAATCCTATCAATTATCATTTTTTCTGAAGCAGAATTAATTTCCTAAATCCTTTTTGTGCTTCATTTTGATTCTTTCAATCTGATCAAAATTAAAATTATCTTTTCCTCACATATAAATATAGAGGGGGGCCTTCCGTTGCAAATCAAATGTTAAAATTATATCTTCTTCCTTCCAATAGTCAGTTCACATATATAATAGTTTGTCATGACAGCCTTTGATCATATGCTCATCTAAAGAAACATAATATATTAATTGGATGGCTATGGATGTCCAGGAGCAATTCCTGTGATCTTGGTGGCAGATTTTCCAGCCATCACTAGGAGAGGAAATTGCTTCTGGTCTTATCCGCAGTCAGCCAGTTGACACACGCCTTTCTTTGTGTAGACATATGCCCATAGAGGATTCAAACAGAATGTCTTAGTTGGCTGTGCAAAACTTTATTTCAGTTAATGTGTGCTGCTAGCAGCATAGGACAAGATCAAGTATTCCTTAGTACAGTCTATTGAGTAAGTAATTAGCACAGTTTGGGAATGAATGTTGAAATAACTATGTTATGATAATCAGCAAAAAGTGGCTTGCCCAAGAAAACAAAATAAAACAAAATAAAATAAAATAAAATAAAATAACACTGTAGCACTTTAAAGTACTACGGTGTTTGTTATTTTTATTTATTTGTTTTGTTTTGTTTTCTGATATGCCTTAGCCTAAGAAAAGTCATTAAAAATTCCAATTAAACGTTTAAAATTTCAAGTGGTCATTTATAACAATGAGAAGCAGAAGTTCAGGAAAAAGAGCATATTGATTGAAGAGTCTTGGGGTCTGATTCTAATGTGGCATGACTATCTGCAGCTGCCAAGTCAAACATTTGAATGGCCATGATGGCACTGAACCTTCAGTAGGGAAGGAACTCTGTAGCATAGAGTCCTACATACACCACTTCACTACAAATTCCAGCATGCCTAAAGACAGAGCCATAGCAAACTGGATAGAGAAGTAACATTGAACTGCTGTAACAGGGTAGTGAAGTTGCACAACTACTTAAGTATCTATTGGTGATCTCTCCCACCTGCATGGAATGGGAAATCCATTATGTTAGTCTGGTTTTCCTATAGAATCCATCTGATTCCTAAACGAAGCTTTTAAATTCTGCCTTGGACTGACACCAGAAAAAGGATCTCAAAATCTATTTTTAAAAAATAATGGCCAGAAACCTATAGATCAGTGATGACGAACTTTTTAGAGACTGAGTGCCCAAACAGATGGATGGAGTGAATTCTGTGCTGGAGGCAGGGAGGTGGCACTCCCATTGGGCTTCTGGGCAGAGTGAACTCTGTGCTGGGGGAGGAAGGAAACACTCCCAATGGGCTGCTCGGCAGAGGGACAGGGTGAACTTAGTGGTGGGAAGGGAGGAAGTGCTCCCATTGGGCTGTTGGGCAGAGGGGTGGGGTGAACTTTTTGCTGGGGTGACAGCATGTGTGCCAACAAAGATGGTCTGCATGCCCGTTCTGGCACATGTGCTATAGGTTCGCCACCATTGCTATAGATTATGCCCACTGGCATCGTTCAGGGCTTTTCCACAGATGAGCAGGCAAAGTGTTGAATTCCCAGTTGTCATGAGAAGCAGCGTTTGACAGCTGCAAGGCTCTCTTTTATCTCATTCTCAGTGGCCATAGTTGCAGGGAACCCATGATGGAAAACTTGCGCACTCCAGATGTTCTTCAATCCTCAGAAGCCCAAGCAATTCATCCATGCGGGCGTGTTTTACTTCCGCTTCCGGGAGCGACTAGGGTAGCATGGGCTGGATGAATCGCAGTAAACCCATTTGTGTGGATTCACAGGGTGCTTGGGCTTCTGGGAATTTAAGTCTAAGAACATCTGGAGTGCCAAGGTTCACCATCACAGCAGGGAACAGTATATATAGGTATGTGGCAAAAAGATAGAATCCCCTGACGGGGGGCTCAAAAGGTGGTGGTGGTGGTGGACTGGGACTGCTCCAGGACCCAAAATGCAGGGACACTCTTCAATTCAACAAACAGCAGCAAAAGCTTCTTGTTGGTTTCTTCAATTGTAGTAATTTGCCACTGAGATTTACATTAGCTGAGTTATTGCAGTAGTAGTTATGTAAGGTAAAGGTCGCCCTTGCTGGAAAGCCAGCACTCCGGTCTCGAATTGAATTGTTGACTTGCTGACTTTCTTAACTACTAAACCACCACAGTCCTTGCAGTAGCAGTTACCATAGCACTAATTTTAAAAACTTATTTTATTCTACACCTACAGTATTTCTTTTAACTTTCAATGGATACATTTTTTAAATAATATATTTAACTACATTCTAACCATTAAAATTTTAAAATGTTTACCTCTTGTTTTACTGTGCTGGTCGTAGACCATAATAAAGTGATTGATAATTTGCCACTGAGATTTGCATCAGCTTGAGTAATCATAATAATTTCGTGTCAGAAATTATTCTGGGTTGAAAGGACTTTTGCTGGAGAAACTCTGCTCAGGGGATGCCTGAATGAGGCTTCTTTAATGTCCCCAAGAGCTGGGATAGAGACAGGTGCTCAAACTCTCATGCAGTACCCGGGTCTTGAACTGCCAAATTGCCGGCCTTCCAGTTAACAAGGCAAGATTCTTAACCACTTAGCCACCGCTGCTGAGTTATGGCATTGTCAATACATTACAGGATTTTGGCTAATGTTTTTTTTAAATGGTAATGAGTTCCACTCCTAAATAATGTTAGTTTTACTTAGTCCTCTGTAGAGGGGTGGGGACAGTGGTGGGTTGTTGCCGGTTCACACTGGTTCGCCTGAACCGGTAGCAACAATCCCGGGTGGTTCTCTGGGGGGGGGGGGGAATTAACCACCTGGGATTATATATTTTTTAGGTGTCCGGTTGGGATGCCTCACCAGCAAAATAAAATAAAATAAAATAATAATTCAAAATTGGAGCCAAAATGGCTCCCAGGAACTGCACATGCATCAAACCTCCATTTGACGCATGCACAGTTCTATTTTTTACTGCACATGCATCAAATGGAGGTTTGACACATGCAGCGCCTGAAGAAGCGGCAATGGCAGCCTTTTCTCATTGGGCCGCATACGCCGCACCGCCAGGCTGCTGCACCATTGTGGTGGTTTGCCGTAGCAGCGGTTTGCTGCCACACCACCGTGCCGCCTGCCACCGCCTCTGCTGCTCCCCAATGAATCGACCCAGGGTAAGTGACCCAGGGTTTGTGTATGGGGTAGGTGGGTGGGTTGATTTGAAGTTGGTGTGGGTCTTTGGGTGTTTAGGTGTGTGGGTGTATTTTTATTTAATTTTTATTTAATTAATTTATTTATTTTATGGGTTTGTGTTGTGTTTTTTGTGTGTGTGTGTGTGTGTGTGTGTTTATTTTATTTTATTTTTTCTTTGGCTCCATCCACAACGTCATGACATCATGACATTGGCTCCTCCCACACTGTGATGACATCACGGTGTGGTAGTGAAAATTTTGACAACCCACCACTGGGTGGGGATATCAGTTTAGACTGTTTCTTAAAATGAGGAGTATATATGATGCTGGAAGATTGCTTTGCTGATATCCTGGACAGGAGGGAAACAAACAGATTGATCCAAGAACAAGTCAACCCTGCACAAGTCAATCTCTGGAGGCAAAAACAACATGATTGAGGCCGTCATACTTCAGGCACATCATAAGAAGGCAAAATGACCCCCTGCCTAAGGGAAGCCATAGCCTTGAGTTTACAAGAGCTGAGCAGGGCTGGTGACAACAGGACAATTTAGAGATCAGTCATTGAACATCTTGATGTGAGTCTGGACATAATAAAAACAAGTTTGCTTTAAAAACTAGATGTATAGTATGAAGCCCAACAATACCTCTGTAAGTAAAAATTAAATTATAACACCCAGAAGTCATATTTAGCAAAGACAGAGAGTAGCATCTCTCAGGCATTATACAAGTCCCAGCTCTAAAAACCAGACATTTCTTTTAAAAACAAAGTAGCCATCCCTACTTTCCATGCAAAAAAAGAAAAAGAAGCTTCATGGTTTTAGCAAAATGTGTCTTTGTACGTAGCAAAGACAGTTTTAACCTACTGCTGATGGCCTATTTGAATGCCTGCAAAATTGACAGCTTGGTTGAAATGATTGATTAAATGATTGATTAAAACATTGAATGGTGCAAGAAGAATCATGTTTTCATTTACACCCATTTGCATAGTAGTCAAAAGGAACTGGAGTCACAGTGTAGCTGCTTCGCTGTCTCTGCCAGGTCAATAATACAACCTCATCAATAAGAAAAATAGCCCTTCCTGAGCTTACAGAGATTCTCTTATATTCATTGTTTTATTTATTTTAGGTAGTATAATTTGTAGGCTGTCTTTTTCCCTTTAATGGGAAAATTGCCATTCCCATTCCACTAATTCCCACCCTTTTCCTTATGCATAAAAAGCAACAGGATTTGGCCCTTTTTGGATAAAATTGCTTATACCTGTACTGTTAACGATGCTGACAACAGTACAGAAGCAGTGGAGATGATATAACATAGAAACAGTTTCCTGTAATCTATGGATATAATTGGAAGGTTTTTTAAAAACTTTAGCCCAAGAGTTTTCAATCTTTTAAAGCTGGGGGCCGGGTCACACTCCCTCACACAGCTTTGCCCTTCCTCCACCACATGGCACTTCCTCATGTTGTGGAGGCGTGGGGGGCACATGAAAATGGTGTCACCGGCCACATCTGGCCACATCGGCCACAGGTTGAGAATCCCTGCTTTAGCCTAACTGTCTACAACAGGGGTCCTCAAACTACAGTCCACGATCCTTGCTCATGCTGCGGTGGCAGCTGCTGCCTCCACCTCAATCCTTGTCCCCTCCACTTGGCTTGGTGTGTTCCTGCCAGCACTCCATAGCAGGAGCTGCTGCTGGAAGGGCTGGGTGAGTGAGGCAGGTGTGTGTACAGCAGGTCTTTGCAACATCCTCCCTGCTACGGAGCATCAGCAGGGACATGCCAAGCCAAGTGGAGGGGAAAAGGATTTAGGCAGAGGAAGAGAAGTCCAGCCCCTCAACAGTCTGAGGGCCCATTAACTGGGCCCTGGCTTTAAAAGTTTGAGAAGACCTGGTCTACAAGCTCAATTCGTGTCCCCTTTGGTTAATCACAATTAACCAAAAGGAGATGATTGGATGAATTTAAGAGATGGGCAATGCCTGTTTGAAAGATGGTGTAGTTTCAGCTACTTTTAAGGAAGCTGTTGTCTAATCTTCTCTTTTTATAAATTATCGGAAGAATAGATGCCTTTGAGATGTGGTGCTGGAGGAGAGTTTTGAGAGTCCCCTGAACAGCGAGGAGAACAAATAGGTCAATCTTAGAAGAAATCAACTCTGACTGCTCCTTAGAAGGTCAACTAGTAAATATGAAGCTAAAGTACGTTGGACATCAAATGAGAAGAGAGGATTCACTTGAGAAGGCCTTGATGCTGGGAAAGGTGGAGGGCAAAAGAAGAAAGGGGCGGCCCAAAATGAGATGGCTAGATGGTATTGTAGAGACAATGGGCACACAGCTGGGTGGGTTGAGGAGGATGGTGGAGGACAGAGGTGCCTAGAGGACAATTGTCCATAGGGTCGCAAAGAGTCGGAATTGACAGTGCGACTGAACAAAAACAAAAAAGAACATTGTAAGAATTTGCCTGCTAGTGACGAATACCCCCTTTGCTGACAATACAACTCAATTCACTTAAATAAAATAGCCTTGGATGAGCTGGATCGATGCAGTTTAACTTTAGCACTGACTCATAGGTCACCTGGATGGATGCCATTTGTCAAGAGTTAAGAATTGATCTTGTCTCCCCACCCCACCCCCATGTCTCAACAGTTTTTGATAACTTGACCTGTGATATTTTTCAGGATTCACTTTTTGAATTGAGAGCAAAAAGTGAAACTCCTGTAGGATCAGCTCCAGAACTAAGCTTTGAAGGGGTGCTTTCTACACCTATATAACATGTCTTATTGGGAGTTTTCATGTTATCACCTGTTATATTTTTTAAGCAGGACATGACAGGTAATTGTAAAACATCATGTTCTTGCCAATTTTCCAAGTCTCACCATGTTGACAGAGCCAATTGAGACTTTCTCCTGCATCACAAAGATTTCCTGAGTTCCTGGAAAAGAACCAAGAACACGGTTTCATCTCCTCCCACCACCTCTTCCACTCTGACCCATTCATTCACTGTTACAGTGTTTAAAAAATCAGTAGAATTTTAGAGAAAACTTTTAAAGGTTTCTAGAAACAAAAAGATATCCCTCCTAAACCAGTGATGGCCAGCTTTGGAACTCCAGGTATTCTTGGACTTCAATTTCCAGAAGTCCAAGTCAACACACCCACTGATCAGGGCTTGTGGGTATTGAAGTTAAAGAAATCAGGAGGGCCAAGGTTGGCCATCACTGCCCTAGACCTAGAACTCCCTGACTTGGGGGTGCTAATAAATTGCATGGTATGCATTATATTACTCTTGCTCAAATTTTGTGTTATTTGCCATTAGCTACTTTTTTCTGATAATGGAGATATAATACCAGCATGGGACCCTGTACAGAAGGAAAGATGAGATGCATATGAATGTTTATATTAGTTTTTTAATGTACAAAAATGCTTTTTAAAAATAATAATGTAGTACAGTAGTTATCAATTAATGCTCGACAATCTACTTTTCTTGGCATCTATAAGTTTTGATGATTAGGGGGATGTGACCTCACTAAATAGGGGGAGAGCAACAGCACATGGTTCAAAGGGAGGCTTGTGCTGTGCCCCCCTGCTCTGACTTGAATGTTGAGGACAACCAGGTGAGCAAGAAACACGTGGGCTTTTTATCACAAGCTGTAGAAGTGAAGCACCTGCATTTTTAGAAAAGGAATCCTTTTTGAAAAGATAAAAGATCAAGACTTAAGCCAACATTATCTCTGTTTTATTTTACATCCTTGTACATAAATTGGGAAACAGTGGTTTGCTGGCATGTATGTTTTTTTCTTTCCCCCAAGAGTTTGCAGTGGTTATATTTACTAACACCCTTCAATCATCAAAGCCCTAACTCTTTCAACAGAGCCATCCCTGAGCGTTTGGATGTGGAACTATGGATTTCTAATTCAATGGAGCTGATTGCAATGGAAGGGAAGAGAAGTTCAAGTGTTTCCTAGGCAGCGTTTCCCAAACTTTTGTTTTTGGATTTCAGTTCCCAAAAGCCTAAGTCAATTCCCCAAAGCATTGATGTACTGACTTAGGCTTCTGGGAATTGAAGTCCACCAGTCTTCTGCGGAACATAGTTTGGGAAACACTGGCCTAGAGCATGGGTGCAAAAAAGAAGGGATACTGGGTGTTGAAGATCACAGTGACAAAATAGGGGTTGAGGCTGATTTCTGGTAAAGGTGGTGGAAGGAGTGCTATTTGGGATACCTTAACAGTAAAAAGATAGGATTTTTGCTACTTTAGTGGTGATTAGATTTCCTTCATTGCTCAACTATTTATTTGATTGGACTCCACAATTACTATGCACAGTGTATTAGCTTTGAGTTTTCTGCTTCTGTTCTGAGCAACATGCATAAATTCTTCTCATGTTCTACTGTTTTCTAACCACAATAGCCTGAATAGTATAACATGGATGGGGGGCCTTTTGTAGCTAAATAGGTGAGATTTTGCTGGTATTACCAGCAGGAAGAGGCAGAGAGGACCACATCTTTTGCAGAACAGTAGTACAGCTGTATAGTTTGGATTTTCAGGCCAGAAGGCACTTGTCAGAGAGCAAGACTGCCCCCTTTTGCAAAGTAAAGTTGAGGAATCTGTAAACTGTAAAGCATGTCTTAATCCCTTCTCAAGATGTGTGCCTCGTCCAGGGATCACTTGTATTTCCTGCCACTTTACTTCACTACAATTTTCGGGCACTCCTTAAATTAAGGAATAGACAGGGAAGAATTCAGCAGCCATTGCCAGCCACCACAACAATCTGAAAGGTAAACTTTCTCAGGAATGCAGCAATGAAAATGGGAATATATGATTTTGCCCATTATAGCCCCAGTTGGATAATTGTATTTTAAAAACCACTTCAGAGGACAAGAACTATGATTTGATGTAAACTGCTCTCCTTTACTGAAGTTTCAGAAGGCAACTTTCAAGAAACTTTAAAGATTATTAACCAAGAAATTCATATCAAAAACGTCTTCCAATAAAATAGCTCAGAAACACAATTATTTTTCTATCAAAAACTGAATAGCAAAAACACTCAAGACTCAAAAGGAATAATCACTAGACTAATATCCTCCCCCCCCCAAAAAAAAAAAATGCTGGCAGTTTCAGACACTTCAGTAACAATTCTGGTTCTTCTCAAGTAAGACATTTTACTGAAACGGTTTTAAAATAGATGATCTAGATACATTCCTGAGTTGGCACATGAGTTGCCTGGCTAACAATTATTATATTTTATTTATGCCAGCTGGCCTCTAAGAAACTAACAGACTACATTTCTGCATCATGGTAAACCAAGTAACCACAGCAAATTTGATTTATTGAGAATGAGCAGTGTGTTGGTCCACATTGATAGCTCCTACTTAAAGGAGGAATGGGTAAACTTCTGTTGCCTAAACTTATGCCATGTTTCTGGAAATTAAAAAATGTCCGGTCCCCCCTTCCCACCACCAAAGGTTCCCAAGACTCCTGTGGGTTCTTGTTCATTGTCAAAAAACTTGTTCGCTGCAAGATGGGGAAAGGGGTTGGGGAGAGTCTTTAATTTCTAAAATCCTGTTGCCACCAGGATGATTTTATTCACAGCAGCAGTTTTTGGACAGTAAATGCTTTCCCAGATAAGTTAAACCAAAGGTTTTCAGCAGTGGTGGGCTTCAAAAAAAATTACTACCACACTGTGGGCATGGCCAACTCTGTGACAAGACAACTGGGTGGGTATGGTTAAACTGCTGTATTTTAATGTGAGCTTTTGTGGATCAAGTCCACTTCATCAGACCATTAGTTAGGAATTACACTTCAATGATCTAATTTTCCTTTAAAGAGTAACTGAAGCAGAGTAACTGCTGGCTCAACCTGGGTGCCTGGACCCAGCAGCAAGGATGTCGGAGTTGCATCCAGAGTGGGGTGACAGGAGGAGGAGGTGGGTGGGTCAGGGTGGGGCGGTGGGCAGGGCCAGCCAGTTTTACTACTGGTTCTCCCAAACCTGTCCAAACCTGCTGGAGCCCACCGTTGGTTTTCAGCCAATGTGCCAGCTAAAGCTGACAGGAGCCAGTGCTCTGGTTTGTCCCCTACACTGTCTCCACTACTGACTGCAACAAACCAGAAAAGAAAACCATAGAAGAAAACTCAGAAATTTCCCCTGATTTTTAAGGACAGATACAGGCTGGAGCATCAATTGCTGTTGGGTTTGGATGTCACAGTAAGCAAATCATGGGGGAAAGTCATTGTGTCAGGTTGGAGAGTTTGATGCCTGAACACTTCCCCCAAGAGACCTACAGAACTTTGTTGACCTAAAGGGGGTAATCAGAAACCTGTGTTCATCGCAGTTGGCATTTATCCCAGGACTGCTTAATCCCAGGACCAGCCAAAGAAATGTTTAGCATCCTGCACAATTTACTCTCTTCCTTTGAATATCCTTTAAATCCTTTGCCCCATTTGAGACCGATAAACTGATTGTCCAGAAAAATCATTATTTCTCTCTCTCTTTTAATTCAAGCAGGCCTATGCAAACAGATATATGTGTGCAATAGTGTTCGCTATCTAACGACTATCCCAAAATTGGAACAATAAAAACTTAATGTAATGTGTTAGGAATATAACTTGGAGAATTCCATGTACTTAATGAAAGCTATAAGTAATCTAGCAATATGGTAATTCAGATTGGAATAATAAACCTGTAACTAAAGGGTTACAAATAATGCTAATTTTAAAAGTATTGCAAAAGTATTGCAAGCGTATATTAATTAAGAGCCTGCCCAGTCAGGCATTAAGCTCATTCTCCAGAGAGGCTTGTGGAGTGGGTTTGGATCCCCCCCCTTTTTTTTTAGAGCATTCAGAAACTTTGGAGAGTGGAGCAGTTCCAATAATTCCCAATGTGTGTGTTCAGTATTTCGGCCATTCCAGGTGCCTGTGAACACTAAGAACAGCATAAATGGGAACCTTGCAGCCATCACAGGCTGTTTCTAGTTGTTGTTGCTGCTGCTGCTGATGTTGTTGTTCCTTTCTTTTTCTCTGTAGCTTCAATTGAAATTGTGGGTGTGTTTCTCAATCAGAGCTACAGAGGAAAAGTAATTTTTAACCACTCTGGGGAAGAGTAAAATGAGGATCTGCAGATGGCTACTAAGGATATCATTATTATTATTATTATTATTATTATTATTATTATTATTATTATTTATTACACTTAATACCCCGCCTCAATCGGGAGGACCCGACTCTGAGCGGCTTACATGAGGCTAAAAATAAGAATAAAAAACAGAAGACAATCTACATCAATAAAAACATCAAGTTAAAAAGTCATCAAAATTTAACCACAGAAATTAAAACAATACACACTCCCGCTTCCAGACCCAGGGTGGAAATCCCTTATATAAGCCACCTGGTAAGTGAACTCGCATTCCCGGGTCCCCACACTTGTCCAGCCAGCCAGGTCTTCAAGCCCTTCCGGAAGGGCAGGAGCTCTGTCTGAAGGCGCAGTTTGGTGGGCAGGAGGTTCCAAAGGGCTGGGGCGGACACGGAGAAGGCTCTCCTCCTGGTACAGGCGAGATGCGCCTCTCTCGTCGAAGGGACAACAAGGGAGCCTCTCCGATCCGCCCTGGTGGGACGGACAGATGTTCTTGGGTTGATTGTGTGACTAATGTAGAAGTGTTGTGCTGGATGTATAAAGAACAAGAACTGTTTAAGACCATTAAGCAAAGGAAGCACCAATATCTTGGGCATATCATGAGAAACAACATGAAATATAGAATACAGTAATACCTCGCATAACGAGCAAAATGCATTCCACGCAGTTACTCGTTATGTGAGTTTTTCGTTCAACGAAACATTTCCCATAGGGAAATGTGTTTCGATTTGCTAATCAGCAGGGCATTTAGGAAGGGCAGGGGGACCTTCCCTGTACTCTTCCCAAATGCCCTGCATGCACACGCGCGTCAGCAGGGCACTTGCGAAGGGTACTGGAAAGGTCCCCCCCTTCGCAAGCGGCCCGCTGATGTGCGTTCCACATCAGCGGGGCATTTGGGAAGAGTGGGGGGACTTTTCCAGTATCCTTCGCAAGCACCCCGCTGACATGCACATGCATGTGGGGCGCTTGCGAAGGGTATGGGAAAGGTCCCCCCGCTCTTCCCAAACACCCTGCTGATGCATCAGCGGGGCATTTGGGAAGAGTGGGAGGACCTTTCCCGTACCCTTCACTAATGCCCTGCATGCACGCGTGCATGTGGGGCGCTTGCGAAGGGTACTGGAAAAGTCTCCCCACCCTTTGCAAGCGCCCCACTGATGCATGTTCTGCATCAGCGGGGCATTTGGGAAGAGTGGGGGGGACTTTTCCAGTACCCTTCACAAGGGCCCCACATCAGCAGGACATTTGGAAAGGGTACTGGAATAGTCCCCCCGCTGTTTGCAAGCGCCCTGCTGATTCACGCTCCGCAGCAGCGGGGCACTTGCGAACGGCGAGGGGACTTTTCCATTACCCTTTCCAAACGTCCTGCTGATGCACCATGCATCTGCGGAGTGTTTTGGAACATGGTGGGGGATTCCCCGCCATGTTCCAAAACACCCCGTAGACGTGTCGCCCATCAGCTGGGCGTTTTGCAACACGGACAGGGGAGTCCCCCGCCCACGTTCCAAAACACCCCGCATATGTGAAGCAAGGTTTTGCTCGTTCAACGAAGCAGACCTTTTGGGGAAAGGTCTGCTTGTTAAGCAAGTTTTTCACTATGCGAGGTATTACTGTACTCAAATTGCTATGCAAGGAAAGATCCCTGGGAAAAGATGGCCTGGAGGTAGATGGACTTCATGGCTGAAGAACCCGAGAGACTGGTGTGGAGTGTCCTCAGAAGAACTGTTCCAAGGAGTTAAGAACAGGAAGACTATTGCCATGGGTGACAGTCAATATCTGGAATGGATAAGGAACCTGAAGAAGAAAGGGAAGAGAGTATTTTAAAAGAGAACAGGGGAAGAATTTAACTTGCCTGTACCATAAAACAACTCATCAGCTTCTTGACAATACAGGCAAAAAGCTGCTTGCACTGTTTGAATGGGTGGGTTATCCTTGTGTAACCTTAAAAACTGCAATCCCAGATCACTCCAGAAAAGGCCATCTGGATGGGCCACAAACTATATGAGAACTGGTCCTTCCTCCTAGAAACTGCCTTCAGGATTGAAGGTCAGCAGATTCTGCAGATTCTTGGCTCTTGGTTCTCTTGCCTTGTTCCTGGTTTCTTGGACTGCTGTTGTTCCTTGCTGGTGTTCTTGGTCCTGGAATTCTGTCCTTAAATTGATCCAGCCCCTGGTGGTTCTCTGCCATGTCTGTTCTCCCAGTGGCCTGACCTCTGGCTCGTTTGGACTATGTTTTCGTTATCCGGACCAATCCTGTGTCTCTGGCATCACTTCAACTTGGACTTTGAACTGAGATTCAGTTACTATTTGGCCCGTTACCTGGTTGTCTTGGGTCCTGGCATCTGTGTTGCCTGCAGCCACCCAAGCCTTGGACTCCAACACTATGTAATTAATAAACTACATTTAAGCATAAACTATTACACAATCACATCAGCATGGAGCAAAAAAAGTTTTACTCATACACACAGTGTGTAGAGTTTTCTCCCTTTAATGGTGTTCTGACAGTCTGGCCAGTTTATCCTGCTATGGTAATTGAGAAGATCATACTGCCAGCAACTCAATGCCAAATGTCAGGTGGCAGTTAACTAACCTGACAACCCTGAGGACTAGTGGCTTTGGATCCATAGGGAAGGGTGATAGTCCCCAAGTGGATTAAATCCCACTTGAATCCATCTTGATGGAGGGTAGCAGCTTCATCAATAATAGCCTGGGCTGATGAGGACTTTGCATGCCAAAAGGGCTCAGGATCATAAAGTGAGTCGTGCAACTGGATCAGTGGTACGGGGGTCATGCTGCGATGCAGAAGGCAAATGAAATGCCACTGCATTATATTCTCAGGACAGTGTTCATAGCTGATCGTCATGAGGATCTCCAATTTTTGGATATGGAAGAAGAAGAAGAAGAAGAAGAAGAAGAAGAAGAAGAAGAAGAAGAAGAAGAAGAAGAAGAAGAAGAAGAAGAAGAAGAAGAAGAAGAAGAAGAAGAAGAAGAAGAAGAAGAAGAAGAAGAAGAAGAAGAAGAAGAAGAAGAAGAAGAAGAAGAAGAATGTTCTCTCATCTTTTGATCCTTGCTCCATTTATCTCTTTCTGGATATTATTTATACCCTTATCTTCCCCCATCAACTTCCTTCCACTGCCAACATTTTTTTGGAGGGGGAGGTGCAAGTTACAGGAGTTTGCTACACAGTAAAAAAATTATAATGGAAATTTCCATTGCTTTGACTAGAATTGCAAAATATGTCTCCAATAAATTAGAATCAAGTAAGATAAGCATTATTATTTTGACTTACAGGGTTCAAGTTTGCTAGGCAAGCAGGCTGCTCCCAGACTAAATTTCTTCTGTGTACTGTATTTTCTACCTGGAAAACTTTGGAAAGGGTTGCCAAAAGTCAAAAATGACTTGACAGCACACAATTATTATTAAGTTAAGAGAGGAGCAATTTACTGCGGCAAATGCCACCTGCTGGTCATGTTAACACTCTGCAATATTTCATATAATCATAACAGTGTGACGTAAAGTCAATTTTGATTTATTTCCATACTCTTTAAAAAATAATTATTCCTAAAGCACTTGCAATCTTGACAGGCACATGCTCAGTTGCTCATGCTGCAAATGGGAGTAATGAGGCAGCATACACTACCACACTGCTTGCTCCTGATAAACCAGAGTTGCCATAGTTCTCTGACTTATTACACTGTCCAAATATGTTGTGTTGAAATGAATACGTTTCTCTCCCTTTTTCTTAACCATCACCATGTGAAACAGATTAAGCTGAAATATTTTAAGCACCCCAAATTTGTAAGTTTGCTTAACTCTTCATCCTGTTTTGATTCCAAGATTGGGGTTCAAGTCGATAAATACAATTACATATAGCAAATTCAATTAAAATATTTTGAAAAGCATAACACATTTAAATGATTGAAACACAGAGAGAACTTTTTGACTGAGCAAAGATTTGAACTAGGTTAGTTAATTATCTCATGTTTTAAAACCAGAGTGCTTGTTCCCTGTAGTTCAGATAGCAACACATTCAACTTTAGCTCTGAGTGTTGCTTGACTCAAATAAGCCTCTGCCTTCTCCAGCAATGCAAATAATATCATCTGATGTTTTGAATCCTTCTTTCTCCATAACAATGAACCTAACTCAGCCAGAGCATAGAGATCCATCTCTTTTCTGCTCTATCAATTGTTATTCTGCTGCTAAAGCAGAACTCTGATTTGTTCAGCTTCTGTCTTGCACTGTTCCAACCTTGTGTAGGTGATTGCTCTTAAGCATGTTATGTTTGTATACAAATACAGTAATACCTCATATAACATTAGTATCGAATAACACGAAAATCGCATAACATCAAGGAATCTGGGGGGAAGAATTGCATCAGATAACATTAAGATCCTATGGGATGCTTCAGATAACAACCGCGAAAGCCTGTGTGGTTACAATGTATCTCTATGGATCCCATAGAGGATCAGATAACACTAAAAATCATATAACACGAAGACTTGTGGAACCAGGTTTTAGTGTTATATGAGGTTTTACTGTACTGTCAAATGTTTCACATCTTCTGTGACAAAGACTGCTTTCCAAACTCTTGTACAACTTTGCAGACATTCAGAATGTGAGATTCTCAAGCCACTCACAGTTTTTCAGACAATTTAATTCCCAGTGCTGGAGTGTGTGCGTGTGTGAGAGAAGTGGATTTGGGTAAATTCAATCAAAAAAGTATGTTTCTCTAGTTTTACTTATGTAAAAAAGATATATGCATCAGAAAAATGAATATATGTGAGACAATGGAGTTCTAAAAAGTCTTTAAAAGGTATATTTTTCTTCCTCCCTCCCTTTGAATTCTGCTGATGGCTAATGTAGAACTGGAATATGCATGAGAAAAAGGAAGATGCATTATACAAAAATACTCTTTCTTTGAATGGAGATACGGCTTGACACACTTTGAGCAAAGGCTTGTGGTTTTGTTTGGTGCCGCTTAGCACTTATCCCTCATGAATACATTATTTGACAGACAATATATATTGCAAACATTGTACCATATGTTTTAACACCTTGAAGCTCATTATGATAGGATGTATTCCTCCCTGAAGCTAGTAGACGCGTAAAAAACTCTTGGTATGTATTATGTTTAGATACCTTGGTTTAAGGCTTATAGCTAAACTATAATGTGTTGTCAGAGTGTATGATTTTGTTTTCATTCTATTGTTTACAGAAAAATACTTAAGATTATATCCTGACAACGAAAAATTATTTTGAAAAACTTGATGATACATATGTTACTTTTTCACTCCTTCCCATTCTTGCAGTAAAAGTTACTTGGAAGATACTTCTAGCATGAAGATATAGGCAGAGCGTTACCCTGAAGAACAGAAAATAACAGAAGATAACCACCACCCCTCTGTTTTTTCTTATGCGGATTCTCACTGAGCAAAGAATACACAGTCTAGTTGTGTCAATTATGTGTATCATGGAGCAAAACAGTAGGATCGTTCCAGTGCTCCTCAGTGAGAGATAAAATTGTTTGCAATAAAGAAAATTTTCAGAGAGAGCTTGGAGGAAGGTGGGAACTGAGTGGATAAGGTCACCAGATTCTCCCAGTGCCAGCAGGAATGCTGGAAATAGTGGCAGAAACACTGCCACCGCTGGTGGTGGCACCTCTGCAGCATTAAACACTGCATTGCGACCTTGGGCAGAGGAAGTGGGTACCATTTTAAACTCTAAAATGCCGGTGGCCACCATTTTAGAGTTTAAAATAGTGCAATTTTCAGTTGTAAAATGAAAAAGATAATAAACTGGGGAATTATTTCAATTAAATTTGCCATCATAAACTGCAAGAAATGGCAATTGTAACCCAAGGTTTTACTGTACATGTCCTGAAGCAGCCTATTCAGTGAACCGCATTTGTGTCTACCTTTTTCAAGATGAAGCACCTGCTTGAGGTGGATCTACTTAAGATATGTGGAGATACACAAGCTGACTAATGTGTAAACTCAGACAGAAAATAGAATGTTTCCTCTCCTACATTTTGGGCTATAAAAACAAATAGTGTGGTAATCATATTTATAAGACCTTCTGCACAGAATCTGTAGGTGGAGAGAGTATTTGTCTTCCTGATATGTTAGCAAATACATAGTCATCACCAATGGAGCAGAAAGATTTCACTTTTTAAAATGCTAAATGACAGCAGTGTTTGCTAAGAAATAGTCTCCTTTGTGGAAAATGCTCAAAACAAGGTTATGAGTTTCATAAAACATTACTGCTGAAGAGAAAATGTTTACATGCTTACATTATATTTTTCAGTAGCTGTCTGTTTAGCATTTTTAGCACACATTCGGGGACATTAGATAGAAGCCCTTCTCTGTCAACAGAATCAGAGCAGACCCAAGGTATTTTCCTGCCTGAAGCAAACAACCAATGGCAAACTGCCCCTCCCACCTTTGCACCCAAATCAAGATGTATAGTAGCCAAAGTCACCCAAATAACTGACTAGTCATAGAAGTGGGCATGTTTTAGTCCATGCTTTTATAACGCTATCAATCCTACAAATTCTCATAATGTCACCCTTGCACACTAAAAGGGGGGGATAACACTTAGTGGTACTCATTTAGTATCTGGGGAGAAATATGTCATGTTCTACACCCTAAGGTACAAGGTAACAAACCTACCTTTACTAAACATAGGTATTAGCCTTCCAAGCTAAACTTCCTGAAGGGTCTTTGAGCTGGGAAAGCATTTTGCCACTCATAGCACAGAGTACAGATTTTGTCCGAGACATTGTGCTGCCTGAGGACAAAACTACACATTGCAAAGAGTGTCATTTGAGGCTGAAATCACACTTTTATCCAAAAGATGCAATTATCACAGACCTTTATGCCATGGCAATCATAGAGCTAAGCACACTTTCCCTCCTGCTAAACAAAGCAGGTTAACTTGTAAACTGTAGAAAGTGTAAAAAGCTCCGACTGTGACAATTACAAGTTTTTCAGGACCCAAGTCAACACATCCCTTTAGTTATGCATTTTATGTAACATGCAGTTTGAATTAGAACAGGACAGAACTGTTGAGTTATGACAGTCTTGACTACTAGGTCTTGTTTTGATCCATAGTTTCCAAAGCCAGCCATGGGCTTTGTTTTGTTTTGGCAGATGAAGGCGATTTCCATAAACATACTTTTCAGCAAAATGCAACAAGGGAAAGTCAATAACCAAAAATCTTTTGCCTTTTTACAACACCCAAATTCTGCAGAAATCTCACTCGGCTTAATATAGGAAGATTTTCCCATCCATTTTCAGTGGGAGAAAGGGTTAACAAATCAAGAGATGAAAAACTTTAGTGGGGGCAGGGGAGGAGAAGGAGAGAGTTAATCTTCCAAAATGATTGTGTATTTGTTCTATATGGTCTCTGGGATGTCTTTCATTTGTATTTTTATTGTGTTTTTTAACTATTTGTTTTTTATTCTTTAAAAAAAGACAGTGTGAGTTCTTCTCAGAGCACTGCCTATGCTGGAAAGGATTGAAACAAAAAGAAAAACAAGAAACATTTCAAATCATCACCAATATTTCTGTGTGCCTGGTTGTAAGAATAATTTGTTTTGTACTTAGGGATGCCACGTGTTCTATTTCTTGGTTGCCCTTGATATCCACACATCAGTTTACACAAAGGCCTTGATAGCAATAGAGACTTTAGTCAGGGGGTAGGGAGTGGGTAGAGGTCTGAATTTAAGCTTATAATTGGCGAACCCTTCAATTCCTTGCTCCCTCAAGGGAGAACATTATGTGCCATCATTATGGTCTTTCACACGTTGTCTTGCTTGCTTGCCCTTTGAAATGAAATGTACAAAAGGGGGACAATATAAGACCTTCCGATACTCCAAGACTCTGTGTTGATATACACAAGGTTTTGCATTTATCATAATAGTCTAAGCATATCACCAGAAGAACAGTTTGGTTTCTGCCAGAGTTCCCAAGGGCAGCTCTCAAGCATTGACAAGCCCTAATTAGGACTTAGCAGCTGACTTCCCACTTGCAATCTCCAACACCCCTTGTTATTTCTAATTTTGTTGGAGAGCAAGAACATTAACTGCAGATTTGTGTAAACATCTTGAAGCCACCACTGAAGGTGGAGACTCAAAGGATGCCTAATAGCGATAAAGGACCAATCACCCACCCAAGGTTGTTTTTCCCCCATTTCACAGTGGTGGGCTGTAAAATTGGGGTTTGCTGCAGTCCAAGCATTTAATTGTGTCTTCAAAGAAAAAAGAAAAAAGACCACAACTATTTAGTCCTCGCAGTATTATTGTGCAACAATTTGTAACCTTTGAAAAGAATTAGGCATAATCAGCTAGTCATTTTATTCCTTAAGATATGTTTTGGTTATTTAAAGTTACTTCTATATACTTCCATAAGGGAGGCTGAGTGCAGAAGAATAGATGCTTTTGAACTGTGGTGCTGGAGAAGACTCTTGAGAGTCCCCTGGACTGCAAGGAGATCAAAGCAGTCAATCCTAAAGGAAATCAACTCTAACTGCTCCTTAGAAGGAAAAATACTGAAGTGGAAGCTCAAGTACTTTGGCCACCAAGTGAGAAGAGAGGACTACTGCAGAAGGCCCTGATTCTGGGAAAGATCAAAGGCAAGGGGGAGGCAGAGGATGAGATGAGTAGATGGCATTGTTGATGCAGTGGATGTAGAGATGGGCGGGTTATGGAGGATGGCAGATGACAGAGGAGCCTGGTGTTCTGTGGTCCATGGGGTCACAAAGGTTTGGACTCGACTGTGCAACTGAACAACATATACTCCCCCTCCCTCCCCCAGACCTGGAGAGCTGATGCCTGGCAGATGACAGAAATATTGGATTGGAGTCAATGTGTTTCACATTTTTGAGAGCCCTTGTGCAAGGCACGCTCATGGACAGGTTGATGAACTGATGTGTCCACGTCTTCATGCTGCTGTTGTTCTTCTTCCGGCTCTTTCTAATCATCACTACTGTTTGCTTGTGTGACATGGAGTGAGCCAATGGGCAATGCATGCCAGCACTGTTGGGTCCAAAGATAGAAGCAGGTGAATAAGAAGATTGCAACAGGAATGAGAAAAAGTAATATTAGGGTGGAATGGGTTGGTTTGGAGGCAGGGTCATGTCAACGTCCTCTGCCTGCCATCAGTTGCCCTGTCATCCTAACCCTTGATACCAGCTCTAACTAAGCAACCTATCCATTTCCCATCCATGTTCCTCAATTTCCCGAAGCAAAAGTTCTGGCAATGCTTACCTTTGGGCGCCTACAATCATAATGATGCAGCAGCACTTGCACACTGATTTGAAGTGTCAACAGCGAGCTGGAAGTTTCCAGTTTTAGAGTCACCTCAATCACAAACCCCTTTGATGGCTTACATAAGCTATCTTCTCCATGCAGGAAGTAACACAGGAATAATGTTGATTCACTATGGAGCTAATATGTGAAGGACCACAGAAAAAGATATCTGTGCTTATGTCAGTAATGGACTGGATGGTAGCAAACAAACTGGAGTTCAAGACTGGCAAGACAGAGTTGATCCTGGTCAGTCATGCAGTAAATTGAGGGATAAGGATCTGTCCTGTGTCAGAAGGGGTTACACCCTTCCTGAAAACTCAGGTTGGCAACTTGGATGGGCTCTTGTATTCATTCCTAAGCTAGGGTATTGATGTTTTGGCAGTGACTAGAAGTGTTTTTGCACTGTTAAAGCTGATGTGCCAAACATGCCCATTCCTGGAAATGTCTGACTTAGCTACAGTGGTGCATGCCTTAGTTGCATCCCATGTGGCTTACTGTGACACATCCTATGCAGGGCTGCCCTTGAAGACAGTTCAGAAACTTCAGCTGGTAAGATATGTTGCAAATGCTTTGCTGACTGTAGTCATTTGCAGGGATAATATAATTTCCTTGTTGCACCAACTTTACCAGTTCTCCATCCATTTCCAGGACCCATTCAAAGTGCTGGGTATGATCTATAATGCTTTATTTGGCTTTGAAATCCAAGCCAGGGTATTTCAACCTTGAGCCCCCAGATGCTTTTGGACTTCAATTCCCAAAAGCCATGGTCAGCAGGTATACTGACCTGGCCTTCTAGGAACTAGGGGCCCAAGGTTAAGAAAGCCTGTTCTAGGCTATTTGAAGTACCATATATCCTCAGATATTCCGCTTGCAGTCTCTGAGATCTTCAGGGGATGGCCTTGTCTTGGTCTCACTACCATTGCAGGCATACTTGAATGAGAATGCAAGAAAGGACATTGGTGATCTCCTCACCCCCAGTCCATGGAAATCACTGCCTCATGAAGCTAGTTAGGCCTCCTCTTTACAGTCCTTCCACTATTTTATACATGTCAGAGGCACCACAAACATATACAGTAAAACCTTGCATAAAGAAGGCCTCGCTTAGAGACTAACTCGCTTAAAGAGCAGAATTTTCTCTGAATGGTTGTCTCGCTTAACAACTAAAACCAACCAAAAACAACTTTAACAACTAAATCGGGGTTCGCAATCCCCACCACTAGAAGTCACAATTGGTCACTTACAATGGTGTTTCGCTTAAAGAGCAAACTCGCTTAAAGAGCAATCCCATGGAATACATTATCCTCTTTAAGTGAGGTACCACTGTACTGTAATAACATACAAAGCTAAAATTTGCATAGCTGATACAAACAGGAATTGGATGACATCTGCCCAATATCAGGCCACATGGACAGCATTTCCTCTTGCCAATACTGTATAAGGTTCTTCCACTGATTTTAATGCAACCTTTGTTCTCTGAATGCACTTTTAAAAATCATGTCATAAGCACACAAAGGTGCTTTCTGGGTTGCAAGAATTTTTTGCTGGAAGAACACTCAGGGGGTGCCCGAATGAGACTCCTTTCATGTCTCGAAGATCTTTCCCCATCAAAGTGGTCCCTGCTGATCTACTTGCAATTTCTTGACTGCACCGGCAGCATCTTATTATCAAGTATTCAAAATTTATTTTAATCTATTTTAACTAATAGTTTTTAAAGCATTGTTTAGGTTTATTGTGATTATTGCTTGTGTGTTTTGTATTATGTTTAGATGGGTTGTGAACTAACCAGCAAATTTTCACACTAATAAGACATATAGAAGTTGAATTGAATAATATTTTTTTTAAGATTAATATGAATATTTCAATATTTAACATTAAAAGAGAAACAAGTGGGTCATACAGCAAATCAAGCCAAAACTGTCTCTGGAGGAAAAATAATGAAGCTGAATATGTCAAAGAATATGCCAAAAAATATGGAAACCTGAACAATGGCTCTCAGATTGCTGACACTCAATATATATTTCAGTCTCCAAGAAAGAAGCTGCCAAGTAATGCAGAAACTTTAGGATCGTTGCACTAATTTCATATGCAAGCAAAATAATGTCCAAAATGTGCAACAAAAGCGCTTATATTTCATGGAGCAAGAAATGCCAGATGTTCAAGTTAGATTCTGAAGAGGAGCAGCCACTCGAGATCATTCTGCAAATATCCACTAGCTAATAGAGTTCACCAAAGGATTTCATGGAATAAAACAAAAACACTGTAGCACTTTAAAGACTAACTGCTATATTTTTATTGTTAGCTTTCGTGGATCAAGTCCACTTCTTCTGCTTGAGCAAACCCGTCTCCCTTTGACCCCTGCATTTGGTGTATATAAACCATGCCTGTAAGTTTTACTCCTTGTCTGAAGAAGTGGATTTGATCCACGAAAGCTAACAACAAAAATACAGCAGTTAGCCTTTAAAGTGCTATAATATTTTTGTTTTATTACTTTTTTGTTTTTGTTTTCTGATATGCCCAAAGAATTTCAAAAGGTCATTCTTTATAGACTACAGCAAACCTCCTTGACTCACAAACCATGATGAATGAAGGGTTGTTCTGGGGAAAAAGTGGTGCTCCTCAGCACTTGACAGTGCTGATGCATATCCTGTATTGTGGCTAAGAAGCTGCCCTGAGAAAGGTTGAAGGCAGCATGCAATATGGAAGATCAAATGCGAAATAAATAAACTCAAATAATAAACCATTCTTATTGCTGAATTTAATTATTAATATTATGCTTATATTTTGTTCTGCTTATGTTATGGACTATTCTGGGGTTTTAATTATGTAAACTGTATTTTTTTATTCATGGTTTGTACACTGTTGTATATTTTGTATATTATTATGTTGTAAACCTCGAGCCTCAGCCGCTGCCAGAATCACCTGCGGCCAGGAGGAGAGGCCGCCGTTGCGCCGAGACCCGGGACTCTACCCACCTGTCCCCGGGGGCTCCACCCTGGCCAGGACTTAAAAGCCGCTACGGCGGCAGGACATTTTCGAGCCTCAGCCGCCGCCAGAATCACCTGCGGCCAGGAGGAGAGGCTTGTCACTTGTTGCAGGATTTAGCAATTGTTTTTTTTTGTTTGTTTGTTTAGTTTTCTGCTTTTGTAATTTTTGTGTAAACTGGATTGATTTTTTAGGATGTAATTGCAATTGTTTGTAATTGCAATTGTTATTAGAGATTTTTTTTGGTGGGGGGATGTATTTTGATATGTTTTTTGATGTTATTCCTGCTATGTGATATTTGTAATTTACTATGTGATATCTGTAACTGTTTTTATGCTATAGAATGTGCCATGTAATTGTAACTGCTTCTTCTGTAAGCCGCCCAGAGTCGCTGTGTGAGTGGGGTAGCATATAAGTCGAAAATACAGTACAATACAACAAAACCACCCAGAATACAGTAATTTATACTAGATGGGTAATACAGCAAAACCTTGCATAAAGAGTGCCTCGCTTAGAGACTAACTCTCTTAAAGAGCAGAATTTTCTCTGAATGGTTAACAACTAAAACCAACCAAAAACTTGCTTAACAACTAAATCGGGGTTCACAATCCCCCCCCCCGACTAGAAGTCACAATTGGTCACTTACAATGGTGTTTTGCTTAAAGAGCAAACTTGCTTAAAGAGCAATCCTATGGAACACATTATGCTCTTTAAGCGAGGTACCACTGTATATCAAGCTAGCTAGCTAGCTAGCTAGATGCTTGCTTGCTTGCTTGCTTATTTCTCAATCTAAGCAACCTTCAGTATTGTAGTTCAATGAGGGAAGCTTTTAGATTCTTCAGTGAGAATTCTCAGCATCTGGGAAAACAGAAAATTACATTAGTTCCATAACTAATGCTTAAAGGTAAAGTTGACCTTTGCTTGAAAGCCAGTCATATCTGACTCTAGGATTCAGTGCTCATCTCTGTTTCATAGCCAAAGAGCCACTGCCGTCTGCTTCTGCAGACGTTTCCATGGTCATGTGGCAGGCATGACTAGACACTGGAGCACACAGAACGCTGTTTATCTTTCCACCCAAGTGATCCCTATTTATCTACTTGCAATTTCTTGCTTTCAAACTGCGCAGGAGCTGGGCCAAAGACAGGAGTTCATTACGTCCAACAGTATTTGGGTATCAAAATACTTAAATTGGTCTTAAGTCACATCCAATATGAAACCAAAAGTATACATGGCCTATTCTTGTTGCCTCTTTAAAGGCATGTCTAGAGCAGCTCACAAAGAGCATGGGATGCTACCTTTCTGTTTTGAAGATGATGCTTTTTTTTTTTTTTGCTACTATCAGTTGGAACATGTCTTGCTTCCTAAGAAGCCTTGATAATCCTGGCCCAATATGATTTGAGGTATCTCTGTGCAGTGCTGTTCGCTGTACTCACAAATACAAGCCCATCTCATAAGAGTGCACAAGTCATTTATAAGATCTGCAGAGAAGGAATAAAACTGCTGCGAAAGCATGCAATTTAAAATGGCAATTCAGGAATTAAAGCACAATTCTAAAAAATAAATAAATAAAGGGAATCTCAGATGCCCACTAAATAAACATCACCAATACTGATGTGCCTCTTTCACGTGCTATTTTAGAATGATTGCTTGACTAAGCCAGGCAATTTAAATTAGTACCAGATGAACATCATCAAGGGAAGTCTGGAGAACCTGCTTATGGACTGGCCCAAAGCCCACAGAGATGAGAGAATTAGCTCTATAGACTCTACACTTAATTATTAAAATAAGCTTTCAAAGTTTCAGGTCAATGAGACAACATGGTTTTTGACTATGAAAGTCAGGTTATTTTGTGTCATGTGGGAAAGAGTGTAACCGAAATAACTACTGAAGGATAGCCTGTGAAACCCAATAAATAAGCCATTGCAATAATTTGCCTTTCATATTCCAAGGCGTTCTGTTTGTTACTAAAGGTCCTATCACAGGACTTACTCTGTTTCCACATGTAGCCATTGCCAGTAAACAGCCAAGGGTGAGTTTCAACTCCAATTGCTTATGGAGGATCTTACAGTGCTGGAAGAGAGCACTGCAAATATCCTGGCCCTCCAGAAAGACAAACAAATTGCCCCAGAGCAGTGGTGGAGAACCTATGGCACGCATGCCAGAGGGGGCATTCACAGTCCTCTGTGCACACGCATGCCATCACCCCAGCACAGATTTCACCCCGCCCCTCTGCCCAGCAGCCCAATGGGAGAGCTTCCTCCCTGTCCCCCAGCACAGAGTTCACAGTGCCCCTCTGCGGCACAGATGGCAGCCTGTTGAGTTTGGGCACTCAGTCTCAAAAAGGTTCACCATCACTGCCCTAGAGTATGGTTCGGGGGGGGGGGGAGTTTGCTGATGTAAGCACTTCCTGAGTGATAATCCTAACTTTGCTTGCTAAGACCTTTTCTCCAATCTACCACATCCCATCTTTGATCCATTAATCACAAGTAGGTTTACACCAGACAGGTCCCTGCTCTCTCCCACTAAGCCAAGCAAGGGCAAAGAACAGCTTTCCAGATGTTTTTGAACTGTGACTCTCAGCAGCTCTAGAAAACATTAAGCAAAGACAAGCGATTCTGCGAGTTGCAATCTGGCAATATCTGGTGGGGACCTTTAACCACCTCTCCTTATAAGCAGTAGCAAACTCTGTTCCTGCTCTGTGTGGGCTCTGTATCCTGCCTTGCTAGAGATCATGTCTTGAATTCAGGATCTGAACCATAGAAAATGTGGCAATTCCAGATACGTTGCACTTTATTTACTTTTAATTGTATGCACAGGGAGTTTGAGACAAGCCCCGATGGGTCCTTGACTTTCTTTTCTCACAGCCTGATTAGCTTCACTCTGCCAGATAATAAGTCCTTGTAAATCTTGCTTTAAAGAACAAATGCTCTTGCCACAGTTTTCTCTTCATGAGAAATCCATTCTGAAATTCATGACTAGCGGGTCTTTGATCAAATCCCATTCTTAACATTCCTGCACCTACACCAACTGCCAGGGGAGGAAGAAGCCAGGGCAGGTTGAGGACTTCGCCGCCCCTCCCCGTGCCCATACCAACATATTGTATTGTAATGTAATGTAAAGTATTGTCAGCCGCCCTGAGTCGCCACGGCGAGTGGGCAGCAATATAAATTTGAACTAATAAATAAATAAATAAATAAATAAATAAATGCAAGCTCTGTTACTTGGATGAGGAGCAACTAATCCTTCCCCCTCATAATATGATGCAGTAGTTTCGTTTCGTGTGCACACAATAATACCTCTACATTGTAAAATCTAGTCCCAGTAAGCAGGCACTATAAATACTGGTCCTGTTTATTCAGCTGTCTTCCTAACTGGCTGCCGCAACTGGAGAAACTAGGCCAAATCCCTGCTAGATTTGGGCTGTTTCTTTGCCAGGGTAGGTCACAGGGTGAAGAATGTGGTTAGCCACTGTATATGTTAAGGGTGATTAACATTTTAGTCAAACTGGGGGAATAAAGAAAATCAGTAGAACTAAAAACACAGGTTGCGGTTTTCTCTAGCCACAAATTTATTTGGATTTTAACCGACAAGAATGATTCCTCACCCTTTAAAGATCCTGATTAGCATCTGGGAGCAGGAAAATCAGGGCTTTTAAAGGGTAAGGAATCATCTTTGCTGGTTAAAATCCAAATACTGTAAATGTGTGGCCAAAGAACACCAGAACCTGTGTTTTTGGCTCTACTTATTTCTTATGAACCAAATTTCCAGCTGAAATATATAATAAATATTTATTTGTTTGCATACTAAAAAAGCTGTTGGTTGTTTTGATACTTAGCTAACCAATGTTATAATTTGAGACATTGTAATAGTTTCAATTGTGGCTATATTTGCAAACAGAGATTTGGAGTCTCAAAAGGAGCGTGGTGATCCAAGCGATGCAGTGGAAGTCCTATCCAGGTGCCTGGAGGCTGTAAGGGTCTGGATGGGGGACAACAGGCTACAACTGAATCCTGGCAAGACTGAGTGGCTGTGGGCCAAGGCTCCTGCATTATCACAGAAGCTACCATTTTTGGAGCTGGATGGGGCTTTTTTGCCACAGACAGACATGGTGTGTAATCTGGGGGTCCTCCTGGACTCACGACTCCTGCTCAAAGAACAGGTGTCAGTCGTGGCTAGGAGGGCTTTTGCACAGTTGCGTGTCATTCGCCAATTACACCCGCTCCTGGACCAGGACTCCTTGCTTACAGTCACACATGCTCTGGTCACCTCCAGACTGGATTATTGTAATGCGCTCTACATGGAGCTGCCCTTGATGACCATTTGGGGGCTGCAGCTGGTTCAGAATGTGGCTGCCCGTGTAGTGATGGGGTGCGGGGGTTATGCCCATGCCTCACCCCTGCTATGGGAGCTGCATTGATTGCCAGTGTGCTTCCGGGTGCAATTCAATGTGCTGGTAATTACCATTAAAGCCTTTGTGAAGCCTTCTAGTGCCAGAGAGGCTCACGTCTCTAGCACTAGAAGAAGAGCCTTTTCAGTATCCGCTCCAGCCCTATGGAACCTCCTGCCAGTTGAACTGCGTCTCCAGACAGAGTTGCTGCCCTTCAGGAAAGAGCTGAAAACTTGGCTGGCGGGGCAGGTGTGGGGCTTATTTAGTGGAGGATCACACATGCTTTTAAAAGTTTTTAATTAGGGTTTTTTTTAATTGGGGCGGGTGGGAGGTAATTTGTTTTTAGGAATTTTAAGGGTCTCTATAATTTTAAATGTTGGGGATTTTTATGTACGCCACCCAGAGTCACATGTCGATTGGGCGGCTATACAAATTGAATAAATTAATTAATTAAAATGAGACATTCTGAATGCCGCCCCCTCATTTGAAAGTCATTGAGATTTTATAATTTAACTGTCAAAAAAAAAATCTGTTGACTTTTGTTCTTGAAATTTGACTCTGAGGGTCTCTTCCAAATGCTAAAATTCAATCCAAGGCAATGATTTTAAGTAGCAAATTGATAAATTCCGTGTTGAAGTTGTCTATCTCTGCCTTACACCTTAGCAGTCTTTAGAGGTCTGATGGACAATAAACAAGACATCTGTAAAGAATTGTAACTTATGCCTGTTGAAGTCTTTGCAATACTGTATTCCTGCTTCTTCCAACCCTGTTGGTGCAGTGGCTAAACTGCTGTACTGCAATCAAAAGGTTGTGAGTTCGATCCTGATCAGAAATCATGGTCAACTCAGCCTACTATCCTTCCTAGGCCGGTAATGAGTACCCAGCATGTTGGGGCAAAATACTAATTAACGTGTGAACCAACCAGAGAGTGCACTAAGTGCTATAGGGTGGTATATAAGTGTGATTGCTTTGCTAAATTTTTCTAATTTTCTTTGCAATCTCTACATCAATCACTAGGGAGTCAAAGGATTCTATCTGAGAGTACGCAATCCTTTATTTGAAAGTCATCTTCTATCTGAAGAGCTGTTTAGCCCACATCTGGACTAAAGATAAAGTACAATTAGAGCAAAACGGGCTTCGTAAAACTGTAAAGTTGGAAAAGTTCAGAAAGGTCTTCTAATCAACCCTGTGATTATGCAGGAGACTCACAACTATGAACAACCCTGACCAGTACTGTTGATGCCAGAGGTGGGAAAAGAACTTTACCAATCAAGTTAGTGGCAAAGTTAGACTGACCGCAGATGTTCCTCATGGTGGCAGTGGTGCGAAAAGTCCTGCCTCAAAGCGTCTCTTAAATCCCTAACCGGGATGGAGCCCCAGGAACAGGTGGAAAGGGTCCCAGGGCGAAAACACTGAGGCGCTCTCTCCGCCCCACCGCAGATGTTCCTCATGGTGGTGGCGGTGCGAAAAGTCCTGCCTCAAAGCGTCTCTTAAATCCCCAATCGGGGCAGAGCCCCGGGGACAGGTGGAAAGGGTCCCGGCATGAAAACGCTGAGGCGCTCTCTCCGCCCCCACTGCAGATGTTCCTCATGGCGGCGGTGATGTGAAAAGTCCTGCCTCAAAGCGTCTCTTAAATCCCCAACCACGGCGGAGCCCCGGGGACAGGTGGAAAGGGTCCCGGGGTGAAAACGCTGAAGCGCTCTATCCACCCCCACCGCAGATGTTCCTCATGGCGGCGGTGGAGCGAAAAGTCCTGCCTCAAAGCGTCTCTTAAATCCCCAACCGGGGCGGAGCTCCAGGGACAGGTGGAAAGGGTCCTGGGGTGAAAACACTGAGGCGCTCTCTCCGCCACCACCGCAGATGTTCCTCATGGCGGTGGCGGTGCAGAAAGTCCTGCCTCAAAGCGTCTCTTAAATCCCCAACCGGGGCGGAGCCCCGGGGACAGGTGGAAAGGGTCCCAGGGCGAAAACGCTGAGGCGCTCTATCCACCCCCACCGCAGATGTTCCTCATGGTGGTGGCGGTACTTACTTACTTACTTACTTACTTACTTACTTACTTACTTACTTCACCCCAATTAGTGTAAGCACCACTCTGGGTGGTTTACAGCAATAAAATAACAGTGGCAATGTTACCTAAAAAGACCTGTCCGCACCATGAACCTGAGTGGGAAATCCACTAGCCTTAACACGAATAAGGAACCACAGACAAAATAAGATTGTGGGTTAAAAATAAAGTAGTTTATTTCATTGAATTGTGCAATGTCAATACAGCAAAGTCCCACCCACAAAATGACCAAGCTGTCTAATTTGGGGAAAGGCTGGGTCCCGAGTGAGACCAGGGCAAGGTTTTTATAAGGTTTACAAGGGGAGATTATGAGCAGTCTAACTATAGCAGTTTAACACAGAAAAATACCCAAGTTACAAAAGATACAATTGATACAAAAGACATCTCACACTATGTTCACAAAAGAAATATCTACATAGATTAAATGTATCACAGTTTACACAAGCATGAAAAGTAATAAAGATTTCTAAAGAAAACAATAAGGTTTACAAATCATTGATACAAAGTTTGCATAATCAGTACATTCCAAGTCCCATACAATATAGGACAAATCGTGTCGAGGATTGTAACGTGCAGACGAATCAGAATGAGAGCCCAAAAATACACAGCCAATCAGTTTGAAATACATCAGAAGCAGGAAAGGCCATTCCACCAATGAGAATTGGCCTCTTAGTATCCCTTGCCGATTTTCTAATTTTCCCCCACACTTAATCCCGTGATGTAAATCAAAATTGTAAACAATAAAACAAACTTCTGTAAACATCTGGACTGGATCACTAGACAATGCCATGGAAGAAGTGGCAATACTGTATCTCCTAAGGCGAGGTTTTACTGAGAATCAGCAGACATTACAATGAGCAGGTGGGAAATGAATCAGAGCTTTTTCATTTCCCTCTGGTTTAATTTTTAGATGTAATTAGAAGTGATTGCAAGTTCCACTGGATTCATGTTTAGCCAGTAATTATCTGAGGTTTTTTTTTTCTGTACTGAAACATAAAACTGAGACATTAGGATCAATCTCACTGTTTTACAACATTGTTTTCACTATTTTAAGGCAAACCAGCATTTACAGGGTTAAGTCAAACCATTCCGAGCCATCCTTGTCTCTCCGCTGTGAAGAAAATGATTTTAAAATAATCTTTCCAAATATGAGCATTTGTATCATAGGATTTCTGAGAATCTGCCACTTATTCCAGGAAATTTTGATTGAAGTTCCCACTTTCCCTTTCTATTTTTACTCTCATTTTTATTGCTGTTTCAAATCACCCTAAATGGAAGCCTATGGGGAGGCTTCTGAGCGGTTTTCAGGTTCCCCCGCTTCATTGGTTTAAACAGGGTTTTTTTCTCTCACTCACATTTTGCCAGTTCTTTTTAAATGTGTATAATTAATAGATGAAGTCTCGTGTTTATTTACACACGAGCGTCTTGTCTTGGATGCGTGCAGAGTGTATTGATTGTGTAACATAGCCTAGTGGTTAGGGGCTTTCCAGGGATACAAATTCTTTATTTAAAAATAAAAGAAAAAATAAAGGGGGAAATGTGAAAATTAGTTAGCAGTAAGACCAAATTTTCATGAATATTCTGAGTTAAGAAAGCAATGTTGGGTGTTCTGTGGCAGTTTTATGGTCCATTCTGTACAGACCATCTTTATGTTCTAAACGTTTTTAACAATGTATAGGAAACTTTTTTTAATGTTAAAGGGGGGGAAAGAATTTATTCAAACAGAGGCAGGTTGAATGATGGGCCAAAGGCTGAGAAGCTCATCAACTCTTTCAGTTAAAAAGGTTGTAACATAAATTGCTGTTTAACTGCATTCTTCCTGAGATCCTGTTGATATTCATGATGGACCTACAGTGCAATTAAATTCCACCAAGGGTGCCCCCGTCCCCTACACACCTACTTGGTTTAAAAGGTTAGTTCTTTCTTCCATTATAGAGTTATAATAGCAAATAAATACAAAGGAAAGCTGTTGATTGCAGGTTCCTTGTTGGTTAAACCAACAGGGTTTCTCTTGTGCTTTATCTAAAACTGAAGCTTAATAAGCAGACTTGCTGTTAGAGAATGCATTCACTAGATGTAAATTGATTGCATATGATATAATCAAAAGTCTGCAAATGCTCTGAACCCCCCCCCCCCGTGAAGTTTCCCTGTACTGTACTGTACCTTACTAAACAGCAGGCCAGACCAAAAAGGTATTAGAGGTTTAGAAATCTCCCTATGGAAAACAGAAAGGAAGCATGTGGACAGCAATCATGAGTCAGGTGTGGGAGTCTTATTTATTTATTTATTTATTTATTTATTTATTTATTTATTTATTTAAGCAAACTTTTATGCCGCCCTCCTCAAAAAGACCCAGGCTGTCTAACACAACTCTCAACACCTAAAACACAATAAAAACATAATATAAAATCAAGATTAAAAGATTTTTTTAAAATTAAAAAAGCTAAAACAAGACACACACAGAGAGGGGGATCAAATGAGCCAACAGACTGGGGCAACCGTCTGGCCCATACCCCACACATGCTCTGCCAGCCAGGTCTTGCCCAACTTCCTAAAGGGCAGCAGCTATGTCTGGAGACGCAGCTCACTTGGCAAGAGGTTCCATAGGGCCAGAGCAGACACAGAGAAAGCCCTCCTCCTTATGCTAGAGAGGTGCGCCTCTCTAGCTGATGGTACAACAAGAGCACCTTTCCGGTCTGCTCTGGTAGAATGGACAGATGTCCTTAAGGTGATGTCTTGGAGCTCCATTGGTAGCTCACTTAGTTCTCTTGATGCTAGCACTCTTGCACCTCAGCAAGTTATCTTTGCTGTACATGTATTGCTGCTTGTAAGATTTTGAAGACATTGGTCATGGCCAACTAAACAGCTCCCTTCATCTGGAAGGGGCCAGTTATGCAAAGAGAGAATTCTCCCACATGACATCAGATCTAAGATATTCTATGCAAAACAGAAATGGTGCCACGGTCACTGGTGTGTGCACTCTGGTCTTCTTGGGGTCTCAGCCTTGCCACCCTTTAGAAGGAAGTCTTGGCCTTAGCCAATTCACATTGATTCCCAAATTCTCTCAGTGAACAATAAAACAAGGCTCACACCACTCAACTTTTCATATGAGACTCATTGCTTAAGATCCACAAACTACAGATTGCAAATAATCCTTTCCTGTCTGCTGTTTTTCTTTAATTACTGTACTGTATATACTCAAGTATAAGTCTAGTTTTTAAGCCCCCAAAATGACATGCAAAAAAGGCAGTGATGGGATGCAACAGGTTTGTGCCAGTTCGCCAGAACCGGTAGTAACTTTGTAGCAGGTTTTGGGGGGAACCACCTTCAGGGCTTACCTTTTCACTGGTTCCCTCACTGCACATGCGCACCAACCACTTGGTGTGCATGCATGCCTACAGTGCTTGGCGCGTATGCATGGACTCCTTGCTGTCCTCCCAAGTAGGGAGGAGGAAGAGAAGCTGCTAGCCTGAAGCTCCCTATAGCCTGCTCCCCAGGGTAAGTTACTCACCTTTGGATGTGGTGTATCTGTGTGTATTTTAATGTGTATTTAATACCTTTACCCATATTGACGTACTACGACAGTTCCTAAAAATGCCTGCGGCCGGCAGGCCTGGGTGCCTGGGTTGGGTTTTTTAAGCAAAGTCTTGGAGTTACCTCATCAATAAGCTACACCTGTGCTTTCAAGTTAGAGAACTCTTAAGGATGTACAGCTGTTTTACATTTACATTAAGGCATATTATCCTAGAGAACCGGTACGATGACCATATCCATCTTCCAACATGGTGCTGCCCAGGCACTTATACTAACAGGTAAGTGACGGGTTTGTGTTTGGGATGAGTGGGTGGGTTGATTTGTGTTTGGGGTGGGGGTGAGTGGGTGTATTTTATTGTAATTTTTATTTTATTATTTATTTAGTTAATTTATTTATGGGTTTGTGTTGTGAGTGTGGGTGTGGGTGGGGGTATTGAGGTTGTGTGTGTGTGTGTGTGTGTGCTTATTTTTATTTTATTTTATTATTTATTTATTTTTTCTTTGGTCCTGCCCATGATGTCATGACATTAGCTCCGCCCGTACTGTGATGACATCATGGTGGGGTAATAAAATTTTTGACAACCCACCACTGAAAAAGGGGACTTGACTTATGCATGGGTCAACAATCCCGAGGGTCCCAAAACCACAGTGGTGCAAGTTTAAGCATACCCACACAAATGTCTAAATTAATTAATTTTACCGTATTTTCATGTATTTTAATTACTGAAACTCACTAGCAGCTGCTGCATTTTCCACCCCCGACTTATACTCAGGTCAATCTATTTCCCTAGTTTTAGAGGTCCAAATTAGGCACTTCGACTTATTGTTGAGTATATACAGTATTTAAATGTATGCTTCCCCTTTGAATTTGTTAGATGCCCCTAACCATTAGACAACAGCACTTGCAGCAAACACTCCTATGCCATCCAGCTCAAATCAATATAAAGAGAACCTGTCACAATGAGGAAAAAGGAAAGGCCTGGAAGTTACCCATCGACAGTTGATACTTGGAGAGACCACAGTCTTCCCTATAAGGAGAAAATGTACTGAATCTGTGGACAATATCCTATTGAATGCTGCTGGAGTGAAAATCCTTGCCGACATGGGGAGGTGATACCTGATGTTGCACAAGAGGTGATCACCTATAAGAGACCACAATGTCCACTTACACAGCAAGGTCCTGGATACCTCACTGCCTGAGTATCAAAACTGTCCCTTGCAAACATGGTTTCATGTAGGTGCATCCTGGATCCAAGAAATAGTACCTGCCTTTGTATCTATAACTTTGTGCTGCCTTATGAACACTATCCACTTATACCTAGAAAACCTAAGGAAGGGTTACCATTAGTAAGAATGGCACAAAATTGCTGGAGCAATCAGTCGATATTTTGGTGCTCTTTTTTGATGACACAATTCTTTTGGAGTGAATTGCAAATGACCATCCAAGCAAGGCAGATAAAAAGATACATGAAATAGATCAAAGAGAGCTGCCAATAAATGGAATAAAAGCATGGGCAGACAAAAAGAAGCGGAAACTTAGTGGTTCTCAGCCTGTGTTCAATTGAACTCCAGGAGTTTGGTGAGTCAGTATCAGGGGTTCGGTGGAGGTGTTTGTGTGTCCGTTCTGTTCACCAGGGTATTAATGGCAAATTCTCTGTAGGGTTCGGTGAATGCATGTATGAAACTTGTGGGGGTTGAGTACCTCCAACAAGGTTAAGAACCACTTCCGTAGTTGATTGAGAAAAACGAGGACAACAAACCCTATGGCACCTTAAAGACTAATGAATTTTACTTGGCATAAGCTTCCATAGATTGTAGCCAATACTCTAGCCATAATGAGGCATATATAATCAGAAATGTATTTTATAGCTTTATAAATTTAGAATATACTGTATAACCACTAAAAGTATTGGTGATATTGGATAGAGGCTCAGGTTGTCAAATATCTTTCTACATTTTCATTCTATGCTGTGCACTTCAAATTCAGAAAGTGTTAGCTGAAGACATGCCAGAAGGAACTCATGTCTACTTTGCCCAGGAAAATGACCCAGAAGTTACATTATTCATACTCTGAAGTTTCAGAATAATAGTTTGCATTCATGTGAGAACATAATGTCCCTATATTGTACTAGGCAACATGGATGGTGAGATATTTGGTGTTATTTTTGGGGTGAGTTTAAAGGCTTTTCCTTGTCTTTTCTTGTGAATGGATGAGACTGCAATGCTTAGTTTTATTTATTGTTGTAAACTATAGAGTGGGCAACTTTTTTCTCCAGATGTGCAGCATATAAATGTGTTAAATCAATCCATCCCTCCGTCCCTTCTCAGTAGGCTGTCCTGATATGTCAATACAGCCTGTCTTGGTTGAGAATAAAAATATTCTTCAAAACCCTCCATGAACATAAGTGATAACTCTGGTTGAAACCACATAGAATTAGCAGCCAGAGTCCTTAACAATATATGGCTTGGTAAGGATCCTGGCTTGTATTAACCCAGAGTTTCCTGTTATGTCAGAAGTGACAAATCTCAGAGACAGCCCATAGTCAGAGCTGAGAGCACATTAATACTGCAGGGAGTTAACTGAGGCAGGCATTCTGCACCTGAGATATCAGACATCACTTAAATCTGACGACCAATCACCAGAGAAAATAAGCCAGTTTGCACACTCCTTTGAGTAACATTCAGCTACTGTCATTCCCTTTTCCGATCATTAGCTGGCTCTGATTTCTGTTCCTGGACAAGTACCCATAACAGGGGTTCTCAACCTGTGGCCCATGGGCTGGCCCTGGACCATTGCACCATTTCATGTGGCCCATGTTCACTGCAGCCACCACCAGAAGTGAAAGTGGACATTTTTACGACATCCATAAATGTGTCTGCGGCTGTTGTAAACACATTTATGACAGCTCCTGATGCATTTTACTGCCGTGTTTATGGTGGGGGGAACCACCAGTCTGGCCCACTGGGCTGTCTGAGCAGCCCACAGCTTAAAACCATTGAGAACCCCTGATCCATAACATTTTGTTGTTGTTCAGTCACACAGTCAATTCTGACCCTTTGCGACCCCATGGACCACTCTCCGCCAGACACATCTGTCCTACACCATCCTCCTCAACTCGCTCAGCTCTGTGCCCATTATCTCTACAATACCATCTAGCCATTTTTGGCCACCTCCTTTTTCTTTTGCCCTCCACCTTTCCCAGAATCAAGGCTTTCTCAAGTGAATCTTCTCATTTGATGTCCAAAGTACTTTAGCTTCATATTTACAATTTGACCTTCTAAGGAGCAGTCAGAGCTGATTTCTTCTAAGATTGACCTATTTGTTCAACTCGCTGTCCAGGGGACTCTCAAAACTCTCCTCCAGCACCACATCTCAAAGGCATCTATTCTTCTGCGCTCAGCCTTCCTAATGGTCCAGCTCTCACAACCATACATTGCCACCGGGAATACCATTGCTTTGACTGTACGAATTTTTGTTGCAATTTGATGTCTCTACTTTTCACTATGTTCCCCAGGTTTCTCATCACTTGCCTCCCAAGAATCAGTCACCTTTTTATTTCATGGCTGCAATCACCATCTGCAGTGAGCTTTGATCCTAGGAAAGTAAAATCTGTCACTGCTTCTACTTCTTCCCCATCTATTTTCCAGGGACTGATAGGGCCTGTTGCCATGATCTTGGTTTTCTTTCTATTGAGTCTCAAGCCAGCATAACATAGAATCTATTAAACAGCCATGAACCAACATCCTGGCTTCTTTCTGCTTTGTTTCAAGTCTAGCTCTAATAAGAGTACAAAAAGGTTACCACATTTATTTTCATGTCGGTTTCTGTGGACTATAATCCAGTACTTCAGATTAACATCATTACTTGTGTGTCTAAAGATGTGATTTATTGTCTATGGAATCTCAGACTGAACTGGGATGTGATCACACAGGAAAATGGACCACCTTTTGGACTGTTTGTGGAGTAATCTGATGCAATGTACACAACACATGGCTACCTCCCTGTATATACAGTACTGTATACAATATTTTAAAAAATTATTTCATTTAAACAGTTACCGTATAGCCTGCCATATATCACAGGAGCTTGCTTTTCTTTGCGCCTCGTCTCTTATCAAGCTGTAAACAATGTGCCTTTCTTTTCTTTTTTTGTAAACACAAAATGTAGCAGAATAAAAGTGGTTGCATCTTCAGCTTGCCAATGTTCTTAGTCATTTCCCAGGTCATTTCCATCTAGCTGGTAGGTTAATAATTATTGGAATTTAATGAACATTGGCAGCTTTCATTTCACGCTATGAAGAACAATTGAATTTTTCCCAAGGGTGGGATTGTGTGTGTATGAGTGTGAGAGAGAGAGAGAGAGAGAGAGAGAGAGAGAGAGAGAGAATCAGCACTCAGAATAATCCTTACTGAGGAAAGGAGGCTTTTAGGGCAGTGGTGGGCTCCAAAAAAATTTAGTACCACACTGTGGGCGTGGTATGGTGGGTGTGGTCAGGGGTAAAGCCCTGTGTTGCACCCAAATGAGGACTACTTTATTTCAAATCTTGGATGGGCAGGGTGTCATGGGAGACATCTTTTCCTACGTTTTTCAAAGCTGGAGGTTGTAATTTTCCTAGGCCTAGAAATCCTTTCTTCTCTGTGTCACAACACTGCTTTCCAGTACAGTGTATAACCACTCTTATCTCTAGCTAGTAGAGGAAGCCTTGTTGCACTTTATTGTGACTATGTGTGTCTGAAAACACATATTGTTGTAAGAATCTTCTCTTCCTATGAAGGTGTTCTCTTATTGGCCCAAAAGGCCCCACATGGTAGAAGAATCTCCATTTTGGGGAGAACAGTGGGAGTTCGCTTTTTGGATGTCTATGGCTTAACATCTTTCCCTGGGACTACTTCTCTTTTTGTTTTAAAAATGATTACCTAGGACTGTACTTGGTTTTGTTTTGGACTATCACTGGACTGCCTTATGCTAAAGACCTTTGTTTATGAACCTGATCAATAAACCTACGTTTGCTTCAACAACGTCTCTTCATTGGACTAAAGAGTAAGAGAAGCAATGCATTCACACACAAGCCTCTGAATACGCTACCTGATTAAACCTCCTTGCAGAATAGAAGCAGCTAAGTTGCATTGCCGGCCAGCCTGCCCCTTGGAGTTTTGGTTAAGGAGGGCCAGAGCAGAGGGGGTCGGCTGGTTCCATGACACAGGACCAGTCAGAATTTCTGCTACCAGTTCTAGTGAACTGGTGCGAACCTGCTGATGCCCACCAATGTTTTCGGTGTGTGTGCGTGTGCACACGCCTCTGTGTGTGTATGTGTGTGTGCGCGTGCTAGGAACATTGAGGGCACTACCCAGAGATCCAAGCCCCAAAGCCCACAAGGCTGGTCTTCACTTGGTGATGGAGTGGAAGAAACAACTGGACAGGTTGGGTGAACGTACATTGTTAAAAACCGCATAACATCAAAGCCTGTAGAACCAAGCTTTAACATTATCCGGGGTATTGCTGTATCTATAATCTGGTGGGTTGTTCTGTGTTTGGTTGTAAAGATGAGCTCCATGTGTCCCGGGGTGGGTGGGTGTTGTTTGCTTTCTGCTATTCACTCTTCTTGACCAAGTTCTCAGTCATACAGCCAACCTGCCCAGCTGTTTCCTCCACTCCATCACCAAGTCTTACCTTCTTCAAACTACAGCCAACTCCTACTGTCTCCTGCTTAATCTGAACACATTTGTACATCTCCAGTACAAGTCTACTCTCCTTCTCTTTCCTTGGGATTGACTGCCATGATAACAAGCTAAATTGTGTGACCGTTGCAGCTTGTGTTCTTCCTATGGCTGGACTCAAGCTGTATTTGATAAGTAGGAGGAACATCATTAAAGGAGGATATAGTTGAGGAACTCAACCTCCCCAACATCACATGGAGGACCCTTAATAGGCGGAGGGTTGGAGTCCCTAAATGTAAGAGCAACATTCTCAAGTGGGGGCAGCTGGCAGACAACAACACACTGTGTGAATGTGGTGAGATACAGAATCCGGCTCATTTACTGGTCTGCCAATTACATGCCAGAAATATGCACCGATGAAGACTTAAATATGGCTAATGACAATGCCAAGAAAGTGGCTTCATTTTGGCAATCTAGGGTTTGATCAGGACATGAAAAAAGAAGACTGGGTACCTTCTCTGACTATGGTGATATAACAGAAAGGGAGCATGCCTTCACTATGAATTAATACTCCTCCTTGCACTCCCTCAGCAAGCATATAGGAAGTCACTTTGGCACATAGCCCACAGCCCACAGTATGTACATGTATAGAAAGAGTCTGCCAAAATATTCCTTTTGCTGTTCTATGCTGGTCTTGGGCTATTATAAAGATTTGATTTGATTTGGGAAGGGTCTGTTTGCATCTTTGGATGCTTCCACATAGAAGTGAAAGTCAATGTAACAACCCACAGCAAGTTTGAAAACCAACAAAAGAGGGAAAGGGGTCAAGTAGGACTATTGTGGTGGGAAGCGCAAACAAACGAAATTAGTATATAGTAGAAAGCTACATGATAACGACTAGCATATATTTTCTCTCAGAGCATTCAGTGGATTAAGTTTCATTACTCCTACTGTGTGATCATTATCTTCAAAGTCCAGAAGTTATAGGCTTATGCATAGCTGGTTTGGTGTTAGAACATGTCATTTTTCAGACAGAGCATCAAATTCTGTGTTACGACAAAAATACATTCCTTACGGTGACCTGTTTTCCCTGCTGTAATGGGATTTCTCAGACTGACATATTGATATCTGCGGAAGTGAAACATTATCGTCAAAAACTCATGCACAAATAATTTAGAGCTGGTGATATTATTATTAAACCACTAAAATGAAACAAAACAACTAGGTTTTGACATTAATCTGTCTTGTTAGGCTGTGAACCAAGCGTTTGTAGATAGTTTAGAACTGTCAAATAACCTGCATTTACCTCTCTCCATCTGGTCCTTTCTTCATATTTCTAAAACCAAGAGAAGGGCTTCTATAAAAAGCCAAAATGGCAGCACAAAGCTCTCTGCAGGCCCAGCTAGTTCCCAAATGGATGCTCTAAAATATCTTCCCTTATAGTCATTAGAAGTGGGGTATCCAAGGAAATGGTTTGTGTTGTTGCGCAAGCTGTCTGCTTGCGGTGCTTGGCCAGCAAGTGGAGCTGAACAGAACTGCCTGCGGAGCCAGCCGGAAGCCCTGAAGAGCAACAGAGACTTTGCTGGACCATTGCAATTTACCTCACTACACCTCGTGGGACAATTAGCTCTAATTTGGGCAACAGACAGATGGCATCATCCTTTGCAAATTAAAGTTGTATATATTCGTCAAGCCTGAGATACCAATGCACAGCCGCCACCAGTGAGTTCATTGCAGTATCTGAAGGCACAGAAATAAATGGTGGTTTGTAAGTCCAAGTTGAATTGTGATTTACCAACCAGTATTCATATTTTATCAGAGCTTTCCTGCAGTAATGGTTATCTGAAGTAGTGTTGGTGAAGTTGCACTTGTCATAGGTGACTGACAAGAATCCTTCAGAGGTTAATGGCACTAAGCAGAGTGGTATCGATGTAATTAGCAATTCATCACAATGGTTGTGATAAGGATGGTGTAAAGATATAGGTAGGGTGATCTGGATTAAAATCATAGTGTTGGCAAAGTAACTTTAACACCATTCACCACTGCGGTCCTAATCTGAATCAGCTTCTCTGGCATAGTAACTAGTAGGAAATAGAAATCCTTGTACATAGTGAGGAACTACAAGATTATTGTACTTACCCTTTGAACGTTTTACAACCAAAACACAGCAAAATTGTGGAAATGACATTTTACACAAATTATACAAAACGCCAGTAGCCATCACTTCCACAATATGGACTTTTGAGGATTAAAAGGAAGGGAATTCTTCTTATACACAAACTCTCTTCTTATAAAGAACCAGTCAGTCATATGAACAGACTTGGAGAACCGACTTAGCTTTGCGTAGAGACAGTCAGCATGAATTACGAAGACCTCATTAAAAAAAGAACACAATAATTTCAAAAATACACTTTGACTCCCACTATCACTTGGAAGCAAAGAGACCTAATTGTTCTCCCTTGATATGTGCTATTAAATCAATTCCAACCCTTACCATGGCTTTCTAGTTTTCTGCTTAGGGTTTTCTACTCAAATGTGTTTTACTATTCCCTTCTTCTTGGAGAAATTCTAGAAAAGGGTTAAGGTTGGCCTTGCTCTAAAGTCAGTCATATCTGACTCTAGGGTTCAGTGCTCATCTCTGTTTATAGCCAAAGAGCCAGCACTGTCTGCATCTGCAGGTGTTTCTGTGGACATGGGGCAGGCATGTTCCCACTGAAGTGATACCTGTTTATCTACTTGCAATTTCTTGCTTTTGAACTGCTAGGCTGGCAGGAGCTGGGACAGAGATGAGAGCTCACTCTGTCATGCAGCACTTGGATCTCAAACTGCTGACCTGCTGACTTTCCAGTCATCAAGTTCAGCATCTTAATCACTAAGCCACCAAAATTTTTGGAGGAATTCTAGAACTGTGCAATTTATCCAATGCTCTTCTTTCTAGAGACATAATGAGGGTGAAAAATCTTGATATCTGATTTGGTAGCCAGGTATACAACTCACTAAATATGCTTTTTATCCCTAATAAACTGCAGCTCCAACTGGGAAATAATATAGAGACCATAATAGATTCACACATGTAAAGTCCCTCAACCCCCTACCCTACATGCTATGGTCCTGATTTGGGTTCCCCAGGTATTTGTTTTAACAGTCAATAAATACTGTACAAAATCCTATAAATTTTAATTCATTAAATAATATATTGCCCCTATACTTAAGATTGTGGGCTAAACATGTCATGGGAGATCTGGCATTAGTTGTTCTATATCTTTTCCTTTGGTTAAAAACACATGTTAATGGGGAACTCCTCATCTGGACTGATGGAGGCATCCCCAACATCACATGTCATATGTCCCAATGCCACCCCTCTACCAAACATCTGAACAATTAAGATGTAACTAATCCAACAGCTAGGAGTAATCAAATAGTTGTTTGTTTGTTTTGAACAACTGCACTTAACTGGGATTTATACTAGAAAACATCCTAACTAAGAACAACTCCCTCTGGAGAGATTTCTTGTCTTGAACATGATGTATATTTGATGACCAAGAACTGATGAAGAACAACATGGAACGTTACAGCATAAATAATACCGAGGAACGGAAAAGAAAAACAGATTCTTTTTAAATTGTATGCAGCAAACAATAGAGTTCTGTGTGTTCTCTGTCTTTCTCGCAGCCTGTCACCTAAACGCACCATTTAATATTCTAGGACTTTACCTTAAGACAACTCCCTCCCCACCCACCCACCCAAGTCTGATATGATAAAAGCCGCGCACTGTTACTTACGCACGGTGGCTTCTGTTCCTCTTCCTTTCGCCAGCCTAGTCAGTGTGCTTTCAGTCTCTGCTGCTTTTCCAGCCTGCATATGAAGTAAATCCCTCTTACAAAAGTATGGCCCCCATTCCAGTTCCTAAGGGCTTCTGCTTTATCTACGGTCCCCCTGATGCTCCCTAATGTCAACGCCAAGCCCTGGAATTATGTTGCTCCCTTCAAACAGGCAAAAGCTTGCCGGTGTCATCTCCCAGTTGCTGGGGATTAACACGAGATGGGGAAGGCATCTGATAGCCTCTGAATACTCTGGAGACGGCAACCTGAGATGAAGAGGCAAAACAGTCTCAATTGCAATAATGTGGAATGGTGCATCATCTGCCTCCTGTTGGCACTTTGAACCCTAGGAAGCCTTCAAGCAATTATTGATGAATGTGTAGCTGCAAGAATAAACCTAGATGCAGCCATCATGGATTTACCCTGTTGTCTGGCTACAGTGAGGATGCACTGAACTCACACACGGACAGAAGCTAATGGATGCAAAGGGACAAATCCTGTTGTCTTCCTTCAAGTTATTTCCCTCTTTTCTCCCCATGGAGCTCTGGGCAGCTACACAGTTTCTCTTCCTTTATACACTTTTCGGTCACAACGATCCTGAGAGGTAATTTGGCTCACAGTTACTAGACAACCATTATACTAATGCAAGTTTCACTCCATTTCTTGGCAGGCAGGAGGCACGTGGGAGACCACTGGGTTGGAGGGAACTAATGAAGACCAACAGCTGGACGCCATTAAACAGAGGAACAAGGATAAGCCTGGTGAGGGAACGACATGAATTTATACAGCAACGCACAAGGAAGCCTCTGAAACAAGAGAGTCTGAAATAGCTCTATCACTTGTTTTCCACCTCAGCAGAGGATGCTGTTCTCACCCTAGAGAGAAGTCTAGAGCAGTGGTTCCCAATGTGGGGCACATGCCCATCAGGGGGACTTCAATTCCCAGAAGCCTAAGTCAGTAGCTTGGCTGATCAGTGCTTTAGGGAATTGACTTAGTCTTCTGGGAACTGAAGTCCAGAAACCAATGGTTAGGAAACACTGATCTAGACCAGGGGTTCCCAACCTTTTCAAGCCGGGGGTCAGATCATGCTCTCTCAGTCAGCTTCAAGGGCTGGATGGCCATTTTCCCCTGCCTGCATGATAAGGGGAGCCATTTTGTCCCAACAGCTTCAAATGGGTGGCCATTTTGTTTCTTAAATGCCCTTGGAGAGGTGGCACATGAAGTGGTGCCATGGGCCAGATCTAGCCCACAGGCCTTAGGTTGAGCATCCCTGATCTAAATAGTTCCCCACCCCTGTTCTACAAAAATTACATATGGATACCTACTGTTCTTAAAACAAACAAACAACCAAGATTCAGGAACATTTCTCTTCTTGGCTTGAAAGAAAAGTTAAACAGGACCTTTGTCCTGAATGAGTCTAACCACTGTGCTACTCTCCTTCTTTCTCAGTAAAGCTTCCTCAAAGTTACCCAGCAGGACACTAATTATCTTAAGGGCCAACATTTCTGTTTTGCTGGACAGGGTAAAAGGAACTGGCAGTCTCTTTTTCCAGGCTTTTGATTCTTATTTCTCAGCATTTGTTCTGAACCAGCACATATACAGAAAAGCACAAGTTCTTTCCCCCCTGTCTGGTCATCTACAACAGACAACTGTCACCAGTCCGCTTCTTCATTTGCTGCCTAGCAACTAATCTCTGTGGTGAGACTGACAAAAAGGGAGGTGGCCTGGTTGTATGAATCCACAGGTGACCACCTGAAGAACTACAGTTTCAGATAGCAACCCATCCTTATTCTTCATGGTCTCTGCTATACCTACTCGTGGGTGATTAGCAAGTTCAATTTCTGGCTGGTGGGCTGTCACACGAGAACAGAAGATAGCACTATAAGGCCAAAGAAAGCTTCCTGATGGGCACAGATATTTACTCTATAGTGCTTTACAAAGATCATTGATTGAGACCATGTTTTAACTTTACAAACATCCTGAGATTATACGTTTCTTACAAAGGCTGTACATGTGGACACTACCTTGTGAAGTGACTTCTCAAGGATACTTGTGGTGGTACTGTTGCTATGTGATAGCCCAGTTCAATAATTGCAACAATCCATGTCAGATTGGCCTTACATGGGCCTTGGTAAAAGAGAATTGTGACTTCTTTAATTCTGTTGAAACCAATGACAGAGACCAATGTACTGATGGAGATTTAACATGAATGTACGCTCCTTAAATCTCTCATAGATCTTTAGAGCATTGGATGAGACAGGACATTGTTTGAGGGATGATCCCTCACTTGATGTGCTACAGCAGCTGTCAGACATACTTTTGGGGATGATTGAGTTAGACTGCTTTCTTTGAGATGAATTAAGAAACACAGGAATGCCTCCAAAGTGGTTAGTACATTATGTTTAGTTGTGAAATCTGTAAATACTGAAAATGCCTTCAGTAACATGTCTGCTCTGTAGAAAATGTCCTTAAATCATCAAGCAGCCAATTTCAGAATATACAGATCTGGATGAAAGACTTTGCCTCAAGACATGTCAATAAGTCTCAGACATGAGGCAGTCATAGTCTGTGACTTGACATGAGAAGAGGCACAGACCATGACTTCTGGGCCACCGTGATGTTCTTAGCATTCTGTCTAACTTGTTCTGCCTCTGTTTGCTTTTCAATGCTTGCATGGCTTTCAAGAATGGAAGAATTACAATGCAATTGATTGGATGATGTCTTTTGTGGGCTGACAATGCTGCATATCATCCCCTAAGCAATGAATTCCCCAACCTGTCATGCTGGCAGAGACAGCTGAAGCAATTTGAAAAGGATAATCAGGTTTGGAAAGTCTCTCTACCAATGAAGTTGTTGGTAAATTTGTTATTTTGTTTAAGTTAGTTTTCATGTAATGGTTTTGTCTTGTCATCTCATGTGTGGTTGGAAACTAAAACTATAATGGTCTTTTTTAAAATCTTGCACAACAGATTACTCATGTGATTGGAAGACTAAAGTTCTCTCTATTAAAGGAACTGGCATAATGCTCCTATGGTGTCGTTATCTGACTAATAGTATAACATTTAGAATTCTCTCTTTAGATAGTGATACTATTGTTACACTGCGGTGTCAGATCATTCTTTGTATATTGAATGGTTTTTCTAGAATCAAGATGAGACTTCAATATATTCACATGGAGACCAAAGTTTGACAGCAGTTAAAAATGAATTCGCATTACTCTGTAAGGTCTCTTGAGCTTCCAGTGCCCAGAACCAATCACTGATGTAAAGGACACGACAATCCATCACACTGGAAGACAGGACACAACTGGTACCATGTATTTTGTGAACTGATTGTCAGAAGGGCAGTACTTTGAACTCTTAGATGTGTTCTTCTATTTGTAGATCTTAGGAAATGTCAATATAAAAAAGATGTAAAAGTATGTGTCTCTTAGGCAGTAGCGGGATATCAAAAATTTTACAACCCCATCGTGATGTCATCACAATGTAGGCGGAGCTAATATTATGACATCATGACATTGTGGGTGGAGCCAACATCATGATGCTGTGGGAGGGGCCAAAGAAAAAAATTAAAAATTAAATAATAATAATAAAATAAAATAAAAATAAGATTGAAGTGGTTTTAAAGAAGTCAACAAAGGCCATAAATGTGAGGGAATTTTGTTCTATGTGTAAAATAATTTAAGTGGAAAACTGACTTATGAATGAAGAAGGTCAGCTTCTTACTATTTTTAAGGCAGTAGAGCAAACCTCCAGAGCCCTGTCATGTGTGCTTCTTAGACAGAAAACAACCAAAGGAACTGTTGGAAACAGTTGGATCTTGCATGCCAAAGTAGGGGAAAGGGAATTTTTCTCTTAAGATTAAGATTATTCATCTTTCAAAGGTTCCATGTGGTGTGAATCACAGAAATCACAAATATGAAAGTTATGATCATAGACATAAGCCTATAAAGGTAACAATCAGAGACTAAGTCTAGGAAGTCTAGGAAGGCAGAATTGATAAAAATGCTTGCTCTAGGAAGGTGAACTTTCATTTTGGTAAGTCAAGACCTTCATCTTCCCTTTTCTTTCTGAACTGGACTTTGGAAGACATAAGATATGGCTTCTGGAGGCCAAATGTGCAGCCAAGAGCAATCCAGTGACATACTTGGTTTGGGAATAACTGAGATTTACAGATATCTGAGTAGCCAGAATATTCCCTTTTTATGAGATGAAGTTATATTTTTATTTTCACCACTTTGGAACAGCTTTTGGCAAGGAAATGTATTCCTATTTCCTGAAACTCCAACATTGTGCCCAATAATGAATTCCTTGGGTTATTATACAGTGTGCTTGCCTGTAATATCCCAGAACCTTATATCAATGGCAATTTCTTCCTTCTTTCCTTCCTTGTAATAAAATAGCCTAGTTTAAAGGTGGGATAGAGTTCGGTTCCTAAGAGAGGAAATCTATTCACATACATCTAAGATTGCATAAGCATCTACTAAGCAACCTCAATTTGTGATTAGTTTAGTTCAGGAGTTCCCAACCTAAGTCCCATGGGCCTTATTTGGCCTGTGGTGCCATTTCATGTGCCCCCCCCAAAAAAAAAACCCTCCAAGGGCATTCAAGAAACAAAACAGTCACCCATTTGAAGCTGTTGGGAGAAAATGGCCACCCCCATCATACAGGCAGGGCAAAATGGCCATCCAGCCCTCGAAGCTGACTGAGAAAGCATGACCTGGCCCCTGGCTTCAAAGGTTGGGAACCTGGTTTAGTTCCATGGCTCCCCCAATATCTTGACTCTCTGTGGAGGAAAGGGAATAAACCTTATCAGAAGTGCTGCACAGTAAACATAAACCTTTTCTCTGGATGGAGGATCTTCAAAGAAAGGGCAGGGTGAAGAAGTTTAAACATAAAACAAGTATTTAAAGCAAATTTTGACTAATAAGTTTTGTATGTACTGTACTATGCTAAACTATGCAGCTTCATGTTCCTTATAACAAACTAGACAGAACCAGTTATCCCTTCTGTATTTCCATCATGAGGGTCTTCTGTTTCTAATTCCTGTCCTATCGTCTTTTCTTTGGTTGCTGGGTTAAATCTTCCTCCAGACTCAAAGATTAAATATTCCAAGTTTTCTGTCTAAGCAATTTTGTTTGCCAGGATTAAACTGTTCTCATTAGTTTGCATTTCAAATTAGTTCCAAGAATAATCCACTATGCAGTCTAAAATATTGATATAAGTAATAGGTACTTCTAGTTTATAATATTAGTATCAGTACCGGATGTTTCTCTTATTTCTTTCTGTTCTTAAAGGGGAAAAGGATGGAGTATTATTATTATTATTATTATTATTGCCTTTTTCCTTGAGGTTATTGGAATATTGTTGGGGAATAAATCCCCAACAACTTACAGCCATGTCTTGTGAGAACAATAATTACAGCTAAACTGAATTTAGATTCAAATTATTACTAAAAGCTCTGGATATTTATTGTAAAGCTGAAAACCTGGTAATTAATTATGATAAATCCAAAGTTCCATTCCCTCCGCCCTAAATGGATCACACACAATAAGCAAATAAATGATCACCTGAATGAACAAATAAAATCTTACGAATATTAATAGGTAAATCTTAGAAGAAATTAACCCTGACTGCTCCTTAGAATGTCAAATAGTAAAGATGAAGCTAAAGTACTTTGGATATCAAATAAGAAGAGATAATTTGCTCGAGAAAGCCTTGATGCTGGGAAGGGTGGAGGGCAAAAGAAGAAGGGAGCGGCCAAAAATGAGATGGCTAGATGGTATTGTGGATGCAATGGGCACAGAACTGAGCGAGTTGAGGAGGATGGTGGAGGACAGAAGTGCCTGGCGGACAGTGGCCCATGGGGTCGCAAAGGGTCGGAATCGACTGTGCGACTGAACAACAAAAAATTTCAGCCCTTAGGAGACTTATTGAGTCATATCTTTTTTTTCTTTGTTATAGGACAGTGGTGGCGAACTTATGGCACACATGCCAGAGGGGACACACAGCCCCCTCTCTGTTGGCATGCAGAGAGTCACACCAGCACAGAATTCGCCCTGGCCCTCTACCCAGCAGCCCAATGGGACTGCTTCCTCCCTCCCCCAGCACAGAGTTCACCCCACCCCTCTGCCCAGCAGCCCAATAGGAGCGCCACTTCCCTTCCTCCAGCGCAGAGTTTACCCCACCCAGCAGCCTAATGGAAGTGCTTCCTCCCTCCCCCCAGCAGAGAGCCCCCACCCCACCCCTCTGTTTGGGCACTCAGTCTCTAAAAGGTTTTCTAACACTGTTATAGGAGGTTAGTATATATTGTCAACCATACAGGTCTTCAATGCTAAGGAATAGCACAGATATAATATGGTGCACAAGCGTGTATATACGTCAATCTTGCTGCAATCCACTAAGACAAATTTTTTGAGATGTATTCTTCATCTGACAAGTTGTGTGCCAAATGTACTTCTGTCCTTAGAAATCAGTCAAGAGTTAATAGAGTCTCAAGAACAGATACATATGGTTAAAAGAAAGTTCTATCCCTGTGGGACTGGGTCCCCTGGTTTTAACTGAGGTGTCCCAGTCCAGGTAGATTGGGCTTCTTCCATAGGGCTATTTTGGCAATGGGTTATACAAAAGCAACCCAGGAATTATACCAGATTGTCATAAACAATGCCACAGTATCATGTAGGTGCCAGAGATATTGGCCAGAATTTTTCACTAGCAAGCCAAGTGAATATCTTAACCACTCCCGAAATATAGGACCATATTTATGTTAGTGAAGTTTAATGCATTATCTTCCACTTTACTAGAAGGAAAATATAACAATGATGCTCATTTATGCTCTTGTGAGGCTGGTATGATAGAGACAGTAGAGCATGCAATGTTACACTCTGCCTTTTATAGAGGTTTCCATAATATTTTTATATACAGTGTCCAATTTGGCAATGTAACCCCAGAAGAGCCAACAAACTGCTGATGGATGAGTGCCCATGGATAATTATTAAAGTGGCCAGCATTTGCACAGCGGCATTAGCTTGCTAGTGAGAAATTGTATTATTAAACTTTATAATGATCATTTTATTAAATTTCTGTTTCTATGAATTAATTATTTGTGATGTATATTTATTTTGTATTTATTAATCCCTTCTATTATATAATTTTTCTACTCATTTGTATCTGATCAGTTGAACACAACAAAAGAATTGAATTGATCTGTTTGTTCAGCCATTGTCCTAAGTGAGAAGTTCTCAACCCTTTTAAACCGGGGGCCGGGTCATGTTCCCTCAGTCAGCTTCGAGGGCCTGACAGCCATTTTGCCTTTCCTACTCCACATGGTGCTTCCTGGTGTGGTGGAGACGGGGGGGGGCACATGAAATGGTGCCATGGGCCGCATTTGGCCCATGAGCCACAGGTTGAGAATCCCTGACCTAAATCCACATCATCAGTTCTTGGGGAGAATAATCTATTCCACCTTCGGGTCATCTTGGATGGACTCAACAATGGAGTAGCCAACAATCTGCACCTTCTCTCCAAACTTCCAGAACAACTCAAAGGAGCATTTCATCAAGGCCAACAGGGTTTGGGTAGACCCAGATGAATAGGGCTTGGCCAGTATGTTTGGCAACACTGACTCAGAGCAAGGTACAGACTGAGCGAAAAGAAGGCAATGGAGACAAAGTCTGGGTGTTATTGATATAAGGCTGTATTTTTATTAGGCTAATAAATACAGTTTCTGCTCATTCCTTTAGGTGTGTGGAAATCTCATCTTACAGTGACACATTCCCGAAGAGCAAGGCTGGCACAAGTGGAGCAATAACAGTTCAATTTAAAACTCAACAGACTTGTCCTCTTAGGTAAGTTAAGCTAAATTAAACTAAAGCAGCCCAAAACCAACGGGGCAGGGTGGAAGGCAAGCATACGGACGCATGCCCATGTATGTCCACACACTTATTACATTTTATATAAATTGGAGCATGCTACAAGTATTATGAGAAGTGTCAAAGATATCCAAGTGGCTTACAGCGTGCCTTTCTGCACTTTCTGTGTAATTCTGCAGTGCCTACCAAGGCATCTTTTCAAAGAACATTGTTTCCTGGAGAAGTTCTTTTACAACTCAAGGAGCAAAATGAGGTGCTGAACATGCACAGAATGTACTTTTAGTTTAAGTGTATTTCCCGTCTAAGTCCTGGACAGTAACCATAACTCTGATGGATTCTAGGCAGATGCATCAAAAGAGCATGAACGTTCCAAGGGGGTGTTAACATGCCTTAGGAAACTCCTAAGGGAACACAATCCTTTGGGACAAGATGAATTTTGTATATTGCATTACTGTGTATTTACTGTGTATATTGTTTAATTATCATGTGAGCCGCCCTGAGTCGGGTTCCCTGATTGGGTGACATACAAGTGTAAAAATTAAATTAAATTAAATTAAATTAAATGAGAAAAAAATAATCCTACATTTTTTGAACTCCAGTAATCATCTTGAGTTAGCATAGCCAGTAGCCAGAGCTGGTTGAAGTTGGAGGATTGCAAATTCCTTACCCAGGCTTATAGGTTATGTAAGATGTTACTGGACCATAAGGAAGACTGAACGCTGAACAATAGACACCTTTGAACTGTGGTTATGGAAAAGACTCTTGAGAGTCCCCTGGACTGCAAAGAGATCAAATTGGTCAATCCTAAAAGAAATAAATCTTGACTGCTCCTTGGAAGGACAGATACTGAACCTGAAGCTCAAGTACTTTGGCCACCAAATGAGAAGAGAGGACTCACCGGAGAAGGCCCTGATGCTGGGAAAGATCAAAGGCAAAAGGAGAAGAGGTGGCAGAGGATGAGATGGTTAAACGGCATCGTTGACACAGTGGACGTAGATCTGGGTGGACTCCGGAGGATGGCAGAGGACAAGAGGAGCCCGGCATGCGGTGGTCCATGGGGTCACAAAAGGTCAGACTCAACACAAAGCCTATGTTTACCTCATTATGATCAGGTGCAAAGCCAAAGCAAGCAAATTTACAAGCTACTGGAGGTAAGAATAACTAACACTATGATACAGTAGCCTAGTTAGTCTACAAAAACATAGCCAGGTGAAAAAAATAAAATAAAAAACAAAACATAATGCCCAGAACGATTGAGAAAATGAGTGGGGCTCCTTGTTCCTCTGCCTGCCTTCATCCTCATGCGCTGCCAAAGATAAGATTACAAGATCAGCTCCATTGACAGCAGAGCCATCATGGCTTAGAGGTTGCAATTTTGCCTTGTAAGCAGGAGGTTGTTGGTTCAAATCCCCAGAGGGGAGTTGAAATTAGAAGGTGAATGAGAACATATGTATTTTGTTAGGGTTAGACCCCCTCATCACTCCCTGTCCAGCGCCTTTTTAATGTAGCCAGAACACTCCTGCTCCTGCTCCTCCATGTCCAGGCCAGACATGAAACTGCCAAAATGAAGGCACTTTTTGGTGAGTTCATTCTGCAGTTCCTTTTGCCTGATCTAATGTGAGAAAGATTAGCCAGCAATACAAGGTTGTTATTACCAGCGTACACCCCAGTGTGGTTCAAAAATGCCACAGTCTTCGAGGAGGCTCTTTCTGTGTACCCCATGGAGACCATAAAAGGAACTTTGCTCTCTTTTTATGGGCTCCCCCCTTCTTTTAACAATAAGGATAAATAAGAAAAAGCACAAAAGGGGGCTACTAAATGGCTATTAACACAGTATTCACAGTAGAAAGAATGAATCTTGGTTAACAAGAATAAATAACACATTCCTCAGAGAAACCAACAAGCAGTGATTAATGCATTATTATTTTTAGTAATGTTTCCAACTGTGCGTTTATGCTGTTAGTGAACTTCCGTCTCTGACCGCATTGTGAAGATGCCTGTTAGAGCCTTCTTCTTGAGTTGTGGATTGAGGGAAACACTTCCAAATCCAGAGAAATCAGGAGTTACATGAGAGAAGCTGCCCATAATGTGACCTTGACTGGGCCAATGTCCTCCAAAAGATGCGGTGTAATGGGATCTGAGTAGGAAAGCAAAATTTTTGCCAATTATTGTGAGAGGTCATGATAACCTTAGGACCCTTCAAGAAATCCATTCTATTGAATGCCTTTAAAAGTTGCTACATTCACCTACCTCATTATCAATAACATTGTTGATCTCTGGATGTCTGATAAATTTGAGAAAGGAAGGAAATAATAATGCAGTATTGAAAACATTATGCAGAAGCAGCAAGAATCACTTGTCTGCTTGTATCCACATTTCTTCAGCACTGCAGCCATAAATGCCCAAAGGAATGATTTTATCTGCTAATTTCTCTCCCACTCTCTCTCTCTGCTTTTTCTCAGGAACAATTAGCAGCAATGAGTCAATCTGTTTCATTTGATGAAGAGAAGCCAAGTAGATCCCAAGATGATTAAAAGGAAATCATACAAATGTTATATTAAGTAATTTTGTCATTGTCATCTCAATGAAAAGTTCTCAAAGTGCTATTATTGGCAAATCAAAATCTCACCAGAAAGTAGTAATCAGCATGATAGCATAACCTGGGGCTAAACTGATTTCTTATTATTCATTTCTCATTTATTAAAGGTCCTTACCTTCATAATATGGTCTGACCTCATGGCTGCAGTAGTATTTCTCATACTAATAATTGAAAAATTATTTGAGAAGGCCATGTTAAGAGCTATGGAGCAAACCAGGTTTTAGTGAAGGGTTCAGTAAAATATCTGATAAAGGAAAAGACTGTTTCTGGAGATGAAATGTCAGTATTATGTCAAATAAACACAGCAAAAAAAATTGTTAATCTTAGTTTGCAGGAACAGTATATTTCTGAATGTATAACATGAGTCTCATGCAGCGATGGGATGTAACAGGTTCTCATCAGTTTGCCAGAACCGGTAGTAACTTTCCCCAGTGTCCCGGAGAACCAGTAGCAGCTTTTGGGGGGAACCACCTTCGGGGCTTACCTTTTCACTGGTTCCCCCACTGCGCATGCGCACCAAGCACTTGGTGTGCATGCACGCCTACAGTGCTTGGCATGTATGCACAACCTCCTTGCTTTCCTCCCAAGCGAGGAGGAGGAAGAGAAGCTGCTAGCCTGAAGCTCCCTATAGCCTGCTCCCCAGAGTAAGTGAGTCCCTTTGGATGTGGTGTGTCTGTGTGTATTTTAATATGTATTTAATACCTTTACCTATATTGACATACTACCACAGTTCCTAACAAGACCTGACTTGGGGTTTTTAAGCAAAGACTTGGAGTTACCTCATCAATAAGCTACACCTGTGCTGTTCCAATTGCTGTTCCAATTGGAGAACCCTTAAGGAGGTACAGCTGTTTTACATTTACATTAAGGCATATTATCCTAGAGAACAGGTACGATGACCATATCCATCTTGCAACATGGTGCTGCCCAGGCACTTATACTAACAGGTAAGTGACGGATTTGTGTTTGGGGTGGGTGGATTTATGTTTGGGGTGTTGGGGTGGGTGTATTTTAATGTAATTTTTATTTTATTTATTTAATTTATTTACGGGTTTGTGTTGTGGGTGGGTGGGTGGGTGGGTTGAGGGGTGTGTGCATGTGCTTATTTTTATTTTATTATTATTATTTACTTTTTTCCTTTGGCCCCGCCCATGACATCATGACATCATGATGTTAGCTCCGCCCACACTGTGATGACATCACGGTCGGGTAGTAAAAATTTTGACATCCCACCACTGGTCTCATGGCAGGACAATTTCTTGTTGCATAAACACTTCCTAAGTTATGCAGAAGAGGGGATTTCAGAAGGTGTCACTTCTATGACAACTGATAGTTTCTGAAATTCCCTCTTTTATCTACACTAATATTCCTGATACAGGGACCCTGCCTTCTTTTCTATCTGGATACTCAAACCTTCAGACTAGGTATAGTTATTGGTTTAAGCAAAACAAAACATTCTCTGAGATATGCTTTAAAAGGTAACTCCTATAGAAAAATATATACAATATGGGCTGTATAGGGCTCCCTGGGATGCAGTGGTCCACGGAGTCACAAAGGGTCAGACTCAACTGTGCTACTGAACAACAACAACATTGGCTGTATCTTTAAATCTCAGTTTCTTGATAATTGCACTGCGATGTCAATTGACTTTAATAAACTTTGTAATTCTTCTAGAACATGTATCTACCTTTGTAGGCTCATTTTTGTGCCACCTTCTTCTTCTTCTTCTTCTTCTTCTTCTTCTTCTTCTTCTTCTTCTTCCTTCATTCTGGGTTGGGAATCTCTTCCCTTTTCATATTGTCTCCACCTATAATTCTCACATGTGTAACATATTATTTCATGCAATGCCACAGAAGAACCTGGGATACAATCCTGAGAGTTTGCAAAACCAAGTGTGAACGAATAATCGTACCCTAGGATCTAAAGGAATATTGTAGGGCAGTGGTGGGGAAAAAACTATGGCACATGTGCCACACATGGCACTCCCAGCCCTCTCTGTTGGCATGTGTGCCATCATCCCAGCACAGAGTTACCCTCCCCTCTGTCCAGCAGCCCAATGGGAGTCCTTCCTCCATCCCGAAGCACAGAGTTCGCCCCACCCCGTTGCCCAACAACCCAATGGGAGCGCATCCTTTCTTCCCCCAGTACAGAGTTTGCCCCACCCCTCTGTTTGGGTACTTGGTCTCTAAAAGGTTCACCATCACTGAGTAGGGGACGCCGTGATGCAGATACACATCTTAAACTGTGTATCTGTGACTTTCTTAGCAGAGTGTAGTTTTCAGCAAGTGCTATATTGGGACTGTTGTTATTCTGGCAGCACTGTCTGTTTTGGTAACAAAAAATTAAAATGTACATGGCAAGGAGCTGAGATGCTGGGTATTTCGTTACAACTGTACAGGTGAAAACACCATTCAAATGTCACAGTTTAGGTCCGGTTCTCCACGGATTCTGCAGCAAAACAGGCAACTGACAGGTCCCAGTCTGACAGTTAAGGATTAAATGCATTCTTAGAAGATGTACACTTATAAAAGATAATACATGAACCTTCTTCCAAAGGAAGCTGCCAAGGAAGCTACATATGTCAAAACTTTTAGTGCTTACACTGGGAATGTTTCTTATTTATTTATAAAAGAAGCTAGACACTTACAAACTAAGTTTATTTTGTATTACAAATAATGTTGAACAAATGCTCAGAATGTAAACTCAGCAGTCTAGCTAACTCTATGTAAAGTGTGAATGTCAAACCTGTGGTAAGTGGTTTCAAATTTTAGGAAACTGTAGGAGCTGGCATATCCAGGAATGAATTATTGGTTTCTCTCTAACTGAACAGTGATAAACAAGGAGTAAGTATATAGTATTTTTCCCCCCCAAGAACATGTGCTATTTAATCTTCTTGAATCTCCTTGGGTCAAGCAAGAATATATTTGATGAAAAACATCAAAAGGGAATATAGTATTCATGCCACAAGAATGAAACAGGGTGGTGGGGGTTTCAGGCAAGTGACTGAGATTTTTCTTTCTTTCTTTCTCCTTCCTTTGTTGTTGTCAAACTAGGCTACCTGCTGGTACAAAATATAGGCATTTGAGTTCTTGTGGGAAGTAGAATGATGAAGGTGAACTAGGCTTGTATCAGAAACAAGCTGTAGGGCAAAACAGAACATGCTAATCCTGCACTGTTTTGATAAGTAAGGGCTCTTTTGATTCCATGTGGCAATAGAAAGAGATGGTGAGGAAGCACACCAAAATCACTTGGGCTTCCAGGTACTACACAGAATTTGTGGGTATTTGTCTGCTTACACTAGGTACTTTAGCATTAAGGTGGAGGTGCTGCCAGAGAAGTATATTCTCATGCAAAAAGGGGAATATCTTCTATGAGTATGGCTGTATGCACTCATTGCAAAGTTGTCCTTAAAAGCTGTCTGGCCTCTGGTATATCTATCCACTGCTCTTTAGTGAGTAGCCCTATTAAGGAGATATCACCACAACCACTCAGACCCAATCTGCATTTTCTCCACAAGACTCTTGTGGTTGTAATTTGTGTCTTCTGTCCTCTCTACATCATATCAGATAAATACAATCAATGCTAGATGGATGGGCAGAAGGATGATGAGAGTTAAGCCTCCAACAGTGGTCGACGCTCCTGTGTAGAGCCCCATGGTAACTGAAGGTCCTTCTTGCAAACTGGCAATCATATTCTGCTGCATTTGTTGAGCCACAGAACCAACCAATGCATAGATTCCTTACACCACATTATACAACAGGAACTGTAAAAATCTCGGCCCCTCAAATATTGTGGAAACAATTCCCACAACCCCTACTTTTAGTGGTGGGTGATCCAACACTAGGTGAGGCAATGATGGTAGCAGCTGTTTCTGAGCCTGAAAGCACTTTGATTCTGATCTTCCAATTAAAACACTCAAGGGAACTGTTTAAGTCTGGCCAGTTTATCCTGCTATGGTAATAGAGTAGATCAGTGATGGAAAACTTTGGCACTCCAGAAGTTCTTGAATTTCAATTCCCAGAAGCCCTGATCAGCAGGAGTGCTGATTTGGGCTTCTCGTAATTGAAGTCCAGGAACAACTGGAGTGTCAAGGTTTGCCATCACTGGAGAAGACCATACTGCCAGTGACTCAACACCATGTGTCAGGCAGCAGTTAACTAATCTGACAACCCTGAGGACTAATTGCCTTGGGTGCCGAAGTCCACAGGGAAAGGCAATGGTCCCCAAGTGGATTAAATCCCACTTGAATCCATCTTGATGGAGGGCAGCAGCTTTGTCAATACTGGCCTGGGGCTGATGAGAATTTTGTATGCCAAAAGGGTTCAGGACCAGAAAGTGACCTGTCGAACTGGATCAGTGGTACTATGGGTGTCATGTTGCTTTTCAGAAGGCAGAAAAAAGGCTGTTGCATTATATTCTCAAGACAGTCTTCATGGTTGATTGCCATGATGATTGCCTATATTTGGATTTGGATGAAGAAGAAGAAGAAGAAGAAGAAAAAGAAGAAAAAGAAGAAAAAGAAGAAGAAAAAGAAGAAGAAAAAGAAAAAGAAAAAGAAAAAGAAAAAGAAAAAGAAAAAGAAAAAGAAAAAGAAGAAGAAGAAGAAGAAGAAGAAGAAGAAGAAGAAGAAGAAGAAGAAGAAGAAGAAGAAGAAGAAGAAGAAGAAGAAGAAGAAGAAGAAGAAGAAGAAGAAGAAGAAGAAGAAGAAGAAGAAGAAGAAGAAGAAGAAGAAGAGAACTATACAGTCTACAGCTTACTTTATTTCATGTAGTACTACGTTGGGTGGGCAATTGATTGATCAATCAATCAATTCACTCATCTTAGATGTTCCATCAGGCCTGACAAATTGGTGAAACCATTGACATTCAGAGGGAATGAGACAACATCAATAAGCAGGTAAAGAAGGCATCAACTGTCAAAAAGGAGGCTTCTTTAAAACTCATCAGAAAGTATATCCAAAAAGGATAAATATTGCTAGCTGATAATAAGCCCTCAAATATAGGAGAGTGAAGATAACTATGATGTATTGTTTGGTCTTCGTTATACAACCTCTCAATGTAGTAATAAAATAAGGGTCTTCCCAACATTCAAACCATAATTACAGTAACTGGATCACATACTGTATCTTCTACATGAACCATGTAGTTTATAGAGAGCCACAAATGAGCTGTCCACCAAACATACACAGCCAAAGCAGCCTTATTGCCTCAGGAAATCTGTTCAAGCAAGCCAGATGAGACACAGAGAAGAATAACATATAGCTCTGCCATAGCAGTTGCCTTATGTGTGGGCTGACATTTCCAGTCAAATCTCTCTGATTTATCATATAACTGTTCTACAACTAAATTGGGCTGAAGCTTAACATTGGAGCTGTCAGCTAGATGCTTCTTTTTATTACTAAAAATGACCTCTCCCTGCAGGTTAACCTATTTTGTTAATTCTAATGTGGCAAAACAACCAAGAGACCCATTGCCTGTGGTTAAAATAGATTCTGGGTTTATCCTGTTATTTCTTGACCCTGAGAGCAGGGGAATATTACTGTATTTTAACAAGACAGGAACACTTTGGAAACCCCTGAGACCAATTTTCATGTTTTTCATATGTACTACAAACTCATCTATTAAGGATGCAAATGAAACAGGATTTACATTATTCATTTTTGCTATAATCCTCTATTTGCCTACCATGAAAATATGTAAGAATGAGTGAGTGACTGCAGGTGGCATTCTCGTGATATACTAAGCTGGGTGTGATGTTTTGGGCAGTGGGATATACACCCCACAATGTTTCTCCTTTGTAGTCTCAAAGTACCTTTTAGTTTAAAAAAACAACAACAAACAAATTATTGAGTTTAGCACTAGATCACCTTCTCACTGCATTAATATATTAATTTAGTGCTAGATAATCGATATAAAACAGAAGCAACTCCAACAAACTCCAGAAGACTATAAAGTTTCCATTGCATGTTTTTGTACCTTCTTGTACATTATGGAGAACTTTGGAACTTTCTGTAACACTGGGCAACACTTTAAACAGCCCGCTGGCTCTACAGTGAACCATAAAAGGAGGGGATCACCAGAGGATGGGATCAAAGGAAAGTAGGCAGTTGAGCAGATCAAATCACATCAGGTTGGGGGGCAAGTGAGGGCAATGGCACTGAAACAATCCATGGCCTCAATGTGATTACCTAATTCAAAGAGAAGCATAAAATAGGCCACAAATCAAGCTGTAGCAAAAAGGAAATCACTCTGATTTGGCTTGCCAGGGTAAAGTCACAGACATAGAAAGCTAACCCCAGGGCTGCTTTGATTTCTCTCATCCCAATTATACTGATGCTGAAGGGGAGAGAGAGATTACCACAATCTGTATGGCTGTGATCCGCTCAGCTACCTCCATGGTCACCATGCACTAAGGTCGAGGCTGGTTCTAATGAAAACTTTTTGTTTTGCCTGAAATTTAAATCTATGTGATTCTTGGGGGGGGGGGGGGGGGGCTCTGCCAGTAGATGAATTTTTTAATTCCAAAACATATCTCCACTGTTAAAAATGGGATAGCAATTTTTAGGTAACAAGACCTCTGACTTTCACTATGTTCTGAGCAAGCTACCGGTATTTCTACTCTCTGTACCATAAACAAGTTGATAAGAAAATTGGGGAAAATATGCAGCTGGATGACTATAAGGTCAAGATGTACTGTAAAAATAACAACTATTATCTTGAAAAATCCCCTCCAATGTGTCCCTCCATTTTCTATGTGTCTCAGGAGACATGCTCCTCTTCTTCAATATAAGCTCTGGAGTATAGTAGGATGCTGATTTGTGACCTAGTCCCCGTCTCTCCCATTCTGCAGAATGTGTGTGCATGTATGCCTTTTCTCCCTCCAGATAATTTGGAAAGGGAGCCTGTCAGTAATGATCCTACTTGTAATTTTTATAGCACGTCTGCGATAGAATTACATCTGAAGACTGTAAGATTGCCACCTCTCTTCCTGTTATGTTATGTGTGGTCAAGTGGGAAGCAAATTATAGTAACCCAAACAAGGCTTTTAAGATAAGTGAAATTTTATCAGAGTGTCTTTTCCAGTTCCACATCCTCAGTGAGTTTCCATGGCAGATCCAGTGAATTGAACCCAGGTTTCTTGAGTCCTAGCCCATTGCCCCATCCTCTTGACTACACCACACTGCGCATCTCTGTTTGTGATGGAAATGTACACTTTCAACAGTTGTTATGTTGCCCCAGGGGCTCCATGCAAGTGTAGTCCAGGAAAGTAACTTTTCCATTCTCTTTAGACAGTAAGTCAGCAGATGATCTAACTTCAGGTGTTGGTTTCCCCTCTAGGCTTGCCCAGCTATATAAACTACAATGCAGATGATACATTTTGCCATTCAGCTATTGTTGTGGGGTTTTAGTCTGTCACAATAGCACTTTGTCAAGCAGTTGAGTTAGATGAAGGAAGCATTCGGCTTGGTGGCCTCACAAACATCAGCCCCTGCTGTAGAGGAAAAATGGGCTCTTGTTCAACCAATCTGAGAGACAACAAAGCTGCTGCCTCTTCCATGACCCAGAAATGAATGTCCTCTTGGATAGCAGCACTGCTTTTAAAATTGGGAAATAATAGACATTTAGTGTAGAAGTCATTAAATGTCACTGACTTGCCATGTAAAACAAGACCACTGGAACACAAGACAGCTACCCTGGGCCAGCAACACCTTTGGTTTTACTGCTATTTTCAAACTAAGATTAACCGTCACCATTATATAGAAGTGCCTCAGAAAAAATGGATGAGCTCTCTTTGTATCTAAATGATAGTCATTTTCAGCTAAATGCAAGGGTACTTTCAACAGAATAGGGGTGTTATTTTGCTAAGACAGGCAGACCCATTATTTTCCTGTTTACTTTGTACCTTTTGCCTTGCCTTCCCCTCCAAATCCAATAGAGGTTTCCGTAGTGATCCATGAGCATGTTAATGCTCACAACAAAAACAGAGTGCCATAAAAACAGCATACTTCTTTTCCAAAGCCAAGTGGAAATTTATAAGCTGTCTTGTTCACTTAAGTGAGCTGTTCCATTGTTCTCTTCCCATTAAGCCACTGTTTAAATGCCAGGATCTTTCACATCAGTTATCCAGGCTCTATTGTGTTTATATGAATGCATCCTACCTGTTTGTCCCTTTCAAATTCTCAAAATGGGAAAAATTAGAATGGGAGTTTTATTCTTTTTCCTTCGCTCCCATGTTATGTCAAGTTATCCAGGCACAAGATCACCTCAGTTATAGTCTACACATTAATGACAGGCATTAATACAGTCCAAGTCCTTCTCCTGTGGGTATTAGATCCAATGTTATTTAGTAACTAAGCTGCACAGCTTGGAGGAACAGTCTGTTTAAAAGGTTAGAGTGGGGTGGAAATCATATCAAAGTCCCTCAGGTTTTGCATGTGCCCAATTCACCATGTCTCATTTGGGAAACACCTTTAATCAGCTTTGATATGTCAGACACAGCTTTTTCCCACTACACACCTCTGCACAAGTAATGCCGGTGGGCTCACGCTCTGCCATCACACAGTCTTCTGGAGCCAGGATGCCTTGAGAGTCATGCATCGCATTGACTGATTTCTGGTACTCGGGTGCAAAAATAACAGACATTCCATGGCCAATTACACCTTCAGATTCTCTTTATCCTTTCCAAGCTCTTGGTCTGAAAACATGCTAGACAATTCTATTCCAAGCTGACATTTCAACACAGAAAGAAAGGGGAGAAAAAGTGGAGGAGTATCTTGGTTCTGGAAAACAGGGACATTATCAAATTTGATGCATAGGTTGTTATATGCTGCTATATATGTTGTATGTTGTTATACCACCTTCACATAAACTTTTCAGTAGAATGCTCATTCACAACATAGGCTGTCTCACAGAACAAAGGATAACCCCACACAATTGTCAATAGATGTTGAAAGTTAAATTCATTAGTAAATGTTAATGCTAGGTGTTTGTCTTTTACCCTCCTACTATTTGCATTTCAACAGGGTGAGAATTCACAACTAATCTGAATATCAACCAGAGATCATCTGCTATTACCAGTTGTAAAAAGCCATATTGATTTGTATACTGATCTGCTAACATTAAAACACAGCAGTTAGTCTTTAAAGTGCTACAAGACTGTTTGTTTTGTTTTGTTTATTCTCTGATAAAGTTGGAAAAGAGTACCTTTAAGATAGCAGATGCTAATTCAGTTACAGATGTCTATTAGGTACTGAGGCTGGCTGGATAGCTCAGCATCTGGCAGAGGCTGGGAGTTTGATTCCCTAACAGTGCCTGTCTATGCAGCCTTGGGCAAGCTGCATAATATCAGGGTGCCCCCAGAAGAAAGGAATAGTAAGCTAATTCTGTTACTCTATCCCTATAAAATCCTACGAGTCATAACTGACCTGATGTTGCATGTGTGTCATTACACACAAATAAACTATTTTTAAAAGGCACTGTAGAGCAGCTTAATCACATGTTCCCAATAACATATTTAGATTCTGGAAAGGAAATTCTGGGAGTTTTGGGGTGTGTCTCCCCACCCCCACCATAACAAGAAGAAAAGAATTTTGTTGGGTTCATCTTTCTTGAGCAAAGTACCTCCTAGAACTCATGGCACTTTGCTTCCTGAAGCAAAATATTTGCAAAAACTTGACATATTTGCAAAAACTTTTGTAAATATACAAACAAACAAAGAAACAAAGAAACAAAAACCCAGTGTGTGCATTTTAAACATGTGAACAGCTGTAAAGGCATACAATTGAAATATATATACAGTAATACCTCGGATAACGTTTACCTCGGATAATGCTAAAATCGCATAACGTTAAGTAATCTGGGGAGGAGAATTGGATCGAATAATGTTAAGGTCCTATGGGATGGATCGGATAACAACCGCTAAAGCCTGTGCAGTTACAATGTATCTCTATGGAGCTTTAACGTTATCCGATCCATCCCATAGGATTTTAACATGCATCGGATAACACTAAAAATCGGATAACACTAAGACTTGTGGAACCAAGTCTTAGCGTTATCCAAGGTATTACTGTATAGAAATACCTTAATCAAGTTGGGGGAGGGGGCTATGTAGAAAAATATGCTTATTTCAAAATGTCCACAAAATGTGTGTGCAATGTTAATGCCCCCCCCCCAAAAAAAAACCCAAACAAACAAAATCACCAAAGCTCCATAAGCAAATGTGAAACAAAGGTGGAAAGACAATACAGTCAGGATATAGAGATAAAAATAATATTAATTTTGTGTCAGAAATTATTCTAGGTTGATTTTTGTGGAAGAAACTCCACTCAGGGAATGCCCAAATGAAGCTTCTTTCATGTCCCCAAGAACTTGGACAGAGATGGGCGCTCAATCCATCATGCAGTACCCATGTCTCAAACTCCCGACTTGCCAGCCTTCCAGCTAACAAGGTGAGCTTCTTAACCACTGGGCCACTGCAGCCCCCAGGATACAGAGATATGCAATGACATGAATACTGAGGATTTTCGATTTTGGATTAAAGAGAACATCTAGGCTTCAGTTGTTCTCTGCCTGAATATACAGCCATTTGATCTCAGTGAACAGTCCCTGGTCACAAAGTTTTCTAAAGCACTAGCCCCAAAATTAGTACAGTGCTTTGGACTGAACATCTAGGGTAGAGTTAGGAATGAAACTCAGGCTCTTGGTCCCTGCCTGGTTTTGCCTATACAGTATGCCTCATTCTGCTCTCTTGATCTTCAACTGCTATGTAGGATGTCAATTGCTCCTTCTCACACATATAATCCAAAGCCTGTGCCCATTTTTGCCCAAATGGTCCGAAAGCTGGATTGATGTGCTCTTCTGCCTCCACCCCCCCCCCCATACTGTAGACTTTTTTGGTGGCTATATCATCATTCCTGCTGATGTTCAACAATGGTGAGCCACTGAAGCATCTATCCTGCAGAACACATAACTGTCAGCACTTACTCACCTCATAGTTACCTGTGACCAGCTCACTTCAAGGATCACATGAAGGCAACCATTTTGTACTCCAAGGCATTTGGATCCCCTATGATTATAAGGATGTCTTTTTGGTATCAATTCTAGAAGGTGTTATAGGTCTTAATAGAACCAGTTGACTTTGGCCAAATTTGCCCATTATTCCAGTTAACTTTGGAAGTCCTACCTTGGCATTCCAGTCCCATGTGATGATAAAAATGTTTTTGTGTGTGTGTGTGTGTGTGTGTCAGTTCTAGAAGATGTTGTAGGTCTTAATAGAACCAGTTGACTTTGGCCTCTTTGGCATCAGTAGTTGGGGCATAGACTTAAATTACTATGATATTGAATAGTTGGATTCAGACTGAGATCATTGTTGTTTATAGGATTGTATGTATTTATTTATTTGAATTTGTATTGCCACCACTGTATTGCCGCCACATATTCCCCACTCTTTTATTGACTCTAAGGACCACTTCATTTTTTCTAAGGCAGTGATGGCAAACCTTGGCACTCCAGGTGTTTTGAACTTCAATTCCCAGAAGCACATGTCAGCAGGAGTGCTAATCAGGGTTTACCTTGATTCATAGATCATACATTCAGGTTCTTATGCAATATTGTTCTTTACAGCATCGGACATTCCTTTCACTACCAGACACATCCACAGTTGAGTGTCCTTCCGGCTTTGGCGCAGCCGCTTCACTCTTTCTGGGGCTACTTGTACTTGCCTGCCACTCTTCCCCAGTAACATATTGGACACCTTAGGGACTCACCTTCCAGCATTATATCTTTTAGCCTTTTGATACTGTCCATGGGGTATTCTTGTCTAAAATACTGGAGTGGTTCACCATTTCCTTCTCAAGTAGATCACATTTAGTCTGAATTCTTTGCTGTGACTTATCTGTCTTGGGTGGTCCTTCATGGCATAGCCCATAACCTCTTTGAACCACACAAGCCCCCATGCCACCGCAAGACAACGAACCTTGAGAGGGATGTACTAGAAACTAGAGTGTAATTTGAATGACTGCAACTTTTCCCCACATTCCATCTCAAGACTGTGGGTATGACAAAGATGTAGGGCTTCTAATAATATTCTGACATTGCTATTGTCATGAAACAGGGATGAGCCACTTAGATGAGTTCAGGAGCAGAAGTTTAGGCCATAGAACCCACTGCAAGCCACACAAGGTTGAGAAAGGGTTAAAATGCATTTTGTTAGAAACAAACAAGCAAGAAACTGCTGAATTGATGCTTCTAATTTTTATTTTGTTGTGAAGGTTCATGGGGTAGTGACTTCAAGATACCGAAGATGAAAATGGAGTCCTCTCAAGGCCTCCAGGAATAGAAATAGGTTTCTGACTTTTGTTTTTCTGTGCCTATGAGACAGTTTTCTGGGGTGGCATTAGAGCCTATAGAAAGTCCCAATTCCTTTTATTTTTGCCCCTTGTCTGTTATTAGAAATTTGAAGAGTTTTCTTATTGATCTATCATCAAGTTAATTTTATCCTTTCTGGAAAGAACAGAAATTGGAAATAAGATTTTTTTTTTAATTACAACTACCACAATCCCCAGCTACAGTTCCCAGAATCAGCTAGCCAATGTGGAAAATCTGGGAACTGTAGTGGAAAAAATAACTTTTCCGAGCTCTGAGAATGATAAATAATTGCACATAAACAGATTAAGAATTTTTACTCATGCAGTTGTGTGTAGAAGTCTGGCCAGATTATCCTGCTATGCTAATAGAGTAGACCATACTGCCAGCGACTCAGTGCCGAGCGTCAAGTGACAATTAACTAACCTGACAACCCTGAGCACTAGCAGCCTTGGTGACATCCATAGGGAAGGGTGATGGTCCCCAAGTGGATTAGATCCCACTTGAATCCATCTTGATGGAGGGCAGCAGCTTCAACAATACTGGCCTGGAGCCAGTGAGAACTTTGCGTGCCAAAAGGGCTCAGGACTAGAAAGTGACTTGTGGAGCTGGATCAGTGGTACAAGTGTCACACTGCGATGCAGAAGGCAGATGAAAGGCCGCTGTATTATTTGCTGGACCGTTTTCATAGCTAATTGCCATGATGATCACCAATATTTAGAATTGGATGCAGCACAAAAAGGAGGACGGGGAGGAGGAGGAGGAGGAGGAGAAGCTTTGATGTGAATGGCATAAATTTGCTACTGTAGCTATTGGTAGTTGTTTATAGTCTTGATCATTTAGCTAAGGGTGACTTGATGTATTAAGTTAAAGAAGAAGTGTGAAAGTACATATTTCATTTATATTACCTTCCAGTTTCTTGTTTGTTGTCAGCTGGCTGCATTATCTACTAACAGGTAGCAGTGATTCATGTTGGCTAATCATGCAACAGCTGATGACAGTAATTTTATGGCACAATTTTATTGATTCAGAAAAACAGTCAAACAACCAAAGAGCTGGAGCATCAAACCTGTGAAGAAAGATTACAACATCTGCAGCTTTCTAGCCTTTATAAAAATGAATGAGGATGGACATAAAAGCACAACTGTGTTAATTTTATGGAACAAGGAGTTAGGAAGGTTTTCTTGCCATCCAGTAAAACTGGGGGAGTGGGAACTGTGGTGGCTTAAGTGGTTAAGATGCTAACTGGAAGGTTAGCAGGTCAGCAGTTCGAAACCCGAGTATTGCACAACTGAATGACTTCCAGTCTCTGTCCCAGCTCCTGACAACTTGGCAGTTCAAAAGCAAGAAATTGCAAATAGATAAATAGGTAGCACTTCAGTGGGACTGTAAACAGCCTCCCATGCACTCCAGTGTCTAGTCATGCCTGCCACATGTTCACCAAAATGGTTGTAGATGCAGACAGCGCTGGCTCTTTGGTTATGAACAGAGAGGAGTACTGAACCCTAGAGTCAGATATGAATGGCTTTCAAGCAAGGGCGACCTAAAATTGAGAGGTAAAATAAAAGGAAGTATTTTTTCAACACTATCCGTCATTAAATAATGGAATGGCTTCCACAATACGTTGTGGCAGCAACTGATATGGATGGTTTTCAAGGGAGATTGGATGTAATATTGGAAGAAGATGATATTCATGGCTGCTAGTTATACTTTCTACTTATTAGCTCCAATATCCGAGGCAGCATGTGCATCTTGATACCAGTTGCTGGAGAACACAATAGAGCTGGTGTTATTATTCTTACGTCCTTCACATGGGCTTCCCAGTGGCATCAGGTTGGCCACGGCGTGAGCAGAATGTTCTGCTTCAGGATTTCTCAACCTTGCCCCCCCCCCCCAAGATGTTCTTGGACTTCAATTCCCCAAAGCCTTGATCAGTAGGTGGTCACTGTCAGAGCCAGACTCCTGATCTGACAGATCAGCTGCTAGGGAAAACAGATTTGGGCCATGCAAAGGCCATGATCCCTGTCTCAGGGTTCAGGCCGAACTGGCCTGGGCATAGGGAGTGCCCCCTGATCCAAGTCCTCTTCGGAGTCAGAGGAGGGCTGGATCACAACATTGTCACACCACAAGCTTTTTGTTTTGCATATCCTGTAGTTTACCACACTAGGTTGCTTTGTTTTATAGCTCATTTTCCACATGTAAACATGGGCTTCAAGTATGGTTGCTCAATCACAAAGGTTGAACCACATCCCTGAAACAGTAATAGATTTCTGTCTTCTAATGGTGGGTTCTTTGTAGCCTACAGTTTGGCTAACTTTGGAGCTGGGAAGCACTCACTTACAGGTTCTGTTTGTGGGAAGTAGCGTCTCCAACCAGAGACTCTCTGTACTGCCACTGCAAAGCACATAATTATGTAGGATCAAAAATATGAAGTAGCCACACAACTCATGGCAGTCATGTGCACATTACCTATGTGAGGACAGCAGTGCCAGTTCATAAAAATAACATTTCTGCACATGTACATTCTAGTTGCCAACTCAATGAAATGCCTTCTGTATCCCTGATGCACTTGGAGAACTTGCAAGCAGACAAGACTTCTGTGTGTCTGTCTCTTCTCACCATTTTTCTTTGATAATGAAACAATTTTTGCTACACATTTTAATACCAAAAAAAATCCATTGTTGCTCCTGTTTGGCGAGAATGGTAGGACAGAACTCAGTTCAAATCAATTAAATATAACCAAGATATTACATTCTCCAGAAGTGCTGATTCATATGATAAATCCTTTCCCTTTCCTCAGTCACACAAATAAAGTACTAGTTGATTGATATAACCTTATATGCCTCTAGCAGCTTCTGTTGAAAGACATCAGCTACTGGTTCAGACAGGAAAGACAGGGTTCCAGCTAACGGTGTGTGTAGAGTTGTCCCTAGGAAGGCCTCAGCCCCTGAAGATCTGGATCTTACTTGAGTTCAATCCATATACACTGCTTTTGGAGTTCAGCCTGAAATACATAGGCAAGCTGACAGAAAATTCCATTCCTATAACTCGCCTTTGGTGACACACGTTAATGGTATTAATCTAAATACCTCAAGCCAGACACAGCAAGTCAAAACAATCTTCCCCCTTGCTGAGGTACAATACCTAGTGTAGGCCAATCCATTCCCAAAAGTGGGCTGGCAAGTATAATGTGAGGATTCCAAACAGAAATGAGAGCCATGATAAACGGCCATTGCAGGTGGGCCCCCAATGGCGAGGGACACATGGAATAATCATTTTTTCTCCTCCAGCACCCTTCCCTCTGCTTCAACTAATTACAGACCGGCTATAAAACCTGGTTTGTTTGTTTTCTTAAGGTCAAGCAAGAATCATTCAAATGTACTTCCCAAAAACTAAGTGAACTTTCCAAACTTTTGATGAAACTGCATGGCCTCCTTGTAAAGTCTGGCCTTGTGCCTCTCCTTTCAACCACAATGTTGTCTTCTCTTTGTGTTTATTTGCAGCCATGACCCACATTGTGGCCTCTTCCACAAAATGTCTCTTTTGTTTATCGTTTTGTTGGGTTTGAAGGATTGGTTTGTGTATGAGAGAGGATGGAAAATCTGTTGCTAAGCAACCTTCAGAATCACTGCTTAGGTGCGGGCTACATCTGGAAGATTGACACCTGGAACAAATGTTTCAGGTGCCCCATAATTTGGAATAGCCTTGGCAAATATGTAATCTGCCACATTTTGAAACGGGTGCCATTTCCAAAGAGGGGGATGGGAAGGGGGTCCAACTGTTTTCAAATCCCCCGCTTGGCAGTAAGTTTCAAGTTCGAATATTCCTATAAAAGTATTGTGGTGAAAGCTCTGGATTAGAATTCAGAATGCTTGGGCTCTGATCCCAGGTCTATTGCAAATTTTTTAGCCTCAACTTGGATGACTTGCTTAAGCTCCGAACATCCCTTTCCAGTTCCCTGCCTGCAAAGCTGAAATGGCGATGCTTTCTCTAACACCCCATTTTTGCCTTTTTGACCTTTTAGATTGCAACACCTCAGGGTCCAAATCAGAGCAGTGAATCTTTTTAAAACTGTGGATGGACTACAGTACTCCTGCAGATGTTGCTGAGTTAAAACTCAGTAAATCATTACCACAATGACTCTAATGATGGGGCTTGCAGTTATCAAGAACAGCACCATAATGGCATCATGGGGTTGAAGGATCACAGTGGTCCAGCCTTCTCAGGCATCAGTGACACATGTCAGACACATTCAGAAAAAGAAGAGGAACCGAACAAGCAAGCCTTTTGTAACTGGTGCTTCTACACAGTGAACAAATAGTTGTCGTCCTGCAAAACCACACATACACTAATACATACACATATACCGAGAGATTTCTTTTTCTTTTGGATGGATTATTTATGTGTGATTCACCCATCCTTCATTTAAACTGTTGTTATTTTTCTGGATCATAATACAGTGTACTGATTTTGTTTAATTGGGCCAGACAGGGTTTGCCTTAAATCAATATTGAAGAATGCTTAACTCTCCCAATGTTGTTGTGATACAACTCCCTGCCGACCTAGTCAGCACACTCAGTGGTGGTGGTGGTGGTGGGGAGAGCTGATATTCAACAACACTCAGAGGACCACACATTTGCTATGCTTGCTTTAGACCGAATGTCAGACAAATAGTGCTAGGCATGCTTGACACTTCAGCCTCAACCAAACTATGCTCAAATCAGCCTGGAGTTTTCCACTCCAATCTGTACTTTTTCCCTCCGCTGCTGGGGCTTCTACTTTTGCTTCCCATTCAAATCTCTTTTCATTAGTTCAGAGAGGATGCCTGCTTCAGCTGATGCAGTGGTGGAGTAAAAGCTGTCTCTCCCAGCTTCCTAGTTCAAGATGGGGAAAGATGGCACAAGGAGAGGCTTGTGGAGATGTCTGTTCCACTGAGCTAATTAACTCATCTCTCCAAATCATTTTTCAATGCTTGGTGTCAGTGATGGAGGAGAAAAGAGGCACATTTAAAAAAAGAGAGGAGAAGATGATGAAATCAACAGAGGTGATGACATTTTCAGCTAGTTCTTGACTGCAGCCTATTAAGGTATCTCGACTGTTACTGTCCCTCCTACAGATATGAAAATCTGCTGGAGGGTTGCCTTAACAAAGTAATAACAAGTAAAGGTAAAGGTCGCTCTTGCTCGAAATTCAGTTGTATCCGACTCTAGGGTTCAGTGCTCATCTCTGTTTACAGCCAAAGAGCCAGCGCTGTCTGCGTCTGCAGACGTTTCCATGCCTAGACACAGGACTGCACAGAATGCTGTTTACCTTCCCACTGAAATGGTCCCTATTTATCTACTTGCAATTTCTTGCATTCGAACTGCTAGGTTGGCAGGAGCTGGGACAGGGATGGGAGCTTACTCTGTCATGCAGTACATGGGAATCGAACTCTGACCTTCCAGTCAGTGAATTCAGCATCTTAACCACTTGACAGACTGTCAATTTCCTCCTTTCTTTTTGCTGACTTTTGTATGACCTGTTAAATTCACTCAGGGAATTATACTACTGTTTTGGCCCATTTGCAAATGCATTCATACCCCCGTGGGGAAGAGAGAGATTGCTCAGTATTTACCAGCTGCAGCTTCTCACTGAGCAAGCTTCGCTTAGTCCTCAAGGTCATGTTGATATCTTACTTGAAGGCATCTTTATGATGTACTGTATTTCATTTTCATGCCCATTTTCCTTACAACCACAGGATGTAGTGAGAAGTAAGCCCCTTCAACCCAAATTTAAAGATTTTCTCCTGCACATTTCACCAAATCTGTCTTTCTCCAATTTGGAGATGAATTTCCCTTCTTCTTCTTCTTTGCTTCCTCTTTTACCCAATCGGGTGTCCAGAGAGATGTAAGGTTCTTGTTCTGGCATTTCTAGTTGCCTTCACCAGTGTTATTTGGTATTTTTAAAATATTTCTTTGATGATCCCCAAGGGCACCTCCACAATTATCTACCAAAAACAGACAGGAGGAATTGAATCAATTTCTGAAAATCGATAAAGACTCTTCTGAGACAACATTCAAACATCTATCTATCTCTGATATATAGTGGGTTTCATCCACCAAGAGTAGGCAAAGATGCCTGCAGATCTAATCCAATTCTGTTAAACAGCAGAAAAGTGTTTTTTTCTGTAATTCATCTTGTCATACCAGAGTTTCTCTAAGTTTGAGTTGTTTCCTTGAGTTCTCCAATACTTTCCTTTCAGTCTTCAATTTGCCAACTGCTTTCTCCTCCATTTCTAAAAGTGTACATCTGGAAATTATTCTTACCTATGGGTAGAAAAGGGTCCTTTGCATGCAGAAGATGTAGAACAGGGGAACATGAATTTCTCAGTCTTAGAATTTTTCCAGTTCAGTGATGCAACCTCCCTCTTCTTTTTGTGTATTTCAGCAACACTGTTTCACAGTGATTGGCATCTTCACGCTGTGCTGGGGGAAAAGTCTACACCAAACCCTGGAACCATTGCCGGTTATGGTCAAGCATTACTGAGGCTAGACGGGTCAATGGTCTCACTTAGTGTAGGTATACTATAAGTCAACTTTCTATGCTGGAGGACCCTTCAATGATGCTCTTGGTATGTTTCTGGGAATATTTTTAAATTTGTATTTTTTATGATTGTTTTGAAACTGCTTTACAACATTTTAATGTGGTATATATTGGATTGTTTTAATGTAAATCACATACAATGTTTAGTGGATAATGTTGTATAACAAACAGGAATGGCGATTAAATGAAGTAAAAGATAGGTAATTGCTGCCCTTCGCCCACCTTCAAACCTAAGTCTTGCTTCAAATCCCCCCCTCTCCCTCTTTTCTGTTCAGAAGCCAAAGTCACACTCGGCAGGCATTCTGCTCCCTCGCCCACTCCTCCTTCTTGCACTCATTCTGGGAAATCTTTCGTCCTTAACCATTTGATTGTTCACTTCGTTATATTTTCTCAATAAATGTTCGTTTCTGGAAAAGTTCTGATCTCATCTCTGTGGCTGCCTTTGCGTACCTCCCTTGGGGTACCACACTTACCCAGACTAAATGATTTTAGTATTAGCCGTCCTTGGCTCTTTTGTGTGTTTTGCTTAAGACCTGCTGCTTGAGCCAGCTATCCTGGACGGACAGCAGAACAGAGGCAAGGCCACACTGAAAAACAGTCCCATTAACGCCATGTTTTACCTAGGTTCCCCTCAACCATTAGCATTATGAATATACACCGAGAAGTAAACTGTTGTTGGAGTTGGAAGGCGTAGAGACAGGGAAGCTGCATTTCTGGCCGGCCATGCTAAATGGAAGATTCTGGGAAGGGGAGTCCAGAAAAAATGACATTGGAGAAACATGTCCCAAGTAAACAGAGTAACCTAGGATGGCAGTAACATATGTGGATCCCTCTGAATGATGAAAATACTAAATCACCTTTTCTATTAAAGACTCTAAGCCAGTGGTGGGTTGTCAAAAATTTTACTACCCCACCATGATGCCATCACAGTGTGGGTGGAGCTAGCATCATGATGTCATGACATTGTGGGTGGAGCCAAAGAAAAAAAAATTAAAATAATAATAAAATAAAATAAAAATAAGCACACACACACACCTCAACCCACCCACAACACAAACCCGTAAATAAATTAAATAAATTAAATAAATACAATAAAAATTACATTAAAATACACCCACCCACTCCAAACATAAATCAAACACAAACCCGTCACTTACCTGTTAGTATAAGTGTCTGGGCAGCACCATGTTGCAAGATGGATATGGTCATCGTACCAGTTCTCTAGGATAATATGCTTTAATGTAAATGTAAAACAGCTGTACCTCCTTAAGGGTTCTCCAACTGGAACAACAATTGGAACAGCACAGGTGTAGCTTATTGATGAGGTAACTCCAAGACTTTGCTTAAAAACCCCAAGCCGGGCCTTTTTAGGAACTGTGGTAGTACGTCAGTATAGGTAAAGGTATTAAATACACACAGACACACCACATCCAAAGGTGAGTCAGAGAGTGTTGGCTTCATCGGTAGAACAGCATCTTCCTTGCAAATTCTTCTTTCTTGTCTTGACTTTGTTGTTGGCCAAACAGAATGAGCCTCCTCAGAGATTGTTGTGCTTTTTGCATTTTTGAACCATAATCAGCAACCTGTAGTACCAGCTAATCTTTCTAGCACTAGGTAAAGAGAAAGGAACTATGGAGTTAAGAAGATTACAGAAATGCATGCAGTGAGTAAAGTGGGTGCACTTACTTCTCTTTTCCCTTCTCTATGCTTTATTTTATCCACAGCAGGCACACTAAAACATAAACAGGATTAAATCCCCAACAATAGTGGACATAAATGTCCACATCCCACAGAGTCCTGAAGAATTGACAAGAATGACCAGGTGGAAGACTGGAGGGTTAACTTCAAGGCTGGTTCTGCCTCAAGATGTGAGGCCTCCCTTTGTTCTTTCTCTTGAGCCTTCTTGAGATGGTTGTTTTCCTCATTTCCACCATTTCCTTTACCCCAGTGTGATTTTCAGTCCTTCTGCTTAAAGAAAGCCTGGAAAGTTCTATCAATTGACCTCCTAGGGAATCCTGGCATATAATCACCACGGAACACATTCATGTGGCAGAGGATTGTGAGGTCAGTTCTACAAGGTGGTCCGTAAGTCTCTACCCGCCCATATGTATTATATTTTTTCTTTTTTTCAGAGAAATATGACCAATTTAAGCCCATTTACATTTGAAGAGCGTATTGTGACAAGTAACTGGTTACGTGAGCGCAAGAATACTGGTGACACCCTGGGTACAATAAGTGGTAAATTTAGAGAAAGATTCAGCAGGGACTTACAGGCCACCCTGTAGGTTGTGCAGTTACAGAGACCCTTGGCCCGTCTTACTGTCTTTTGCTTGTCAACAGGATATGTGTCTATTTGTGGTTGCTAAGTCTCGTGACATCAATGGAACAGGTACGCTTGCCCAGTTCTTCAGGGGAGGAGACCAATCTCAGAGGCAGTGGCACAGCTTGGAGGAGAACAAAATTGTGATCTTATGTGGTGGTGGTGGAGGAGAAATATGCCCTTAGGTTGGCAGTGAGCCTTTCACACACCCCAGAAATGATGATTGAGCCTTGGGAAAACTCCTTAGGTTTTGTGTGTGCTGTTTATAAGGTTGTGCAGGTTGTGAGTCCTGGTAGAGACAGCTACACGGTGCATTTTAATTCCTCGCTGGCTACTAAAAGTATACATACACCAGCTATGGGTTGCCATAATATTTACTTAGCTGGGCTTCACTTGGTTTCCCCATGTCCCCATTTCCACAATCAGCTCATGCAGGACTTGTCCTGCCTGTCCTGCCTCTGTGACCTCACACAGGGAATGGGCTGCCTCTAGCCTGGCAAACCTACCACTATGTCATGTACAGCACCAGTGTGTGGCCACAGGTCACAAGGACATATCAATAGTGGTAGGCAGACTGTGGGTTGGAGAAGCTTCTCAGCTTTTACTGAAGCCGTCATAAGGTCCTGAGCAACCCCAAGTCTCTCTAGCGTAATCTGAGAAGAGAAAACTCTTGTGTCCCAGGTTGAGGTGACCTCTTTTGCTCAAGTGGAGGATGAAACTCAAGGCAACATCTTCTAGCTCAGGGATTCTCAACCTGAGGCCCGTGGGCCGAATGTGGCCCATGGCACCATTTCATGTGCCCCACCACCACCTCCACCACACCAGGAAGTGTCATGTAGTGAAGGAAGAGCAAAATGGCCATCCAGTCCCCGAAGCTGTCTGAGGGAGTGTCACCCCTCAGGTTGAGAACGCCTAGTTAATGATACGTCTACTATAAAAACAACAGGACAAAATGGGAGAAAAAATACATTCAATCCTACCAAAATTGTGGCTCAGGGATTGTATGATCGATACCAGCTATTTCACTTTTAAAAATTGGCTTTTTTCAACAGTAAAGGTCTTCCTTGCTCAAAAGCCAGTCATATCCAATTCTAGGGTTCAGTGCTCATCTCTGTTTCTTAGCTGAAGAGCCAGCACTGTCTGCATCTGCAGATGTTTCCGTGGTCATGTGGCAGGCATGACTAGGCATTGGAGTGAACAGAACGCTGTTTACCTCTCTCTCCTCTTTCCCCTGAAATTTGCATGGAAAATCTAAAAAGCTTTTGACTACAGTAATGTAAGTAGTTTATGTAGTACTAGCAAATATAGTCCAATATATTTCCCGCCACAAGAGCTTTTACATTAAATAGGAGCATTCCAAGGAAGGCTCCTGAAATATTTTCCTTCTTGACATTGCAGAGAGAAATATTACATACATTTTCAAATGCATGCCTCTGCTCCACACCATTGGAAGACTTGGAAGACCAACTCTGAGGAAAAAATTGTTTTCCAGCTTCATAAATATTCTAGTTAATAAGAAAAAAGAAAATCAAAGAAATCTAGCTTCAGAACTCTTACCATACCGCCCTCTGCAGTTAATCATTCTGACTGAAAGAACCTTGAAAGGGACTGTTTTGGCATTGGCTTATGCAAGTTGCAAATAATTTATACAGATATGATCGTGTCAACAGTAAACACGACTGATTTCAGTAAAACAGATTTCCAAATGTGTTTGTTTTCCTCCCATTAGAATAATCAAGGCTGAGAGAAGTGTTTAATTTTGGCAGGAATACACTGTGACACGTTTTCTTTTTAACTCATTACATTCATTTTTGTATATACAAATGATGCATATAAAAATACAGTTAGAAAAACAGAGAACAAGGCATAAATAAATAAAAAAACACACTGCAGACAACTCGGGGGGGGGGGGATAAACTAGGGCACACAACAGAGAACGACAACCACAGAAAATATAGTCCAATCAGCAAGACAAGATGATCAAAATCCTCTTGCATAACATTGCATCTGTGTAACCTGGATTGAACAACCAACAGTATAGCACCATATCTAACCAGGAGATCATAGAGATCATACTGAAGAACTACAGTATAGAGAAGAGATAAAAGAATGTCAGACTCCTTTGAAGAATAAAGAAAATTAGCCATATGCTCCATATTCAAGTTATTAAAAAATGCAGCAAATGTAGGAAGCCAATACCTTTATTGGATCACTCAAAAAAAATGTTGTGCAAGCTTTCAAGGTCCCTTTTTCTCTTTTTCAAGCATGTATACTAAATTGATATGTAAGCTAAAATGTTATGTCTTCTTTTTCTTTTATGTATGGTTGTATTATTACTTGTTTGTTGAAAATATAAATAAAATTTCAAAAAAAAAAAAAGCTTTCAAGGTCCAAAACGTCTTAATCTGCCAGGTTCCCTTCTGAGAAATGGATGTTAAACAAACAGCAAAAGGCTTCATGGTACAGTATTATCACTCCACCTCCACAGAAAGCTGGGTATTCAATCCCACTCCACATGATCCTCACTGAAACATTAGCTTCCTTCTGAGACCAGACAAAATATATTCAAAACTCCATCAGGGAGCAGGATTTCAATTTGGTTTATACACTAGGCATTCCAATTGTAGCCAAATCAAAGTCAATTAAAATTATTACCTAGTGATTTGATGTTTCTTGAATGTATAGTGATCCAAAAAAGGTACAGTAAAACCCCGTATAACGATTTTAATTCATTCTATGGGTCTGTTTGCCATTGGATTTTTCGTTGTACGATTTTTCCTATGGGGAAAAATCGTACAATGAATTTTTTTTGCTAAGCAGCTTTTTCCATTGAATATTCATTGTATCATTTTTTTTCCCATAGGAACAATCATTATGTGGAGTGCCATTTTTTTAAAAAAAAAAACTATTTGTCATGCAATTATTATTATTTTGCTATAGGGGGTGTTTGTTATATGAGGTTCCACTGTATTGCTTTTCTCCTGCATTTGCTGCCTTTTTTAATTCCTTTGAAGAAGAATCTCATGATAAAGAACCAACAATTCAAAAAAATGAAGTGAAAACTCTTATGAAAGTACTAGGAAGAAATAAATCACCAAAAATGGATGGGATACCAATAGAATTGTTACAATCTACAGAAACTGGATCTGTTATAATCTTAGCAAGTATATGCCAACAAATATGGAAATTTAAAAAAATGACCCACAGACTGGAAACGCTCCATATACATTCCAGTCCCCAAGAATGGAGATGCCAAGTAGTACAGCAACTATAGGACAATGTAAGTAAGGTGACACCAAAGGTTCTCCAGCTAAGGTTTTTAACCTTTATGGAACAAGAAAGGCCTGATGTCAAGCTAGGTTCCAAAAAATAAGAAGCACTAAAGAACATATTTCAAATATCCAATGGATACTGGAACTTACCAAAGAATTTCAGAATATCAACATGTGTTTTATAGACTAAAGCAAAGCATTCAGTTGTGTGGATCATGAGAAACGAAGTGGACTTGATCCACAAAAGCTAACATCAAAATACAGCAGTTAGTCTTTAAGGTGCCACAACATTTTTGTTATGTTTACTCTATGTTATGCTTGCACAGACTAACATGGCTACCATTTCAAAAAATTTAACTTCGAAGTTGACAGAAGAAATAGAAATAGTGAAATATTTTGTATACTTAAGATTCAATCATCAATCCAAATGGGGGCTGCAGCCAAGACATCAGAAGACTAAGACATGGAGGAGGAGCAATGAAGGAACCAGAAAAGATTGTCAAGTGTAAGACTATGACACTGGAGACCAAGACTAAGATCATCCACACTCTTATATTTCTGATCAACATGTACGGGTGTGAAAGTTGGACAGTAATCCCATTCATAGTATTAAAGCCACCCGCAGCTTTCCATAGGCTCTCCATGGGATTCCCAGGGAGGGAGAGAGAGAGAAATTTTCCATGAATTTAAATGTATCTGGTGCTCAGTCTGGGTTACAGGATTACATAGCTACAGCAATAGGATTTTGTCCATTGTGTAAACAGACTGACACTATTATTAATAAGGAGCACAAGACTGCTAGCCTAGTTATACAAACATCGACATTGTTGGCTGCTACTAGTATCCAAGTATATATTTTTCCCCTGGATACAGGAAAAATGTCATTGGCATGAATATGTTTAAGGTGGATCCCAGTTTGCCAGGAAGTGACCCACACACTGTGATCACGAAGCCATCTCCTGCAGTGTGTATGAAATGAGACATGCAGGATTTAACACCAGGACTGTAATGGACTGCCGCAGCCTTGAGGATATTAACAAGGTGCGCTTCACATCCAATCCATCTTACGTGGCCTCTTCCACCCCATCTTTCTTTCTTTATTCGTGTCAGATGCACCACCCGCATACAATAGCATACAAAGCTAAAATTAACACATCTAAAAACAAAATAGATTTTAAAAGGCCTAGGTGACATCTGTCTAATATCGGGCCACTTCAACAGCATTTCCTATTGTTAACATAAAGTTCTCCTCATATGGGAGATAGTTTGTACTTCTCTGCATTCATACATTCTGTCATCCACAGGGATACCCCACTTTCTCAGATTAGCCTTGATCTTCCTATCCTGGTACACAGCCTATTTAAAGCTTTCCACACAGGCCAAGGTTGTTCTTGACCAGGCAGTCAAGAGTCATGTGGTTCTGCCCAGTTATCTGGTTGCTCCTTGCTCACCTTCCATAGTTCTAAGGTGGTCTGTGGGGGCTGGTTGTTCAGAGGGCAGACGTTGTGAGGAAGCTATGCCTTGATTTCAGTCTTTGCTTTGGTGGTTGGTGGTCAAATAGTAGATGTGTTTCCAAGGAACTTGCTTTGACACACTCTTTCTGAGCAGCACTTTGTTGATGGAGAGACGCCAGCTAAGTAATGCACTTTTTGTATCAGAGTTGGTTTTAGGCATCCTGTGACCAATCTTGCTGCTTCATTTAGGTCCACATCCATCTGTCCTGCATGCTTTGATCTGCTGCCACACTGGACTAGCATACTCTCCTGCAGAGTAACATAAAGCTCTGTCCCCATGACCATTGGGAATCAGAATAGTGAAGTGGTTCTTCCTCCTCTCATTTTGCCATTGGGTGCAATATGATGGTTTCCAGTGGCATTTCCTCCACTGAGGGGACCATCACCCCAACTAAAGAGGCTCATCTGCCTGCAGCCATTGACCCCTTTAAGGGTTATTTACCGCCGCCCAACACTCGGCGTTGAGTTGCTGACTGCATGGTCTACTCTATTACCATAGCGGGATGTCCAGCCAGACAATATATTTTAAAAATCTGTTCTTTGCCTCACTGTTTTTCAACCAGCAAGGCAAAGAAAAGTTGTTGTTGTTTTTTTTACACAATGTTTATAGCTGACATATCACATCGCGATAGTCTTAAACAGGAAAAATGTTTTCACTTATCATGCCCTCTGCAAAGCAGGAGAAGTGATTGATTTGTCAATATCCAGAAGTGGCCTGCTGGTTAAGCCACTCCCCAATACTGGCGAATTGGCACTGGTACGATTTAGGCGATTGCACATCAAGACAACATGTTTACTTTGAGCAATCATTAATTGTTCTGAATAAACAGTAGGCTCCAAGCCTAGACCCCATCAGGGACAAGTTGGAACTCTCTAACAAGAATGTTGCATAATTTATGTTTCTTTACAGCAGTGATTCTCAACCAGCAGCCCGTGGGCCGGAGTTGGCCCATGGCACCATTTCATGTGGCCCCCAAACCGCCTCCACCGCACCAGGAAGTGCCATGTGGTGGAGGAAGGGCAGAATGGCCATCCAGTCCCCAAAGTTGTCTGAGGAAGCATGACCTGCCACTGCCGGGGCGCCCCCGCCCTCCCCCCAGCTTTAAAAGGTTGAGAAATCCCGCTTTACAGTGCCTCCAACTGTTCCCGCAGGGATAGCTGAAGAGCAGGATAAACTCCCATGTAGCTGATCCCTTAAGCAGCCTTACCATGCCTTTACTTTCTGTTTCAAGTGGCATGGTTCTTTGGCTCCCTCTTCAGCATTCACAGTGCAAGGCATTCTTCACTTCACCCAGGTCAACAAATTACTTTTTAAACTTAAAAGAAAATGATTATAGAAAGAAATGTGACTCATGAAGCATCGCAGTGGTAATAACTGCAACGCTAGAACTATTCTGGCCCCAGAAGTCCCTGACATTTTCACAGGGTTCACTTATCAAATGCCTTTGGAAGATTGAAACTGCCCATTTTTGCTCAGTCAGTGTTATGCCTGCTCCCTCAGGTGTGGCCTGCTGTATCATTTGCCTGAGCAGAATGATCTTGCTGATGTTAATTCACTTGATTGATTCATGGTTATGCGCAGAAAGCTTTAGTAAGAGTGCAATGGGAAAATGCATCAAACCATATTGCTACCACATAACAACTTAGTCTTGAGTCTCTCCCTTTCTCGAAAGCCAGTTGTGTCCGACACTGGGGTGTGGTTTTCATTTCCATTTACAGCCAAAGAGCCAGCCTTGTCTGCATCTGCAGATGTTTTCATGGTCATGTGGCAGGCATGTCTAGATGCCAAAGTGCATGGAACACTGTTACCTTTCTTGCCAAAGTGGTGAACTTGCAATTTCTTGTTTGTTAGTCCTTGTTAAAAGGGAAGCAGCAAACAGAACTGGAAGTATGCACAGTTGCTGGGTTGTGATACCATTTGTTGGTGTGTTTGGCCATGAACTATACCAGTGGTAGTGAACCTATGACACATGTGCCAGATGTGGCACTTGGAGCCCTCTCTGTGGGCACCTGTGCGGTTACCACGGCAGAGTTTGCTCCGCCCCTCTTCCCCGCAGTCCAATGAGAGCACTTCCACCCTCCCCAGCACATAGTTTGCCCTGCCCCTCTCTCCAGCAACCCAATGGGAGCACTTCCTCCAGTGGTGGGCAGCAACAGGTTCGCAGCCCCCCCCCCCCGGGCAGGGGAAGTAGCAAAATTGGGTGAGCTTCAGGGAGGGGGATGGAGAAATTGGGTGGCCTTCGGGCAGGGGGGGAGCAAAATTGGGTGGCCTTTGGGCAGGTGGTGGTGGTGGAATTGGGTGGCCACGCCCACCTTCCTGCCCTTCCCAGACTAACACAGCTACCATTTTAAAAGTTTTATTCTGTGTAAGCCTATCAGAGAGTAAACAAAACAAAAAGACAAAAATGTTGTGGCACCTTAAAGACTAACTGCTGTACTTTAATGTGACCTTTTGTGGATCAAGTCCACTGGCTCTTTGGCTATAAACAGAGATGGGCACTGAACCCTAGAGTTGATAACAACTGGCTTTTGACCAAGGGCAACCTTTACCTAATAACAGAAGATCCCTGATTGGTATTCAAATTTGACATCAGATTTTGTCCCTGCAAGTGGTTCAAGGTCTCCCTTGCTCAAAAGCCAGTCATATCGAACTCTAGGGTGCAGTGCTCATCTCCATTTACAGCCAAAGAGCCAGTGCTGCCTGTGTTTGCAGATTTATACCTGGCCATATGGCAGGCATGACTAGATTGCCCATGACGTAGGCTCCGCCATGATGTAGGCTCTGCCTATGATATTTTTTGCTGCCCACCACTGACTTCCTCCCTCCCCCCAGCAAAGAGTTCACCCCAGCCCTCTGCCCAGCAGCCCAATGGAAGTATTTCCTCCCTCCCCCCAGCACAGAGTTTTCCCACCCCTCTGCCCACCAGCCCAATGGGAGCCTTTCCTCCCTCCCCTATTGCTGTGTTGGCACTTTGCGATAAATAAGTGGGTTTTGGGTTGCAGTTTGGGCACTTGGTCTCTAAAAGGTTCGCCATTACTGAGCTATATCTTTTCCCCTTCTTGTGAGTTCCTTTTAAGCAAACAAGTCTTCCACAATTTAGGAGACAATGAGAGCAAGGGCCTTCTAGAGTATTTTGAGAACATGTGTTGGAGTGACACAAAAGCAAGTCTACAACCTCTGTAAGGTACCTGTAAGCCTTATACCACCATTTTCCATTACCATCATATACATTTTATGGGAGGTAAAATTAGTGCTGGAAAGACATAAACTCTGCCTTGTTCTAGCCACCTAGCAGTATTAAAGTTGCCAGATGTAATGGCTGCACATAATGCTTGACAGTATTATAAACCAAGAGAAATCTTTACAAGGCCTTTCCTCACCCCGTCCCACAATTCAGATGCAAAACAATGGCTGGAACATCATAGTTTTAGAAACAAATTGCCAGAAGTTATTAGATATTATCTGTTCTGTACCAAGTTACATAACTTAGAATGCAATAGATAATGTTTATTGAAAAGTCAATAAGCTTCCAAAAATTATGCCATTGGCAAAGTGCGAAACCAGATTTCAGCCAATGTTTTCTTCAGTTCCAACTGACTAGGCCGCTTTGCAGGAGAAAGTGTTTTAGATTAGCCCTTTGTTTTCAGTGAAAACTCTTTATCGATTGCTCTGAAATCATATCAACTACAAAGTCATCTGTGGAAATTATTTATTTACAGTCATCAGATGACTCCAGATGATGTGTTTTTTGAAACTGTTGCTGATAGTTGGGGTGTGTACTGTAGGGAGCTACATAATATTTCTTTCCCCTTCCCTACTATTTTGATAATTCTTGTCATTTTTTTCCCTTGCTGATCTCATGTGCGGATCTAAAATCCTTTTTGCTATTTGCCATATTGCTTTTGGAGTGAAAGAAAGGGGAGCTGAATGGGTCAATGCCAAAGCATTCCATTCCTGCCATATCATGCATAAATGTGGTGGTGCAAACAAGTGCAGTCCCTCCAATGCACTCCATTTGCTTGCTCGTACAAGAAAGTAACGTGCACACAATGCCAATATGTGCATCTTAATGGAAATGTGCAAAAATTAGCCTTGCAAATGTCCACAAATCTTCCATGACAACAAATCCTTTGTCTTGTGGTGAATATAACTCTCCTTTCTTCTTTCTTTCCTCTTTTACATATGTGTGCATTTAAGATGCAATGATGAAAAATGAAGGATTTATATTTCTACTGTCAACTCTTTAGTACTACCACTGTTCCCTACTGTGAGCAGCAGTAGTCACAGAATAGCAATGTACGGATTACCACAAGATACAGGCAACATATGTTTTAGGCACTATATCCAATCTTCCATATTCTTGCTGGGTAAATAGCCTTTGCCATCCTTTTCTTTTGAGATTTTCTAAATCTGAAGTGAATTTATTTATTTATTTATTTCTCACACTTGCTAACCCGCCCCAATCGGGCAAGCCTGACTCTGGGCGGCTTGCAGCATAATTAAAACACATCAATATTAAAAGAAATTTAAAAATTCATAACTAAAACAGTATCTGGGGTGTCGTCAAAGGGATGGTATCCCTAGACTAACCACCCCACATGGGATCCCCCATCCCTGGAACCCCACACTTGTCCTGCCAGCCAGGTCTTTAAGCTCTTCCGGAAGGACAGGAGCTCTGTCTGCATGCGCAGCTCAGTTGGGAGGAGGTTCCAGAGGGCCGGGGCGAACACAGAGAAGGCCCTCTTCCTGGTGCTAGCGAGGCGAGCCTCCCTAGCTGATGGGACAACAAGAGAGCCCCTCCGATCCGCCCTGGTGGGATGGACAGATGTTCTTAGGGTGACGCGGTCTCTTAGGTATCCTGGCCCACTACCATATAGGACTTTAAAGGTAATGACCAGCACCTTGAATTGCACCCGGAGACAAACTGGCAACCAGTGCAGCTCTCGAAGCAGTGGTGAGGCCCGAGCATAGCGCCCGCGTCCCATCACTACCCGGGCTGCCGCATTTTGGACCAGCTGCAGTCTCCGAATGGTCACCAAGGGCAGCCCCATGTAGAGCGCATTACAGTAATCATGTCTGGAGGTGACCAAAGCATGCGTGACCATAAGCAAGGCGTCAAGGTTCAAGAGTTAAGGGCTGAAAAGTACACATGGCTGGTCAACACCATCCATCTATCCATCCATCTGACCTCCCTTATAGGGAAAAATGTACAGAGCACCCATGAAGTGTCACAGAATTGATTCTCTGAAGGGACCGCCTGAATTGTATGACTAGATGATTTCTGAGGTTTAGGGTTGGTGTCTCAACCTGCACTCCTGACACCTAAGTCTTCTCCTAAGAAACAAACTTGCTAGCAATGAAACTGTGGCCAGACCAAAAGTCCTATTTAATAATACTACATCTGACCCATGCTTGCAAAAGCAAGATCTGTAAAGTGAAGGGACAGATTAAGATCTTGGAGGATTAAACTGCATATAGGATGAATCATGTAATGGGTGTTTTATTTTATTTTGTTGCTTGTTTTATTATGTCATTTGTATATGCACAGCCCAGATAGAACATATCGCAGATGTGGGATATAAAAATGCAATAAATAAATATTAATAGCTACCACATTTTCCTTTAAGCCACGCCTCCACCAGCCCAAGACAAGAAATTGTGCTTAGTGATATCTGATTGTATGAACATTAGAATATATTTTCCTGGTGCAGGAGAAAGTTGGGGTATAAATGTAGAAAGTGCTGCATTTTCTCTGCCTGACAAGGTTTCAGACTAAGCACCAGGTGGCACTAGCATATTAGATTCATTTGCCTGCATATAAATTTCATTACTCCTTTAGAACTGAGATAGGTGATACAAATAAAAAACACAATAGTTACATAGAATTTGTTTAAAAAAGCAAGGGACATTTATTAAGGATCTGCAATGGATTTAAACTGTGAGAAGATAATTTAGATCCTTCATTCAGTCTTTTATATAAAAGGGGAAATGGGTGGATTCTTTATGGTTTCATAGAACCATAAAATAACTCAGTTGGAAGGGCCATTCTAAATCTCATTTGCCTGATTACGATGAATACATTATTAATGTGCATATTTGTGCATGGGCAAGAGAAAGTATTTCTTTTGTAGCATATGATAACCTGGATTCTAGGTCCGTGATGGCGACCCTTGGAACTCCAGTTGTTCTTGGACTTCAATTCCCAGAAGCCCAAGTCAGCACTCCCATTGATCAGGGCTCCTGGGAATTGAAATTCAAAAACAGCTGGAGTGCCAAGGTTCGCCATCACTGTTCTTTCTCTTTATAAAATCATTTTTCATACTGGTAGGCAGAGATGCAAAAGCCTTTCAGTTTTACACTACTGAGCCATGACTTGGAAGATTTAGGCTCTAGTCTTCACTCAGCCATGAAATGGACAATCATGGGCCAGCTACTTTCACCTAGCCCACGCTTCCTTCAAGGGCTGTTGTGAGGACAAAATGGGAGAAGAAGAGAGCCATGAGATCACCAGAGGAAGGGAAGGATATAAATGCCACAAATAATAAATAAGCAGATATAATTTTTTTCTGCAAGAAAATGTGGATTAAACAATTTAGATTGACTATTTTGTGTTGGTTTTAGCTCCATAGATATTTCCACACTGCCACAATAGTTTAGTTTTATCCAATTGTTGTTCGAACCAATCATGTTGCATCATTGGTTTTAACGTTGTTTTCCTTTTCCTAGGTTTCCATGAGATTATTTATTATTATTTATTAAACTTACACCCTGCCCCTCTAGGAAAAAGCTTTCCGACTTTGGGCAGCTAACAGCTAAAACTCAACAATAAAAACAGATACAAATTTTAAAATTGTCATATAAATACATCAAAATGAAACCCTAAAGGAAAAACCTATTTGTGACATAGAGACAGAATAAAATACCTAATGACCAGCCATTGTTAAAATATTCCCAAAGGCCTCTTTAGAAAGGATTTTTTTAAAAAAATGTAGGGAGGGATGGTACCTGGCGCAGCTGCACTGGGAGAGAGTTCCACAAAATTGGTGCCTCCACCGAGAAGGCTCTTCTCCTAGTCACAGCCTTCCTAACTAATCTCGGGGTTGGCACCTGGAGCTGCGCCGTCAGAGAACAGCGAGCGATGTGGGCTGTTGTCCTGAGGGGAAGACGTTCCACCAGTTAGGAAGGTCCCAAACCGTTTAGGGCTTTGAAAGTTAGAACTAACACCTTGTACCTGATATGGAAAGAAATGGGAAGCCAGTGCTGTCTTTCCAAGTCTGGGGAGATATGATCAGTTTCTCTCTCTCTCTCCCATAATCAGCCTGGCTACTGCATTCTGAACTCCTTGGAGCCTCTGTAACAGATCCCAGTATATACCTCCCATCCTACCATTTGTGATATAATGAGGCCCCAAGTTCTTCACATATCCAAGATCGAGTTTAATAGGTTTTAGACTAAGTAGAAATGTGGCTTCTTGTGCTAGCAAAAGGCCACCTGTTTGTTTTCACTCCCTGGGACCCAGAAGGGAAGAGACAAACTATGAGGTGCCATGCTTCATCAATAGGGCCAGAGTTGTTTACCCCAACACTGGGACCGGGTTGGATGTATGTTAATTACCCAGGATCAGCTCATACCTGGTGAGAGTCAAGCACATGGCTTGAGTGGAGAGTTCAAATCTGGTGGTCAACAAGGAAACACCAGTATTGGGGTAGGGGAGGCCATCCCAAAAGGCCTTATCTCCTGAAGTCTTCAGTATAGTAACTCAGAACAGACAGATTTTTTTTTATTTAGGGGAGAGATGTCTGAAAGCATTCTTTCTCTAAAAGCCAATTTTGATTAGGATTTTTCTATGCTGAGATCTGTAACCTGATTCATCAAGAACCATGCTTCAACTTCAATAAAGCTACTTTCTTCAATCAACGTGTGTTCATTGGAAATGGGATGCAGGAGTAAGGCAAAGTAAAGCCACTAGCCTCCTTTTAATGCTACCATATTACCTCTCCAATATTAAATTGGCTGGGCACTGTATGCAGACAAGTCCCAGGTTTGTTTCAGCCGGATGTGGGCTGAGTGATCGACATAGATTCCTTGCTGTGAGTTTTGGTTGAGTTCCTAGAGGGGATTTTAAATAATTCTCTTTGGAAGGGAGTGCTGGAGAGGTCCCAAAGCAGAGGTGGTGAAGTGTATGGGTCATCACACCATTATCCAAGATACATCCAGTATTCTTCCCCCAGTTCCAGACGTCTTTCCTCACCACAGACATCAGCCTACTCAATGAACCACATGAACATATTCATTTCAGTGATTGCTTCTCATTTCCTTTTGTTGATTGTCGTTTTCTCTACTAATAGAATGATTTAGCAGAAATTGCTGCAATTTAATTTTTAGCCAAATCATCACCATCACCACCCCCGGGCTCCTTCCAACCTTCATATGATATCAGGAAAAAGGAAATCAAATGCTGTTGTGACTCCTCAGATAAAAGCAATGTGTTACAGCCACATGGCTTCATTTCCCAAACTGCCTGCCTGCAGGGCTCTATCAGTGGCGACTGGACACCAGTGCCCTCAGTTCCTACACTCTACCTGATTCTTTTTCCTAACACTTTGATCTTCTTTCTTGGCCTCCTTTGTTCTGTTATTCAGCAACTTCCTCTAACCTTTCCTCATGGGTTGAGTTTCTTTGTGTAGCCTCTGTCCCAGGTGTTGGTTTCCTCCAGCCTTTGGTATAGCAAACTGCATTTAGGCCATTGACACCGCTCAAAGAAATTGGCTTTAAACTGGGGACAGGGGAAACCTGAACACTTATTTGGGAAGAAAATAAGAAGCAGGCTTGGAAACTAATTCTAGCCACTCTCATTTCCCAAGCTAGAGTGCTCCACCACAACCCCTTTTAAAGATGTACCATTCTTTTTCTGGCACAACATTAGGGCTTCATTGTTTTAGCAATCCTAATGTAGTTCATGTAACTGGCTAGTTTGCACCCAAGTGGAGCTGCGGGAAGTGTTATCTGAGATGATAACCTTGTGTCATATGTAGCGGCTGTGACAATAAAATGGACAACTGAGAAATCCACTCTTCTATTTTCATCTTGTCGTGTTTTTTTTTAATTTCCCCAACCAATGCAGCACAATTCTAGGTACAAAGAAGATGAAATGAAGTCTCTGTTCTTCACATGGAAGTGATGTGGCAAAGCAGAATATTTGATTGCAAAATATACCACTTGTGATGTGATATTGTGTTGCAGTAAGCTATTCAATTAGCAATGTGAAAGACCCATACAACCACAAATTAACCACCAGAAAAAATGATGGCAATGCCCTGCATATACAATTTTTTTAAAAGTGTAAGATGTCATGTGAATGCCTTGCTGTTTTGCTATAGCACATACTTTAACTCAAAAAAGGGAGGGGAAGGTGGGCCCATGAATGATAAATGCAAAAGAAGACAGGAAAGAGGGCAGGAAGGGAAGTGTCAGTAAGAGAATAAGGGGCTAAAATCAGTGGTGGGTATGGGCCGGTTCACCCCGGTTCTGTAGAACGTGTGGTAACAATACTGGGTGGTCTCCGGGGGGCGGGGTTAGTAACCTTCCCGGGAGACCACCAGGGGTGGTTACCTTTTTTTTTTTTTTGAGGTGACCAAAATGGCTGCTGGTGAGTGCACATGCATTAAAATACCTACTGATGCATGTGCACCTCCAGTACTCAACCTGACACCCCCAGCCAGCCCGATCTTAAAGGAGGCAGCCTGCCTGGGCTGCCTGCTTTGGAATCGGGCTGGCTGGGGGTATCAGGCACCACCAGCCAACCTGTACTGTATTTTTATGTTGTTGTTTTTTTAACTTTGGCTCTGTTCACATCATTGGCTCTACCCATGACATCATGATGTTGGCTCTGCCCACAATGTCGGCTCCACCCACAGTGTGATAGTAAAAGTTTTGGCTACCCATCACTGGATACAATGGAGTGATCTCAACACATGGCTGGATCCTTGGTGCAGGAAAATAAATACCTGCAGTGTGAATTTTTAGCGAGAGAAAAGTGATCACAGTAAAAATAAGAAAATTTTCAGCGTGACCCAAATTCCCCAGTCTGGCCATGTCCTTGTGATATATCACACATGGGAGCTGTGGTGGCTCAGTGTTTAAGAAGGTCGCCTTGTTAGCTGGAAGGCTGGCAAGTCAGCAGTTCGAGACCTGGGTACTACATGACGGATTGAACGCCTGTCTCTGTCCCAGCTCTTGGGGACATGAAAGGAGCCACCTTTGGGCATTCCCTGAGCGGCGTTTCTTCTGCAAAAATCCTTTCAACCCAGAAAAATTTCTGACATGAAATCACCACCACCACCACCACCACCACCACCACCCAGGTCAGGCAGAGGAGCATTAAATGGATAGAAATTCTGACTGTGGGGGAAAACATGAAGCAAATCTAGAACCTTAAAACAGCTGACTAATCAGGAAACACGACAGCCCCATGTCTGCAAATATATATATATTTCCCTAGTGTTTAGGCCAGGGGTGCCCAAACTATAGCCTGTGGGCCAGATCCAGCCCCCAACACCAATTCATCAGGCCCGTGATGCCCTCATCACTCCCAGAAGCAAAATCTGCCCATAGTTCAGGCACCCTTGGTTTAAGCAGAGAAAACGACAGTCTTAGATCTATCTCATCCTGTTGCAAAACAGATTACAAGGTGTGTTTTATTTATGCTTCCGGTGGGAGGACCCACATGACTGGCCCATTTAACCCCATAGCCGGCCCACTAAACCACGTGACTGGCCCACAGCCTGAAAAGTCTGGGCATCCCTGGTCTAGGCTGATGGCAAAAGGCATCCAGCAACTGCCGTGGTGGTTGCCATTCTCTAAAGCCTCCATATTCTGTGCTACTCCTTCACAGAAGATAGCCTGCGAGGTTGTTGTTGTTTTTAGGCCCTGCACCACTTCTGTGGCTGGCAGAAGGCCCACTGCCAGCTCACAGGAAGTTTTCACCAGGGTTTGTGCTGTACCCGCCAGGGCTCATGCCAGAGGAAGATATACAAGTTGCAATAAGAAATAGCCACTGTCTCCAAAGGCATGATGGACCAAGTGCGCGATTGAAGAGAAAAAAATGTTTTTGGGAAGTGCAAATCAGGCGTATGTCCTTAAGAAGTAAAATTCTCCCTCATTGTGGCTAAGAGTAGGAAAATGAATAAGCAATACTAACATTGCAACCTACCCAGCTTCATACGTGACTCTCTTCCAAAACATTCTGCATAATAAAAAGGAAGGCTTCAAACATCCTTCTTTGTACTGTTCCTTTCTTTGGAAAGCCAAGAAAGCACCACAATAAACAAATAGCTCTTTCAACCTCTTTTCATCTCTCTCTCTCTCTCTCTTACACACACAAACTCACTTTCTCTCTGAGGTATTCCTAAGGAAATCAGACACAGGCTGCATATCAGATTTCAGATTATTATTATTTTTAAAATACTTTTTTCTATGCTCAGTTAAAAGAAAGGCACCCAAGAACTTTACCACCTTTGTACATATGTAGCTCACATGTGTCAATAGCTTTGTAGTACCAACTAGTTGCATATCAATTGGTTGGACTCTTGCTTTGGCCAGAGCGTTGCCAAGATTCTGAAAGCAAATGATAATGTTTTGTTTCTATGCCAGCGTTCTTTGGCAGCTATTATGGGCCCAAATAACTGCAACCAAAACAATCAAGGGATTAGAATACTTTCTGTGTGGAAAGGTTGTGAAATTATTAACAATTATTATTAATTTCCCCCCTGTCATAAAAGCAGAACATAGGTTTACCCACTGAAGCTAGTTGTAGGTGGACTGAAGATCAATGTGTTTCAGGATCTACTCTCCACCAGTAGAAGCATCGGAACTTTAGGCATTTCACAATGTTTGTTCCTGGTGGCGCAGTGGTTAAACTGCTGCCCTGCAACCAAAACGTTTGAAATTTAATCCTGACCAGGGCTCAAGGTTGACTCAACCTTCCATCCTTCCAAGGTCTGTAAAATGAGTACCCAGTATATTGGGGGCAAAATGCTAATTAACTTGTGAACTGCCCACCGCACTAGGGGCTATGGAGTAGTATAGGAGTGTGATTGCTTTGTTTTGGCTAGATAACATTGTATGGTAGCACTTCAATCATATTTCTTGATGCCTGACCCATTACAGATTGGACTTCACTACAGCTAGAAAAATGTTCAGGTACATAGATATGAAGAGGCTTATAAATCATGCAGGCATTAAGAAGAACCAAAGACCAGTGGTAGGCTCAAAAAACATTACTACTACACTGTGGGCATGGTATGGTGGGCATGGCCAGGAGAAAGCCCTGCCTTGCACCCGAATTAGGACTACTTTATTTCAAAACTTGGGTGGGCAAGGCCAGCCAGAATGTGTGCTACTAGTTCTGGTGAGCTGGTTGGAACCTGCTGATGCCCACCACTGCCAAAGACTGTATCAATTTGGCATTCAAACAAAATAGGAAAAGGAACTGCAGTGGTGCTATAGAGATTAAGAATGTGCTTTTGGATTCCTCTGTGAGCCTGGATTTATAAATTTCAGCAATGACCAGAAATGTGTTTGGGCAATTAAAACTAATGTGCCAGCTGTCCCCATGCATTGGGAAGCCTGACTTGGCTATGAGGGCACATGCTTTGGTTAACTTCCCTTTGGTTTATTGCAAAGCACTCTACGTGTGGCTGCCTTTGAAGATGGTTTGGAAACTTCAGCTGGTGCAAAATGCTGAAGCCAGACTGTGGATTAGGTCTGGTTACTGTGATCACGTGACCCTTCTGGTACAATGGTCTCATTGGCAGCCAGTTTGTTTCTGAGCCTTACTTTAAATGCTGGTCCTTTGAACCTCTTTACTGTTTTAAGTGCAGGCTATCTAAAAGACTATTTCTCCCTACAACCCCTCCCCACAGTGGTGGGCATCAGCCGGTTCACACCAATTCGTGAGAACCGGTAGCAAAAATTCTGGCTGGCCCCACCCATCCAAGTTTTGAAATAAAGTAGTCCTAATTTGGGTGCAATGCAGGGCTTTCCCCCTGGCCACACCCACCATACCATGCCCACAGTGTGGTAGTAAAAATTTTTTGAGTCCACCACTGCTTCCCCATGTCTATTAAGATCCTCAGGGGAGAACCTTCTCTTATTCCCATCACTCCCTCAAGAACATCTATAGTAATAATAATAATTTCATGTCAGAGCTTACTCTGGGTTGAAAGGATTTTTAGGGGATGCTTGAATGAGGCTCCTTTCATGTCCCCAAATGCAGCTCTTGGGTATCGAAACCTGACCTTCCAGTCTTCAGCTCAGCACCTTAACCACTAAGCCACCGGGGGAGCTGCTCACATCTATAGTGAAGACCTGGGAGAAGGCTTTTTCTCTGGCTGTTCCCAGATTATGGAACTTCTTCCTTTGGGAGGTACAGTTGGTTCTTTTCCTTCCACAAGGAGGTGAAAACATACCACTTTAGAGAGGCTTTTGTGGAGCCAAGAAACAATTGCGATGGGGAGGTATTTTAAAATGTATTAAAAAATTAAAGTATGTAAACAACGTTTTAGTTTAGCCAGGTTGTCCTGCTATCGTAATAGAGTAGAACATACTGCCAGTGACTCAATGCTGAGTGTGAGGCGGTGGTTAACTAACCTGACAACTCTGAGGACTAACAGCCTTGGGTGCCAAAGTCCACAGGGAAGGGTGATGGTCCTCAAGTGGATTAAATCCCACTTGAATCCACGTTGATGGAGGGCAGCAGCTTCATCATCAATACTGCCCTGGGGCTGAGGAGGACTCTACATGTCAAAAGGGCTCAGGACCAGAAAGTGACTCGCAGAACTCGAACAGTGATACGGGGGTCACACTGTGACGTGGAAGGCATAAGAAAGGCCACTGCATTATATTCTCAGGACAGTCTTCATGGCTGATCGCCATGAGGATCATCTATATTTGGAATCAGATCCAGCACAAGAAGAAAAAGAAATAATGTTTTGAGCATGTATATGTTGTAGTTTTAAATCTTAATCGGTTTGTTTTAATAGTTAATTCTAAAAAAAAATGTATGCTGCTTTGGATCCCTGTTAGGAGAGAAATTAATTAATCAATCTATCAATCAAGGAAAGAAAGTCCATTAAACAAAGTTAATTAAATACATTTTGAACCAAAATTGTTTTTTTTTACCTAGGGCTGATTTACCAATGGGTCACAAAGGGTCGGACTCGACAGTGAGACTGAACAGCAAAAGATTTATTCAAGGTATTTCATCTTCTTGTTCACACAGTTAATCTGGGTAAACTCGGTAAACTATGTGAACATGTAGGAGCAATTTTAAGGCTACAAGAGGGACTGCAGTGGCTCAACTGGTTAGGACGCTGAACTTGCTGACTGTAAGCTCGGAGTTCGATTCCCAGGTACTGTATGATAAAGTGAGCTCCCGTCTCTTTCCCACCTCCTGCCAACCTAGCAGTTCAAAAGCAAGGTATTGCAAGTAAATAAATAGGGACCACTTTGGTGGGAAGGTAAACAGTGTTATGTGCACTCCGGTGCTGAGGCATACCTGCCACATGTCCACAGAAAAGTCTGCAGACACAGAAAGCACTACTCTTTGGCTATAAACAGAGATGAGCACTGAACCCTAAAGTCGGATACGACTGACTTTCGAGCAAGGGCAACCTATACCTTTACCTTACAAGAGTTCAAGAACAGAAGCGGTATTCTTCACAAAGCAACCTTATGATCTATGTACAACAACACAGTATGTACAGAGCAGGAAATGTCTTTTGATTTGAGGGACATGATGTTAAAGGAGAAATCAAAGGAAACATGTATTCCCTGTGATACATTATTTTCAATGATGGGATATTCCCAGGGATCAATGAACCAGCAATCAGACTTGCAAAATGAGCTGATGCTTACCTTCCAATGATCAGTCATAAAACAATGGAAGACAGAGGGGTGAGATTATGACAAGCAGATACTTTCTTCACTAGATAGTGTATCACAGAATACCTCATATACACTGTATATTGTGATTAATACCTTAGTGTTGAGCTCTTAAGACATTTATCATTTACCTAACGATTTAAAATGTTAATATGGTATGAAAATTTAACCTGTGGCTCATACAGGTATACTTTTCAAAGACTGATTAATAGCTCCCTGTGTTAAATAGCTTAGATGGCATTTATATTGTTTATGCAGTGCAGAAAGCAGAAAGGATCGATTTTAAAATCAGATACAGGTTCTCGCCATCTCTCATTTGAATCGCAAAACACAGGGAACATAAAACCAATGAAATCATCAGTTGTGAGACAGCTTTAATGATCATAAATTTGCCTGCTTGCCCTTGATTTTCAAATAAACTCTTCTCTCTCTTTCTCTTTTTATGTCATAATATATTACCATATTTATTCTGTCCAAAAGGAAACCTTATTTTCTAAAACATACACAGTAAGAAAAAGATTTGAACTGGACCAGCCACCAGTCTTCTGAAATGATGTCAGATCTACACTCATCATAACTCTATCTCTCGCAAGATGATGCACAATGGGAAATGCAAAGCTGTGCTCAGGAAACATCTGGACAACCTTTCAATTCTCAAGCAGGTCACTGGCCATTTTGAGAGTTGATGGAACTGAAAAATGTGAGAAGACAGACCCACCAATATTTAGCAGCTTAACAGCCAAGCTACAGAGGTGTCAAGAAGTATCTCCTTGCTGGCTTCTTTTACAGGGATTTGCTTCCAAATTGTAGCATGTGGTCATAGCGTTGAATGTTCCAGTGGAATGCATGATGCTGCATATCACATATCATAGGAAACAGCTCCCTACAAAACTAGTAGAAAATGCTCTTCTAAAGCCATCTAATGTTTTAATAATTTCTGTACACTCACAGAAAAGAAAGCTTCATTCTTCTAGGTGAAATAAGAGCTAAAATGTTTTAGCATTGTTTGATGTAGTACCATATGGTCCAGGGGTATGCAAACTTTTCGAGCTGTGGGCCAGTCACATGGTTGAGTGGCCCAGTCAAGTGGTTCCTCCTGCTGGAAGCAGAAGTAAAACATGCCCATGCATGTGCAAACACTGCCTTAAAACGCATCCACGACTGTTGTGAACGTGTTTATGACCACCACAGGCGCACTTATGGCAGTGTTTGCACATGTGCAGGGCACGTCCACATCTAGTAGCAGCGTGGGCCATATGATTTGATGCCATAGGCCAGGGCCAGCCCATGGGCCATAGTTTGGCCACCCCAATATAGTCCATGTCACTAACCAGTGAAAAAGGAGTTTAATGAGAAAAGCAAAAGATGTAGCAGATCTCCACAACTTGTGACACATAAAGCCTAACTGAGCATATCAGACATGTTATGATAGAGGACTTGCAGTCTTTGACCCAGCCCCCAACACCGGCTGGGTTGAAAAGGAGCCCCACGGGCCGGCGGGAGGCAGGACTTGCAACCTCTGACCCAGCTCCCAACACCGATTGGGTTGAAAGGGAGGCTCCACGACCTGGCGAGCTCCAGCTTGGCCTTGAGGGATGTGGACATACTGGGTAGGGTTGAGTTTGGGAGGTTGTTGTGTATTATTTATGAAGTATTTTTGAAGTGTTTTATAATGACTTGAACTGTGATTGCAGATACTTTGAAATGCCTTTTTTTTTTGTTATGCAGTATCTTGTAACTGTGGTACAGTAATACCTCGGAGAACGCTAGGACTTGGTTCCACAAGTCTTGGTGTTATCTGATTTTTAGTGTTATCTGATGCATGTTAAAATCCTATGGGATGGATCGGATAACGTTAAAGCTCCATAGAGATACATTGTAACCACACAGGCTTTAGCGGTTGTTATCCGATTCATCCCATAGGACCTTAACATTATTCGATCCAATTCTCCTCCCCAGATTGCTTAACGTTATGCGATTTTAGCATTATCCGAGGTAAACGTTATCCGAGGTATTACTGTATATTGTTTTTTGTTACTGTATACTTTGTATCTTTGTTAGCAGCCCTGAGTCGCTTGCCAAGTGGGGCGGCATACAAGTATAATAATAATAATAATAATAATAATAATAATAATAATAATAATAATAATAATAATAATAATAATAATAATAATAATAATAATAATAATAATAATAATAATAATAATAATAATCCATTAAGCAAAATTAACCTCCATTTCTGATTGGCTTGCTGGTTCTCACAGTGGTAAAAGCAGGGTTCAGTAAGAGAAACCACAAGCACCTGTCAGGATATACGGCTGATGGTCTATATTTGGCTTTGAGGGTTACAGAGTTTACCAGCCTAGCAGAAACAGAGGAAAATGTCTCACCATTATATGTATTTATATTCATAAAGCTTTATGAAGTACAGAGGTTCACTGCATCAGGAAGAGGGATATAAATCCTCACTTGCCTGAACCTGACAACTCTTCACCAGCAAGAAGAATAAGAAACTAGATGGCTAATTAGCTTAGAGCAATGTTTCCATACTTTTGGACTTCAATTCCCAGAAGCCTAAGTCAATTCCCTGGTCAGCACTGATTAGCCAATGTACTGACTTGGGTTTCTGGGAACTGAAATAAAAAAAAACCAAAGGTTGTGAAACACTGCCTTAGAGGCAACTATACCTGTGTGCAACCACAGTATCCTGTGCTTTTTAAATGAGAATAATAATCCAGAAACCACATTTTTCAAAAGCTGGAGCGATCTTGAAAGTCCTCACATATAAAAATGGCAGCACATTAAATAGTGGAAAATGAAAACCAGAAAGTTTAATATGTTCAACGTTCATAGTGTTGGAACTTACACGGCTCATGATTACCATCCCACAGATCAGTTATTATTCAGCGTTGCATCATGGCTGATTATCCATGCCAGTATCCAACGTTGGAAGGTGTACCTTAATTTTGACTGAACTCATGGACAAAGTGATTTCCTGCGATAACTGTGGCAAGCGTTCTGCAGGTTTTTTAAGAAGTTAGGCACTCCAGTCTGCAAGAAGAATGGCAAAACAATTAACCCTATCTAGACTATAGCTTATAAAGTAACTACCAATTTTCCATTGATAACATTATTTTTTATTATAGTCACACCACTATTTTAAAGGGGGGGGGGAGAAACTGCATAAATATATATATATTCCACCCGGTGGCTTAAAACAAGCATTGTATATATGGGATGGGTGGATAATAGATGGTTTTAAAACATCCTGATTAACCTGCCAATATGAGAGTCCCCTGGACAGCAAGGAGAACAAATAGGTCAATCTTAGAAGAAATCAAACCTGACTGCTCCTTAGAAGGTCAAATAGTGAAGATGAAGCTAAAGTACTTTGGACATCAAATGAGAAGAGAAGATTCACTTGAGAAAGCCTTGATGCTGGGAAGGGTGGAGGGCAAAAGAAAAAGGGGGCGGCCAAAAATGAGATGGCTAGATGGTATTGTAGAGACAATGGGCACAGAGCTGAGCAAGTTGAGGAGGATGGTGGAGTACAGAAGTGCCTGGCGGACAGTGGTCCATGGGGTCGCAAAAGGTCAGAATCGACTGTGCAAACTGAACAACAACAACAACATGCACCTCAAATTACCATTATCTCTTGTACTGCAGCAACCAACTACGGGCACTGACATCTTTCAAACTACATCATTTTATACAGCAAGCAACAATGGAACAATTGCACCAGAAGTCTCAGAGCACATAAACCAAAATATCACATTAATTTCTCAGATATTTGATGTCATGAAACGACATCTTTTTCCTAATGTTCTGAAAGCTTGGAGAGGATCTGGTTTAAACTAGGCCTCAAAAATCCTTTCTTCTCTCTGTCTCATAAGACTACATGTCACGAGACAGATTGTTTTTAGTTCAGTGTTTCCAGCACTCTTATCTGAGTTCCATGATGTTGTGACTATATGTTAGAGCACTGACTGTACACGTGTGTCAACAATCTTATGTTGTGAGAAAGTTTTCTCTGTTCCCTGATTGGTTAAAGGTACCCCATCTGACTGGAGAATCTCCATCTTGGAGAGGAGAGAGAGTAGTTCGTTTTTGGATGTCTGTGGGTTAACATCCATGCCTGGGGACTAATCCTTTTTCAAAATGGTTACCTAGGACTATTGCTCTGTTTGCTGGACTGTCTTATGCTACTGACCTATGCTTTATGAACCTGATCAATATACCTGATCAATAAACCTTTGTTTGCTTCCACAACGTCTCTTCATTGGACTAAAGGGTAAGAGCAGCAATGCATTCACACACAAGGCTCTGAATATGCTACCTATTAAACTTCCTTGCAGAAGAGAAGCAGCTTAGCTGCAATGCCGGCCAGCTCGCCCTCTGGGGGCTTTGGTTTAGGAGGTCCAGAGCAGAGGGGGCCGGCTGGTTCCGTGATAAATATTTCCTGATTTAAGTCTTTAAGGCCATGGGGGGGGGGGGAGTTTTCCTAGGTCTGTACCCACATCAACCAAACAAGACCTGAGTCACTCCCCAAACCATGAGCCTGTCATATTTGATTCCTGAAATGAGGCGGATCTTTCTCTCCAACTGAGTTGAGTGTTCTCCCTTCTCAGTGCTCCACAGACTCTCGATGCAGGTTCAATTCTGTATACTCTCCCTCTTACCTCCAACTTCAGTAACTCTTCCATGTAGCCAACTATATGTGGCTGTTTCACTCTTGGGTTCCATCCTGTCAACTGACTGGCTAATTTGTTGTCCACCCTCCTTACCCCAACTGCTTTAGAGCTGACAGACCACAGGTCTCCTAATAAATCTTCTGAATCCATGTCTTCAGAATGACCAGTCTATCACCGCTGCAAATCAAAGCTATTCAATCCATGGTAAAAGCAAATAGCTACAGTAATAGCCTGGTTAGTGCTAATGATACATTCCTGGAGCATGTAGTACCAGGAAACACAATGGTCTTCTTCTTTCATGTCCTGATCAAACCCTGGACTGCCAAAATGAAGCTACTTTCTTGGCTTGTCATTGGCCAAACTTAAGTCCTCATCGGTACATGTTTCTGGCAGCAATCAGCAGACTAGTAAATGAGCTTGATTCTGTATCTCTCCACATTCACAAAGCATGTTGTTGTCAGCCCTAACTTGAGCATGTTGGTTCTTACATTTAGGGACTCCAACCCTCAGCCTAGTCAGGGTTCTCCAAGTGATATAGGGGAAGTTGAGTTCCTCATTCATATCCTCCTTTAATGTTATTCCTTTCCCAGTGAACTCCTTCCTCCATCTTTTTTTGGTTCTGCTCTTGTTTACTCTCAAGAATGTTCGTTCTTGCCAAACACAATGGTAAAATGGGATCTTATAACATTGTGCTTTATTGGACAGGTGAAAACACAAATGAAAATTTGATCTGGTTCCAAGACAATGTCACTAAAGAGGAGCAAGAGAAAAAGGGAAGAAAAAATGGGAAGACAATGTGAAAGAGAGTGTTGTGTGTGAGGGAGAAAGGGGGAAGAGAAAAGGAAAGAGAGAGAAGGAGTCCTTGCAGCTGCCCCATACATTCAATGCCTTTGCCTTACTGTGTGGTGAAAGACTGACAAGTGAAGATAATCTGTGGGAGAGCTCCTGACTGACTGAGGGTTTGTTTGTTTGCTTGCTTGCTTGCCTGCCTACCTGCATGTCTGTTCTTGTAGAGAGCATGTGTGTTCCTATTTGGGGGAATGTGTGTGCAAAGGAGCTGGGGGAGGGGGGAGAAGTAAAGAGAAAGAAGACACTTTGGCCACACCAAAGAATCAATGTTTAAATAAGGGCTCAGCTAGGCAGTCATACTGAATCAGGCAGGATTTTGCTAAATAGGGTCACTTGAAGTCAGTTAAGGACGGCCAGATCTTCAGTTCCACATCTGAGGAATGGGTCATTTGGGGTCAAGAAATCACACCCTACCTCAAATGACTCCATTTATCACAATCAAAGCAGCTTTAATGGTCTTGAGAAATGGGAAACTTTCCCTTTAAATCTTCTTTGCCGCTCACTCTTGTAAGGGAAAGGAGGGGAAGTTTTGTATTTTTAATATTGTTATTTTTAATATTGTTAACTGAGAATCAGGAATGTTTTGACATGGCTTTTTAAAAAAACTTTTCAAAGCATTGCTGGCACATTGGCCGTCATTAAAAAGAAATGCAAAACTTCTCTCCAAAAGAGAGCCAAGCAGAAATTTCCGATTCAATCTTTTCTCCATAGGGCCAGCCAGCTAATCACTTTGGTTCAATCCCAGTGATCTTACATTTACAATGCCCAGTGACTGGCAGAAGAAGTGAACCTGCCTGTCTCCAGAGTAGACCAAACAGTGGGACAAATGCCTGTGTAGCATGACACTAACTTTTTAAAAGGTGGTGGACAGTGTGTTCTAACAAAATAATGCTAAACAATTATAGTATGGCAAAAAGAGTATGGAAAAAAGCACGAATGAGGAGGAGAGGCAGAGAACAGCCGTTGAAGTGCCTGCCATCAGTGCTTGGCAGGCTTCCAACTAACAGATGCTCTTAGATGAAGAAGTGTTTGTTCCATTACTAAAGGTGAGTCTCTGAGTTACTCAACAAATTGAGATGGCAAAGGGGAGAAATAAACAACTTGAAAGGGCAAAGGAATACTAGACAAAACCATATGCAATTATATTAAGGACTGTTGGCTGGGTAGGTTTAAATTATACCAGAAGTGTTTCAATGCATCTTACATGGTCTGAGTAATTCATTACCAGAAAGTGGCAATTAAGCATGGAAGGCATGGAAAAGACAGGTCAAGGAATGGGACAGGCAAATCGGCACAATAAACAGCATGGTTCTACTAATGGCTTTTCATGGTTAAAAGGTCTTGGAATCACTTCAACAAGGGAATATAATCATAATAAAGAGGTTGGGACATATGTTCTGAAGCTTGCCTTTTCTCTTCATTAATTTATTTGTTCGCCTGGTTCTCCCAAGAGGAACTCATCTTAGTTGAATCTTTGATTTAAAAAACAAACAACTGAATTGATTCTGTAGATTCCAAAACTCTGCTTACCTTAGATGCCCAGTTGTAAAGCCATGAAGGAAGCTTGCCACCAGGATCATCAAAATAGTACATGTAAACTTTGAAATTAGAAAAAGATTTAAAAGTCATCAAACTAAAATAGATCTGTCACCCCCCCCCCCCCCGACAAGTACATTCTAGTCAAACTAAGACATTTTCAGAATCAGTGTTCCTTTTGCTACCAAGCAAAAGACACCTTTCTAGTGTAAGAAAAAGAACGGGTTACTTAATTGTATAACTTTGGTTCTTCGAGTTACGTCTGTGAAATTCATGTTTGGGTTTGCGCCTGTGCGCCTGTGTAGAACTCCAATTTGGATTATGCCAGAGCTTTGAAGGAACAAAGGGGGGCAAATTCATTAGAGGAGGACCCGCTCACCCCCTTATAACCTTGGCACCAGCCTTTTCCCCACCTCAGTCTATTACAAGCTAATGCCAGGTTAACTCACAGACGTGAGAGAGGGGAGGCTGTTCCAAAATGTCAGAGGCAGAGTCCTCTGGTAGCTTGTCTTGGGTGACAGACAAAATAGTGTCACTCTCAGAAGTGACAGATTTGACAGGCGAGGATTTAGGTAGAGATACTGATGGGGCAGCAGTCTTAGCTGGGGCAAGTTTTTGTTGTTGCTGCTGCTGATTTTTGTTAACTTTCTTATCCCCTTCAGCTGATGGATCATCTTTATTCTTTCGTTTCTTTCCCTCCTTCTTCAGTGGGTTTGAACGGGGTGAAGACCCGGATACAGTTCTATCACTCTCAGGGAGAGGAAAAGCCTTCAGAAAATTGTTGGTGAAGTTATCCATTACTGCTCCTGCTGCAAGAGATTGTTCACAGAGGTGGGAGCGAAGCCTTGAATTGCGATTTTTCAGAGTGGATTTTGTAAATCTTTTACGGAAAACGCAGGCTTAAACCCGGTGCGATTCACCAAGGAAGAAGAGGCAACGGTCGTGGCCGTCCGTCAAAGGGATTTTGGTGGAACAAATGGAACAAGCTTTAAAGAGACCCGCAGAGGCCATAAAACAATTAAAGATTTAGGTAAGAGTAATTTGACGAAGGAGAAATAGCTCTGGTAACCGACATGGAAGTCACTACCGCAGCGGAAAGAAAAAGACTGAGGCAAGAAAAGGCTGGCACCAAGGTTATAAGGGGGTGGGTCGGGCCTCCTGTAACAAATTTGCCCTCCTTTTTTCCTTCAAAGCTCTGGCATAATCCAAATTGGGAGTTCGGCACAGGCGCAAACCCAAACGTGTGATTTCACAGACGTCTCGAAGAAGAACAAAAATTATTAGTCAAACGTGTTGTGTAACACTTATATACAATTCAATGAGCAAGGCTGGGTGATAGTGTGATAAAGGCCTCAAGAGGAATTACAGCTGTACTTCTGTTACTTGTGTTACTATGCAACAGAGCAAAACAACATTCTACAAGGTAATTCTATAAAAGGGGAACCCAAACAAAAAAACATAACACCCAAACAAAAAAAACATAACATTGAAACTTCAGATCAGCACCAAATTTTGTATAGATGTAGCAGCTCTTCCTCTGTGTCAGATTTTGGGAAATTTGATTAACATGTTTTAGTATTATGATTTTTAAATGTAAGACTGAGATAAACCCATGCAGAAACAAATGACCTTCATGTCTCCATTTAAAACAAATCAAAGAAGCTGAAAAGACCAGTCTTGTTTATCTTGAATGAGATTGGTTGGTCTCATCTGCCTTTTAAAAGAAATAAGAAGGAATTCTGGGTGCACAGGCTGCATAAAGATGCCTCTCAAAAGGGTAAAACTGTGACTTTTACAAACTACAGTGTAGCAGTTTACCAGAAGGAATATTCCAAAGGATTACTACATTGTTGCAAGTTTGCTGAGCAGGAAAAAGAATGCCAAGCTTGCAAAGCAATCACACTTATATACCACCCCATAGTGCTTAGTGCACTTTCTGGGTGTTTCACAAGTTAATTAGCATTTTACATAGCTTTACATAGCTAGTCCTGTCTAGTTTTTCCTTAAACAGTATCAACAAGAATAGCATAAAGCAGTTAATATATCTTTTCCAACAGAGAACAGGTTAGAAGGAACCTGACAAAATGGGAGGAGGGCATGAAACCTGCTCTTTTCATCATTTAAAGCAGGGATGCCCAAACGATGGCTTGTGGGCCGGGTCCAACCCATGGGACCAATTCATCTGGCCTGTGAACCAGATTGCCACCATCGCTGGAAGTGCCTCATCGCCATCAGAAGTGCAGAAATCACTGCAAAACATGCCAAAAATGCACTGGAAATTTCAAAAACGGCGTGAAAATGTTCTGACTTTGCTCCCTCCTTCATTGGAAGCAGTGAGGGTGGGAAAAAAAGTCTGAAAACATGTGCTGAATTCACATGCCACTGCCGGGAGGAACCATGTGACCTGCCCACTCAGCTGTCTGAGGGGATGTGGTCAGGCCCCTGATGGGAAAAGTTTGGGCACCCCTGAATTAAAGTACAGAATCTGCATAAGACATCAATTTGGAAAATTATTGTCGAATCCCTGATTAGCAGTATGAATGCTCCAATTCTTACACAGTAAAAGCCCCACCAGATTAGTTGAAAAAAGCCTTCCTACTCCAACATTCTGTTTCCTGTAGTCAATCAGTAACTCACATACAGTACTTATTTCTACCCATGATCTTAAGATGTGCTTTTTAAGGCAATACAAAGCCTTATCTTTTTCAGTGAAATAAGATTTAGGTTCCTATCTGTAACTTTTATAGCTAAAAACCTGTAATTGAAATATATTTGTCTGACTTAATTATTTGACTTAGCATAAACTCAGTCTTCTGTTATTTTTAAGTAAATGTACCAACAACCTTACTTATTGCTCAAAGAATGTATTTAGAGGTCAAATAAGCACATATTTTTAAATAATGTCTGGGGGTTTATGCATAAAAGCAATGCAGATGAATAAAATTTGTAAAATTAAACAAGCTAATGCTATCTGGAAACATCTTGTTCTATTACTTTACCTTGGAAATGGAAACAGTAATTAATTATTATCCTCTAAGACAGATAGGGCAAATATGGAAACTACATTTTTGTTCAGGATACCAGACTGATTAGATTAGATTAAATACTGCACTTATACCTTGATGCCCAGATGAATTTTGATATTATTATCTTGAACACTTTATTCATACTGGGATGTAACCCTTTCAGGGAGTGTTCTGTGGAAGTTTTATTTGAGTGTCATATTTTTGTGACAAAATATTTCCATTGTTATTTCCTGACTCTCTCATGAATCCGCTTCAAGGGCTAACGCTGGATTCTCTATGGAGGTTCAACAACTTTAGAGATTCCAAAGCAGGGGCAAACTACTTGTCAATTTCTCTGAGCCTATGCAAATGTTTACTTCCTAGTGGAAGATATACAGTCTGCTTGATAACACTGCACAACAACGATTTTGCTACTGGTGATAACACATGTGATTTACATGATATTGAGTGTGCTGATTCCAAATCTGAACTCAGAATTTGCCTATCACATACAGATTTTAAGGCATGCTATAGCTGTTCAGATGGTCGATAATTGGATAATGTATTTTTACATGGACCATTATAACAGTTGCAGCTACCGCTATGCCTGCTGCCTCCTCAGCTGAATCACGTCCCCTAGTGGCATGCATGTTCCAGCAGCAGCAGCTGGGAATGTTTGGGCAAGTATTTGTATTTTGGATTTGTATGCCGCTCTATTTGCCAGTGAGCTGACATCAGAAATAGGTATATAAAGCAAGATGGACCAAGGGCTTGTCTCCAGTGCGAAACCATCTTATTGAACAGTACAGTTAGGCCATAGTGAGTCTGTTTTGAGCTAAAGATGAGTAGGCGCAGTTGTGTTAATAAAACAGACAATTTTTGCTACATTTGTGACAAATATACCCTGCGTGATCAATGCAAGAACCTAACCAAGTGGGTGAAATTTGCTAACACAAGATCCTGATTCCCAGGCAAAATCAGACTTCAGATTTGGATTCAGTACACTTAATCTAGTATTGGACACATGGATTAGACCAAGTAGCAGACAATATTTATTTTTTTGTGATTACAAATACTGTATGTCTCATTTACTTTCCATTTTACTATGCTGGCCACTCTCATTATATTCATACCATTTGTCAACATTACTGGCTTTGGTCTATCTTTGCCTGTTTCATACATCTCTAAGAACTAATTTACTTCCATGTTTTCTACACTAAAAAAAGAAAAGGCTGAAATACTTAAATCTTTCCCCATAAGACAGTTTGATTATCCAAGTTGCTTTTTTTGTACCTTCAGTAGCTCTACAGCATATTTCTTAGTGATGGCCAGAACTTTGCATAATTTTTCAACATAGAAATGTTGTTTTAAAGCAGTCATATGTTTTCTTTCAGCTATCCATCAAAACCTCAAATGCCATTTTCAAGACCACTAGCTCGGACAATGCTGACATGATCCGATTTGAAACTAGGGTTTTAATGGAGACAGGATTTACCAAAGCAACAAACTGGCAAATTATGGGACTGGGAGATAGAACTTCCTCTTTATCTCCATGCTGTTCCCACACAACTTCTTTTCACCCTCTGAAAAGCATTGAGCTGTACCTTTGCACCATAATGGAGGCAGTCTTTGTCACAACTCATCCCCCCTCCCCCAGGGAATGGCATGGACATAAAAGGTTGTTGTAGCTACTGTCCTTTGATGATTCCCAGTACCATAATTCTGCCAGGGCAGCTACTAGGATTTCATTTCCCCCAAATAATCCAATCCCTAGATTATAATCACCAGTATAAGTCACTTTTGCCATTTAATACACATTCTTCAATTCTTAGAGATATTTTTGAAAGTCTTCACAACTTATTTTTGCTTCAATCATGTTGGATAATTTGGTTATGAACAAGACTGAAAGGGCTTATCACAATAGTTTTCAGAATAAACCCTCTGATTATATCTGTTTAGTGCAAGAATCAAGCCTGAATTGGGTATTCCTATAAAATTATTTATTAATTTCTTACCTCTAGTTCCTTTCTTGCCATCGCTTTCAAAGCCTACACTTTGTTTATAAATCTTGACTCGGACAATCCCAGACTTTTCTGGAAATTTACTGGTAGACACACTTTTAGACAATATAACATAGACCTTCCTCCCATCAACATCAATATCTCGACGCTCACGAGTAAAAACATACTATACTGAAGTTGAAGAACTAAACAATGTTTTAAAATATTGTGTATATTGTGGAAACAAAATATGTACTAATACAAATACAGGTTTCAATAAGCCAAAAGCAAGAAATTGACATATTTACAAGTGGAAAGAATGCATTTTATTTTGGAAAGAGCATAATAACTAGTTTACTGTAGGGATTAGAGCAGGAGTTCTCAACTTTTACATGTCACGGGCTGGAGCACACACCGTCAGACAGTGAGCGGGCCAGACATGTGGGTTCCCCTTGCCGTAAACACTGCCGTAAACCATGATGGGCACATTTGTGCATGCACATTTACGGCTGTCATAAATGCAACCATTTCCACTTCCGGGGTTGTCACTGTAGGCCAGATGATTTGCCACTGCATGCCAAGGGCAGTCAGTGGGCCATAGGTTGCAAACCCCTGGATGAGAGCATTGCTACGGAACGTAGGACAGCTGAGGTTTAGCTCTCAATGAGCCATACAATTAAACGGTTGACCTTGTGCTAGTCACTGTCATAGCCTGCCTACCTGAAAGGCTTGTCTTTGTGAGGAAGAAATTGGGAGGATAGCCAGGCGTATTACCTTGAGGACAAAGTGGGAAAGGCAGGATAGAAATAGAACAAAGAGAGGGAAAAGAGGAAATACAGTTCACAAGAATATACATTAGCATGCTATGTTTTATTTTCTTTCAAAAGTATGTACATCCCTCAAAGTTTTAGAAGTATGCTGGAAATAACTAAGAACCAGAATCCACAGCTACAAGTGTTTAAAAGAAAAACTCCAAGCAAAACCTTGAAGGATACATCTCTATTCGTCAAAGGAAAAGGGAACTTCACTTCCCAGTAGATAGCTGGTCTGCCCTCGTGTACTTTTTCAGACATGTCTACAAATTAGAGAGGAAATATATTAGATGCATACTGTGTTTTATTTATACTGAACTTGCATGTCAGATGTAAAGTTTATCAAGGAACTGGTGCCTTAAAGGTATTACAGAAGATTCAAAAACAAACCATAACCATGTGCATTTTTAGGCCCCGGCAAAGATCAGAGCACGCTCAGGTTCAAAATCCTGGGGATCCCCTCAAAGTGAGCATTTGTCATTAAAACACAAAGTCAAATTCTGAGGCTGTAATTGCAGAAAGGAACAGGAAATGTAGGCAAGGTTTTTAAAATCTGAGATACATTGTTCACTAAGGTGCAAGTCTGAGCTTAGAATAATAAAGGCACATAGTACAGGACTGGTCCTCGGAAAATACCTAGCTGTTGAGGCTGGCTACTAAAATAAGACCAAACGATGCCATCGCAGCAAAGAACTTAGTCATTTAGGTCTGCATTAGAAACAAGTTCCAGGCATGCAGGAGGCATGGTCCTGGAGCATGAATCCAATGCGGGTTTAATTTAAAACACATTACACACATATTATTGAACATGTTATAGGACAGTGGTGGTGAACCTATGGCAGTGATGGCTAACCTTGACACTCCAGCTGTTGAGGAACTTCAATTCCTAGAAGCCCTAGTCAGCAGGAGTGTTGACTTGGGCTTCTAGTAATTGAAGTCCAAGAACAGCTGGAGTGCCATGGTTAGCCACCAGGGACCTATGGCATGCATGCCAGAGGGAGCACTCAGAGCCCTTTCTGTGGGCGTGCATGCTGTGTTGCCCCCAGCACATAGTTCATCCTACCCCTCTGCCCAGCAGCCCAATGTGAGTGCTTCCTCCCTCCCCCAGTACAAAGCTTGCCTCACCCCTCTGTCCAGCAGCCCAATGGGAGCATTCCCTCCCACAGCACAAAGTTTGCTCCAACCCTCTGTCTAGTAGCCCAAAGGGAGTGTTTCCTCCCTCCCTTGTCTGAGGATGCAGCACAGACAGCAGTTTGGTCACTCAGTCTCTAAAAGGTTCACCATCACTGCTATAGGAGGTAAGCGGTTGTACGTAAAAACAGCAGCTCTGCTTCTTCTTCTTCTTCTTTTATCTCCTCTAGTTATCAAAAGTAAAATTAGAATGCAAGGTAGGGGAATGCAAAGGAAAGGGACAAGAAGTGGAACTCATGTTTTTCATGGCAAAACATGTCTTTCCTAATGTGTTGTTTTGCCAATGCTGAGATGGCCCAATTAGATTTGCTGAGCAGAGCATTATCTGGGGATGCTTCAGCATCTGTAAGCACAGCTCCCTCACTTTGTGTCTTTACTCTACATGTGCTTTTTTCAAATAATGGGGAAATGGCTGCCAAGAGGGCTATTACAGCCAAAATACATTCAGAAATGTTACTTGTGAACTGATAGAACAGGGGTGTCCAAACTTTTCCTGCCAGTCATGGGGTTCCTCCTGGCCATGGCATGTATTTGCCACATTTTTGCCACATTTCAGCATGTTTTCCATGCTATTTCAGTGCTTCTGGCAGCAGTGTACTTCTGGCAGCGACGGCACACTTTCAGTGGGCGGCTTACAAGATTAATACAAAACTACAGAGTGACAAGACAAAAACAGCAGGAGGGGAAAAGCTCATGAATGTTCGAATGTTCAAGTACCCAAATGGTCGGAGCAGCGGAAACGGCTGACCACACAATGACGTCCTGAGGGCCAGACCCAACCCATAGGCCATAGTTTGAACACCCGTTATAGAAGGACCAAATAAAAATTGTTATATTTTGATATCTTCTTAGGGATATTTTACATATACAGTAGTGTGAAGTATCTGATAGGGGGAAAGTTTACTTCCTAACATGCCAATAGGAATGGACAGAATATCAAAATTTCCACCAGAGGTCACTGAAGTATTAACTTGCTATCTGTTAATATCCTAGTGAACATACATAATGTACATACATACATACATACAGTACATACAAAAGCTATAGCCTATCACACGATAAAAAAATTTCACTTTAAGGTCACCCCATTATTGATTATTCTTCTTCTGTTTAGCACATTGTTTTTCTAAAAGTATGAGAAGAGACTAAGGACAGTGAGTGGCTGCCTGGTTCATATGCCACTGAAATGTGTTCATCCTACTGCCAACTCTGACTAATATATGATCCCTGGTGCGTCTTGTACAAAGCCATTTTTCATTCAAGAGAGTATTTTTAATTGACAAAATTTTTTTCAAAACTTTAAAAATCAGGGACACTTGGTCACTCAAGTATTGTCTATTGGGGTTCAAAAAGAGATAAAAATATGGGTCAATAAGGGGCAATATTTGGTGATCTGCTCTCACACTGGGTTGGTTAAACTCTACTCTTCTACTGGTAACCTTCTGCCCTCTATAAAGTTATCCTCCCCAATCTTTGGGGAGAGCAATATCAATGACATACATGGAGATGCAACAAGAAAGATATTTCATTCCCCCACTCCTGCCAAGTCATGCAAGATTGAGACATTTGTACTAGAATCCTGCCCCACTGGGCTTAAATTACTAAAGTTGCTGGAATACTTTGCCTCTTCAGTTTATCATACTGAAAATCATGAAAATGCTTCTGTTAGAGAAAGTATATATTTACTAGGTTTTTAAAATAATGTATTTAGTAAGCTACGTACTCTTTCTGATAATTTGTTATTATTTTGTTGTTGTTTTTGTGTCGCACTGTCGAGGCTGACTCTTTGCGACCTCATGGACCACAAGTGTCAAGTGCCTCTGTCGTCCAATTTGTTAAATACTACTTTTAATATAGTATTACAGTACTGTATTTAATATTGTTAGCCAACTCAGCCTCAACCCTGAAAAATGTGTTGCTTCCTATATTATATATACAAGAAAGAAACAAAGCTGCTCTAGAAACACCAGTATTCATCTGTTCAAAATGTGTATTTAAACTACCATGGGCACCTAATGAACATTGAAGAACTAGAAAATACAGATGTGAGCATGATTTTATGGTATTAATAATCTGAAACAGAGCAAATCTATTTTCCTTCCTTGACTTGCTCTTCTCATATGTCAAAAGAGGCATTCAGAATCATTTGCAAAAGTAGGCATTTATATATTTTTAAAATCTTTGTCATGAAGTTTTTCTTTTCTAAACCTTCATGTCCGTGTCATGATTGTAGTGGTGCTGTGTGTCTTTTCTCATTAATTTCACACAACAATTTAAAGCCACGGGAAATAACTTTGTTCATGTATTTTAAGTCGGGGTGGGCACCTGTGGTTCTGCAAATGAGTTTTGGACATCAACTCTCATGATCTCCCCCACCTAATGATGGGCAGTAACAGGTTAGCACCAGTTCGCCAGTAACTTTTCCCCGTGTCCCGTAGAACCGGTAGCGGTTTTTTGGGGAACCACCTTGGGGGCTTACCTTTTCACTAGTTCCCTCACTGCGCATGTGTGCCAAGCACTTGTTGTGCATGCATGCCTACAGCGCTTGGTGTGCATGTGCGGCCTCCTTGCTGTCCTCCCAAGCGGGGAGGAGGAAGAGAAGCTGCTAGCCTAAAGCTCCCTATAGCCTGCTCCCCAGGGTAAGTGACTCACCTTTGGGTGTGGTCTGTGTGTGTGTGTATTTTGATGTGTATTTAATGTGTACAGTAATACCCCGGATAACGATTGCATCGGATAACGCTAGAATCGGATAACGATGCAAGTTTTTTGGAAAAAATTTGCATCGGATAATAATTCTGGATAATGATTCTTAGCATTATCCGAGGCAATGGTCTGCAAGTGTGGGGTGGTTTGGGTAGAACTACCCAATCCACCCCCCACCCACAGCGGTCTCTGCGACTGCAGTAGGGTCAGGGAAAAGCACGCGCCTTTCCCCCGACCCTACTGCAGTCGCAGAGACTGCTTGTGTCTCTATTCCTCCCTGTATTTAAACTACAGGGAGGGGGAAAGAGAGAGACGTGATTGGTTCTCTAGAGACGCGCCTTTCCCCAACCCTACTGCAGTCGCAGAGACCGCTGTGGGTGGGGGGTGGCTTTAAAGGCAGGGAGGAAAAGAAAGAGATCCAGTTGGGTCTCTTTCTTTCCCTGTCTGCCTTTAAAGCAGTTTGTCCCTGAAGTCAGGGATTTTTTTTTAGCGTTGTTCGATGCATGCACATCATACAATGCCACATCATACAATGCAGATACTTTACAAATATGTACTACAAAGCAGAAACAATAGATCAAACATTTTAAAAACTTAACATAAAATAACTGAAACATATAATGCCGTAAACAAACAATATCTCTATTAACCAAGCAATCTGGTACAGATTAGACAAGAGAGTACCAATACCAGGTTTCCTAATGCCTGGATTAAATACCATTATAGAAAAAAATTACTTCTGGCTAAGACATCTGTGCTCCCACAAACCAAACCAAGAATGATGATCAAGAATAAAAAATAGTTGATTTTAGACACAAAATCAGTACAGTATTGAGTAACTGCCATTTTGGCCAGCACCCTACTGGATAAACTTGGAGCAGAGATGTAATCAAGGAAACCTGCCAGATCAGGAAAAACAGTAAGGCAATTTCCCTTATACAGTAGTACCTCTCTTAAAGAGCATAATGTGTTCCACAGGATTGCTTTTTAAGCGGGTTTGCTCTTTAAGCGAAACACCATTGTAAGTGACCAATGGTGACTTCTCGGGGGGGAGGGATTGCAAACCCCAATTTATTTAAGCGAATTTTTGGTCGGTTTTATGTGTTAAGCAAAGCAAACATTCAGAAAAAATTCTGCTCTTTAAGCGAGGTGCTCTTTATGCAAGGTTTGACTGTACTGTACTCTGCATTAGACAACAGAACACGGGTCAGTTTCTTATCCAAATAAGGCATCAGATGGTATTAAACAGAAAGAAATGGCCTGACAACTTTCCAGAAGAATTCCACAAACCCTGCATGCAATTTTCAAAAAGTACTCTATACGTTGGAAAGAATCACCATGTCAGAATCAACCTGAGATGATGATGGTGGTGGTGGTGGTGGTGATGATGGTTGTTGTTGTTGCTGTTGTTACTACCACGACTATGGCCACAATAATAATAATAATAATAATAATAATAATAATAATAATAATAATAATAATAATAATAATAATAATAATAATAATAATAATAATAATAATAATAATAATAATAATAATAATAATAATAATAATAATAATAATAATAATAATAATACTTTGAGAAAGAAATATTCACTTAGTGCATTTTTCTTATTCATATGGTACTACCTAACAAATCATAAAATTTAAGTCAGGGGAGAATGAGAAGAAAAAATGAGTGATAAAATGACATCATAATTTTTCAAATTACATGTTCAAGTTACTACTAACCTTTAACAAATGGGTCCCATTTTGATCTGTAATTTACATCCATGTAGACATCAGCACAGAGATCTGGGGAACAGTCATGAAGAATACCAAAGAGTTTATACTCATAGAGTCCAGATTTCTGCGGGAAGAGAGAGAGAAGATACTCAAAGGGAGAAAAAGGAGTACTGTATCAGAATTTCCTGACCCCAAAATTCTAATGTTTTCACCATTGCCAACTACAGAAACACAATACAGTACTGTAATTTAAAATCTAATACAAAGCATTTCTCTGTGACAATGACAAAATGACATTAAACAATGGCTTGAGCAGAATTTAAACTACCACACCACCACAGGTATTCTGTCCATACTGTGCGTAACTGTGATTAAATCTAATCTTGCATTTTTCTACTGAAATATTTAACATAGCTTTATGAGTATGAACTTTTCTTCCCATTAAACATCACTTCATCTTTCAGTGCCATCAACTAGGCTCTTTATGAACTGAACAGAAAAAGATTACGACATCGCTCAAAAAGCATTTTAATGTCATTAAATGTTTTCCCCCTTTGTTACAATACGGGGGGGGGGTTTAAGTCTTGTAATTAAGGTACACATCCACCCAACTCTAAGATTCCCCCCCCCCTCAAGATACATTCAATTTCCCATTTGATTCTTGAAATGTATATCCTTCATAAACTCCTGTAAACTCTCCTATATTAAACAATTCCCCTGTACTTAAAGAACTATCCCTTATTACAGAACATCACAGGAACGGGGGTCGACTCTGCAATTAACCACAGCCAAGGTGCTAATTGGTTTGCTGGACTGTAAGCCACCTAGAGTCCGGTTTACCTGAGTAGGCTGGGGTATAAATTTGAAATGAAATGAAAAATCTGTCCCTTCAGAAGTATGCAAAGCTATTTTCCAGTACAGTATTAAAATAGCATGAATACAAAACAAATAAGACGTTAATTTTGTTACAATCACTCAAGAAGGCTTTCTTTAAAAGGCTGCAAGTCAAATAGAACCATACCCTATGCAAATCAGAGTAAGTGGCATTTAAAAACAAAAAGAAGCCAAAGAATTGAGCCTTGCTCTGTTTTGTTTCTTCCCAATCAAGGAATTAAAACAAGAACTCATCGTTCACATTGGTCTTAAAAGTAGTATAATACACAGTGAATTTCTGAAACCATGAACAGATTCGCTCTACTTAGAGATTGCTACCATGACATAGATTTCTTCCTCAGTGGCCTGTAATAAGGTTGGATATCTATATGGCATGCATCAATGTTCTTTACCTTTCCTTTATTTTGATGGTTTTAGGGTTTTTCATTTATAATTCTCTTTTTTCCAGAGATATGTTTGAGAACAGCCTAACAATGGCCATTTTACAAATACCTGTAGCTTACAGACCTATTCTGTATGAATTAAACAGGATTCCCCAACCTTTGGGTTTTGGACTTTAATTCCCAGAAGCCCAAGTCATCACATTGGATGATCAGTGCTTTGGGGAATTGACTTAGGCTTCTGGGAATTGAAGTCCAAAACCCAAAGATTGGGAAACCCTGAGTTAAGATACAATATGAAATCCGGCTGATTTTTCGTTGTGCAGCTCCAGATGAACAAAGAGAATGATGTAGTCATCATCAGTAAATCACAGCTAATTGAAGGCAAAAGGTCCTGATAAAAGATGATTTCAAAGAGTATCCATCTGGCACATAATGCAATGACATTACAAGCATCCTGAAATTGCTAAAGGAAGTCTTTAATTGGTGATGATTTGCTGACGACGACATCATCATCATTGCACAAGTAAATTTCAGCCAACATGAGCAGCCATATGGTCATAGCATAAATATTAATTATCCACGATAAGTTACATGCCCCCTTCATCTGAATAACATTTTTATATTACGCATAAATTTACATCAGTGGAGGATGTGTGTACTTATCTACACCCATAAGCATTTTATAGTAAAAACTAGGCATTTGTCTCTTACCAAATTTTTGGAATAAGGCTCTCTACTAGCTCTCAGATTACCAGTTGCCCCAGCACATTCACCAGTAGGAAGAAATGTGGGTCATTACTTAAAAGCTGTGAATAATTTTAAAAAAAATATTACGCTTCTGTGAGAGTTCTAATTTGTTCCAGACCAACAGAATTTTGGCCCATGTACACTCTCACAATGATGTTTGCGACTTGCATTATAGACTTGGAAAGGAAATGTCAACTGTCTGGATGATTTGGCCACTGATAGGCAACTAAAACAAAGAAGTGTTTAGCGTTAGCCAAGAGCCTTGCCATTTAAGTGGCAGCTCTCTCCAGTGATGTCTATTTTCCCAATGTGAAAACAGGATCTGAGGCCAGTAAAGGATAACAGAGGTTTCTGGCAAAAGCAGAAATTATGGCAGCGGGAAGCAATACTTTGTGATTCAAAAACTGAGATCACAAAAATGTGTTACCCTACCCGCAATGCTGCTACAATGAACACACTATTCTGCTGTTGTTTTAGGCGGTATTTCTCATCCTCACTTGTCATGCTGGCTCAAGAAAGAAATCTGCTGTAGCCCAAAATATCTAGAAGGCACCAGATCAAGGAAGGGTGAAAGAATGTACAACTATCAGGGAAGAAGGGACGTTCAAAGTCTGAATATGAGCCAAGAGAGACTATTACGTATAAAGGCCTGATTAATATTACCATTCAAGCGTTTGTGTACAACAGTCCTTCCCAGTCTTTGGTTTTTGGACTTCAATTCCCAGAAGCCTAAGTCAATTCCCCAAAGCACTGATCAGCCAATGTACTGATTTAGGCTTCTGGGAACTGGAGTCCCTCTTTGGGGCCTGGGGCCTGTGTTGGGAAACATTGGTGTAGCATATTAGTTCAAAATACATTTCATTGTTCTTTATAAGCAGAGCAAGAGTTTCAGAGCAGCAGCATATGGCTCAGAATACAAATGTGTATTACTAGTTTGCTGTCTAAAAATTTCATCAGCATCATTAAGTATTGCCCTCAGCAGATGTGTATAACAATTCCAACACTGTCCTTTGCACTCAACTCTATGCCCATCCTGCTCTAAATTGTAGCCATTTCCACATCCACTTTGTGTAACTGGTACAGCAACAAAGATTAGACGATTTGATGGCAAATACACTTCTTAGTAAGGAAGGATAATACAGTATGCTAAACATTTTATTTTGGCATTCACCCCTAAGCCTGCTCATGGCAACAGAAAGACTCCAATTTATTCTACAATCAGGTGGGTCAGATCAATAAACAGAGCCACCCAAAACTATTGTCCAGTTGACTCAAATATTAACCATGACAAAGATATATAAGTAGCACTGTTACTCAAACATATTTATATCCCTCTGAAATACTGTTGATGTATTCCAATACAATGTAGAGAAAAAGATTTCCTTCTACTTAAATTGTTGGTGGGCATTCACATTAAAGAAAAATGCATAGCAAGATTATGGCAAGCCACATTTCCCTCTGCATCTGAATGACTTAATCTGCTAATATATTCTTTTTGTTTCCAGCTACTGTATTTTCTGTTGGAAAGCCAAACCATCTTCAGATGAAGAGGGAGTAAGAATTGCTGGGGGAAATATCAATAATTTAAGATATGCAGATGATGCCATTTTACTGGCAGAAATCAACAATGATTTGAAATGACTTTTAATGAAAATGAAAAGATAACATACCAAAACAGGACTGGAGTTGACCATTAAGAAGACAAAAATAATGACTACAGAACTGCACAACCTCAAGGCTGACAATGAAGAAACAGCAATAGGGAAAGATTTTGTATACCTAGGCTCAATCATCAATCCAAATGGCAGCTGCAGTCAAGAAATCAGAAGAAGACTGAGACTCGGAAAGGCAGCAAATGAAGGAATTAGAAAAGATAATCAAGTGCAATGATGTGTCCCTGGAGACCAAGATCAATAACACTCTTGTACTCTCAATCATTATGTCCAAGTTAAAAAACTGGATGGTAAAGAACGCTGTCAGGAAAAAAAAGATTTGTTTGAAATATAGTTCCAGAAGGAAAGTTTGCAGATATCCCAGATTGCTAGAGCAAATTAAGCTCAAACTATCTCTGGGGCTAAAATGATGAAAATGGGCTGATAATGAGAAGCTAAATTCAGTTGGAAAAGACAATAATGTTGGGAAAGATTAAAAGAAGCAGGAAAAGAAAAAGACCAAATATGGACGGGATGGACTGATTCACTAAAGGAAGTTACAGCCTTAAGTTTATAATTGCTGAGCAAACCTGTTAAGGACAAGATATTTTGGAAATCACTCACTCATAGGGTTGCCATACATTTGGGGTGAGTTAATGGTATGTAAGGACAATGATGACAACAACAACAATGACAACAATGACAACAACCTAAAACAGAAGTCTGAACTGGAGGAGCTGAGATTTATCCTCACATTTAACAGTACATATAATAATGTCATGAATTTGCAACATATACTTTGGTCCAGATCTAGCAATCTAAGAAAATTATAGCAAGAATTAACATATTTGTTTCTGCTAAAAATACATAGTGAAATTTAGGAGATCTAGTTCAAATTCAGACTTAAATCTCAATAGAAGCTAAAATGACTAAACTGAGACTATTGTAATTCAGGCATATCATGAAAAGACAACACTATTTGGAAAAGACAATAATGCTAGGAAAAGCTGAAGGCCAAGAGGAACTGACTGAGTGGCTCAATGACAAAAGCTGTGGCCTAGAGTTTTCAAGTCTTGAGCAGGCTGTTAATCATAATAGGCCCTTTTGGAGATCATGAACTCGTAAGGTTGGTTTGAGGGCACACAACCGCAATGGTACCTAGAAGTTTGTATGAATGACAGTTACTTTCACAACATACCTAATCATTTCTATTCTACAAGTAAGTTCAAGGGAGAGAGAAATCTTGCAGTTTTGCATCAAATGGTACCTACATAGCCTGAGTGTCTTGAAAATGACTGAAAGTATAAATTCCACACAACTAACTTAAAACCAGAAATGACTGGGTGTGTTGCTTTCTCACCAAATGAGACAAGCAAGGTATAAATAGGACCTCAGTCTGCCTCTGAAATGTGGGATTGTATAACTGTCCTCCAAAAATTCTGATTTCTTAGTAAACATTCTGTGCTAATCCCAAGACTTTTCTTATTACTGTGTTTTTTCCCCCCTTAAGCACTGTTCTGAATTCATTTGAAAACAATTAATTCCACATTGTTCATCTGGAATAAAAAAACTAGAAAAAAATATTACTATAAAAATATATTATTGGAGCCATCTCTTGATCTCTATTTCTGCTTAGTTTACACCAAGATAACAGATTTTTGTATAAAAATATTGTGTATATTTGTTGGAACACAGTGTGAAGAACTGAGAAGCAAGATGATTTCACCAGACAATTATAAAACTGTTAACACCAGAATATGCAGAAATAGACTGCTACAATAGGAGACCTGAAGAGTTTTAAGGGTGAAATGTTTTGGCTAGGGCAGGAATTCTCAACCTTTTAAAGCCGGGGGCCAGGTCATGCTCTCTTGAACAGCTTGGGGGGACGACAGTTGGCCATTTTGCCCTTCCTCTACCACATGGCACTTCTGGGTGTGGTGGCGGTAGGCGAAATGAAATGGCCCTGTGGGCCACATCTGAGCCACGGGTCACAGGCTGAGACTCCCTGGGCTAGGAGGAAGAAGAAAATAGAGGGAAGTCAAGAAATAAAATAGTTCCTAGGCATAATTTTGATGCAATTGAACAATTAGGTTTAGGTACTCTAAAGGAGCTATGGGAAGAAGGAATGTATAAATCAATTCTGTATTGATAAAGAAACAGATAAGTGACAAAATTAATTTACTAATTAATGGATTGATTCTACTTTTGACATCAGGATGAGGAATGTAGATGAATACACACAAGCATACATGCACACATATACTGTTTTTCCAAGATCAGGGCTCCCCTTACCCACTTTAATCTCAAACGCTTAACTGGGTTACTAAAGCCATTTTAAAGGGAAGAAAAGTCAGGAAATCAAAAAGTAACCCATTGTTACTTTATTTCCACTGCCCTGATCCAACTAAGATTATACTTTATAATGGCTTAATCTTGACCAAAGTATAAGGACATTTAGTCAGTGATATGATGTAACAGCTTCGCACCAGTTCACCAGAACTGGTAGTAACTTTTCCCGGTGTCCCGGAGCTTTTGGAGGGGACCACCTGCGGGGCTTACCTTTTCACTTGGTGTGCATGGATGCCTACAGTGCTTGGCACATATGCACAGCCTCCTTGCTGTCCTCCCAAGCGGGGAGGAGGAAGAGAACCTGCTAGCCTGAAGCTCCCTATAGCCTACTCCCCAGGGTGACTCACCTTTGGATGTGGTGTGTCTGTATGTATTTTAATGTGTATTTAATACCTTTACCTATATTGACCTACTACCACAGTTCCTAAAAAGGCCTGGTGGCCTGGCTTGGGGTTTTTAAGCAAAGTCTTGGAATTACCTCATCAATAAGCTACACCTGCACTGTTCCAATTGCTATTCCAATTGGAGAACCCTTAAGGAGGTACAGCTGCTTTACATTTACATTAAGGCATATTATCCTAGAGAACTAGTTAGGCAAAGACTTAGTGCCTAGCTTCTTTAACTGTTGAAAAGTGCCAAAATGAAGCCATCTTGTGGTGAGTTCATTCTGTAGTTCCTTCCATCTGACCTAGTGTGAGAAAGATCATCCAGAATAAGCTTTAAGCTCTGGTTTAAAAGCTCTGGTTGATTTGTGTTTGGGGTGGGTGTATTTTAATGTATATTTTTATTTTATTTGTTTATTTATTTAATTTATTTACGGGTTTGTGTTGTGGGTGGGTGGGTGGGTTGAGGTGTGTGTGTGCTTATTTTTATTTTATTATTATTTATTTATTTTCTTTGGTTCCGCCCACAACATCATGATGTCATGACATTGGCTCCGCCCATGACATGACAACATTAGCTCCAACCACACTGTGATGACATCACGGTGGGGTAGTAAAATTTTTGACAGCCTACCACTGCATTTAGTGCAGATTATGATAAATCAAACATTCAAATTATGAAAACCCAAGAGAAAGGGGATCTACAGTAAATGGATCCCCATTTATGACAACCCTTCTCTCTCCAACACTTTTTTTTTTTTTTGGAGGGGGGGATGACAGCAATGCCTACAACCATAAACACAATTCCCTTTGATAAGTCTGATCGAACACAGGCAAATATATAGAGGAGAGGGTTAAACCAGGCATTATCAAAAGATCTGCCAGAATTGGTTAGTGAAGAATGTGAATTGGGAAACAACTGCACCTTTTAAAGAGGGGGTACAGATCACTTGATTTTTGAGGGAAACAGTATTCAAACATAAAAAGGACTCAAGATATTCAAAAGAAAAAGAGAGCAGGGAATATGATGAACAGCAAAGGCCACCATCTGTATTCTTGGACGCCACTCTATTTTCCACACACTGACGCAGAGACCGACATTTGACAAAGGACTGAGAACGGAATAGGATCTGTCTCCAGTGGTGTGGGATCAAGAGAATAAACAAAAGCTATGTATAGGAAATTGCTAACGTAATGAAAATGGAAGCTCAATAGTACGCAATTGCTGTGAAGAGTGTTTGTTTTGCGTCTCTTATCTTTGTATATCAAAAAAAAAAATTCTGTGCATTTGAGATTTTACTGTCAATCTATATTATTCTGAACCTTTAGGATAGGTTGATATTCTTGTGTGTATGTATGCATGCATATAGGTCAGTGATGGCGAATGTTTTAGAGACCGAATGTCCAAACTGCAACCCAATACCCATTTATTTATCACAAAGTGCCAACAGGGCAGGGTAAACTCTGTGCTGTGGGGGAAGGGAGGAAGTGTTCCCATTGGGCTGCTGGGCAGAGGGGAGGGGAGAACTCTGTGATGGAGGAGGGAGGAAGTGCTCCCATTGGGCTGCTGGGGGGCGGTGCAGGGTGACCAATGTGCTGGGGCAATGGGGTGCGTGCCCACAGAGAGGGCTCGGAGTGCTCCTTCTGGCATGCGTGCCATCAGTTCACCACCACTGATATAGGTATACATATAAACAAAGAATAAAACCTGTAAGACAAAAGGGACAAAATTATAGGGGCGAGGGCCAACCTCCTTCAATTTCACTAGCTCACTATGGTAGACATGTTCTATGGTTCTTTATCCTTCGAAAAATACTCATGCAAAGACATAGAAGTTCCAAAGCAGAAATGGATAGCAAGAAGAACCCATCTTGAAAGAAATCTTGAAAGACATTTTGGACATTCAGGAAATAAATATTTTTGTCTTCGGTTCCCAAATCCATACCATTTCATCTCCTCTTTTAATAGGCTTTGCTGGGACAAACATGGACAGAAGCCAAGTTTCCAAGGACACCAACTGTGAGAGCAAGAGAAAGAAAGAGAAATGTCTGCCTTGGACTAAACTCTGGGCATCCTGCCCACCTCCTTGACCTGCTTAAGGATGCTGCAAAGAAAAGCTAAACCTTGAAACAAAGATTTAGCCTTCAGTCTATGCAGGTTCTTCACCTTTGCCCGAGTGAACTTTCCCAAATGAAAGGAGTAGTGGAAAGAAAAACAGAATACTGTTGTTTATTCCCATGGTTAAACAAGAGACGGTCCAGCTGTTAACACTCTCTCTCATCTCATCCTAGGTTTGGAAAAAAGATGAGAATAAGAATGATTCCCTTAAGCACTATTCGACCAACATATAACAGGGCCAAATGTTTGACCAACTAATTAACTGTTTCTCACAGACACCCTTGGGGGTCAACTTTCCATTCTTTCTACATATGTCATATATGAGAAACAGAGGGCAATTTAGCAAACACTACCCAGGCCTCACCCACCACAATGGTATTGCCCTTAAGTCATTCTGGGATTGTTCTGAGCTATTCTGCTAACTTTTTTTGTTGCTGATTCAAATCGATAATCTCTATGTTTGTGTTAGCCGGATGCTAGATCTACTGGACAGCAGTGGCTCAAGTGGCTAAGACAGTGACTGGAAGGTGAAAGGTCAGCAGTTTGATATCGAAATACTCCAAGACGGAATGAGATCTCGTCTTTGTCCCAACTCCTGCCAACCTAGCAGTTTGAAAGCAAAAAAATTGCAAGTAGATAAGTAGAGACCACTTCGGTGGGAAAGTAAACAATGTTCCGTGGGCTCCTCTGGTGTCTAGTCATGCCTCCCATATGACCACAGAAACATCTGCAGAAGCAGACAGCACTGGCTATTTGGCTATGAAACAGAGATGAGCACTGAACCCCAGATCGGATACAACTGGCTTTCGAGCAACGATGACCTTTACCTTTAGATCTACTGGAATGAACTTAGTTGGCCCAATTTATTGCTAGATATAGTAGGATGTGCTAGGTTATCCCAGAACAGTACCTGCTTTGTCATTTATTTCAAATACAGATAATGCTCCCCTTTTGCCCATCTTCTCTACCATCTCTCCACCTTCTTCACTCTCAACTCTCTTCCCTCTTTATTTTACCTATCCATGGAACTTTGGGGATTGCAGATCAATCAGAAGGAAAATGTATACAGATCATCATGGAGCAATGAAGAACTACAGTCCACACCAAGAGAGCCTGCACTGGAGCAAGTTGGAGCAAAGCAGGATTTTTTTTTAATGTGCTGGTGTAAAAACCTGTAGAAAGCAAAGGGTTTTTGTCCCACTTGGACTTTCCTGACACTAATCTCAGCTCCATGTTGTATGAGCACTGGGACGCAGCATTGGTATGATGAGTGGAAGAAATATTGAACAAATGTGGGCAGACTTTCAGTTGCTGACTGTTGCTACTGAATATTCTATAGGAAGTGGCTGGTCCCTGTTTTGTGTCATCTATTCTGAACACTCAACTCTTGACTTCTGTTTGATTCTCTCTAGCATTCGCTCAGTCCATTTCATGGCCACAATCAATGCTTCACTGTTTCTTCCCTTGAGCCTTGACTGCCTCAGTTCATTCTATTTCTACTAGACTATTGTTTATATTGTTTTTCCCTACCAGCAAATCTCTAGGACTCCTAAAGGTCCCCATGTTACACCTGGGAAAGTTTCACTTATTCACACATCTTGCAGAGAATGATGGCAGAACATACAGTCCCTAGAACTGTGTCTTTGCCATACAGCTTTGCACTTTGCAGATCTATCTCTCAAAGAAACCACCCCTCCCAAAGGATTTCTGTCAAAAAGATGGAATAGGTAGTTTTGTTTTTTTCACAAGAGGTGCTGAGAATCAGGTTAAAAAAAGGGGGGAGCTTTGTCAGCTAGCTGGGCATGGACCCATTCTCCTGCGTCTCAGTTTCATACAGAAGGACCTCCCAGAGTAGAGGTTAAACTGTGATTATTTTAGTTAAAGAGAATTTGTTGTTGTTGTTCAGTTGTATAGTCAAGTCTGACCCTTTGCGACCCCATGTACCATCACACGCCAGGCACCCCTATCCTCCATCATCTTCCTCAGCCCACTCAGATAAACAGAATATCTCAGTTAAATATCTCAGTTATTCTCAGTTAAAGAGAATATTCGTATTCAAATAATATACAGGCCTTTATTTATTTATTTAAACTTTTCTGTACTACTTATAGCATCCTGCATGAAGCCCAGGCACCGACCATGGTGGCTGGGAGATTCTGGGGTCTGCAGACCTCCAAAAAGCAACTTTTCCACGCTCTTAATTCAAGGATGACATCTTTCTATGTCAGTGGTGAAGCTGAGATATTTTGTACAAGTCGAGGTTCTTTTTAAATTCTGTTTTGTGCCCACTTTTTTAAAGAAGAGATCTGGCCAAATAATGGAAGCAGCAGGTGGAATAAAGGTACAGGAATACCTCATATAACATTAGTATCGAATAACACGAAAATCGCATAACATCAAGGAATCTGGGGGGAAGAATTGCATCAGATAACATTAAGATCCTATGGGATGCTTCAGATAACAACCGCGAAAGCCTGTGTGGTTACAATGTATCTCTATGGATCCCATAGAGGATCAGATAACACGAAAAATCATATAACACGAAGACTTGTGGAACCAGGTTTTAGTGTTATATGAGGTTTTACTGTACAGTACTCATTGCCAAAGTAGCTGCACTCTGTTAACCACTGGCTTTGCACCCAAGTAAAAGGTGAAGTGGCAAAAAAGTTCCACAAAAGCTAACAGTAAAATACAGTACAGTAGTTAGTGATCGTAGTCATGAAATAAAAAGGCAACTAATTCTTGGGAGACAAACTATGAGAAACCTGGGGAACGTAGTTAAAAGTAGAGACATCACCTTGCAAACAAAAATTCGCATAGTCAGAGCAATAGTATGGGTATGAGAGCTGGGCCATAAGGAAAGCTGAGCATAGAAGAAGAGATGCCTTTGAGATGTGGTGTTGGAGAATTTTGAGAGTACCCTGGACAGCAAGGAGAACAAATAGGTCGATCTTAGAAGAAATCAACCCTGACTGCTCCTTAGGTCAAATAGTAAAGATGAAGTACTTTGGACATCAAATGAGAAGAGAGGATTCACTTGAGAAGGCCTTGATGCTGGGAAAAGTGGAGGGAAAAAGAAGACGGGGCCAGCAGAAAATGAGATGGCTAGAAGGTATTGTAGATGCAATGGGCACAGAGCTGGGCAGGTTAAGGAAGATGGTGGAGGATAGGAGTGCCTGGCAAGCAATGGTCCATGGGGTTGCAAAGGGTTGGAATCGACTTCGTGACTGAACCAAAAAAAAAACAGAATTTGGTCTTTAAGGTGTCACCTTTTCCTCTCTTTTTGTGTTGTTTTATTTACTATCTAAAAGCACTGACTGGATGAGCTTGGGACAGGCACTTTCAGCCTAACCCTATCGCCAGTTTGTTGCCAGGATAAGGTAGGTCTCACCCCGAGTTCTTTGGTGGGAAAATGAGACCGAAAATACAATTTGCTCTTGTGGGTCTCTTGATTCAAACCAATATATTATACTGGAATGTCACTTATGTGAATCTCTTTCCCAAGAATTTCTTATGAACCCTTTAAGGCCATGGTTCCCAACATGGGGCACAGGCCCCACAGGAGGGCAATTCGAGAATGTTTTTGACCAATCTAATGGCTCAAGTGGCTAAGATGCTGATGGAAGGTTAGCAGTTCGATTCCAGAGTACTGCAGGAACGAATGAGCTCCCGTCTTTGTCCCAGCTCCTGCCAACCGAGCAGTTCGAAAGCAAGAAAGTGCAAATAGATAAATAGGGACCACTTCGGTGGGAAGGTAACAGTGTTCCGTGTGCTCCGATGTATAGTCATGCCTGCCACATGACCACGGAAACGTCTGCAGAAGCAGACACCGCTGGCTCTTCGACTTTGAAACAGAGATGAACACTGAACCCTAGAGTCGGATATGACTGGCTTTTGAGCAAGGGAAACCTTTACCTTTTAATGGCATTTTAGGCTTCCTCCACATGAATAATAAGAATTACACATCACAATGGGGGAGGGGGGGTATCAGGATTTTAGAAACGTTTAGGTGGGGCATGGACAAAAAAAATAAAAACGATCGGGGAACGGCTGCTTGAAGGGATAAATTCCAAACGATGGCTGTGCCATCTTACCAATTAAGTCAGGGATCTGCAAACTTGGCTCTCCAGATGTTGTTGGACTTCAATTCCCAGAAGTCCTGATCAGCAGGCATACTGACTTGGACTTCTGGTAATTGAAGTCCAAGAACACCTGGAGAGCCAAGTTTGCAGATCCCTGAATTAAGTGACCCTCTCCCCCTGAAATCTTACAAACAGTTGCCAAATTTCCAAACAAAGCACTTAATAGACATGCCAACTGTAATTCCTAACAATCTGCTGCGTAAGGCACGGTCTGCTCTGTCTGGAATAACTGTGTATATTTTGTTAATTCTTCTCTTTGTCTTTTTTTTTTTGGTATGCCAATAAAGGTTGGCTGGATGGGAGAATGGATAGAGAGAGAGATAGGTAGGTAGTTAATGCAATTAGTTAACTCTTGGAAAGCCTGACACAACTAGAGCAGTGGTTCCCAACAAGGGGTACACAGCCCACTAGTGGACTTCAATTCCCAGAAGCCTACGTCAGTACATTGGCTGACCAGTGCTTTGGGGAAATGACTTAGGCTTCTGGGAATTGAAGTCCAAAAACCAACATTTGGGAAACACTGCGTCTAGTTGTGTCAGGCTTTCCAAGCGTTAACTACAGTAATTGCATTACCTACACAAAAAAGCCTGACACAACTAGACGCAGTGTTTCCCAAATGCTGGTGTTTGGGACTTCAATTCCCAGAAGCCTAAGTCATTTCCCCAAAGCACTGGTCAGCCAATGTATTGACTGAGGCTTCTGGGAATTGAAGTCCACTAGTGGGCTGTGGTACCCCTTGTTGGGAACCCCTCCCCTCCCCAGACTCCTTGTGTGCCCCTGGCCTTCCCGTCTGGTTACTAAGGCAACGCTCTCGAGTAGGCCTCGCCGGGCCCTGCCGCACCTCGTCGAGTTGCCGGTAGATCTTGAAGCCCTGAGTTTCGGCCAGGAGTTGCCAGGGCCCGGTGAGGGCCTCCTTAGGCCTAGCCATCTCGCGGCAAACGGTCAGAAACGACTCGTCGACAAAGGGCCCGTGGGGCTGCTCGGACCTTCGGTGCGAAGTGGAAGGGGCGCCGGCGGCGGCGGTGGCTGCGACGGCGGCCGCAGCGGCGGCGGTGGCTCCAGCTTTGGACTGGCGGGACATCACTGCCGAGGAGGAGGAGAAGCGGAGGGGAAACGGGCCCTTCCCCTGCTCGCTGTGTGGAGCCCCGGCCTCCGGCGGGCACATGGCCCGGGAGGGGTTGGAAGGGCAGGCCGAACTCTGAGCCGGCCCGAACCCGCGCTCGGGAAGTCGGCGATTGGAGCGTGGAACACGGGTGGGGTCGGGGAGGCCGAAGGGCCACGTTAAAAGGGCGGCCAGAGCGCAGTTTGTAACCCCCTGCCTAGCGCCAGGGCCAGGTTATATGGTAATGGCGAACCTTGGCACTCCAGCTGTTCTTGGACTTCAGTTACCAGCAGCCCAAAAGTCAGCACTCCTGCTGACCAGGACTTCTGGGAATTGAAGTTCCAAGAACTTCTGGTAGTGCCAAGGTTAGCCATGACACAACGTGGAGTGTCAAGCAGCGGGTTAACTCACCTGACAACCCTGAGGACTAGTGGCTTTTGGCGAAGTCCACAGGGAAGGGTGATGCTCCCCCAAGTGGTTTGAATCCCCCTTGATGGAGGGCAGCAGCATGAAGCTGAGGAGGACTTTGTGTGCCAAAAAAGAGCTCAGTACCAGAAAGTGACTCACAGGACTGGATCAGTGGTACAGGTGTCACACTGCAATGCAGAAGGCAGGTGAAAAGCCACTGCATTATATTCTCAGGACAGTCTTCATGTTTGATTGCCATGAGGATCACCAATATTTGGATATGGCAGAAGAAGAAGTGCAACCTTACAGGGTTGTTGTGGGGAAGGGATGGGGAGACTAGGAGAGACAATTCCGGCCTTCCCTTCTGGGTGAAAAGAAGTGTCAAAATGTAATAAAATGGGAGTAGGTCATTGACTATGTGCAGAGTTCATTTCTCCATGACTGCCTTGTTATGACAAGAGTGTACAATGTTTGGGGGGGGGGGCATGATAGCTTAGTGATTAAGACACTGAGCTTGATGACCAGAAGGTTGACAGGTCAACAGTTCGAGATCCAAGTGCTGCACAACAGAGTGAGCTCCTTATCCCAGCTCCTGCCAACCTAGAAGTTCAAAAGCAAGAAATGGCAAGTAGATAAATAGGTACCACTTCGGTGGGAAAGCTAACAGCATTCCCTGCACTGCTATGTCTAGTCATGCCTACCACATGACCATGGAAACATCTGCAGATGCAGAGAGCACTGGCTCTTTGGCTGTAGACGGAGATGAGCACTGACCCCTAGAGTCAGACATGACTGGCTTTCGAGCAAGGGCGACCTTTTCGGTGTTTTTAATAGGAACCAAGAAATGTTAGTCCCACAATTTGTTTTTGAAAACCAAGAATCTGACATTCTCTAAGGGTGTTCTTTTTCTCTGACTTCTTACACCACTCTCCTGTGTTTCAGCTTCATTTGACCCTTGTATGATTGGACCTTTTTTCGTATCCAGATCAAACTTTGGACTACCAAAATGAAGCCACTTTCTTGGCTTTGCTGTTGGCCCAAAATTAAATCCTCATCAGTACATGTTTCTGGTAGTAATTGGCAGACCAGTAAATGAGCCAGATTCTGTATCTGTCAACCTTCACAGGTTGAGTTCCTCAGTTATATTTTCCATTAATGTTAATCCTTGTCCAGTGAGCTCCTTCCTCCATCTTCTAATTTGATTTTGCTCTTGCATACCCTCAAGAATGTTTGCTCTTGTAATAAACCTCTTCCTGGATTTGAGTAGGCGGGCTTGAGATATCTATCCGTTCAGAGGATGTCGAGGGTCATTCTCTTGCTTAGTACTCTTAGCGTCCGCTGCTACTTCTCTCCTTATCTTAGGTGGAGTGATACCAACAAGATGATATATTAGTCCTTGAAGAACACATTTTGGTTGACTGTTGGCAAAAGATCCACTGTCACAATGTATCCCTGAGGGTTGGAAAAAATGATTCTCACCCCCTGAGGATTACATCAACCTGGGGTACACAGAAGGTGCCCCTTGAAGATTGTGGTGTAACCACAATTGGGTATAACCTGGGCAATGGCAGCCTTGTTGTGCTGGCTAATCTTTGTGACACTAGGTCAGGTGAAAGGAACTACGGAATGAATTCACCAAAAGGTGGCTTCATTTTGCCAGTTTAAAGTCTGACCTAGACATGGAAGAAGAATTGTCAACCATGACATTGTTCAGTTCTGTAGTTATTATTTTTGTCTTCTTAATGTTCAACTGCAGCCCTGCTTTGTAAATTGTCATTACAAGTGGGGTGGGGGGGGATGTCTTTTTTACTGCTCCCTTCTCTTTCTTGAGATAGGAGAGAAGTTTGCCAGGACAGCCCTAGTCTGTTTCCCAAGACCTTCTTTCAGCTAAAATGAGCATAAAGTTCTATGAGTATCCATTCAATGTTCCAGATAACATTTTCTTCCTTTAGCTGTCCATTTGAATAAAGGTAATGCTTCCCTGTTTGAACATACTATGCACTAAATCTGACTTTCAGCTCTGAAATAGATAAGGCTGTGGTTTTCCTTTTATGGTGGAAACCTTGGTCATCTTCTGTCACATTTTATGATTATTGGATAAGGATCCATCCATCTATCCATCCATCTGTTTTCTTCACTGCAAATCACAATTTAAAAAGCACACTAAAACAAAATAGGAAAGTATTCACTCGTTTGTTTATTTAAACAGCACTAAATATTACTTAATACTTAAAATTCCTATTAAGCTTTGCACTGCTCAAGTCTTATCTGGAGCCCATTATAGCTGAATGTGTATCAGCTCAAGTATGAATAAACAAAAACAGAGTAGAGAGAAAAACATTCTTGCACTTTTCAGTTGAAAGTGAAAAAACAAAATAGTTACTTTTCAGTGATATTGGCCACAAAATGCATCACTGCATATTTTGCCTCTTTGAAAAAGCTTCTCAAAAAGCCATGTTCAGTTTTGTCTGCGGCTTCACAGGGATTGCTCTGATTAAATATGTTGCTAATATGGCATGAAAGTAGCATTTGGCTCTTAACTTGTTCAGCAGCTGCCTTGAAGGAGTCCATCTGTAGAGAAAAGAGAGAGAGAGAGAGAGCGGCCCCTTTTAAGGCTACAGTGATAGAATGAATTTTTTAAAAAAATAAATGTGTAAGTAAACATTAAGAAGCCAGCGGCATCCCACATGTTTTTAAGCTGGAAGCTGTGGGACAAAATTTAAGGCTGTGGTTTATGTGTTTATCTTCAGTGTGGTACAGGATCCAAAGTATCCACATGCCAAGGCTATCTAAGAAGGTCTGTTGATGCCCTTTTCCAGTTTATTTTCCCATGGTTGTATTGGAAATTACTTCAGAAAACCTTCCAAATTACCAGAATGGCTTTTCAGAAGATGAAAAAATGCAAAGGGAAGTATAAGCCATAGTAATTTATTTTGTATGTGGAGCCTACCATGTAACATGTGTATGTGTGTGTTATCATATGTATGATGTGGAAAGTCATTAGCCTTAGAAAAGATCCGCTTCCTGACATCATGTCAGGAAGCGGATCTTTTATAAGGCTAATGATTTTTCATTGCTAATTAAAATCCAAAGTTTCAGGTAGGTGGGGTTTTAATTGGCAATGAAAAGTCATTAGCCTTATAAAAGATCTGCTTCCTGACATGATGTCAGAAGCAGATCTTTTCTAACGCTAATGACTTTTCATTGCTAATTAAAATCCAAAGTTTCAGGTAGGTGGGGTTTTAATTGGCAATGAAAAGTCATTAGCCTTAGAAAAGATCTGCTTCCTGACATCATGGCTAATGACTTTTCATTGCTAATTAAAATCCCACCTACCTGAAGCTTTGGAACACAACAACAGCTCCTTGGATGCCACAATGACCAAGCTGGATGTGAGTTTCTAGGATCTGTCATATTTTTTTAAAAGGACACTTTTAAAGGACACCGCGAAGGCGGCGAAGGAGGAGCCAGTGAAAGAGGAGCCGGCAGCAAAGGCGTTAGTGGTGGCGGCGGAGGCGGAGGCGGCAAGGCTGGGTGGATGTATGTACCATGGAGAGATAGTTCGGCCCTCGGAGCCTCTGATAAAATGTTATCCGGCCCCCGGGCCGAAAAGTTTGGGCACCCTTGCTGTACAGTAATTACATTTATATGTCGCTATATAGCGCTTATCGCACTCTGAGAGGTTCACAAGCTATTCAGCATTTTGCCCCAACACACTGGCTACTCATTTTACTGACCTCAGAAGGATAGAAGGCTGATTCAACCTTAATCCCTGTCAGGATTGAACTCACAACATTTTGACTGCAGTACAACAATTTAACCACTTTACCACCAGGGCTCTGTATTATAGCATGGTTTGCAATTAATTAGAATCCTTATAGATGTATAACTCAGGGCCTTCAATTGCATATTATTTTTGCATCTGGCAGTATTTTTGAAGTTAAATATTTTCGTTGGGGTTTCGGTCCACAGACATCAGTACTTCCTCAAAAGCACCAGCATTTCCTTGAAAAAATGCCCAACTTTTTGAAAGCAAGAGCTAATTGTGCAAAGAACAAGGTTTCTCCACGAAATTGAAAATGCTTGTACAGTAATACCTCATATAACATTAGTATCGAATAACACGAAAATCGCATAACATCAAGGAATCTGGGGGGAAGAATTGCATCAGATAACATTAAGATCCTATGGGATGCTTCAGATAACAACCGCGAAAGCCTGTGTGGTTACAATGTATCTCTATGGATCCCATAGAGGATCAGATAACACTAAAAATCATATAACACGAAGACTTGTGGAACCAGGTTTTAGTGTTATATGAGGTTTTACTGTACTTTGATAAGTAATCTTTATGTATACATTTAAGACTGATACAATAATTGAAATCTCAGACAGAATGTTACAATGTGGAATATGCTTTTTCAGTGTTCCAAGTCAAGTCACTTCCAAGTAATGACAGAGTTTTTTGAGGCATGTGAAATGCTCAAGGATTGGTCAAAGTTTCATTTTCCAAGCAGACATTTGAGCCCACGTCTCCAAAAACCCTAGCCTAGTCAATGGACTCTGCTCACCATATCACACTGGCTGTGGGACATACAGTACATGCTTCTTTCCAAAATATATTCTACTTTGTAGTTTCTCCCTTCCCACACGTGCTCAAACCTCTCACAGAGCTGTTTCTGTGTTTGATCGATCCCCCTATTTTTAAAAAATGCATTTGAACTGTCAACCAGATACCTTTGATAGTACAGTACTGCATTGGGAAACTGATGAACCATTCCTCCAAGACTCTGCACTAGTGAGTCTGAAATTCCTTTTATGTAACTGAGTTGTGTGCTGAGTTGTCTAGAGCAGTGATGGTGAATCTTGACAATCCAGATGTTCTTGAACTTCAGTTCCCAGAAGCCCTAGGAATTGAAGTCTAAGAACACCTGGTGTGCAAAGGTTAGCTATCACTGGTCTAGAGGAATACTTGTGTACAGTATGTGAAAACTACCGGTATTTCTTTTCCCTTCACCTGAAGAAAAAGGAAGAGCTATGGGCACAAGCTATTGAAAAATCTATGGATGTCCTTCCCCTGAAATGTGCTGTGCTCTGTTATTCTTGACAAGTTTAGCTCACTAATGACTTGTGTTTGTTATAATAGGACTTTAATCCATGTATGTTGCTCCTGAGCCTTTTAAAGAATGACTGCTCCTCTGTAGTTCAGTGAGCTATAAGAAATAACTGTGAATACATCTGATGTGTACTGCTGTTATATCCCACGTTCAGAAGAGGTAATAGATAGGAATCTTGGTGGTGCAGTGGTTAAACTGCTGTCCTGCAAACAAAAGGTTGTGAGTTTGATCCTGACCAGGGATCAAGGTTGACTCAGCCTTCCATCCTCCCAAGGTTGGTAAAATGAGTACCCAACATATTGGGGGGAAATGTTTAATTAACTTGTGAACCACCCAGAGAGTCCACTACGCACTGTGGGGCGGTATATAAATGTGATTGCTCTGCTTAGTGAGCATCAATGGAGAAATAAGAGTTAAAGAGGTGAAACCTAGGATCAGGATCTGAATGTTGGTTTGTAGTAACTAGCTGTATCTGCAGTTTCCTAATTCCTACCTAATTACACCTCTGCAGCAGGGCCCTCAGTTATGCTAGGACGGTTCTCCAGTTCTGGAGTTCACTTTGCGTAGCGATTTACAAAGATCTGTGGAATGAAGCCTGTTTGTCTTTAATTTCATAAAAACTTATTAAACAAAACATACTTCCTTTAAACAAAACATCAAAACTTCAGCGTCAGCTGTGTTGGTTCCAATTTCTTTATGCCTTATAATTAGAAAACATTTTGGGGTTTCAAAGGGTCTTTCTTTTGGCATTCTCACAAAGCACACTTACTCAAAACAAATCATAATTACGAAAAGTTACACCCTCTCCTTGGAATTGTTCATTCTCCAGGAAAAGGAACCCTTGTTTTCTTAATGAGAACAGGCAGATTATTAAAGCCAGGCACCAGCTTTATTGGATCTGGCAAACAGAGAAATTAAAGACTTGCTCCCTGCTTTCACACACAGACCTTTTCATTCTGCCTCCTGGCCCCTGCTGGGAGTTTCCCCTGCTCTGAACATCCTATGCTGCTCTTGAAAGAACAGACAGCTCACTTTTTTATGCAACCATTGTGGCAAACAGAAGTCATGTTCCTATTCACCCTCTATGTGAGTTCAGCCATTGTAAAGCAGCAGAATGAGACTGATTTGGGTCCATTTTATCTAGAAACCACAAAACATCTATGGCAGCTGATGATTCCAAATATTGGTGATCATCATGGTGATCAGCTATGAAGGCTGTCCTGAGAATATAATGCATTGATCTTTCATCTGCCTTCCGCATGGGAGCATGACCCCCATACCGTACCGCTACTCCAGTCCCTTTCTGTTCCTGAGCCCTTTTGGCTTGCAAAGTCCTCCTCAGCCCCAGGTGAGTATTGATGAAGCTGCTGCCTTCCATCAATATGGATTCAAGTGGGATTGAATCCACTTGGGGACCATCACTCTGGGCCTCTATATGAAATGTATGAATGTATAGCATGAAAATCCACTCTTATGTCTGATGAAGTGGATTTGGTCCACAAAAGCCAACATTAAAATACAGGAGTTAGTTTTTTAAGGTGCCACAGCATTTTTTTTTGTCTTGCTTTATTTTGTTTACTCTGACATGATCACCCTTCCTGTAGACTTCGCCACCCAAGGCCGTTAGTCCTCAGGGTGGTCAGGTTAGTTAACCACCGCCTGACGCTCGATGTTGAATCACTGGCAATATGGTCTACTCCAGTGATGGTGAACCTTTTAGAGACTGAGTGCCCAAACTGCAACCCAAGACCCACTTATTTATCACAAAGTGCCAACACAGCAACAGAGGAGGAAGGAAATGCTCCCATTGAGCTGCTGGGCAGAGGGGTGGGGTGAACTCTGTGCTAAGATGACTGCACTAGTGCCCACAGAGAGTGCCACTAGTTTATTACCATAGCAGGATAACCTGGCCAGACAGTTGATTGGTAGAGCAGAATTCACCACAGTCAACAATAGGCTGAACCAAGGGTAACAGAGTGTTAATACAGAGACATACACGCAAGCAAGCAACCTAGGCATTCACACATACACAAGCAAGCATTCACTTGGGACACTGCTTCACCCTGCACCCCACTCATGACACAGTTGAAGTTCATCAAGAAAATACATAAGCATGTCCTTATTCCATTCCTAAAAATCAAAGGCCTTTCTGAACAATGCGGTTTTAGTTTACAGTGCTCACTGGAAGCTCCGTAGGTGGGCAGCTGGTCTGTTCTTGGCACGGTTTTGCATAATCAAGATGCTGCTCCAGAGAAAGTCCTGTCTCATGGACGTGCCAAGCTAAAAAACAACAACAGTTGTTTGCTGATTGCCTGTCTCTGCCAAACTCTTAGTTCCAAAAAGAAGAAAGCTATAGCCATAACAGGAGGAAGGAGCCTTCTTCGCGTTCCTTTCTCACTCCCTTAATGTACAATTTTGTTTTTAAATTGTGGAGCCTAAAATAAAATGTTGCAGCTTAACTTCACCTCTTAGAATGTTCCCATTCAGATTGAACAAACCATCCAAAATAAGAGTGTGCTAGTTGGACATGAGGATTGTGCCAAAAAGCATTTTGTTCTACCCCACAACCTTAAACTGACCTCTAATCCCAGATTTCCTACCATCAATTTTTAAAAATCTTTGGAATAGCCCTTTGAGAGAGCATGGGCTGAGACATACTAGCTCATCCTAAATCTTCTTCTGCACTCTGTGGCATAGTGTGTGTTTTACCCTGAATCTCAATATGTGAGATAAAGTAACAACCTGCCATATTACAGCTGAGCAGATACTCCTAGTGATATAGTATAATCTACTGCAACATAATACTATTTCTCTTTGAAATAAATAGATACAACAATTAGAAATGTTAAGGCCCAGAAAGAAGCTAGAAATATTTAGGACCAAAAAGGATAGGAGTTCTATTACCCATACACACCAACACAAATCCCTGGGGAAAGCTTTGGTTACCTGATCCACCCACCAACCCACCCAATTTCCTCCAAACAATCTTACTTTTTTAGACTTAGATCTTCCCCTGCTATGTAGCATATAGGGCAGCAAGTGATCACCAATGGCTTTGGCCCTGGACAAATTCTTTGGCATCCTGCCATGTCATTTTCAGGTTCTTTAAATCTGCCATGAAAGTTTTGCGCCATGTATTTTGAGGGCGTCCTCATTGTAGTTTGGCATTAGGAGCAGTCCAACTTATTGCCACCTTAGGGATCCTGTTTTTATCATATGAAAAATATTGCCTGCCATTTGGAGTCATCTTTGTGCAACAATGTTATGTAATTTGCACAAGCCACTCCTTTGAAGCACTTCCTTGTTGGGAATGTGGTCAAAATAATGGGAACTGCACAGGCGTGTGCATGTCTCCCAGAACTCCCCCACAGCCCCAGCGATCAATCACTGGGGCTGTGGGGGAGTTGGGGGGCAAACCACACAGCACACACATGTCTCCCTGAGCTCCCCGGGCTGCCTGCTTTGGGATCGGGGTGGCTGGAGGTGCCTTCCACCCCCACTCACCCTGATCCCAAAGCAGAAAGTCTGGGTGGGCTGCTTGCTTTAGAATCAGAGTGGGTGGGGGTGGAAGGCACCTCCAGCCACTCCGATCCTAAAGCAGGCAGCCTGGGGAGTTCAGGGAGACATGTGTGCGCCCGTGGAGTTTGTCTCCAAACTCCCCCACAGCCCCAGTGATTGATTGCTGGGGCTGTGGGGGAGTTCGGGGGACCCCCCTAGATGGCTAAAGGCTTAGCCATCTTGGGGGGGGGGGTGAGCTTCTGAAGAGAGGCTGGGAAAAGGGTCCCCACCTGGATGGCTAAGCCCATTCTTTTCCCCAACCCCAGCGCTGATGACAGTGTGGGATCAGCGCTTGAATTGGGGGAAAGAACGGGGGCATGCACCTGTTCTTTTCCCCAACCCCAGCACCGATGCCAGCATGGGTTCAGCCCCCTGGTTGGGGCGCCAATCTCCTTTTGCTTGCAAAGGGAATGCGTGTTCCCTTCACAAGCAAACCAGATTGCCCCCATGTTCCCTTTCCTCTTTGGAAAGAGAAAAGAGTTTTTTTAAACATTGTGCAATCAATGCATCACACAAGATTAAAAATTGGATAATGTTATGACTTGTGGAACCAAGTCATAATGCTATCCGAGGTACTATTGTACTGATCTTTTCCAATCCTGTGACCATTGTTGCGTTTTCCAAATCTTCTGGCATATAGAATGTAATAATTTGATTCCATCATCTTTTAGGGCTTTGAAAAATTCAGCTGGGACACCATCTTCTCCACCAGTTTTGTTGTTTGCAGTGCTTTTTAGGGCCTTTCTGACTTTCACTCTCTAGGATGTCTGGCTCAAGTTCAATGTTCTCATCATTATGATTATCAGGGGTGTTGAGGTCCTTTTTGTAGAGTTCCTCTGTGTACTCTTTCCATCTTTTCTTAATCTCTTCTGCATCAGCTAACTTCTTGCCATTTTTTGTCCCTTATCATGGTCATTTTGCTTTAAACATTCCCTTGATTTCCCCAATTTTTTTAAAAAAGATCTCTAGTCCTACTCCCTATGTTGTTTCCCCTCTATTTCTTTGCATTGTTCATTTAGGTAGGTTTCCTTATCTCTCCTTAAATTTGCTTCCATTTTTTCATCAGCTAATTTCACAGACTAAACCATTAATAAACATAATGTGTGTTATTGTTAAAATGAGCATTGCAATCATATAGGTATATATATCACTAAATTTAAGAAAACATGAGAAATGGTAATTGATCAAAATAAACATACATGTACAGTACAATGCATATTGTGTTGGGAGTATGGCAATTGCAATTCTTGCATGAAAAAAGTTAACAAATAATCCTTAGGAGGAGGGAGTTTCTGCTCCCAGGACAAACTTGCCTGCATGCTTGCAATCAGTGAAGCCCCTGTCTTCCCTCCTGAAGTTTGATTCCCTGACCCTAACCCATCTCTGTTTGCTGTTGGATATTTTGTTTTTGAGGAGGTGCAGCCATTTTGAGTACCCTCTGTATTACTACTTTTTCAGCCACTGCTATAATGGAGAAAAACCCATTACAAGTTTTCTCCTAATTAAACTGAATCCTAGTCTAACCAACTTGATACCAAATCCTTTTAAGAATTTCTGAGCATATTTTTAAGTAAATAAATTTTCTTTTCTTTTTTAACCTCAAGCTATTGGTCTGAGTAATCATTTGGCTGGGAAGTCTGCTGAGCATGAGGGAGCTTTGAGGGGAACTTGCAAACAATACAAACCTTAAAAATTGCCTCACTCTCCGTTGTGTAACCACATACCGCAACGTATGAAATATATCAGAAACTAACTCCCACCAGTCTTGTACAAATCTTTTCTGGATATCATCCATCATACTGTTCACAATTTACCTGAAATGATATACTGTAGAGCTGGAAAAGGGCCATAGGAATGTTTAAGGGACTGGAGTAATTTCCATATGAGCATAGATTGCAATGTCGGAGGCTGCTAAATTTAGGTGAAAGAGGTTGCCTTAAGTCTGAAATGAATTGGCAGCCCATAACAACGACAAAGTGGATATGGAGGAAGTATGAAATTATGCTTGGTGTTGAGAATGCAGAAAGGACAAAAATGCCCACCACCCCACCCTGAGTTTGAACCCCATCTGCTCAAACTACTTGGTAGCAGATTGGAAGTAAAATATATTTTTGTTGTTCAGTTGCACAGTCGATTCCGACCCTTTGCGACCCCATGGACCACTGTCCGCCAGGCACTTCTGTCCTCCACCATCCTCCTCAACTCACTCAGCTCTGTGACCATTGTCTCTACAATACCATCTAGCTATCTCATTTTTGGTCACCCCCTTTTTCTTTTGCCCTCCACCTTTCCCAGAATCAAGGCTTTCTCAAGTGAATCTTCTCTTCTCATTTGGTGTCCAAAGTACTTTAGCTTCATCTTTACAACTTGACCTTCTAAGGAGCAGTCAGGGTTAATTTCTTCTAAGATTGACCTATTTGTTCTCCTCGCTGTCCAGGGGACTCTCAAAACTCTCCTCCAACACCACATCTCAAAGGCATCAAAATGAGTATGCTGATAGACAACTGCAGCATTTCCCAGCCACCATCATGCACCACCTCATTTGAATCTGAACCATCAAGCATAGAAATAAAATAGCTTCAGAGCATGCACAGACTGGAACCAAAAACTTAAAATCCATTTTTATGGCTGATGTTCACTTAAGGATAATTGTGAGTCCCTGTGTTATAGGTCTTTGCAGTTCAGTGGTGTACTTTTACTTCAATGGGGTAAAAATAGCTGAGCTTTTCCCCTACTCTTTTGTTCCGAGCCCCCAAAAGTAGACCGTAACATGGGTAGTAAAACTACTTTCAAAGATGGCAAATATTTTCTAAAGCCAATCAAGACAGGACAGGCTAAATCCTGTTGTGATCACACAAGCTATCTGGGAGTAGAGTTGAACCTTCTTCTCTTTGGTTGTGTTTTATTAAGTTTAATTCTAAGCCAGTGTACATAATTGATTGGTACCGTTGTTGTGCCAATCAGCACAAATATCTCTTGCAAAGTACTGTATATTCATTCCCACTTTATGTTACCAGTGCTGAACATGGACACTTACAACAAAACATAAACAAAGGTTGGTCACCACAGAAATAAGATGTCTGAGGAAGGCTGCTGGAGTGACTAGAAGGGATAAAATCAGGAATGAGATTTTAAGGGAAATAATTGGAACAGAACCAAACTAGCACCACATAAAGAGACAAGAAATAAAGTGGTTTGCCCATTCAGAGAGTAGAATTCCATACCTTACAAGGCAAATGTGGAAAGAGGAGAAGGACAAAGATCACAAGGCAGACCCAGAGGAAGGTGGAGAGGTAACATCAAAGAAATATTACAATAACACCAAATGATGCCCGTGGAAGTAACTAAAAGTGCCAGAACAAGAACCTTGACACCCAATGGGGTAAAAGAGGAAGCAAAGAAGAGTGCATAGGTTTGATAGTAGTTTAGTAATTTCTGGGAGAATTCAACTACAATGACAGTTTATGTGTTTTCTTTGGCTTTGATTATTTTGGGTACACATGTGATGAGCTAAACAACTTTAATGTTGACAAGAAATGAAAATGGTGAAGGATTTGTATACCTTGGTTCAAACATCAATCCAAACGGGGACCATAGCCAAAAAATCAGAAAAAGACTGGGCTGGGAATTGGAAGGGCAGCAATGAAGGAATTAGAAAAGATAATCAAGTGTAAGGATGTGTAACTGGAGACCAAGACAAGGAGGATCATCATTATTGCTTTCCCAATCACCATATCTAGATGTAAAATCTGGACAGTAAAAAAAGTTGACAGGGAGAAAATTGAATGGTTTGAAATATGGTACTGGAGGAAAGGGACTCTAATGGTTTAGCGGTTAAGGTGCTGAGCTTGATGACTCAAAGGTTGGCAGGTCAGCAGTTCGAGACCTGAGTGCTGTGTGGCAGAGTGAGTACCCATTGTCTGTCCCAGCTCCTGCTAACCTAGAAGTTCTAAAGCAATATATTGCAAGTAGATAAATAGGTACCACTTTGGCAAGAAAGGTAACAGCATTCTGTATGCTCCAGCCTCTAGACATGACTGCTAAGACCTTGACCTTTATTGGAGGAGAGCTTTGCAGATGCCCTGGATGGTCAGAAAGCCAAAGATGTCCTAGGATAAACCTGACCTATCTGTGGAGACAAATGCTTCGTTGGGCACATCATGAAAAGGCAAGATTCTCTGGAAAAGACAATACAGCTGGAAAAGGCTGAAGGCAGCAGGAGAAGAGGAAGACCAAATGTGCAATACATCAACTTCCTAAAGGAAACCACAGCCCTAGGTTTTAAAGAACTGGGCAGGGCTGCTGAGGACAGGATAGCTTAGGGTCTCCTTAGATCGGAGACATCTTGACAGCACGTAACAAAGGAGGATCGGTACCCAGGAGCTACGGTGGCTCAGTAGTTAAGAAGCTCACCTTCTTAGCTGGAAGGCTGGCAAGTCAGCCGTTCGAGACCCGGATACTGCACGACGAACTGAGCGCCCGTCTCTATCCCTGCTCCAGGAGACATGAAAGGAGCCTCGTTTGGGCGTTCCCTGAGCGGAGTTTCTTCCGCAAAAACCCTTTCAACCCAGAGTAATTTCTGACACGAAATTATTATTATTATAATACATACGGGTCTTAGTTTAGTCATTCTTCTGGTCATTTCAGCTCATATTCACGTACACCCACGCCACAGGCATTCATACCTATAGTTTTCTCAATGCACGGGTGTGTAGCTCATGTTCCCTTGGTGTAACGCAATCCTACTTGACAAGGGGGTCTACAAGGGAATGAATCCGGGGCTTTCTTAAGAGGACATCCTGAACTTGATTGAAACTTAACGGGGTGTTGAATAAACAAGTAATCTATTGTTCTGGAGGCGTCTTGCTCCAGCGCTTTCCATCAAACTCCTGCCCACCTCATTTTCCCCAGGAGTCCCTATGGTTCCTTTCAAAACAGATATCCTATGATCTTGTGAAATTGTCTCCGGCCCCTTGAATGTGGCTGTGGTGGGGGGTGTGTGTCTATTTCTCTCTGTGTGTTTTAGCTCTGGCTTGGCACTTTGTTCACGGTCCCTTACTTCCCTCTCTTCTCAGAGCGCCGGGAAAGTGTTCCGCTCAGTTCCATTCTGCCCGGGCGAAGGTAAGTTGCAGCGCAGGCAGCCTTGCGGAGGTGGGCATGAGTTAAAAAGTGGGGTGGGAGGAATCGGCGGGGGCGAGAGCTTATCCCCCCCACACACACACTTTCCATAGGGACAGAGTTGGCTTAAAAAAACGGAATAGGTACAAAAGAGCTCTCTTTTGACCCAGCTGTGGATAGGCTTAGAAAAACTGAAGAGACAACGGAGACCAGCAAACTCTACAGACTCCGGAGAAGAATATTGATCACCCGCATTTTTAAAATAGGTCTTTGTGTGTCTGTCTCCTAAGTCAGAAACCCAGCTTTTACTTTTGCCTTTAATGAAAAAAAAAGTGCTAGATAGTCCCTCCTCCCTCCTCATAGCCCTTAAATTTCAGTTTCACTGTACAGTAAAACCTCATATAACACTAAAACCTGGTTCCAAAAGTCTTGGTGTTATATGATTTTTAGTGTTATCTGATGCATGTTAAAATCCTATGGGATCCATAGAGATACATTGTAACCACACAGGCTTTAGCGGTTGTTATCTGAAGCATCCCATAGGATCTTAATGTTATCTGATGCAATTCTTCCCCCCAGATTCCTTAATGTTATGTGATTTTAGTGTTATTCGATACTAATGTTATATGAGGTATTACTGTATTTTGCCTTGTGGGATTTGAAAGAGCTGAGGCTTTTACAGTAAAACCCCGAGTTACAAATGCCCCGAGTTACATAAAATCCGACTTACATAATGATTTTCTGCTAAAACCATGTCCCGATTTACATAAATGTACTTGACATGATTTCCTATGGGTTTGCTTCGAGTCATGTAAAAATTATTTTCCCTATGGGTTTGCTTTGATTTACATAAAAAATTCATTTTTCCTATGGGTGTGCTTCGAGTTATAAAAAAAAATTCCCAATGAGTTTGCTTCGAGTTACATAAAAAACCGATTTAAGCAAAAGCCTACGGAATTGACTTTTTGTGTAAGTAGGGTTTTTACTGTATTTCTATCAATGGTTTTAAAAAACTGAAATAGTTTGTCTGTGATGGTTTTATTCCCCCCACAAAACTAAAAGTTGGGCAGTAAATCGTAATGTGTATTCTGATCACATAGATTCCAGTACAGTACTGTCGCTAGTATCGACATTTACTTGAGAGTAAGCGCCCTAGAACAGAAGGGCACTTTGCTATTTATGTAGTGCGGGCTGCACAATCAGAACTTTGTTACTGTGGTTGTGACAATTCATCACTTCAACTTTGAAATGGGATGACCCCAGATCAACCTAGCAGTTCGAAAACAAGAAATTGCAAGTCGATAAATAGGGACCCCTTGGGTTGGAAAAGATCTTGGGGACATGAAAGGAGCCTCATTCGGGTGTCCCCTGAGCGGAGTTTCTCCAGCAAAAATCCTTTCAACCCAGAATAATTTCTGACACGAAATTGTTATTATAAGTGAGGGTTCAGAGAGACTAGTCTTAGAAGGAACTGGACTACCCTGTAAAGACGTGGGAAGCATAAAACAAGAGTGGCCAAACAAAATGTGCCTTTTGCCTCCATCCTGCCACCAGAATCCCATTCTTGAACCCAGGTCTCTGCTACTTTGAGACTCAAATACTATTTAACAAACTGATGTTCTCTTGCTGGCTTGAGAAGTGTTGCTTTTTGAGCAGGCTTTATTCTGCACCTCTTGTAAGACATATGGAAATATTTGTCTAGAGAGAGGAGGGGAGGAAATGGGGTGTAGTATCCATGCACTGTGGGGAGAAATTGTGGTTTGTGTGCAAAAACAGCTCTATGTGCGCCAACCTATCTGTGTATGCAGGACTACATCTTCTGGTATCCATAGTAGGTGGTTCACTGGGGGATGGAAAACTGCGGAGAGCAAAAGGTTGGTTTCTGTTTGCTAGGACACAAGCCCCGCTTTTCATATTTCTTCCTATGGGATATAAATAAATCATGTATTTTTGAAAATTTGGAGAGGACAGGAAGCTGGATGGGCAAGCTAGGGCAAGTTATTTGTCCCCATACCTGCTTATGTGCATATTGCACATAGTATAGGCTTCAGGCGCCTAGTTTTTTCATGTTGGAAGTAGGTCCCATTGAACGGAGAGGAATTTGCTTCTGAAAAGTACATACAGTGGAACCTCGCTTAACAAATTTAATGCATTCTCCGGGACCTTTTGTACTACAAAAAAATTGTGAAGTGAATTTCCCATAGGAATGCATTGAAAACCAAAATTTGTTAACCGAAACATGGTTTCCCATAGGAATGCATTGAAAAGCCAATTAATCAATTCCAGAAAAAAAAATTGCTAACTGAGCCACTATTTTCTACGGATTTCCTTTTGTTATGCAATTTTTGTGTTAACCATGCCATTTGTCAAGTGAGGTTCCACTGTATAAGATTAGGCTCTTACAGATGTTGGACAAATACAGTAAAACCTCACATAAAGAGCACCTTGCTTAGAGACTAACTTGCTTAAAGAGCAGAATTTTCTCTGAATGGTTGCCTCGCTGAATAACTAAAACCAACCAAAAACTCATGTAACAACTAAATCAGGGTTCGCAATCCCCCCCCGCCAGAAGTCTCAATTGGTCACTTACAATGGTGTTTTGCTTAAAGAGCAAACTCGCTTAAAGAGCAATCCTGTGGAACGCATTTTGCTCTTTAAGCGAGGTACAACTATATTACAACTGACAAGATTCTTGAAAGATCCTGGTTTGTCTTTATGATTAACGTTTTTAAACAGAAACCAAGCTTTGAATGACCCTAGAAACCGGTTCTGTTTAATTCATCTTGTCTTGAAGATTGGCATGTAATTATCATTTTAAACTCTACATATGCTCAGTGGCGCTCATCTTTGTTAGTATGTCCACAAGCCTGGATAGCTCAGCGGGTTAGGTATCTGGCTGGAGAGTTCAATGCCCCAAGGTGCCTTTCTGCAAGGAGAGCCAGCCCATGCAGCCATGGGCAAGTGGCACTGTCAAGTAAACCATTTCTGAATGCTCTCTACATAGAACACCTAGAAAGGGTCACCATAAGTGAAAATTGACGTGAAAGTGCACAATTAAAAAATATCCTAGAAGTATCCTAGAAGTTCCCAAATCTGAAAACAAGTTTAAATGCTGAGCGCTGATGAGTCATGTGATAAATGGAGTACTAAGTGGTTTTACAATTTAATATTACAAATATATTTCTAAAGGTAAAGGTCGCCCTTGCTTGAAAGCCAGTCATATCCGATTCTAGGGTTCAGTGCTTATTTCTGTTTATAGCCAAAGAGCCAACACTGTCTGTGTCTGCAGATGTTTCCGTGCACGGAATGTTGTTTACCTTCCCACCTAAGTGGTACCTATTTATTTGCTTGCAATTTCTTGCTTTTAGAACTGCTAAGTTGGCAGGAGCTGGGACAGAGATGGGAGCTCACTCTGTCATGCAATACCCGGGAATCTAATTCCAACCTTCCAGTCAATGCATTCAGCATCTTAACCACTTGAGCCACTGTAGTCCCAAATATATTACAATACCATTTAATATTACATGTGGCTGAAGGAGTCTTTGTGCAAGATAGAAAGAGAAAAATCTGTAGGTTAACTTGGACTGTTAAGTGACATGTAAAGAGGAAGTGAAGCATTTGATAATAGATAATTGAATGTCTTAATAGCTGAGAATGCCCTGAAGGAAATTCCGGAGGTTGTAGGTGGGTAGGTAAGATACAGGTAGAACAAATCTCAAAAGTGGACTTGACTCACCATTTTTTTTCCAGTGTGCAAAGTTAGAATGTAGACTAATTTTCTTTAACAGTTTTGTATTGATGAAGGACCAGCAAAACCTACTTGGTTAATGATGCCAGAGGGATGTAAGTAATGAAATGGTGACTCTAGGGACAGCAATGGCTTTGATGTTCTGAAAAATCAGCTGTTACAAACAAATACTGGCCTGGAGGACTTTGCGTGCCCAAAGGGCTCAGGACCAGAAAGTCACTTGCAGAACTGGATCACTGGTACGGGTGCTGTGGTGGGATTCAAAAATTTTTTACTACCTACTCTGTGGGCGTGGTATGGTGGCGTGGCCACTGGGAAAGCCCTGCATTGCATCTGAAGTAGGACTACTTTATTTCAAAACTTGGATGGGCGGGGCCAGACAGAATTCCTGCTACCAGTTCTGGCAAACTGGTGTGAACCTGCTGATGCCCACCACAGTGTATATCTAGGTCAGTGATGGCAAACCGTTTAGAGACTGAGTGCTCAAACTGCAACCCAAAACCCACTTTTAGTTGCTGTTCAGTCACATAGTCGATTCTGACCCTTTGCGACCCCATGGACCACTGTCCGCCAGGCACTTCTGTCCTCCACCATCCACCTCAACTCGCTCAGCTCTGTGCCCATTGTGACTACAATACCATCTAGCCATCTCATTTTGGGTCGCCCCCTTCTTCTTTTGTCCTCCACCCTTCCCAGCATCAAGGCTTTCTCAAGTGAATCCTCTCTTCTCGATGTCCAAAGTACTTTAGCTTCATCTTCACTATTTGACCTTCTAAGGAGCAGTCAGGGTTGATTTCTTCTAAGATTGACCTATTTGTTCTCCTCGCTGTCCATGGGACTCTCAAAACTCTCCTCCAACACCACATTTCAAAGGCATCTATTCTTCTGCGCTCAGCTTTCCTTATGGTCCAGCTCTCACAACCACACATTGCCACCAGGAATACCATTGCTTTGACTATATGAATTTTTGTTTGCAAGGTGATGTCTCTGCTTTTCACTATGCTCCCCAGGTTTCTCATCGCTTGCCTCCCAAGAATCAGTCGCCTTTTTATTTCATGGCTACGATCACCATCTGCAGTGAGCTTTGATCCCAAGAAAGTAAAATCTGTCACTGCCTCTACTTCTTCCCCATCTATTCTCCAGGGACTGATAGGTTCTGTTGCCATTATCTTGGTTTTCTTTATATTGAGTCTCAAGCCAGCTTTTGCACTTTCTTCTTTCAACCTAATCAGGAGCTCCTTTAGGTCCTCCTCACTTTCTGCCATTAGGGTGGTATCATCTGCATATCTCAAATTGTTGATGTTTCTCCCAGCAATTTTGATCCCAAATTGTGATTCCTCCATCCCTGCATTGCACATTATGTGCTTTGTGTATAAGTTGAATAAGCAGGGTGACAAAATGTAGCCTTGTCTTATTTATCACACTTATGTATCACAAAGTGCCAACACACAACAGGGGAGGAAGGAAATGCTCCCAATGGGTTGCTGGGCAGAAGGGTGGGGTGAACTCTATGCTGGGGATGGAGGAAGTGCTCCTATTGGGCTACTGGGCAGAGGGGTGGTACAAACTCTGTGCTGGGGTGACTGCATGGGTGCCCACAGAGAGGGCTCCGAGTGCCACCTCTGGCACGCGTACCATAGGTTCGCCACCACTGCTCTAGGTTTTCCAGACAGTGGAAACCTTCCTCAGTGTTCATGCCTATGAGTGATTCAGCCAGAATCAAACAAGCTCAAGACAAATAGCAAGAAAATTATCCTCCTGCTTTCTGTTATGCGTGAAGCACATGGCTTTCTTTAAGGCTCAACCGACAGAGTTTGATGCCTGTGGTACCTAATTTTGTGACTTCTCTCCGTGTTGGTTTTCGTTTCAACACGACCAGTGGAATGTCATCCCTTTGTTTAGGGGTTGTAGTGGCAATGGCTGGTTTAGAGGGCACACTTTTGGCTATGTGATACATGCAACTATTTGCATTGTAAAGTCAGGGAAAGAGCCAAAGAACTTAAGAGGGTTGAATGGCTGTGGGACTGTCTACTAATGGTAGGGCCAGTCTTGATGCCTTGGAAAAGTTTTTCCAAGGGTGTAAGTATAGTGGCATGTGTAAACAAATATGGGGGTCCCAGGTGTGAGGCTCCAGTAATATGGGGTCCCATGTTTGGTGGCTGATCTAATGGGATAGCCACCCCTCTCTCTCTCTTAAACTTTTTTAACATTTTAAACGTTTGAATGTTTTAAAATTTTGAGTTTTTTGTAAATTTATAGTTTATTTTTTTAATTAATTTTGAACCTTAGGGTTTCAATTTCTGAATTTGTAGGGATATAGTGGGATTGTTTAGTTTGTTTTGTACTTATGATATACAGTATAATCTTTCTCTTTTTTGTAAGCTGCCTAGAGTCAGGTTCGCCTGATTAGGGTGGGATAATAAATCTAAATAAATAAACAAATAAACCACTTCTTTGACTCATAGCACCAACATATGAGTGGGAGAGGCACTTGTAGGGGGAAACTGGTAGACAGAAGGGGATACTTAATCTTTATTCACCTGCCAGTTCAGTCCTGGAGTTCATTCTTAGAACACTTTTATTGTCTTTGTCAAGACCTTGGAAAGTTACTTTTGCAGAATAGCTCTTGTTTTGTCTAGCTGGCGGATTCTGTGGGTTATAATCTGAAGTAGTAAATTTTCTAAGCCTTACTTTTCACTCAAAGTGCTGGTGTGGGTGTGTAAAACATGTGGGGAGGGGAAGATTGGAGTAAACAACATCTGCACATTCTCCTCCATCCCCACACCCACACTAACTAGCAGGCATGTGCTTGAGAAAACATCAGCATTTCTGTTGGAAGGGTCTGGTATCGAGTTCCAATCCAATTAGGACATTTCCTGGTGGTCTTGGACAATTAACCTTCTCCCTGCCTAACCTGACTTGGTAGGGACTGTCCTGAAGATAAAGTGGGATAGGTAAAGGTAAAGATCCCCATTGCTCAAAACCTAATCATATCTGACTCTAGGGGGCAGTGCTCATCTCTGTTTACAGCCAAAGAGCCAGCGCTGTCTGCATCTGCAGACATTTCAATGGTCATGAACGGTTTGAGACCAAGCTATCTGAGTGAGCGCCACTTCCTCAGGAGTTATGCCCAAAGCACCCAGGCATGTAACTCCGAGTGAGAGGCAAAAAAAGCTATAATCACATCAAGAGCTTTCTCCACTGTAGCTGCCACCCTCTGTAATGAATTGCAAGTGGAAATTAAAACTGCTCCAACCTTATTAATTCCGTAAATCACTTAGGATCTACTTGTGTCAGCAAGTCTTTTAAGGCCTATACGATCATTAGAATTGTGCAATGTTGACCTTGGAGTTTTAAAAATTGATATTACCTAATTTTACTGCTGTGGATGGTGTTTTAATTAGAAAACTGTTGTGGTTTTAAGTTTTTTTTTAAAAATGTCATCTGACTTTGTTTCCTGTGATTTTTCTTGTACTGTATTTTATTAGAGGATTATTAGAGATTCCAGAGTGCATTGAACACTGTTACCTTTCCCACCGAGACGGTACCTATTTATCTACTTGCATTTTCTTGCTTTCAAACTGCTAGGTTGGCAGGAGCTGGAACAGAAACGGGAGCTCGTTCCATCGCTCAGCACTCAGCACTCTTGAATTGTTGACCTGCCGACCTTCCAGTCATCAAGCTCGGCATCTCAACCACTGAGCCACCATAGCCCCTCAAAAAAGTGGAGTAGCTATAAACAAGCAATTCTGTGCTCTTTTGTCTGAAGGAGGAGAAGGTACAAATTGGATGAATAAGCTGAAATTGGATTGTCTAGTATAATGAATCCCCAAGGTTACTTTTCAGTGAAGAAACCTGATCCTTAAATACAAAAGATACACAGTGTGATGCATTATTTCTATATTGCAATGCTTTCAGTATCTTTTTGCCACCCCTCCCCCTGAGCCCACACCTACAGCCGGGGAAGAAGAAGCCAGGGCAGGTTGTGGACTTTGCCATCCCTACTCCTGAGCCCCCATCAACATATTGTAATGTAATGTATTGTTTGTAAGCCGCCCTGAGTCACTACGGCAAGTGGGCGGCAATATAAATTTGAACTAATAAATAAATAAATAAATAAATCATTCTGAGCTTTTTGGAATATGGGTGAAATACAGATAATTCTAAATGACACTTCAAATTATTTATGTCTCAGCCTTCTTCCAAAGAGCTCAGAATGCCATAGGTTCATTCTGCCTCCTCCACCTTTGTCCATATGATTGACCCATGCAAGTTAGGTCAGACTGATAATTGGAACATAAAGGCCACACAAGAGTTTGAATTGCTGCTGATAATACAAAGAAACAGGAGGCAACTTTTCTGAGCTCCGATTTGTGTTATCATGTGGACTGAACCAAAACAGTGTGAAGGATGCTGTTCAGCCGCCCTTTCTACTTAGAAATCTGTTTTTGAATTTAAATATTAATCTCTGAATGGGCTGTAATTATTTGAATCCTACAAAACAGGACTTGATTCAGTGTGGCTGGCCTTTGGAAAAGAATTGAAGAAAAGCCGAATCTTATAATTTGGTAGTAGGCCATTCTGTGTGTTTGAGGTTTGCATGTGTCATCATCCGACACCACTGACGATGTTGAGTCTCCAGTGGGCTCATTGGGGTTGTAGCCCAGCAAACTCTGGAGTAAGGATGTAGATCTCTGCTTGTCTCATCACTTGCAAAGATGAGGATCCTCATGCAAGAGAACAAGGTCTTTTACAGTGTTTTCAACAGCAGGAGAAGAAATGGCCTTCTGTGCAAACTGAGCAAAACTTATGCAAATAATGCATTTTTGCACAAAATGATGGTGTTTTGTTTTAGTGATCATTTTAAGACTGGAAACATTGAAGGAGTTGTTTCTAGTTTTAAAACAAACAATCTGTTTGGTATTTTGTGTGCATGTGTGCGCACATGTGTAAATGTTCTTTGTTTCCATTTGTTAATTTAAAAAAAGGAAAGGAAAAAACCAATGCAGTAGTTGTGTGTAGAGACATTTTGCACAAATTTTAGAAATGTAAGCGAGGAAACTGCTTGTCTTCCGCTTTAGTTTCCAAGTTCCATCTCTTTGAACTTTGTGTAACAAAGTAAGGTGGGGTTGTTGTTATTGGGGTTTTTTTTGTGGACTTTGCAATTTAGTGCTTAATGTTTATTTTGACACTAATAATATTAACAAACAGATCTCTGTAATTGTAATTTTAAACTTGAAATGCAACACTCCAATCTAAAGAGCTTCTCTTACATTCTCTAGAGTTAACATGTCCCTTTCCAAATGTTACTTTCACTTCCATTAACCTGGGATTCCTAGAAAGCTGCCCATATATTAGAATCACATTTGTCTGTGCTTTAGCCTGTCTGAGGGATATTTCACACTACATGAGGTTTTTTGTTTTTTTAAAGAGAGACAGTGTGTGGGGCTGATCTTCTGCAAGCACTTCAACCTACAGCAAACTACCAGGTCAGGGCAAGAATTTATCGCAAGGTACAACTCTTTGAAATAAAGGGTGATGTCTTTACTTGAACTCTCTTCTCTGCTACCATTGCAGATTTTTATGGTCCCATCAAGCATTCATTTTTGTCATTTTAGTGATGCAGGTTGGTGAAGTTAAAACCATTTGATATGATGATGTGTAAGGCAAAAAGACAGTATTGCAGAAAATGGGCAAATCGCAGCTCATGTGGCTGTGGGTACCAAAAGGAATACATGCACCAGAATTAGGAGAAAGGCTTTATTAAAATATCTTTTGCAAAAGGGCCCTATTCTCTCCACATTCCTTCAAGAGATGGATAGAGAAAAGAAAGACAATTTGTACAAGAGCATAGACACTTTTATAAATTAACAGAAGGCAAGTCTAGAAACCATATGCTCTATTGTTACTTCATCCAGAGCTCTGCCCCCTTTCACTGAAAGCCAGTTTGATGGGTGGGCCATCTCAGGGTTATTTCCTTGATGGCTGGGCCTATCGCCTGTCTTCTAGAAACAGGGGTAAATAGGAATTAACATATAGAAATGCCTAGAGAGCTAGGGGGTAAAAGTGACTCTTAACACTTATCTTAGTAGGTACACAGAGGCATGGAGGGATGTTTTACCCTTTAGTTTACTTACAGTTTAACATTGATTTTCCTCGGCTACAACATGACAGCCCCCAAAGCTGTATTTTGGTTCAGACCAAGTGATTCTGAACAGGGGGCTGGGGAACAAATGAATTTTTCAAAACCCATATTTCTTCCTCTTTCCTTGGATGGATGGCCTAGCTGCAGTGATGAAATGGCCTTAACAATCCTCCACGCCCACAAGTGCTTTGCAGAGGAATGTTGAGTAAGCTTAGTAACAAATCTTTTGCTGGTTCAGAAGGTTAACCCAGCTGCCTGGCAGCTTCACAGCTGTTGCTCACGTTGACAATCTTTTCGGCTCTCTTCTTCCCGGTAGAGAACATATGCAAGCTTCTATTGCCCATTTTCTCAGGCGGAGGACAGTGATGTATTGGTGCTGTTTGACCAGCTACAGGGAGAGATTCATGTCCTGTCATGTCCCAATACTTCTCTAATTGGAGGAGCTGGGTGGGAAAGGGTATTTTGGGGGGGCACTTAATACTTCTTCTTCTTCCATGTCTAAGCCAGATGTGAAACTGCCAAAACGAAGGCACCTTTGGGTGGAGTTCATTCTACAGTTCCTTTTGCCTGACCAAGTGTGAGAAAGTTTAGCTGGCAATACTTTTGATCTGACAGCAGAGGCTGTAACCAGGATTCTAATTTTTGGGGGTGGTGGTGGTGTCTGGAGGGGCAACAATGTCACACACACACATATAACATTGGCATCCTGGGGTGGAGGGGGGCAGGCTGTTAGTCTGCTGTTACCAGGGTATGCCCGATTGTGGTTCAAAAATACCACAATCTTCGAGGAGGCTCAAAGAAGCTGTCAGACAGGGCCGTAGCCAGACCGGGGGGGGGGGAACCCTCCTGAGCTAACAGCCTGCCCCCGCAACCCACCCTGGGATGCCAATGTTATATATGTGTGTGTGTGATTGTTGCCCCTCCACAACCCCACCCACACCCCACCCAAAAAAATCTAGAATCCTGGCTACGGCCCCTGCTGTCAGATAAAAAAATCACATGGAGTGGACCTTTTGACATCGCAATGACTGTTCTATGAACTTCTAATGCTTCATATGTTTGTTTCAATTCTTAGACTATCTTGGAATTTTAAAAAAATTAAAGGAAGAGATTTAGTCATCTTTTAAATCTTTACTTCCTGACTTCCAGAAGAGAGACATTTTTTAAAGGAAGTATCCCAGCAACCAGAATTGGGAAGGAGAGATTGTGAGAGGCCCAAAAAGTGTGTCTCTCTGTGTGTATACTGTCAGACAATAGCCCTTTTCTGTTACACCAGATATTGCAACAAATTGTAACTGTTTTGTAGTTTTTGTAGTTTCAATTCTATGTACATCCTTTCATCATAGGTCACCTATGTGATGCTTCAAAGTTCACTGCCTGCTTTTTAAAAGAAGAAAAAGTCATATGCAGCAAAGCCCAAAGTCTCTGTGTTTGGGCCTTCAACTGAACGTTTTGAAGAGGGAGGGGAAACCCCAGATTGTTTGGAATTTACCCTTCTTGTTCAACAAGGCATGTTGCGTTGCCAGCATTTGGGGTAGGTAGACAGATAACATGGTAGAAGTTTGTTGTTCATGTGTGTGTATTTAATTAACTAATGGAAACAAGCATGAATATCCATAGAAATTTGACAGTGGTGTATATCCATAGAATATCCATAGAAATTTGACTCTAAACAGGGAAGAGTATCTTCTTTAGTTCAAGATAATGTACATATCCAACATATTAAGCATCATCTTAAATGATGAGTTTTGTTTCTGGGCGACTGAGCCAGATAAATGGTTGTCCCAGGGCCTTCACAAAAAACACAAGTGTTAAATAGTTCATTGATAATGAAGAGTATGTTCGCTAAAATCGTTAACATTTTTAAAATCATTTTGAAGCTTTTTCATCTGCAAAGCCAGACCTCCCCAATTTGGGTCTTTCCAGTTATAGGTGACAACTACAGTGATTCCTGTAGTCATTTCTATCATTTTTAGCAGCATAACCGGACTGACTGTGCAAGTGTGTTCACTAAGATTGATGAAGAGGCGTAGTGAAGCCATAATAAGCTCAACATCATCATGACTTTTCTGCAGCTGTTGAAGTTGACGGCTGGTTGTATAGGGTCTCTATCCAGTGCCATAAAACTATGCAAGTCTCCTTTGTTAATTAAAAGAAGATCAAAGGAGGACACAAAATAATGCCACATTACTTTTAAAAAGAAAAGATATCCAAAGAATGAAACTGATCAGATTGCTTCTCCCACTCTATAATATTGAAGAGTACTTTTTAGGATATTTTCTTGTAAAAGTTTACTTTTCAGTTTAAAAATGGTGGGCTTAAAATATTTGAACTGAGAATTAGGGAGCTAGAAAAGCAATTTACGGTGGGATTAACCATACAACAGTTAATCCACAGTGATTTTTACAGACACTTGCTGACTCACCATGAAAAAATATGTCTGTGGCCCGAATTAATATTTGCAAGGTACATGTCTGTTGTTTCTTTTCAAGGATAGCTTGGTAAGCAAAATCAAGCCCATTCCAGTGCTGCAGTGCCCTAGGAAATGGTAAATGCATATTTGGTCTTGCTTATTTATCATATATTCCTCACCAAATTGTGTCATCTGTTGATTTAGATCAGGGGTGCCCAGACTTTTCAGGCCATGGCCAGTCACGTGGTTCAGCGGGCTGGTCATGTGGTTCAGTGGGCTGGTCAAGTGGTTCCTCCCACTGGAAGTGGAACTAAAATGTGCCTTACAATCTGTTTTGTAACAAGATAAGATAGATTTTAAGCTGCCATTTTCTCTGCTTAAACCAGGGGTGCCCAATCTACAGCTCGGGGCTAGATCCAGCCCCCAACACCATTTCATCTGGCCTGCGCCACCCTCGCCACTTTTGAAAGTGGAAGCAAAACACGCCCATGAGGGCTGCTTGGGCCAGATAAAATGGCATTGGGGGCTGCATCTGGCTCCTGGGCCATAGTTTGGGGACCCCTGATTTAGACAGTGGTGTGTCATTTGTTATAAAGTGGACAAGCACAAAGACATGCAAAAAAATAAAGGATATGGGGTGTGATGACTTCTTTAAAAAATTAATGTTGAGTGCTTTGTAGTACAATAGCCTTCCTACGATTACAGCTACATTTTATGTCTATAAAATATAGTACTGTTATCTTTTCCATTTTTATAATTGAGCTACATTTAAAAACATCCTGAGTGTCAGACAGTTAAATTGGTGGTTGCTACTGTGTATTTACGTCAATATCTCTGTGTACAGCCTTATCAAATGACTACTAATCAATTTGCAAATGAAATTGGGCCATCCCACAACATTAACGTAGCATGCCAACGGGACATAAACTGTGTAGCTGGAAGGAAAGAGAATAAAAAATTATACAGCTCAGGTTTATTTGTCTATAAAGAAATTAAACAACAGGCAGCATCAATAATGTAATGTAGTTAGGAAGTGCCTGGTTTCTGTCGTTAAGTCAACCTTCCCAAACCATATTAAAACAACGTCATCTTTGGGGGTGGAAGCTTGTTTGTTTTTTTCCTCTCCTCACTTTCAGTTCTTCTTCCCTGTCTAGGCAAGACATCAAACTGCCAAAATGAAGCTACTTTTGGTGAATTCATTCTGTAGTTCCCTTTGCCTGACCTAGTGTTAAAGCTTAGCCTTGTTGATTACAGTGTAACAGATGCTAAAACAACTAGTCATCCTGGAGATTTGGCTTTCGCTTTTCATGGAGCTTGGAGATCTGACAGGACATTTGAGTGGTGGAGAAAATCTGCTCTTTTCAAAAAATAGTCCTGATGCCTTCCATTTCCATAAGGCATTCCCTAGACTTGAGTACTGTTCTAATTTAAGTGGGGAAAACTCAAAACTCCAGACAAAACTGAGTAAGTCCATTGAGCTTTTAGGATGTAGTAACTGCAGATGGTAGTTCAGCAGTTCCTTGTTCACCTTCCCCCCGTATCACTCCAATGAGTTTTTCTTGACTCATCTCCAAATGATTGATCCAAACACAATTTCTTTCCATAGTTGATGCAGTTTGAGTCACATCCACCTTCTTCTTGAGGGGGACCATAAGAAAATCCTGTCGACAAGTTGCACGATGACCGACGAGCCCATCAAAGAGATCGTGGGAGGTTCCAAGTGTCCTCAGTGTGCGACACAGGAGAAGATCAATAACAATGACTGCAGGGTCACGGCCGTCCCTTTGGTAAGTGAATGCCAGCTGACGGCTGCCACTGGAGGAGCCGAACTCTCCTGTTATCGCTGCACAGTCCCATTTGGGGTGGTGATCCTCATTGCGGGAATCGTGGTCACGGCAGTAGCATACAGCTTTAACTCTCACGGATCCATTATATCCGTTCTTGGATTGTTCCTCTTGTCATCTGGACTCCTTTTGCTGGCCTCGAGCGCGTTATGCTGGAAAATCCGGCAGCGGAACAAGAAGGGGAAGAGGCGCGAGAGCCAGACAGCTCTCATGGCCAACCAAAGGAGCTTGTTTGCTTAAAAGCTGCAGGCTGAACGGAGGCAGAAGCGTGGTGGATTATAGAACAGCAAGTCTTTTATTTATTGCAAGTTGGGCTCCACGATTTTTTAACAGTGGCGGATCTGGATTTATAAAAGAGAAGCACCATGGAAAGTTTGGAAATCTATTGGTATCTATTTTCTCATGAAATGTATGTCAAGATGTGTTAGAATTCATATTCCTGGATTTTATTTTACAGTATTTTTCTTTCGGTCCATCTCTCCACGAGTTTCATTCAATGTGTGTTTTGCAGTTCAAACATTCAGGTTTTCTTTCGCCTAGAAAAGCAAAACAAGCCCTTCCCATAATCTAGTAGAACAAGATGATTTAGTTGCCTGAATCAAAGTGTTCCGGGGGGGGGGGGGACACATTGTATTCAAAGACTGCAGTGGGCAATTGACAATGCGCTGGTTCCACATTGCAACTGGTCACAAAAGAGAGGTATTGTGCATCCATCTTAGGGTACAATTATAAGGTTCACATGCGTGTGTGTGATGAAAACCTGCTTTTAGAGTCCTCTTCTCCTCTGGAAATAGCTTCTAAGAAAAAAGTAACCTGGGAACAAGAGTTTGGGAGTATTTTTCCTCCATAGCAAATACTGTAGTCATTTTCTAGCTTCCATGAATCACTAATTTCCATGACAGTGACTTCCATATTTTAAAGGAGAGAAATGGGCCACAAAAGGCTTGAATATCCCCATATACACACACAACACACTCACACAGCTGCCTTTCTGACAGATGTCTTAGAAAAAGCAGCCGTTTTGGTTGTCACAATTGTTAACCCTGGAACCATCTTTTGTAATACAGCAGTTTGGCTGCATGTTGTGTTGACCGCACCTTTGCTTGGTTTTTGTAGAGGATTAAAATGGCCACCATGCCTCCCATTACTTAGGAAAGCAACCTTGACATTATATACTTTCCCCACCCCCAGAAAATAAATTGTGTTTCTATCCTGTATCTCTCCACCACCGCCATCAACACCGAACTTATGCAGCCTGCTAAAGTGTTAGCAAATACTTTGGGGGGTGAGGGAGGAAATGCTAGAAGAAACCAAGGATGTGAGCAAAACCATTCAAAAGATGCCAAGAGTCACTGGCTCCCAAGTCATCCCCATCAAGTTCTTCACAAGACTGTGTAGCTTTCTTAGGACGAGAAGCCGATACGTGGCTTTGATCAATATAGGGTTTAGGAACTGCAATCATAGGTTGCATCGGCGAGGACCTGAATATCAGCACATTTTATTCCTGTGATATTTCTCTGTGGTACTTTTTTAAAAAGAGTAATGTTGAACTACTATTACTACTTTTTTTTTAATTGGAGGTGTTGGACATTACCGTTTAGACACAGGTTGCTCTCTACTTTTTTGTCCAGATGAAACAGCAAAGCATGTGTATGGATCAAAAGGTAAATTTAACTATGATAACATTGTTGTACTCAGCACTTTGGATCATTTTGATATTAAATCCTGGTTTTTAGAAAGTGTACCCTTCATTTCAAAATAATAAACAATCTCTGCTGCTAGAGCTTTTAGGAGCACGAGTCTTTTCCATTATGAGCTTTCTGCCCAGATAACACCCTGAATGCATTCAACCTTTTCCCATTTTGAGCTGGGCCTGGTTAAAACTTGAATGGAAGTCAACCAGGGACAACCAGAAGGTTTCCTTTGAGGGCAAGGGAAGAATCTTGGTCAAAACCTTGACTCAGCATAAGGCAGCTTCTTATGCTGTTGTGTTCTGTCAAAGAGTACCAGTTCACTCATATTTGTAAATGATTACAAATGTAGAGTAAAAACCAACCACCAACTTTTTATAAGAGTAGTCAAACCCTCACTTATGAACCAACCTAAAGCCAAACGAAAAATGAAGCACCTAAACATTCACAATTTTAAAAAAGATTGGCACCACCCATGGTTATAAAGAGAAAACACTATTCCTTTCTCATGGGTTTCACAAAAGGATCCTGGCCGGCCACTGATGGGGAACTGTCTGCTGACCTGGATGGATCTCACTGCAGTAGCTATTTTCTTAATATCAAACCTTTGCCTTATTTCACCCATTTCTGGTGGGCAGTGACTAGGGCCCAGCCTTACTCAAAGTGAGGCAAACACTTCAGGTTCCAAATGCTGAGGATGCAGCAGTGTCGTTCGCATTGCCCATAAGCTGTTTCTCCTGAGCATCCTACCCGTTCTCTTGCTTGGAAGACCAAATTACGTATGGCACCCCACTTGCCTGAGGGCAGCTTAAACCACCTTGGTTCCTCAGATGTACTGATGGTTGGAGTGAAATCTCTTGGTTTCTGCATTGTTCTAGTTCAGGGTTTCTCTTACCCCCCCCCCCCCTGTTCTTGGACTTCAATTACCAGAAGTCTTGATCAAGATGCGTACTATTTGAGATTCTGGGAACTGAAGTCCAAGAACAGTTGGGGGCCCAAGCTATTGAGAAACCCTGTTCTAGATCATCTTACTGTATTAGACAGCTTTAGTAAGCACTGTGAACACCAAGAATAAGAAAGAACATTGTGGATATTCAAGTAAAAACCCAGATATGTGTTTGCTCCTTCAGCTCCAAAGAGCACTGTGTTGTCAGGGCTAGGTCTCTGGTTTTAGATATGCTGGCTAATCCTGCATGCTGAAAGAGTCTGTCAAGCACTTAGTTTGACCCAAAGACATTCCAAGCTGATTTTCAATATTAAGATTCAGTTGTGTATCAGGCCACAATGTAACAGCAAAGTTGATGTAAGGTGGGTGTGGAACTCTTTACCACTGAATAACTGCAACTAACCCACCAGGTATTATAAAGAAAATCTCCCAGATCAGGAAACACTTTATTTCGACTTGCAGTATGACATCCTGCATTATACAGATGTAAACACAGGGGGGAGGTGACTTAAAGTTTCTCTAGAAATTGGTTTTCAGCAATCCCCACTTTTTCTAGCTCATGAATGAGCAGTTCATAGTCCTCCAGTTGGTTGAACTGCAGTGCCCGTAACCGCTCACCTCTGGCTATGCTGCCTAGGGCTAATGAGAATCACAGTCCCACAATATCTGGTTCCACTTTTGTTTTGTCATATCGGAGTTGATTTAAAAGGTGTTCTTAAAGAACAGGACAGCTGTGTTTTAAGTCCTGTGCAAGGCAGGCAGATGCAGGACAAAACTACACCCCATCTTTTCTAATCGAGCTTCCTTCTGCGTAACTGCCTAGGACTGCATCCTTAAAATTACAGTAAGCACAGTACTATGTTGCAGGATGGTATGAACAAACAATTTTTTTCAGTCCAAAGGGCTATAGATGATGCTGTTTGAAGGAGACACATGTACATTATCCTCCTTTCTGAATGGGAAGAAGTAGGTGGCTTTTTTTTTATCTCCCCACCCATTATGTGGAAAAAGACAAATATTTCAGGATCTCTGATCTCAGGGAGGGGAGGCAAAGAGAAAGGTTTCCATTCTTCCTTTTGTTGTTGACCAGTCGCACAGTCGATGCCGACCCTTTGCAACCCCCATGGACCATTGCCGGCCCAGCACCTCTGTCTTCATATAGACTGCTTTCTTTCTTGTTACAATAATTTCATATCAGAAATTATTCTGGGTTGAAACGATTTTTGCGGAAGAAACTCTGCTCAGGGAATGCCCAACTGAGGCTCCTTTTATGTCCCCAAGACCTGGGACAGAGACAGGTGCTCAGTCTGTCATGCAGTACCCGGGTCTCAAACTGCCAATTTGCCAGCCTTCCAGCTAACAAGGTGAGCTTCTTAACCATTGAGCCACCGCCAGCCCCTTTCTTTCTCGTTAAAAAGCGAGAACTGCAGGAAATGTGGCATCAGCACAGAAACCAGTACCAAAGAGGTTTGGGCAACAACAAAAGGAAGAGTTTTAGTTAATGCTGGGGTGGTGGCAGAATGTGTAATACCACACTCTATTCAGTAAGGTGAAAAATTAAAGACTGGAAAGTTCCTGTTTTTATTTTCTGGTTTGTTTGTTTTTTGTTTTTGCAAATTTTGATGGCATGGATATTTTCCTTCCCCCCCTTTCTCCTTTTAGCATGCATCAGGGCACTTTAAACATTCATGCAAATGCGCACCCATTCACTTACACACACACACCACTCATAGCTGCAATCTGGCCCTCGTAAAGTGCAAGCTGGGATTTAAATAGAGCAGCTATACATATGGGAGGGGATGTTTAGAGCCAGTATTTGTGTTGCTACACTCCACCAGACGCTATAATAAAATCACTTGCATCAGAGGAAAGCTGACCACACATTTTAGCACTTTTCATAGCTCGAACTTAATCATGTCAGGAAGCTTTCCTGCGACTGGGGGAACATATTGCGTCACCAGAACATCTGACTCAGGTATCTTGTGTCAATCACTTTGCTTAAGGTCATTAAAAATATTAGGGGGTGTCCTCTTACAAGATAAAGCCCTTGCACAGAGTGACAATTAATGGGACACACAGCCATGAGACGATCAATCGTCCAACAGGGGGAGTGGAAAGAAATATTTCTCTTGCACAGAAGGAGGAGGATGGTGAGCATCGGCAAGGCATCGTCACTCGCTAGAGTGGCAGGACCTCTCCGGTTTCAACTTGAGGAAGAAGAATGACAAGTTCTGGCACTGCTTTGCCCAGCTGCAATGGCATTTCATAAAGCAACCTGCCGGGACGTATTCTGGGCCTCCTGTGTATGGAAAATGCCAATCAACTAAGCAAAGTGCAGGGAGAAACGATAGTGAAGATTGAAGGAAGAGCCCAGCAGAATCAGACCTTCTAATCCAGCATTCATTTCCCAAGATGGCCCACCCAGTTGCCAGACAGGAGTGTGAGTGTACAGGATCTCCCACCTGTCCATCCCCACCAGCAAAAGCATGCTGCCTCTCTTCTACTTTTTGTTGTCTCCCTCCTTCCCTCTCCTTCTCTTTGTATAGAGCAGGGGTTCTCAGCCTTTTCAAGATGAGGGCCGGGTCACGCTCCCTTAGACAGTTTTAGGAGCTGGATGGCTATTTTGCCCTGCCTGCCACACATGGCACTTCCGGATGTGGCGGAAGCAGTGGGGACCCACGTGAAATAGTGTTGCAGGCCACATCCGGCTCCCAGGTCGTAGGTAGATAACTCCTGGTATAGAGCAACAGATATAATATCTTCATTGTTCCTCTGAAGGTCAGGACAGCTGGTATATTTTTCATCTTCAGCTGAAGGCTGGCTCCCAGATTATCCTCCAAAGGCAGCCGCTGTTATCAGGTTTGCACCACAGATAGGACATGCCAGGAAAAAAGGATGGAGAGGGAGGAAAATAAAAGCAAAATTGTGAGGTTAGTTTTAATTACAGAAAGTCCTACCACAACTTGCCAGAGCACATACTCTTCAAGAAGAGGGAAGAGCCAAAGGTTGCAGGTTGCACAGCTGATGGAGGGGCCTCTGGGTTCCTTTTTCATTCCAGGCAGCCTAGCAGAATGACTGGCACAAAATGGCAGATGGTAGGAGCAGGGAGGGAGAGGGACGCCTGATAGAGCTAGCATTTCAGTAATGCTGCAGGAGTCCCTGCTTGTGTTGTGCCTCTGTGCTGCCAATTACTAAAACCAATACAAACCCAGTCTGTACCCCCTACTCTCTTATCTTGACCCCTTCCACCTGCCACCCTTCCCTCCAGTCCAGTGGGAAGCAGGAGGAACAAGGAGGTGGAGAATTATTTCTGGCTAGCTGTTATGGTGATAGGTTCTGAGACAGAGAGGACTAAGCAGGTCACCATATGGGCCGGCCAAGTGAAATGCTTATTTTCCAAGCATGAGAAAATGAGCTTTACCCATCAAAGGTATATGAAGGAATTGCTCATCTTTAACACAGAACATGTAGGTTGCACGTGGGTCCATGTCAGTTTTGCAGAACCACCAGCATGAAGTATGGCACATTGGATATAGTTAGATGACTCAGGATATGGTGGTTCAAACCTCTTCTTGGCCATGGCAACTCTTGAGGAGGGGGGAATTGAATATATCACTTACTGTGAACGCCCCAATTAGGGTCTCTACAAGATGGTTTTATCCTGATGGTACATAAAACACACTCCACCCTGTGCCATAGGTGCGACTACTATTCCCTACTCCCAGTTGTATCCAAAATATTCTATGAACTACTCTGGGATTTTCTGTGAAAATAAGAAATGGCATCTCAGAACTGTGTAGTTGGAATGGACAGCAACATAATTGATGGCCAAGGTAACTTAGATGGGCAGAGATCCAACCTGTTTAAAAACTCCAATGAAGTATAGTCCACCACCTTCTGAGGGTACTGTGTCAGGACATAAGCAACAGCCTGCTACCTTAGTTAGTACACCTTATTTTCCTTAATGGTCAAGATCCTCAAGCAATATGAGATGTCCTCATCCATGTAGCACTTTCTGAGGTTTAAAAAACATTGACACCATCCTTTGGTTTGTCAGATGCTACAGTCCAAGTCACTAAAATTGCCAGGCCTCACACTCCTGACCAGGAAACCCTCCTCCATCCCCACCCCACACAAGTTTTCACACACACCACCCAACAAATAGAGTTAACTTAAGATATTTTGCTGGCACAGCAAATCCCAAGAGGAAGGCCCATGCCTTCTCCTAAATGCAAATTGAACTGTCACCTCCATTATATTTCAAGATTGGCGATGTGAGAATGCCTTCCGGTGAACCTAATGTCAGCAGGCTAGTTCAGAGGTACAGGAGAAGCCACAAGACACATGCAGCTCTAGCCTCCAGGTTTCAGAAATACTTCTCAATTGATCTTCTTTTCTTCTTTACTTCCTCTTTTACCCCTTTGGGTGTTGAGGGAGATACAAGTGTCTTGTTCCGGCACTTCTAGCAGCCTCCATTAGTGTTATTTGGGGTTCTTGTAATGTCTCCTTTGATGTTCTCTCTCCACCTTCCTCTGGGTCTGCCTTGTGGTCTTTGTCCTTCCCCTCTTTCCACGTATGCCTTGTAAGGTATGGAATTCCAAAACATTATCTCCAAATGGGCAAACCACTTTATTTATTGTTTATGTAGTTTAAGATTCCAATTCTTTCTCTTATAATCTCATCTTTCTATTGACCAGTTATTTTAAACATAGCACGGAGATGGCAGTGGCAGCATTATAGTAAACCTCAGTTTTGACATCTCAAACTCATGCAGAGTCCTTCAATGTGAAAGATCATCCCTGAGCAATAAATAGAAATGGGTGGTTCTCTTCCCCAACCAACCCACACCCACTCCAACCCCCCAGATACAGACCTGAGGATTCAGACTCGGCCATATTCCTTTGCTGTCTCAAGTGCTAACGTTGTGAATTGAATTAACAGCTTTCCTGGAAAACGGGCCCATGACATGATTTCCTTGTGAACACCATCCACCTGTCAAGTTAGGGGCTTGGGAAGCTGCCAAAACTAGCAGGAAATAATAGGCAGCAGGATACTGGTGTGTGTCAATGGCCCTGACCCTCCCATTCCTGAACATGAATCAGTTTGAAGTCCGCAAGGCGTCAGAGACCCATCAGCTTCTGGATCCACAGAAGCCTAGGGAAGGGAGGTGCACCACAACTAAAATAACATCCAGTCAGGTTTGCTGCAGGAACTTTCGCAGCATGGGAAATGCAAAGGGAGGGGGGTTGGCCTTCTCGTCTGCTGAAACTCCCATGCAAACTGCCTTTGTTCTTTCACTTACCGAAAGGTTCTGACTAGTTCCAAACAAAGGATGAAACACAATTCTCCTGTGAGCAACAGCAACGGCGGCTGTTGATGCATTGGTGTCTGTCACTTGAAACAAGCCAAAAGAAAAGTTCACCCCAGGGAAACATGAACATGCCCGGTCACAATTTCCATGGTTTCCAACTGCTCCATAAAAGAAGGAAATGCGGACAGTTCTGGTACTGAAAAAAAGAAGTGGAAATTGATTTCCAGCTGATTGATCTGTAATGGTCTACTAGCCTTTCCCCACACTTACACACATATAATCATACACCCACATAGGCCATCAACATGCATGGGTATGTTGATGACCTTCAACAAATGGAGCTCTTAAACAAGAACGAAGGGCTTTATCCTTTTTGAGAGTTATCTCATACTGTACATGTTCTTCCAGGCACGGAGCTGAGGGCTTGTCCTAATAGAGGGTACATGTACCACCACTTCAACTTTGTTTCTTTTTGGTCTGGAAGAACCTGGTTTTCACCTGTATGTCGTGATGCCCCCCCCCTTCTCTAAATGTTTCATGGAATAAATGGAATGGCAGAGGAATCATATATCCAGCACAAAGGTCAGGGTCCTCTGATCCCTCCTCTCATTTCCCTCTCCTTTTTTTTCTTGGATGGGGAAATCCCATTAAATGTTTGTTCTTTTCAAGGCAGACAGGCAGATTCTTCTTCTTCCCTGTCTAAGCCAGACGTGAAACTGCCAAAATGAAGCCACCTTTGGGTGGGATCATTCTGCAGTTCCCTTTGTCTGACCTAGAGTGAGAAAGCCGTTACCAGACCAGGTTCGAAAATACCACAAACTGGCAAATAGATTAGTGTTATGATATGTCTTTTCAAAGTGGCCTTTTTAAGTGAAGGGAAGTTCAAGCTCAGCCATGCTCCTTTACAGCTGTGTTTCACCAGTGTCTTGAAGGATCTAAAGTAAGAAATAAACCACTACAGAAGCAGTTAATCAATAGAAAATAAAGGGCCAAGGTTATATACCCAATAAAACTTGTAGTTTTTAAGGTGCTGTGAGATTCTGTTCTGTTTGTACCAAAAATAAGACTATTATGCAGCGGTCTTCCATGTGCCTTCTGCATCACAGTGTGACACCTGTACCACTGATCCAGTTATGTGAGTCACTTTCTGGCCCTGAGCCCTCTGGGCAGACAAAGTCCTCCTCAGCCGCAGGCCAGTATTGATGAAGCTGCTGACCCCCATCAAGATGGCTTCAAGTGGGATTTAATCCACTTGGGGATGATCACCCTTCCCTGTGGACTTTGCCACCCAAGAGTGTTAGTCCTCAGGGTTGTCAGGTTAATTAACCACTGCCTCATGATCAGCATTGAGTCGCTGGCAGTATGGTCTACTCTATTACCATCATAGGATAACCTGATCAGACTTTTGGATAGGTCTTTAAAGTGTTGTAAAATTCCTGTCTGTTTTCACATATCATTGTGCAGAAGTCCCATTTAGATTAAGATTGTTTACTAGTCAGGGAATGCTGATCAGTCATAGGTTTATGCAGACTGCATGTCTGCACTATTCATTTGTCTTTCGAACTCAAATAAGGGGGATATAAGGTGAGAGATATGCAAATACCCTAAAGGAAGAAAGTGAAGAAAACCCAAAGAGCTTCTTGATGAGGGTAAATGAGCAAAGTGAAAAAGTTGGCCTGAAACTCAACATAAAAAAACAACAACCCAAGATCATGGCATCTGGCCCCATCACTCCCTGGTAAATAGAAGGAGAGAAAATCAAAGCAGTGACAGACTTTACCGTCTTGGGATCCAAGATCACAGCTGATGGTGACTGCAGCCATGAAATAAAAAGACGCTTACTTCTTGGGAGACAAGCTATGAGAAACCTAGGCAGCATAATAAAAAGTAGAGACACCACCCTGCCAACAAAAGTCTGCATAGTTAAAGTGATGGTCTTCCAGTAGTAATCTATGGCTGTGAGAGCTGGACCATAAGAAAGGCTGAGCTCAAAAGAATAGACGCCTTTGAATGGTGGTGTTGGAGGAGGCTCTTGAGTGTTCCCTGGACTGCAAGGAGATCAATCCTGACTGTTCATTAGGACAAATACTGAAGATGAAGCTCAAATACTTTGTCCACCAAATGAAAAGAGAGGACTCACTTGAGAAGGCCTTGATGCTGGAAAAGATCAAAGGAAAAAGGAGAAGGGGATGGCAGAGGATGAGGTGGATGGAGGAAATCATTGAAGTTATGAGTTTAGATCTGGCCAGGCTACAGAGAATGGCAGTTGTCAGAGGATTCTGGCGTGTGGTGGTCCATGGGGTTGCAAAGAATTGGACTTGACTGTGCGACTGAACAACAAAAGGTGAGTGTCTGCAGGGCCTTGACCAAGCCAGCACACCTTGATTAAAAGATGATTCAGAGGAACATCTGCCATCCAGGAGAGACCATTAGGTTGGTAGCTGACGCAAAGCCTCAGAAGTGTAAGCTCTGTGGTGCCTTCTGCAGGCTCAGGACCTGGGTGGGCTGACTCCACTTCTCCCAGCTAGCTGGTTGCAACCAACTCCTTTTCTGAGTGTGCATCACCATTTTGGAGCTGAGCATTTAAGGTGAGGATTCTGTGAGAATAGGACTGCCGTTGAACACAAAAGGAGTTCACTACAGGGAACTGGAAGGCAAGGCTCATTCACCCTCTTTGTCAGAAGGGAGGAGAAAAAAGCCTTGCTTATCACCCATCTGCCTAACCAATTCCTTGCTCTTGACCGGTGGTGTTATCAGAAGAGGGAGAGCAAGGAGCATCCATATCAAATGGAGAAGGAAGAGCAGAGACAATGTAGAGAGAGTGAATAATTATTATGACAGGGGGTAGAAGCAGAGTTATTGCTTACTCTACATTATCTTGCTACCCAGTTATCCCAGGTGGCCCCAATGGGTTGAAAGTGCATCTTTTGAATGTCACTTGGGTAAAAGTGTGTGTGTGTCACCAACCAACCTGGACCTGATCTTAAATGACCATTCCAACCCGACCTGTTCTACAGAGGCTTAGGTTGGATGAGATCAGAGGAATCAATCTCTTTTAAATTTGCCCCCCTGAGTTCTCTGCAGAGCAGAAAAGTAAATCTAGGGAAGGGAGAGGAGGGAGGTCCTTTCTTCCCACCCATTCTTCCTGTGCTCTGTCTCCACAGTCTTCTGGACCTGAGAATATATACAGTACTGTACTTGAAATCAGGTGCATGGGACAGGATAGGGATTCTGTTGGTGTACCACCTTCCTTGCCACTCAACAGTCTCCCTTACTGAGATGACCAAGTTGGTTTCAGGGGTGATGCTGTTGTCCTAGGACGCTAAGGCTACCCTGTCAGGAGCACCTCAGAAGATTATGTCCTCAAGGAGGAGCATGGGTCTGGCCCCTTTCATGTAGCAGAGGCACACTCTGGACTGTGTCTTATCTGCTGAGCAGGGTGATTTGAAAGTGTTTGTGTGAGTGAGTGAGTGAGTGAGAGAGAAAGAGAGAGGGTTATATAGTTGTCATGGACAGTTGTCACTATTTGGTAGGGTATATAGACTCATTAGAACTCAAACCCTTGCTGTGGTGGGGCTGGAGTCAATTATCATAGTTCCAAATGGTTTTCTAACAGTTCTTCGGGAGGTGACATTGTTGAACCCTTGTTTGACCTCAGGATAGGGAAATAGCAGGGGAGTGAATTCAACAGAACACAGACTAAAGTTCATTTTCAGGCCTACTCCTCAGCAGTAGATTGCAGCAGTAAATAAATAGTTCTTCTATGACACCATTACATCTGCACTGAATCTCCCAGTGGAGCTGTTTCAGATGGTCAACATCCTATTACCTGGCCACCCACTCATCAGTCAACAGCCCACTGTTATGAATTTGCTTGACACTGTCCAAACAAAGTTACTGATATCTGCTCTCACACTTATGCCTTGGTCGATATAGGTCCTGTGGATATAAATTTGGCTCCTGATTGTTGGTGTTAAAATGCATACATTTCAGTCAGTGCAGTCCAAGGACATGGGTAAGATCCTTGGAGAAGCTACCATATTTAAAAGTAGCCAGGAGGGGACTTGGTAAATTGGTGGAAGATGTGGTGGGTTCCCCTTTGCAGCAAGGAGAAAATAGTGAGATTGCTGTTGAAAAAGACCTCTTTGAATCCTATTATACTGGATATAATATCTCCCAGTCCTCAGTGCTCCATTTTAGCTCAAGATATTTGAAGCATGTGTGATGTATCAGCTCTGTGGGTTCTTGGATGAGATGGATTATCTGGATTAATCTCAGTCCAGCTTCTGGCCTTGTCAATGGACAGAGACAGCTTTGGTTGCCTTGGTCAGTCTCCTAAGTCAGGAACCCAACAGGAGAGTGTCCTTCTGTTGATGCTCTGGGCCTCTCAGTGGCTTTCTGTGGCATTAACCATGGTATCCCTCTGGGCCAGCACTCTGTAATGGGACTTGGCAGCACTGTTTTACAGAGCCTCTGCTTCTTCTTGGAAATTTAAACTCAGAAGGTGGTGTTGGGGAACTCCTGTTCAACACCCTTGGCCCTGACGCTACTTAACATCTACATGAAACTGCTGGGAGAGGTTGTCTGGAATTTTTGAGTTAGGTGCCCACAGTATGAAGAAGACACCCACTTCTATCTCTCCTTCCTACCTACCTCCAAATAAGCTGTCTCAATTCTAAAATGGTTCCTGGTGTCAATAAAGGGCTAGTTGAAGCCAAAGAGATTGAAACTTAATCCAGACAAGACAGAGGTGTTTATGGTCAAGTGAAAGACAGATCGAGGAATAGAGGTTCAACCTGTACTGAATGGAGTTACATTTTCCCCAACAAATTAGGTTTCCATCTTGAGTGTACTGCTGGACATATCCTTGAACCTAAAAGCTCTGGTCTTAGAGGTGGCCAGGAGCATACTTGCACATTTAAAGATGGTACACCAACCACATGCTTTAGTTACATCTCCTTGAACTACTGTAACACAGTCTACTTGGGGCTGCCTTTGAAGACACTTTGGAAATGTCAGCTGGTTCAAAATGCTATAGCCAGGCCTCTGATTTGTGCTGATTGCAGATAGTATTTAGCTCTCTTGTTGCAATAACTCCATTGGCTGAGAGTCCATTTCCAGGCCCAATTCAAAGTGGAGGTGTGGAACAGATTTAATGGCTTGGACCAGATAGACAGAGTGCCAGAAGAATTATGGACAGAGATGTGGGACATCATGCAGGAGGCAGCAAGGAAAACCATACCAAAAGAAAAGAAGCGTAAGAAAGCTAAGAGGCTCTTAACATATCAGAGGACATAAGGAATGCAAAAGGCAAAGGAGAAAGGATTAAATACAATCACTTGAACACAAAATTTCAAAGAAAAGCAAGGAGAGATAAGGAAACCTACCTGAATGAACAGTGCAAAGAAGTAGAGGGAAACAATATCAGGGGTAGGACTAAAGATCTTTTCAAAAAAATTGGGGAACTCAAGGGAACATTTAAAGCAAAAATGACCATGATAAAGGACAAAGATGGCAAGGAGTTAGCTGATGCAGAAGAGATTAAGAAAAGATGGAAAGAGTACACAGAGGAACTCTACAAAAAGGACCTCAACACCCCTGATAATCACAATGATGAGGAAATTGAACTTGAGCCAGTCATCCTAGAGAGTGAAGTCAGAAAGGCCCTAAAAAGCACTGCAAACAACAAAGCCAGTGGAGATGATGGTATCCAGGTTGAACTTTTCAAACCCCTAAAAGATGATGGAATCAAATTATTACATTCTATATGCCAGCAGATTTGGAAAACACAACAATGGCCACAGAATTAGAAAAGATCAGTATACGTTCCAATCCCCAAAAAGGGTAATGTCAAAGAATGTTCAAACTATCAAACAATTGCGCTCATCCCACACGCTAGTAAGGTGATGCTCAAGATAATACAGGATAGACTGCAACAGCATGTGGAGAGAGAATTACCAGAAGTGCAGGCGGGTTTCAGAAGAGGCAGGGGGACTAGAGACCACATTGCCAACATACGTTGAATCATGGAAAAAACAAAGGAACATCAGAAACAAGTCTACTTCTGTTTCATTGATTACACTAAGGCCTTTGACTGTGTAGACCACAACAAAATGTGGCAAGTAATTAAAGATATGGGAGTACCAGAACACCTTATATGCCTCATGAGAAATCTGTACATGAATCAAGAAGCAACAGTTAGGACAGAATATGGAATGACGGAGTGGTTTGGAATAGGAAAAGGAGTAAGACAAGGCTGCATTTTGTCACCCTGCTTATTCAACTTATACACAGAGCACATAATGTGCAATGCAGGGATGGAGGAATCACAATTTGGGATCAAAATTGCTGGGGAAAACATCAATAATTTGAGATCTGCAGATGATACCACCCTGATGGCAGAAAGTAAGGAGGACCTAAAGAAGCTCCTGATTAGGTTGAAAGAAGAAAGTGAAAAAGCTGGCTTGAGACTCAATATAAAGAAAACCAAGATCATGGCAACAGGCCCTATCAGTCACTGGAAAATAGATGGGGAAGAAGTAGAAGCAGTGACAGATTTTACTTTCATAGGATCAAAGTTCACTGCAGATGGGTATTGCAGCCATGAAATAAAAAGGCGACTAATTCTTGGGAGACAAGCGATGAGAAACCTGGGGAGCATAGTGAAAAGCAGAGACATCAAATTGCAAACAAAAATTTGTATACCGGTAGTCAAAGCAATGGTATTCCCTGTGACAATGTATGGTTGTTAGAGCTGGACCATTAGGACAGCTGAGCTCAGAAGAATAGATGCCTTTGAGATGTCGTGTTGGAGGAGAGTTTTGAGAGTCCCCTGGACAGCAAGGAGAACAAATAGGTCAATCTTAGAAGAAATCAACCCTGACTGCTCCTTAGAAGGTCAAATAGTAAAGATGAAACTAAGGTACTTTGGACATCAAATGAGAAGAGAAGAATCACTTGAGAAAGCCTTGATGCTTGGAAAGGTGGAGGGAAAAAGAAGAAGGGAGCAGGCAAAAATGAGATGGCTAGATGGTATTGTGGACACAATGGGCACAGAGCTGAGCAAGTTGAGGAGGATGGTGGAGGACAGAAGTGCCTGGCGGACAGCGGTCCATGGGGTCGCAAAGGGTTGGAATCGACTGTGCAACTGAACAACAACAACATTATTATTATTTTGTTTGTATTTTAATCTATCTTTATGGTGTTTAACTGTTTCAATACTATAACATGTATAATTGTTTTAATGCAATCTTTCTTCTGTTTTTAGTAGTTTGCTTTTTTAAAAATAATTTGTCAGTTGGCATGGGTCCTTTTGCCAGGATGAAACGAGATTTAAACAGAATAAAAATAGAAATCAGAGAATCACTGAAAATAAGACTAGTCTAAAACAGAAATCGAATGCAATAGCAACTTGATTGCCTTCCAGTGATGTTGGACTACAAATCCCATCCTCCCTTAGCCAGCATACTTTCCAGAGATGAAAAGCCAGCAGTTTTGGAGGGCATCCAAAACTGGGATGAAAGCAGAAGAGCTTGAAATGTTGAAATCTGGTCACAGCGCCACCTACTGCTGGAAGAGCAACATCACTCTTGTAAATGTAATCCATTCTAGTACAACCCAGCCAGGTGTTTGCATGTTTTGTGGGAGAGGGATTATGTACCCCTATTATATATCTCTGCCCAAACCAGCCATTTTCGGACACAAGGGGCAGGCAGAGGCTTTTTGAGTCACACACTTCCATCTTCAAATTAAAGACCTCTGTTTTCTTGACAATCTTTCGGAGTCTTAATACCATTTGAAAGCAGTATCACAATCCTTATCTATTAATTTAGCGGTTACAATGCTGAGGCTGACAATCGGAAGGTTGGCAGGTTAGCAGTTCAAGCCCCAAGTGCTGCATGATGGAGTGAGTGCCCGTCATCTCCTGCCTACCTAAGAGTGAAAGCAAGAAATTGCAAGTAGATAAATGGGTACTGCTTCGGCAGGAAAGGTAACAGTGTTCTGTGCGCTCCAGTGTCTAGTCATCCCTACCACTTGACCATGGAAACGTCTGCAGATGCAGACAGTCCTGACTCATTGGCTATAAATGGAGATGAGCACCACCCCGTAGAGTCAGACACAACTGGCTTTTGAGCAAAGGAGACCTTAAATTGCAATGATTGATAGCAATTATATTTTTATGCATAAAGAGGCATTTGCTGAGATACTCCTTCACCAAGAGATGTTACAATTTGGGGGCGTATTTTTGTTGATTTCAAATGGTTTATTATTAGCTGACTATCCATACATTGCTATCTGTCACCATATGGGTTTATAAAGGTTGTGAAAATGGTTCTGATTAGGAATTACATTTATATTTATTTATTTATTCTTCAAATTTATACCCTGCCTCGCTCAGGCAAGCCTGACTCTAGGCGGCATCATACAAAAACAAAACAATATCCCACCAACCCCCCCATCGAGTCCTCTATAGCCGCCCCAAGACCCCCAAGTTCTCTCCCTTCGAGGCCGAATGGCCGAGGGAGGCCCCCCTTATCTTCCTCCCGGCCGGTGACGGAGGCCGGGAGGGTGCAGCGGCGGCGGCGGCGGCGTCTGGTGCGCGGCGGCGGCGGCGTTGCTTCGGGCCTCCCCTGGCCGAGGGAGGCCCCTTTTATCTTCCTCCCGGCCGGTGACGGAGGCCGGGAGGGCGCAGCCCTCACTCTATAATGGTTAGAGCACTCTGCAATTCTCAAGGCGATTAGCATTTTGCACCCCAAAAAGCTAGAAACTCATTTTACTGACTTTGGAAGGACGGAAGGCTGAGTCAACTTTGAGCCCATCAGGATCGAACTCAGATTGTGAGCAGAGTTTTCCTTGCTGGGCAGCATCTGGACCCCTGTCCTGTGATGGGAGGGCTCTGTTTGGGGGATCTATGTGTGGTGTATTTGCAGAACATGTCTCTTTAGTTGCTTCCTTGAATTCCCTAGATTTATCTCTTGTTCTTAATTCCCCATTCAGGGAATTACCGTACCCATGTGAAGTAAACGCTGTGAAACTATAGCTCTCTGAGAATCAAGATAAAGCTGATTCAGAATTCTGGAGGGGATGAGAAAGTAGCTCCATCGCTGCAGACAAATACTGAGATGTCCGTCTAACATTTGGAAATGCAAAGCATGCAACCGAAAAAGAACCTTTATTTCCGGGGCCAGTGGAAAGCGGCCAGAGTTATGCTGGAATGGCACGTTAAGACTGCAGCTGAAAGGAAACTGTTTGTTTGTAAGCAAGCCATCATCCTTCTCCTTTTAGTCCTGCTACTAAGGACGGATTGATCCTGTAGTCCAGGGGTTCCCAACCCTTTTATGCCACAGGCCTGACCACATTCCCTAGAAGCAGAAGTGGGCACATTTATGACTGTTGTAAATGCGACCACTTCTGCATTTACGACAGCCGCAGTCACATTTACACATGAGCAGGCACGTTTTATGGCTAATGTAAATGCATCGTCTTCCACTTCTATGACAGCGTGGGCTGCATGAAACGGTGCTGTGGGCCAAGTCCGGCCTACGGGCCATAGGTTGGGAATCCCCACTGTAGTCCTTCTGCAACTAGCAGCACACTCTTGGGGAAGTCCAGGTGAAATTAGGATTACAGAAATTATTCATATATAGGCTGTCTGGCTATAGATCATATTGCCAATGACTCACCGCTGAGTGTCAGGTGGTGGTTTACTAACCTGACAACCCTAAAGACTAATGGCCTTGCGTGTCAAAGTTCACAGGGAAGGGTGATGGTCGCCCAAGTGGAAGGCAGATGAAAGGTCACTGCATTATATTCTCAGGACAGTCTTCAAGGCTGATCCCCATGAAGATCGCTAATATTTGGGTTCAGATAAAGCAGCAGCAGAAGAAGAAATTATTTGGGCTAAATCACTTTTGCTTTTCAAATTGCATCAGCAACAAGCAGCCTTCTCGTTCATCTAGTCATGAGAATTCACATATTTAACCAATGGATAGTCTGTCGTGAGCTTGCTGTACCCTTTCCCTTGAAGAAAAGGGTCTTGTGTATCAACAGGCATGATGCTTCTGTGGCCAAGTTTCTTGTTTTTCATTGTGATGCCCAATCAGACAATGGCTAGGCTGGGGTGGGAAAAAAAACTTTATGAACCACCACCAACCAACTGCACAACATAACAGACAAACTCTGGTTGCATAGTTCCTCAAAAGGTGTAACATTTAGTTTCAAATTGAAGAAATCTTGATTGGCTTACCACAATTTAATCGTATGTAACTTAAACCACCTACACACACAACACAGCCTATGTGCAGTGCTATTAATTCCCAGTAATATTTCCGGGAAAGACTAAGCGTATACCTAAGTCTTCAGTTGAATTTATCTATGCTGAAATTTTTGAAGGGGTAGCCACGTTAGTCTGTGGAAGCATGTCAGAGAGTAAACAAAGCAAAACAAAGACAAAAAACTGTGGCACTTTAAAGACTAACTCCTGTATTTTAATGTTAGCTTTCATAGATCAAGTCCACTTCATCAGACATGACTGGATTTTCATGGCATACACTTATACATCTTCCAAGAGTAGCTGGGCAGAGTTGGTTGGCTCAAGAGACTGATGTGCAAATCAATGAGTTATTTACAACCAGTAATAAAATGCAATCACTGGCATTTTACAGTGGTGAATCTATGATGGAAGTCAGTTTGAGGAGTTAGGTTTGCAAAATAATCATTCTGGCATTACATATCTGACTGATGAGTTAATTGAGGAAGCTTTATGGAATAGGCACAGCCAGAGGCCAACTGTCCAGAGAAACATCTCCCTACCCCCTCCCCACATTTTTAGTGTGTTCTGCACGGTGAGTGCAGCCCCTTAGTTGTGGTATTTTTAAATTTGATAATGTCCCAAAAACCCTTGGCTAATATTCAAACCTTTGCAATGATTGTCCAGCATTTGTATATATTTTATCTCTACTGTCTCTCTCTGGATTCTTGTTTTGTAATTTCTCTATTCCAGAATGGGAACTTTTAGGTCCAGTATACAACATTCAGGTAAATTAAAGTGTTTTGAAAAGGTTTCAATGTTTTTGGTATTTCTGATGTCTGATTTGTGTCCATTAATTCTTTTGTGAATATATTGTCCTGTTTGACCTATGTAGAGGGGAGAAGGGGACTTTTGGCAGAAGATGGCATAAATCACATTCACAGAGGCACAAGTAAAACTACCCCTGTTTGACATGGTTGGGTCCAATAATTTATTTATTTACTTATTTAATATAACCACTTTTTTCACCTAAGCGACCCAAGGCAGCTCACAACTTCAGTTAAAACCCATACCCAACACTAATTAAAACCGAATACTGTACTATAAAACTATCTAAAAACGTCCATAAAACCTCCCCAATCCCCTTAAAAAAGACGGACACCCAGGCAGGAGTAAATAAGAACCCCGGGCAGGGCTAAATAAGCCAGCAGGGCTGGGTTGTGGTACCAGTTGTACCCCACATCTGCTGGCATAGCCACGTTTTTAAGGCCTTCCTGAAGGGGAGCAACTCTGCCTGAAAGCGCAATTCAAGTGGCAGGAGGTTCCATAGGGCCAGAGCAGATGCCGAGAAGGCTCTCCTCCTGGTCCCAGTGAGATGTGCCTCCCTGGCTGATGAGACCACTAGGGAGCCCCTACGCTACGGTCCACTCTCGTAGGATGGGTCAAAACCTTGAGGTGACGCAGTCTCTTAAGTATCATAGCCCACTACCATAAAGGGGCCAGAGCAAATGTGGGGACATAGCTGACATCTGGGTTTGTTGCAGAGTAAAGTTCCCATCCCTTTTTCACTGTTGTGTTGTTTGTTGTGTGTCAATAGTTGTTTCCGGTTGAACACCCAGCCCAGGGTCTCACTCACTGAGCTCTCCAGCCACCTCAGCTGAGCTCTCTGGGTTGCCAATGTACTGACCTAGTTTTGATCTCATGCTGTTACTCCTGATGCTTCATGAATCATGTCTCCAACAGTTTATATTCAGACCTTCCGGTGTTGTAAACGTCATGCTCTTAAGTACAGTAATGAAAATCAATGCTTTGGCTTTTCACTGCAGTGATCATTAAGACACACCGACCGACAGGAAACAAACATATGTGTCTCTCTCTGTGTGTTTTTGAAGTTGGCAATCAACCTGTAGCATATTGCATACACACACAATATGACTTTAAATCAGGGATTCTCAACCTGCAGCCCGTGGCACCATTTCATGTGGCTCCCCACCGCCTCCACCACACACAGAAGTGCCATGTGGCAGAGGAAGGGTAAAATGGCCGTCTGAGCCCTGAAGCTGTCTGAGGGAGCGTGACCTGGGCCCCGCTTTAAAAGGTTGAGAATTCCTGCTTTAAGTAGTCCATTCATTAATTAGGTCTAATGTTATCAATTGAGACCATAAGTAATAGTCTAATGTATATACGTACGTATATACATGGGCTATGAACCACTTGTGAGGATTTTCCAAAGCAGGTTAGGAAAGACACCTGTTAGGGATGATTTAGGTCTAGCATATCCTGCCTTGGGACAGTGTCTTGAACTGAGTGACCCACTGAATGTTTTCCAACGCTGTCATTTCACATCATTCCATCCTAACACTGGTCAAGTCATTGTAACCAGCACTGGACTTTATCAATCAAATGGAAATAAAGTTGGCTTTCCCCCTGCTTTCCTGTTAGCAAATTACAATTTTTGGGGAAGCTCTATATTTACCCGCAGAAGGCAAGAAGGAAGGCTTTTTGATCACCGTCATGCGGCTGCCTTCTTCAAATAAGTTTGTAAATAGACATCCTGCTGTCATAGCCACTTAAACTATAAATAGACTGGTTTTCCTAAGAATTTTTGCAATTGGATCAATTGCTTCCTGATCTGGACGTGAAACGTCTGCAGCTTGATTACCACATGTGACAAAGGGTTAATAAAACCCGGGCTAGAAATAGATGTCCACCGTGAACCATCTGTATCTTCCAAGCCTTAATAGGAGGAGGATGGCAAGACTTGCTAATGTGCAGAGGTTGTTCAATCAGATAAATCCAAAGATGAAGGGTGGAAAGTGAGGCTTGCCTAGTCAATAGATTTCCCTGAGATTTCAAGGCCAAAGCCTGAGATGAGGGGGCAGAGCCTTGTAGTATCACAGAGGAAGGGCAGGCAAGAATTGAGAGAGTCCCATCTGACTGTAGGTATAAGCCAGTGGTGGGTATTAGCAGGTTCGCACCGGTTCGCGAGTACAGGTAGCAGAAATTCTGGCTGGCCCCGCCCATCTAAGTTTTGAAATAAAGTAGTCCTATTTCGGGTGCAACGCAGGGCTTTCCCCCTGGCCACACCCACCATACCATGCCTACAGTGCGGTAGTAAAAAAATTTTGAAGCCCACTACTGGGTATAAGGAAATTCTAGGTCAGTGGTGGCAAACCTATGGCATGCATGCCAGAAGGGGTATTCAGAGCCCTCTCTGTGGGCATACTCTCTTTTGGGGATGGTGTGTTTGCTTCTGCTTTGTTATTTTCCCTTTCCTTTTCTCTTTCCTTTATAAAAATAGGTAAAGTGTTGCAGAGTACAATGCAGGCAAAGTCTCTGTTATGAAACTACCATGTACTGTGTATTTGTTTGGCAAATGCACACCAAACAAATGTTGTTCTGATATGATACCTAGTACTGAAATATGTAGGTGGCATCATTGTTGTTGTTGTTGATGGTGGTGGTGGTGGTAGTGGTGGTGGCGGCGGCGGCGGCGGCAGTGGTGGTGAAGGAAGAGGAGGTGGAAGTGGGAGGGTCTGCACACATAAAAAAGTGAACAAGGACCAGAAGTAGACTGATCCACTTACTAATTACCATTTCTAATTACTGGTCTGCTAAACAGTGACTATCCATATACAGAACCCCAAACCCTTATGTCTTATTTTGCAGACTGAGCCAGTGAAAAACCTCAAGAGGAAGGAAGACAACGAATTTGTGTTAAATTCACAACACATGCAAGGATGGTAAACAAGATGTACTGGTGTTTTGGACCAGATGGCCCCCAAAACATGCTCACCAATCCTTTGCTCCACACGCTGTGGCTTGTACTGAAGCCCACACATGTAAAATCATTTCGGAGAAGTGATGAAAGAGGGTGGGGGTTTGGGATTTGCAACAAGGCTGCGCAGAAATGAAACCATGAGTTACAAGAAAAGGAGGGCAAAAGGTAAGTCTTCTGGGAGTGTTAAGGCACAGTTTCTGGATGGCACTTGCAGCCAGCATTAATTTCTCTGATCAAAATATGCTGAGCCACGCACACACTTCCTAGAATACAGACAGAGTCACAAGTCTGTCCTACAAGGAAGGGTTATTTTCCCTTGTGTTTCCTTTTGTGACCTTTCTTGCATTCTCTTGCCAGTTGTGAGAAAGGCAGCCAGAACTGGAGACTTTGAGACACGCCCGCAGTAATTTCTCCCTCCAGCCCAATAATTTGCACGGAGGAATCAACATTTCATAACATTTGAAATATCACATCTGGGTTTGATTAACTGGCACCACATCTCTTAGCAGTTAGTAGGCTTTTAAATGTTACTGAAACAGACATGATTGATGAAGCTGATTTTAATTTTCCAACTTCATCCTCCAGGACAGGATCCAGTCATGTGTTCCTTACGACAGTACTTGAAGGCAGCTTGAAATATAGATGGCTGAGGTTTACTTCTATCTGTCTTTCAAACAGCCAGGCTAATGCACAGCTCATGGACTAATATAAACATCTGGATGCATGCAGCTCTCCTTGGCTTCTCCTTCTTCTCCAACTAGTGCAATGCTGCACTGTGGCAATAGAGTATAGCTCAGGGATCAGCAACCTTTTAAAGCTGGGAGTCAGGTCATGCTCCCTCAGACAGTTGAGGGGCTGGACTGGTGGTTCCCTTGCTCTAAATGCTTCCATAAATGCGTCTGCGGCTGTAGCAAGGGCATGGGCTGGATGATTTGGCCCCACAGGCCAGATCCAGCCCACGGGCCATAGGTTGCCAACCCCTGGTATAGCTTAAAAGGCACCAAAACAAGCTGAAAGTAATTTTCATGCATACCAAATACAGTAATACCTCGGATAACGTTTACCTCGGATAACGCTAAAATCGCATAACGTTAAGTAATCTGGGGAGGAGAATTGGATTGAATAACGTTAAGGTCCTATGGGATGGATCGGATAACAACCACTAAAGCCTGTGTGGTTACAATGTATCTCTATGGAGCTTTAACGTTATCCAATCCATCCCATAGGATTTTAACATGTATCGGATAACACTAAAAATCGGATAACACCAAGACTTGTAGAACCAAGTCTTAGCGTTATCCGAGGTATAACTGTACACAGTTTAAAGCCAAATGCATAGAACGGTGTCCATTTTGGGTGTAGTGTGTTCCAAAAGAGATTGGATTTACACCCACACCAAAACAACAAGAAAGTGTTTTTCACAGATACACTGTAGTTTTGGGTGGTATCAGACCATTCATTTTGACCCACTAGTTGTCTGCCTTCACCTTCCCAACCTCTCCCATTCACTGCCCCACTTCTTCTCTCTATCATTGTGTTTTCATTTCCCCTCCTTCATGTGCAGAGGAAGGGTCCCTTTCTAAAGCTGTGTTTAAAAGAACATATACATCTGGTGTCAGGGCTTGACCTTCCTGTCCTGTGACCTTGAGCCTAGCCCCTGATGTGTCTACACTACAGCAACCACAGTATACTGAATTAGGACAAGGGGGGGAGGACTAAAGTACTTGGAAATGTGTTTTTTTATTAAAAAAAAGCCTATACAGCAATTTCATTTTACTCCCAGTAGGACACTACATATGGACCCAGATTACTTTTAGAAGAATAAATCATAAGCCGCTTCTGAGTATTCTATAACTGGAAAACACTGAGAAGAATCACCAAAAGTCAGAATCAACTTGATGACATGCTGTTGTTGTTGTTAGAAACTGGGGGAATCATAGGAGACATTGCTTTCACATTCTTCCTTCTGTCCTTTTTTAAAATTTTGGACAGATTAATTTTTATTTTCAAGCTGAAGAAATGTATTTAAAATTCCTCCCTATCATGACTCCTTCTGAAGCTACTAGACAGGGCTTACCAGGCAAAAAGTGAGTGATCTCTCTTGGCTGAAACAATGAAGGGTGTTTTCTTGAACTTGAGAAAAACAATTTGAAATAGTTCTGGAGTCTACACTTTAAAAAAAAAGAAGAAAAAAGGAATGTGGATCTGCACAGCAAAAACATATCCAAGCAGTGGCAAATTACCCATTTGTCATTTCAGCTACAATCTAATCAGTTTTACCATTGAAAATAACCAAGCCTGTTAATGTCCTGCAAAGTGTTGCTGTGAAATGTCACCAACAGGAAAATCAACATTCATGGTATTTATGGACTGGGTTTTGGAATACTTTGGCCTTTTTTGTCTAAAGCCTTCAATGATAGAGGTTAGCATAATAGTAGAGTAATGCCTTCCTCTTAACAAGGCTGGTCAGTTTGAAAATATGTAGGCTGTTTTTTTTCTCAGAGTTTATTTATTTATTTATTTATTTATTTATATTTCATACTTGCTAACCCGCCCCAATCGGGCAAGCCCGACTCTGGGCGGCTTACAACCCAAGTTAAAACACATCAATAAAAAATTTAAAAATTCATAGACTAAAACAGTATCTGGGGGTGTCGTCAGAAGGGTAAAATCCTTAGACTAACCACCCCACATGGGATCCCACATCCCTGGAACCCCACACATGTCCTGCCAGCCAGGTCTTTAAGCTCTTCCGGAAGGACAGGAGCTCTGTCTGCATGCGCAGCTCAGTTGGGAGGAGGTTCCAGAGGGCCGGGGCGAACACGGAGAAGGCCCTCTTCCTGGTGCTAGCGAGGTGAGCCTCCCTAGCCGATGGTACAACGAGAGAGCCCCTCCGATCCGCCCTGGTGGGACGGACAGATGTTCTTAGGGTGACGCGGTCTCTTAGGTATCCTGGCCCACTACCATATAGGGCTTTAAAGGTAATGACCAGCACCTTGAATTGCACCCGGAGACAAACTGGCAACCAATGCAGCTCCCTAAGCAGTGGAGAGGCCCGAGCATAACGCCCGCGCCCCATCACTACCCGGGCTGCCGCATTTTGGACCAGCTGCAGTCTCCGAATGGTCACCAAGGGCAGCCCCATGTAGAGCGCATTACAGTAGTCAAGTCTGGAGGTGACCAAAGCGTGCGTGACCATAAGCAAGGCGTCCCGGTCGAGGAGCGGGCGTAACTGGCGTATTACACGAAGTTGTGCAAAAGCCCTCCTGGCCACGGCTGCCACCTGCTCATTGAACAGTAGCCGTGAGTCCAGGAGGACCCCCAGATTACGCACCGGGTCTGTTTGGGGCAGAACTGCCTCATCCAGAACCAAAGCTGGTAACTCCCGTATCAACGCGGGGCCCCTTACCCATAGCCACTCAGTCTTACCGGGATTCAGCTGTAGCCCGTTTTCCCCCATCCAGACCTCAACAGCCTCCAGGCACCTGGAAAGGACTTCCACTGCACCGCTTGGGTCCCCACGGGCTGAGATGTACAACTGGGTATCATCAGCATACTGATGATACCGTACCCCGTGGGAACGGATGATCTCACCCAGCGGTGAGATTAGAGTTTAGATTTGTGATGGGATGGTGGTAGTACAAACCTTGAGATAAGAAATTAATTTGTTCCTCGGGGGTTTCCATATCCCAAAAAAAGTCGTATCGCGAAATACAATGAAAACACATTGCATTACCAGAAGTGGCCACTAGAGGCCACTGTATAATTTTTTTTGTATCTTGGGAAAAATTCCATTAAAAATTTGCATCTTGAAAATCCCCCCCCCCCCAGATTTCCTTTCGTATTGCAAGTTTTCGTAAGTCAAGCCATTCATATGTCGAGGTTTGTATTAGTTTCATTTTGGTTTTGATAACAAGTTTCCAAAACTTGCAATTATCTTTTCATGCAGGATGGGAAGAATTAGAAATGTATATGTATGGAAAAACAGGCAGCCTTGGATATACCAAAGAAACTTGTGTTTTGAATGCCATTATGACAGCTATGTTTTTGGGGTACACAGAAAGAGCCTTCTCAAAGATTGTGGTATTTTTGAACCAAAATTGGGTGTACCCTGGTAATGGCAACATTATGTTGCCAGCTAATCTTTTTCACACTAGGTCAGGTGATAGGAACTGCTGAATGAACTCACCAAAATGTGCCTTCATTTTGGAAGTTTCATGTCTAGCCTAGACACAGAAGGAAGAGGAGGAGGAATATGTTTTTCTGCCCAGCCATTTTTGAAAATCCTTTGACTCTGGTGTAAAGTCCTAAGACTCTGGGGCTAATGAGGACTTTGTGTGACAAAAGGGCTCAGGACCAGAAAGTGACTAGCGGAACTGGATCAGTGTTATGAGTGTCATGCTGCGATGCAGAAGGCTATTCTCAGGACAGTCTTCATGATTGATCTCAATGAGGATCACCAATATTTGGATTCGCATATGGCAGAAGAAGTAAGCCGAGCAAGCAAGCAAGCAAGACCTGTGATGGATACAAATGCATTTGAAGTCAAAAACATGCAGAACACTGCCAATTATAAGGGAAACGTGGTTGTCACCAACTCCCTAGCTGACCTTTACTTTATTGTATGCTTGTTTATGTAACAGAAAAGTAGTTACTACACCCAGTTAGCCCTCACTACAAAATATTTCCTTGTTTATCTTGCCTCTTGGCCAGAGCCAGCTGCCACATGATGTACACAGCAGAAGACTTTATAGCAGGGGTGCCCAAACTACGGCCTGAGGGCCAGTTCTGGCCCCCGATGCCACTTCATCCACCCTGCACCACCCTTGTTGCTCCCAGAAGTGGAAGTAAAATGTGCCCGTAAAGGCGCGTTTTACTTCAGCTTCTGGTAGCGATGAGGCGTGGGCTGGATGAATTGGCATCAGGGGCCAGATCTAGCCCTAGGGCTGTAGTTTGGGCACTCCTGATCCATGTGACCAGCCCATGGCCCGAAAAGTTTGGGCATCCCTGCTTTATAGATACAATTTTGTGGATCAATTACTTTTCTACAGTTTTACTATACAGTATCTGCCTCAAGAAAATAAAGATGGTTGGATGAGTACTTTGCTGTTGTTGATGACGATGAAGCCAGTTATCCACATCATTTATTTATTAAGTTCAGAAAATTATTAAATTCTAGATCAAACAGGACTAAGTTGTAATAATTTTCCATAAGTGGCCTAAGCCACTTTTTCTTTTTTAAAAAAGGGGGATGCATTTTACTTCCTAAATCTTGGCACATGGTGATTTCACGATAAGCGTCATTTCTATGCGTGGCTTGTTGACTAAGAAGATGAGCACCTCAACTCATTTTCGAAGCCCCTCCTCTGCTCTGGGTACAAGTCAACTATTCTCAGAACAAGTACTGACACAGCCATTTTGCCCATCTTGTTTCCAGATTGCACATGCCCATTAGACCATGATGTATGGGTAATGCCACAGATGGGGCTGTGGCTTTAGGCTGTTGCAAGAGCATCCTCAGTACCTACTCCTCTTGAATGCCCTAGTAGGAACTACTGCCTTAAGGTTCTCTGGGTATCTTGAGAAGAAATGTCTAGCTGAGCTGGTTCCCCTCACTCTTAATCAATTTTAGTTGCATGAGGCCCAGCATTTGAATTTCAGAAAGGAGGCAAAGTTTTGACTGGCCAGATGAGAATTGTCATGGGCCAGAGTTGGCCCGTAGGTTTGCGGTTTACAATTTGGGGTCTGAACAGTTGACAGTGTTAGATATTTTGCAAGGTTTACTCCTCTTTCCTTATCATTTTCATGTGGACATTACATTTGTAATCTTCCTTTCCTGAATTATAGAATTCAAGGCGGTTCCAGGGGGATGCCCAGGTTGCCTCCCTTTCAGCCTTTGCATAATATTGTATATTCTGAAGTATATGCAAGGATATTCAGTGTGGTGTAGTGGATGGAGTAATGAACTAGAACAGGGGTTCTCAACCTTTTCAAGCCAAGGGCTGGGTCATGTTCCCTCAGACAGCTTCGGAGGCCAGACAGCCATTGTGCCTGCCTGCCATGCATGGACTTCCGGGAGTGGCGGAGGTAGTGATGGGCCACAAGAAATAGTGTTGTGGGCCGCATTCAGCTCCCAGGCCATAAAGTTGAGAACCCCTGGACTAGAACTCTGGAGGCCTAAATTTAAGTCCTTGCTCAGCCATAAATATTCTTTGAGATGTGGAACTGGTAAAATCACTTCTTAAATATCTCATTTACCTTGAAAGTCCTGTTTAGAATCACTATAAATTGGTTCTGATTAGAAGGCCCATAACAACAACGAAGTATATGCACTGGCTGTTGTTGCTGTTGCTGTTGTTCAGTCACACAGTCGATTCCGACCCTCTGCAACCCCATGGACTGATACAACATTAAAAATCATATTTTGACCATTTAACTATGATTATAGCCAGCGGTGGGATTCAATATTTTTTTTATTACCTACTCGGGCATGGTATGGTGTGCATGGCCAGGGGGAAGCCCTGCATTGCACCCGAATTAGGACTACTTTATTTCAATACTTGGATGGGCAGGGCCAGTTGGAATTTCTGCTACCAGTTCTGGAGAACTGGGGGAATCTGCTGAATCTCACCACTGATTATAGCCCATCTCATTCAAGCATGGAAGACTAAGTTACTTGAGTGGCTACCGAGTCTATTGTCTAGGTGCTGAACAGACAAATATAAAGTTCGTAACATTCCTGCTGTTACCTTTTGATTTTTAAACCAGACTTGGACCTGGCATCTCTTCAAAAGGAAGACAGTCTTTCCTAAAAGATGACATGTGACGACTTGGGAAGAGATGAAGTTGTTCTTGAAACAGATAAAGTGCAGGGCATTCTGGGCAAACACAGGAAAAGAGAACACACAGGATTGTAGATTAATTTGGCTTCCTCTCATTACTTTCATCTTGACTGTCAATATCACATAGAGTTGTCAGGTCAACAGTTTCTCACTCTCTGCAGTTATCAGGAACCAAACCCCTTGAAACTATGAGGTGGTTTTACAAGATATGAACTCTTGTCTCAGGGTTGCATTGAAAACAAGAGGTGACTGGAGGGATTTTTTTAATTGTTTAGGAGAAAACCAGAAGTAATAGATGTGTGAAATTATTTGTGTTGTGAAACAGGTACACACATATTTTCTCTCATTCACTGTAATGCTAGAATCCAGAGAAGCTCACTGATAAGACATTCTGGAGAAACAAAAGTATGTACTTCTTGACACCACATGTAATTAAATCTGGAAAATACCATATTTGCAGGTGTATAAGACATACCAGAGTATAAGACGTACCCTGCTATTACCAAAATAGTCCACTACAGGCCACTATATACAGTACAAGATGCACTCCATTTTTCTTTCAGTGTATTTAAGGATGGGAAAAGGGTCTTATACACCAGCAAATATGGTAACTGCAGCAAGATGTAGTCAGGCCACTAGTATAAAAGTGAGTTAGATAATGAAAGAAAAATCTATCAGTGGCTATTAGGCACAATTAGAACAACAATAAGAAAGATATAGTACCTAAATATATATAATACATAAAATGCTGGGCTCATGCGAAAATTTTTTTAGAAGAACTTTAAGGAGCAAAGTAACAATTCAGATTAAAAACAAAACGAAAACAAATCCCTTTGAGAACCATAGCCTACCAAACTAATCAAAGGATAATAATGAATATATATCAAATCTGTTGCTTCAATAGCTACATTGGAAGCCTCCCACAGTATAACCTAATCCGACCAAAGCTGCTGTGTGTTTAGCACAACATTCTTTCCCCACCTTCTGAATGTCTCTCTGCTCAATGCCAGTAGAGTACAGTCCAGGGCCTCCAGTTCCCTTCCTGAAATCAGCAGCCAGATGAGGAGAGAAACGTGACCCACGGCCAAAGCAGCCTTAACATGCAGTCTAATTGTTACTACATACCCGTAAAATGGAAAATACAGGCTTGGAAGCCATGAAATCGTTACAGTGCTGATGCCAGTTGAGATGAACATTCTCCTAATTCATGCACAGAGCCAGTCATTCAATCTTATCCCTCTCTAGCATCTGTTCCACACAAAGTGCCTATTAGATGTATACCCAGAATACTTCGTTGGTTGGGCACCAAGGAATCTTGGAGGAACAAGTTGATTTTAATATAAGATACGATGAATCCAGCTACAATATCTGTAGTATATATGTGTGTCTATATTTCTGTATTTCAGCTGGTGTGCTTTGTTGTGAAGGCTGAATGATATCTGTTGCTCCATACACAAATACAGAATTTCTCCTTGATTAAATTAAAGACAGTGAGCTGTGATGTACGTTGTATAGTTAATATGTTTAATTGAGTTAAGAATGCCATCTAGGTAGGTATTTTATTTGTTATGTTGCAAGCGTTATGATGTGATATGTGTTGATTTATTATTGTAATTTTAAAAACATGTTTCCTGTTATATATTGTTGTGAACCTCCCAGAGTGATGTTTGCACAAATTGAGCTGGGAATGAATGAATGAATGAATGAATGCTATCACTCTGCTTTATTTGTGAAATTCTCAAGGGATTGAGACATCATTGTTCATCACTCCATCCCATGTTTTCCATTCACTTATTCTGTCTTTTTTCATTACCGGGGGGAAAGGCACAGAAGAAGGAAAAATGGAACTGCACAACCTCCCCCCCCCCTAGTAATAATCCTCTGTCTAGAGTTGTAGTTCTTGATTCTAAGCTTCCCAGATGTTGCTGGACCTGAATCCATCCAGTCCTTGGCCACCAGACTTCTAGGAGTTGTAGTCCAACACCTAGAAGGCCACACATTCAGGTCTGCCTTCAAGATTCTAGCAGGTGAAGTTGTAAAATTTGTGATGCTCCAGATGTTGTTGGGCTGTAACTTGCAAGCACAGCTGGTAGTGAGGAGTGATAGAAACTACTGTCTAAGAACACCTGGAAGACCCCATGTCCCCCTACTTCTGGCAAGCTGCACAGTCTGAAAAGGAGGGAATGGTAAGCTACTTCTAAAAAAAACACCTGGAAAAATCACTGTAAATTGGACTTTACTTGATGGCACACAACTATTACTTGGAAGTAAGCCCACTGCAGTTTTAACCATAGCTACTGTTGCCCTAGTTTCTGATGCAGATGGGAAGGGACCTCATCTATAAATGAACTTTGGAGGCTGATCTCAGTGGAGCAGAACTGTAGGCTGAATCGCTTCCAGGACCTCCATTAATTCAAGTGTAAGAGAAGTTGGCTCCAGTGTAAACATATTACAGCTGAGCCAAAACATCTCACAATTGTTCATTTCAGCTTTTCTTGAGAGAAGGAGAGTGCTGGGTGGGTGGGATTCTTAACAGGAAAGTTATCTCCTGTAAGGTTCTTCCTATATGCATTGTTATTGCCTATATTTGTTCCTACTCTTAAAATTAGATACTGTACTCTAAATGAAATCGTCTCATGGCTAAAACGGATTAGCTGTATAATACTGAGACATCATTCCATTCAGGTTGTGATTCACAACTGAGCAGCACCCCCATTTGAGTGAGGTTGCAATCCAGATGCTTACTCCATTGGATTCAATGGGGTGTATTTCTAAGCAGACATTAATACAACCACACAGCCATCCAGAAGAAGAAAAGAACAACAGTTAAAGAGGCATAAGATAATTCTACTTGGTCTACTTTCCAATGCAGGCTTACCTAATTTCTGCACATACTGTATCTGCTGTAACCCTTATGGATTATGTGGTCTAGCCCAATGAGTGGGGAAATCATAGGAAGAGGCTGTCATTCAGGATCTGAGTTAGAAATAGTGGAAGAGCCGGAGAGGCAGGAGCTGCTGTTCCCATACAAGAAGTTAAGGCCCTTCCCCACCTTGGTTTAGAATTTTAACGTGCTTCTGCAGGAGTCACACCGGAAGGGTGACTCCACAGAAACGATCTCATGTATTTGCATTTGCACTTGCATCTTATTTTAGGGTAGTAAAGGTAAAGGTCACTCTTGATCAAAAGCCAGTCATATCCGACTCTAGGGTTAAGTGTTTATATCTGTTTCATAGTGCTCTTTTAGGGTAGCAATTAGCAATTACACTTATACAGTATACCTCTTTTAAAAGTGCTCTTTTAGGGTAGCAATTAGCAATTACACTTATATACCTCCAACACCAGAACCTCTGTCTTACCCGGATTCAGTCACAGGTTGTTAGTTTTAGTCCACTCCAGCACCATGGCCAGGCAAGCATCCAAGCACTGTGCCGCATCCACTGCCGATGATGTGAAGAAGAAGTAGAGTTGCATGCCATCTGCATATTGATGACAATACACCCCAAATCTCCTGATGATTTCTCCCAGTGACTACTCTTCCCCCCTTCTCCCACCCAGGTCTTGGTGATACAAGCCAGGTCAGGCTGTTCATCTATTATCAAGTCCCAAATCAGATGGGGCTTGTTTTTCACCAACCTGGCAGTTCAGAAGCATACAGGACAGGTCAGAGGGCTGACTGAGCTGGTCACCCTCCACTTGGTGGATCAGGAGATGGTTTTCGGCACAGATATTAACCATCTGTCCCAAGGTCTCCTAGAATGGCCAGCTGCCCCCTGAGCATCATAACAACCTCTCCCCCTCATCAACAAAACCCCATTGCTCATCCCCCACATAGTCCCATAGAATGCATTAAATTCATTAACCAAGGTTCAACTCTATTGTGAAATTTAGACAAACACACACATATTCTGAAAATTACATGCAGAAATTTTGTTGTTCAGTCGCACAGTCGATTCTGAAATAGTGAGCATTAAAATATATATTAAAAAGAATAAAGTTCAAATTGCTGACAAAACAGACTGGAACTAATCTGGGGCAGGGATATAGTACTACCTTTGCAAATTAATTTGAAAATACTTAACAGGAACATTAGGTGCAAAACGGAATTGTGGTAAATAACCTGGAGGTCTAAGCATAAAATGAAGGGGGGGGGGGACATTTACTTTTCATTAGGTACTGGTGCAGGCTATCATTTTCCACTCATTAAAACAAAGTTTATCTTGTGCTATAGCAAATAGTCTAAGTTTCATCAGAATATGCTGGGGGGAGTGGCTGTAGAAAGCCTCCTTTAAGTGCTGCACTAAATAAAAACTGTTCTGTAGAACTTAGATGTACTGTGCATTTATCAGAGAAAGGTCTGTGGAGCACATAATCATATCCAGCTGCCTGTGAGGTCTGCTGCACTACAGATAAATCATACAGCAGTCTAAACACTCTTTCTCCTTTCTACACTGGGTAGGAGGGAGGGATGTTTGCTCTCTTTCTTCTAGAAGAGGCCAAAAGACACAGGATATGGCAGCAGAACTATAGCAAATGTGCTAAAATGCCAAAGCAGCTGGGAGAAAAATGACTGATCCTCCTTCAGCCGTCCATCAAGGGCTTAGCTTGCAAACACAGTAAAATATTGGGTTCGTCATGCACAGCATGGATGCTGATTCATTCCTTCAAATTACATGTGGGGCAGGGTGGGGTGGGGGCAGCCTAGAAGCTGTTAGAGTGAGAGAGAAATAGAAAGTTTGTGTTTGAAATACAGTGGTACCTCACTTAAAGAGCATAGTGGGTTCCATGGGACTGCTCTTTAAGTGGGTTTGTTCTTTAAGTGAAACACCATTGTAAGTGACCAATTGTGACTTCTGGGGGTGGCGGGGGGGGGGGATTGTGAACCCCGGTTTAGTTGTTAAGCGAGTTTTTGGTTGGTTTTAGTTGTTAAGCGAGGCAACCATTCAGAGAAAATTCTGCTCTTTAAATGAGTTAGTCTCTAAGCGAGACGCTCTTTATGCGAGGTTTTACTGTACTCATTAAAGGGGGGGGGGGAATTGACCCATGCAACCAGAGAGTGTTACACAAACACACAACTCAAAGAGTCTTGGCCTGAAACCACATATTCCCAGAACGTTTCATTCAAGAGCCATCAAAATTGTGTGTATTTTGAAATGTAGACAAACACATGAGAAATTTTGAAAAATACATGCAGAGATAGTGGTAACATATATTAAAAAGAATAAAGTTCAAGTTGCTGGCAAAACAGACTGTTGAAACCATTCCCCAAATCTCACCAGATTACACTAGGGCAAGGTAAAGTGACCCGGAACGCTCCAGCTCTTACATATGTGGATGGCTAATCTTCAAAGGCAGATCTTGGACGTAACAAAGTGTTCTCCCGACAGCCTGTGCAACGATTCCCAAGAGGTCATGAACTCAGGCTGCATACCCCAGCTCACGTAATGGAAAACAACACATGGGGATCATGGCTAGCGGCTCTCAGGACGCAGCCACTCTACAGGGCACTTTCATTTTTCATCTACATCAGAAGTCCAGGTTTACCTTAAATGACTTGAGGCAGCCACCCACTGATAGAACGACATGATGACGGGGAAACTAGATGAGATGCTAAACACACACGCATTGTAGGCTGCAGAGCCATAGGTATGCCTTGGGAAAACAAGCAAAACAATAAACTATTATTAGGCTGAGTGTATTTTTGTTGGGACCACAGCATGTGGATTTAAGTACAGGATTTCATTTTTTTCCTCCATGGTTCCAACAAAAATTGTTCTCTTTTGCTCTCCAATAATGCACATGCAACCACTATCAGACTTGCGGCTGAGCCTTCCTGCTCCCCATGTCCTGCTGTGGACCCAATGAAAATCATTACTTCTTAGCAACAGCGACAACGTATATTGATGCTTCAAACCTACGCCAGTTGAGAAAATATATCCTCTTGTTGGTATCGCTCCACCTAAGATCAGGAGAGAAGTAGTAGAGGATGCCGAGAGAACTAAGCAAGAAAACGACCCTCAACATCCTCTAAATGGATATGAGACTCAAGTCCACCAGCTCAGATCTAGGAAGAACTTCATGGCAAGAACAAATGTTCTTAAGGGTACAGAAGAGCAAAACCAAATTAAGAGATGGAGGAAGGAGCCCACTGCACAAGGAATATCATTAACGGGGGATGTAGTTGAGGATCTCAACCTCCCCTACATCATTTGGAGGACCCTGAATAGGCAGAGGGTTGGAGTCCCTAATGCAAGAGCAACATGCTCAAGTGGGGACTGCTGGCGGACAACAACACATAGCGTGAATGTAGAGTTGCTATAATTATCTCCCACAAAAGCGGGACAGAAGTATACTTGACAAAAATGGGTGGGTTATCTACAAAATAGCCTTTTTTAAAACAAACATAATATAATGATAGCTATCAAACACTTTCACATTAAATATATCAATACATAAATGAATTTATTTAGAACAGTTAATTCTTTCTGTAAGATGATCTGTTGTACTTCTGACAAGTTGTGTCGTGGTCAACTCTTAACATCCTCAGTTCTAGGAAACACATTGGTCACACCTATCGGACAGTGGTGTGAGGCGAGGACGTTAAGATTTGTCTCCAGATATACTCCAACTCCAATGTGTCAGGAAATTGCTCGTTTGATGGCGAGAGTTCAAATTTATTTTAATAGTGTGTTATGATACACAATCAGTAAGTTTTTAAAATCTGGGAGTTTAACATGATTTTTATTGAACTGGCCAGGACAATTTTTCTGACCTTGAATCTGGGACAATCCTGGTTTTCTGGGACATATGGCAACCCTATGTGAATGTGGAGAGACACAGAGTCCGGCCCATTTGCTGGTCTGCCGATTGCTGCCAGAGACATCCACCAATGAGGACTTGCATTTGGGTAATGGCAAAGCGAAAAACCTGGCTTCATTTTGGCTGTCCAAAGTCTGATCAGGACACAAAAGAGAGACTACGGATTTTTAAAATATTGTATAGTTACTTATTTTTACCTAAAGGTGGGCTTGTACGTGGTTGAAAATTATTTATCATTTACAAATTCTATGCTTGATTGTACTGTATGTTTAAGTGACTAATTTTACTATTGTAAAATGATCAGAGAACACTACACTCTATGGGGTAATGTATAAGGTGAATGCATTAATAGTGTACGGTTCTTGTCATCTGTACATGAGGAGAAGGCTTTTCCTCATTAAATTGCTTTAGGCTACCCACATACCCTGGTCAAAGACCAGAGAGGGGGGAAAGTCAGGTTCGATAAAGTGATAGAGTCCAATTCAGAAACACACACACAGAGATACACGCTCCCTGTGCATCAACATGTACAACTAGATTTCATGCCTTGACATTTTGCTTTTGGGGCTACATCTTTCATGGCTTCTGCCAACAGGACCACTGGCTGATTGTGGGATTAATCGTCCAACAATGATATACTCTACTGGGTCTGCCACAAACCCTAGTCAGGAGGTTGAGCAGCTTCCACTTACTCTTGGTCATTTGTGACCAGTTTGTTCTGCAATTCCTATGATCCATTCATCAGATTATCCAACGGCTGATGGTTGGAATGTGAGCCTTTATAATGGCCCTGCTCCAGCGATGGGATGTAACAGGTTCTCACCAGTCCTCCAGAACCGGTAGTAACTTTCCCCAGTGTCCCGGAGAACCGGTAGCATCTTTTTTTGGGGAACCACCTTCGGGGCTTACCTTTTCACTGGTTCTCCCACCTCGCATCTGCGCCAAGCACTTGGTGTCCATGCACGCCTACAGTGCTTGGCGCATATGGACGGCCTCCTTGCTGTCCTCCTGAAGCTCCCTATAGCCTGCTCCCCAGGGTAAGTGACTCACCTTTGGATGTGGTGTGTCTGTGTATATTTTAATGTGTATTTAATACCTTTACCTATATTGACGTGCTACCACAGTTCCTAAAAAGGCCTGGCGGCCTGGCTTGGGGGTTTTAAGCAAAGTCTTGGAGTTACCTCATCAATAAGCTACACCTGTGCTGTTCCACTTGCTGTTCCAATTAGAGAACCCTTAAGGAGGTACAGCTGTTTTACATTTACATTAAGGCATATTATCCTAGAGAACTGGTTAGGCAGACTTAGTACCGAACTTCTTTAACTGTTGAAAAGTGCCAAAATGAAGCCATCTTGTGGTGAGTTCATTCTGTAGTTCCTTCCGACCTAGTATTTTATTTTTAATTATTTTTAATTATTTTTATTTTTATTTGGCCCTGCCCACAACATCATGACATCATGACGTTAGCTCCACCCACACTGTGATGACATCACGGTGGGGTAGTAAAATTTTTGACATCCCACCACTGCCCTGCTCTCATGCAAGTCAAGACTTGGATTTATCTGGTGCAGCAAAGAAAGAGAACTCTTCTCTGGCTACACACATATGCTTTGAGGGTGTAAGGAGTAGTAGAGCATATTTAATATTCCTTAGGGGTGCCCTGCATCAAAGTGATTCCTGCAGGAGACGTCAGATGAAAACCGCCTTGAACAAGAAGTAGTGGTTTAAGCCAGGGTCATCTCCAGAGTGAAAACAGCTGGCTTTGTTTTTACTTTGGTTAGCTAAAAAGATGAAGCAGAGGAAATACTCCCTCCTTTCATGCAGAAGACATAATGACCTCCAGGTGTTCAGCCATAAACAGCATTGCCTTAGAAATGAAAGGCCATTACGTCCTTGCCTCTAGCATAGTTCATACAGAAATTAAGCATTTTTTTATGAACAGTAAGATGTCACTTCGTGACAATATCAGCAGAAAGCACAGTGAGCAGCAAGGAGGACCAATGGGGCCTGTATCTTTAAGGTCAACTGGTGCAGGTTGGTGGAGGGGGCTGGGATGTATCCCAGCATAATTTCATTACACAGTTATGGCACATTAATACCACTTCAAACTTCTGTGGCTTCATCCTACATAATTCTAGGATTGGCAGCCTGGTGAAATATTTAAAATTCTGTGTGAGAAATTTCTAATTCACACCCTGAATCACAGCAGAGAAGTCTTACTAAACTAAAATGCCGCCGCTGCTGCTGCTGCTGCCGCGCCCTCCCGGCCCTCGTCACCGGCCGGGAGGAACATAAAAGGGGCTTCCCTAGGCGAGGGAAGCCCGAAAACGCCGCTGCTGCTGCTGCTGCTGCCGCTCCCTCCCGGCCCTCGTCACCGGCCGGGAGGAAGATAAAAGGGGCTTCCCTAGGCGAGGGAAGCCTGAAAACGCCGCTGCTGCTGCTGCTGCTGCCGCGCCCTCCCGGCCCTCGTCACCGGCCGGGAGGAAGGAAGGAAAAAGGAGCCTCCCTGGCCGCGGTAGCGGCAGGACTTCCCCCGGCAGAGCATTCCTCGCCCCGCCGCCACGGAACACACCTGCGGCCGGGGGGAAGAGACTACCGCCGTGCCCAGCCGGGACTCCCTCCACCTCTTCCGGAGGCTATGTTCAAGGGCTGCGGCGGTGCCAGGACTTTCGACAATTGTTAAAAATTTTTTGTGCATATTTGATGAATTTTGTAGTTTTATTGTTGTTGAGATTGATGCTTACTGAACTTTTGTGATGGAACGATGTTGAGTTATATATTGTATATTTATGTGATGTGTCTATGAATTTGCTGTTTACTCTGTGCTTGTGAACCGCCCTGAGTCGGCCCAGCCGAGTAGGGCGGTATAGAAATTGGAGTAAATAAATAAATAAAATACAAATCCCAGAATTCTGTGAGACATAATAATCCCTGTTAAAACAGGACCCAGCAGCTATAACTGAATAGGGCAGTGGTGGCGAATCTATGGCATGCATGACAAAAGAGACACTCAGAGCCCTCTCTGTCAGTGTGTGCGCTGTCACCCCAGCACAGTGTGTGCCCCGCCCCTCTGCTCAGCAGGCCAATGGGAGCACTTCCTCCCTCCCCACAGCACAGAGTTCACACCACCCCTCTGTTTGTACACTCAGTGTCTAAAATGTTCGCCATCACTGGTATAGGACAGTGATGCTGAACCTTTTAGAGACCGGTTGCCCAAGGAGGAGGAGGAGGCACACAGGCAGGCACCACAAGTGCTCACACATCCATGTGACATTACCGGCTCGCCTCTGGCAAAATCATGTGGGTGGGTGCACATGCATGCCACTTGAGGTGCGCTGGCAATGTCATGTGTGCATCCCCCACAGGTAGGTGGAGATGTAGTCCTCTGAACAAGCAAATCTCATACATGTAATTTAAAATACATGATTACAACTTCCAGTCAAGAGGTTGAATTGATGGAAGATCTTTAGTCAGAAAGATCTTTTCAGTGAGAGTGATCAAGTATGGTTTGTACACAGCCTGATATTATATCAAAGCATGGACAGAGATTTTAGGGAGCAAGACAAATTAAAGAGATTGATATCAATAGTGTATAGACATCCCTGAGCCTCCCAGACATAAGGGTACTAGGGTATTTCCATATAACTGGGATGAGTTACCATTTTGTCGCCCATCGCATTCTAATTACTCAGAAAATGGCTCAGGTATTCCCATACAAGCAAAATTTTACTATACATATGGTTATGGAATCCCATGGAACAAAGAAGGGGAACAGCTGAAGGAGGAAGTGTCACAAGAACAGTCAAGTATCAGAACAGTCTTAAATTATTCCACTTGCTAAGTATGCAACTCATTTATGAGCATGTTTACCAGAGTCAGCCATAGAGAGTTTGGTGCCTGTAGCAGAGGAGAAAACACTGCTCCTCCTAAGTCAAGACTTTGGTACTTGAGACAGACAACAGCCCAAGAAACCCTCTTCATCCTTGGAAGTGTTGTCTTAAATGAAGTAAGGTAAAGGTATTGGTCGCCCTTGCTCGAAAGCCAGTTATATCCAAATCTAGGGTTCAGTGCTCATCTCTGTTTATAGCCAAAGAGCCAGCGCTGTCTGTGACTGCAGTGGACTTGTGTCAGGCATGACTAAACACCGGAGTGCACGGAACGTTGTTTTACCTTTCCACCAAAGTGGTACTTATTTATCTAATTGCAATGTCTTGCTTTCGAACTGCTAGGTTGGCTGGAGCTGGGACAGAGACAGAAGCTCACTCAATCATGCAGCACTCGGTTCTCGAACTGCTGACCTGCCAACTTTCCAGTTGTCAAGTTCAGCATCTCAACTACTAAGCCACTGCAGTCCCTTTCAGTAAAGTAAGCAAGAAATAATTACTGCCCTTCAACAATGCTCCAAATCTATGTCTTATAGACAAGAGGCTGCCATGTTCTGAAGTAAACTACTGTCTAATGCAAGGGTGCCCAAACATTTTGGGCCATGGGCCAATCATGTGGTTCAGAGAGCCGGTCACTAAGGCCCGTGGGCCGGGTGCAGCCCCTAACACCAATTCATCCGGCCCGCGAAGCCCTCGTTGCTCCTGAAAGTGGAAATAAAATGCACTCGTATGGGCACGTTTTACTTCCACTTCCATGAGTGACAAGGGCTTTGTGGGCCAGATGAATTGACATCGGGGGCTGCACCCGACCCCCAGGCCTTAGTTTGGGCACCACTGGTCTAATGGTAGGGCCAGCCCTGAAGTTCAGTCAGAACTTCACGCATTCAGTTTCAACCAGAGTCCCAGATACAGTCGGCTCAGATGGAAAAATTGAAGGTGTGTCAAAATTGGCCACAAGGGGTCACAGGAGTTGATACCAATGATGTCATGGGAAGTTTTGTCATTCCTCTGGGTCTAGATGAAAGATGTGTTTGTTTGTTTTGGAACATTCTTCCGATGTACCGCTGAATAAGAGTCATCTGCTTAGCAATTTGCATACAGTAGGCTGGATTCTCACGGCCCCCAGTTTTGTCCACAGCTTCTCAAAAACATGAGTTGGATGAAATCATGAGAAAGAAAAGAATGTGCAAAATTCATTAGAGATAGCAAAAGTAGAAGGACAGTGTGGATTTTAGAGATAAGGAAGAGGAAGACCAGTTCATGTGACTAAAGGAACATGGTGGAAAGGTAAGTGGAGAGGACCAGAGTTATGTTTTGTTAACAGTGAGCTGACTATGAGAATCTCTCCCCCCCTTGAATTCCAATTTGTAATTCAACAAAAGGAGGACAACTGAAAGTATAATAATGCCTGAGGAAATGGACAAGAAGAAAACCCCACACCACCCCCCATTTCATGTTTTGAAGTCTACCGTGCTGGTCAATGACCATAATAAAGTGATTTATTTATTTATTGAAGTCAATTGGACGTGCAGTTTTACTTCAACATTAGCTACAGGACAGACACAGTAAGCTTATCCCATTAGTTAACTGAGGCTATTGCCCCCCTCCACCTAACAGTAGGGCCAGTCCTACAGCAGCAGATACTTACCATGCCTGTTTCAGAGAATTATAGTGGTGGGGAAAATAGATGGCCCAAGTGTGGCCAAGGAGTTGGGCATTGTACTTGGAGTAAAGCAGTCACACTGCCACTTCCTCATGGGGCACAACGCAGTCGATCACTCTGATCCCATGGGTTGTTCCCAAAGAGGAAGAGAGGATATGGTTACTAATGAAATGAATTAAAAAAACATTAAATCTCACTGATCTAACTGGAGTAAGATCTATTAAAATTCTCCTTTGCTTTAGGGGGATGTGCTTCCACCAAATCAATTGGAGAATTAGGCCTCAATAAGTCTGTTCTTGATATACTGTATCATGTAGATTTTTCTTTGTACGGTCATAGCTCAGTGGTACCAGTACAGGGGAAGGTAATACATAGACTTCAGAGCTGCTGGGACCATCTCCTTGTATCTTCTATTTTTGCTTAAAATGTTGATTTGTGCCCTCTAGGGCAGGAGTCCCCAACCATCAGTCCGCAGACGGGTACTGGGCCAAGGGCTGTCCCAAACTGAGTCTCAGGGGTGAGTGATCCTGGGAGTCCTGATGGCAGCCTTCTGCCCTCAGCGTACTCCACTGGGTCTGCCTAGTGAATGGAGCAAGGGCATGGGCTTCAGACAGAGCTTAACTATGGCAGGGCTCCCCCCAGTGGGTGTGTTCCAGCTTGTTCAGACAGGTTCAGGTGTATCGGTAGTAAAACTGGCTGCCCCCCTACCTCCCCCCCATCTCCTCCTCCTCGAGGCTTTGGAGGTGAACCGCTCCATTTCCCCCTTCGTTCAGGGCTTTCCCAGGGCTCTGTTTCACCCGGAAGCACATCCCCAGCCACTCTGGAGTGGCTGGGGAGGCACTTTGGGGTAAAATGGAGCCCCAGAAAAGTCTTGTTTGAAGGGAGAAATGGTTTTAGAGGGGGCTGGCTCCAGTTTCCCCTTCATTCATGGGCTCCCCAGCAGTAACGTTGCATGGAATTCAGCCGCCTGGGGCTGAAGCCAAATTTGCCGCCCCCTCGTGGACACTGGCACCCATTCCCACTAGGGCTTCTGGGAATTGTAGTCCAAGAAAACACATAGCCGAAAAAGTGCCGCCCGGGGCCGGCCGCCCCCTAGCCCCCCTAGTGACGCCACTGCTCCCCAGCCATTCCCAGGCTACGCCCACCCATTCATATGACCAATAGGCCATGTCTACCCAGTCACATGGGCATGTCCACAATGTGGTAGTAATTTTTTTGAAGCCCACCGCTGGCTCCCTCCACCACCACCACCTGTGTGCAGTGTGATACCTCACTGCCCATCAAATGGTGTGCCTGGCAAGCAGCTGGGTCCCTTTTCCTTGCCACTGGTCTGTGGTGCAAGAAAGGCTGGAGACCCCTGCTCTAGGATGAACTAATAAATAAATAAATAAATAAATAAATAAGGAGGGGGGCATTTTTGCCATAATCTACAGCATCCCTTTCAGTACCTGAGTACTTCATTACAATTGTAATGTGCAAAATAGCCCTTTAGCCCTGTTCAGCCCTTTAGTATTGTCTCCTTCAGAGTGTGGCCTTTAGGTTGCTCGTTGATCTGCAAAATGGTTCTTGGTCCCACTAGGACTGTCTACACCTGTCTCTTAAAGCTTGGTACCATTAATTTTTGGAACAACTGCTCCAAAGGCACCCAACACACACCCCATATAGCATGCTTACAGCCCAACAAAATTGCGGTCTCTGGGTCTGGCTAAAAGAACACCTGTTTTGCACACAAAAAGCCCTAAGTTTTAGTCCTTAATTTATCTTGTGCAAAAGGTAAACAAGTTATATTAGAGACCTAAGACTCTGAAAAAAGCTGCTGCCGGTTAGAGAAGAAATACTAGTTAGATGGACACTCCAGCAGTAAAGGTAAAGGTTTCCCTTGCTTGAAAGCCAGTTGTATCCGACTCTAAGGGTCAGTGCTCATCTCTGTTTCTACTCCAGCAGTAAAAGGTCTCAAATTGTGTCACACTAAGAACTGAAGGAAACTGAATGTGAAAGGCTGCATTAAAATGACTTTGAGAGCTTGAAACAAAGTTGGAAAGGAAGGAAATTTGGGGCCAAAGGTGTAACACTCAAACTAAGGGTTGAACAGTTACAAGCTTAACTGAAGGACTGCCCTATCTGTTAATATGGTGAGTCTGCTAACCTCATGCCCTAGTAGTGGTTCATTGACCAAGGGTGGGTGTATTCCCAAAATGTGAGGAGTTAGGTCCACCTCTCCTCTGTCCACCAGCTACCCACGATCCTTATAAGGCAGTGATGGCGAACCTTTTAGAGACCGAGTGCCCAAAATGCAACCCAAAAGATACTTATTTATCGCAAAGTGCCAACACAGAAACAGGGAAGTAAATGGGGCTGCTGGGCAGAGCAAACTCTTTGCTGAGAGGAGGGAGGAAATGCTCCCATTGGGCTACTGGGCAGAGGGTTCAGGTGAACTCTGTGCTGGGAGAGGGAGGAAGCATCCCCATTGGGCTGCTGGACAGAGGGGCGGGGTAAAATCTGTGCTGGGGTGACTGCACGGGTGCCCACAGATATGGCTCCAAGTGCCACCTCTGGCACGCATGCCATAGGTTTGCCATCATTGTTATAGGGCAACATATTTTGTAAATGCACTCTCTGAATGCAAAGGACACCAATGACAGAGAGACAATGCCTCCATGACACTGGAAAAATTGAAACCATAGAACACATTCTCTGCATCTGCCCTTTTTATAGAGACATCCGAAACAAGTTAAGATCTCTGCTGCTCTGCAAGGTACCTGGCCGGTCAAATAGCACATTACACCCACTGGCTGCTATCTGATGAAAGACCCACCTTCACCCACAACATTGCCAGGTTCTGTGCTACAGTGTGTAAGATCAGAAGAACAATCCTGGCAGGACCTTCAGCTAAATAAACTACTCGTGCTACAACATAGTCTTAGTAAACATTGTAACATTATTGAATTTATGTGCAAATTTTACTACTCCTTAATTCTGAGCAGAAACACTCCTTTTTAAGCTCCCTCATTTTAACTTCTATTTCTTGATATACTTTAACTGCCCTCATTTTAACTTCTGTTCCTTTTGCTGTTCTATGCTGGTCTTTGACCATAATAAAGGTTGATTTGAAACTGTTTTCATATATAACAATTTATATATAATATAACAATGGCCAAGGGTCTTTACAATATATAACATGAAACAAACTTTTCAATTTAAAAGCAGGTTGTTATAGTATTTTTTTGAGGTGCTTATGAACAATCCAGCCATGCCATCCTTTACAATGGGCCTGCAGTGGCTCAGAGAATAAGAAGCTCGCCTTGTTAGCTGGAAGGCTGGCAAGTTGGCAGTTCAAGACCCGGGTACTGCATGATGGATTGAGCATCCATCTCTGTCCCATCTCTTGGGGACATGAAAGGAGCCTCATTTGGGTGTTCCCTGAGCAGGGTTTCTTCCGCAAAAATCCTTTCAACCCAGAATAATTTCTGACACGAAATTATTACATCGTTTAAAATGAACATGGAGACCCAATGGTAATCCTGACAATTATATAACTTTGTGGTCTATAACAAAAGAAGAACCCAACTTCCTGCTTGCCAGTGCAAACTGAGCTGCTACTTTTGTGACAGATACCTTTTTATCAGTATGCAGTCCTGTTATTACTTTCTCAGAGGTACAATCCAGTAGTGGGCATCAGCAGGTTCAACATTAGTTCGCCAGAACCGGTAGCAGAAATTCTGCCTGCCAACACACATCCAAGTTTTGAAATAAAGTTGTCCTAATTCAGGTGCAATGCAGGGCTTCCCCCCTGGCCACACCCACCATACCACACCCACAGTGTGGTAGTAAAAATTTTTTGAGCCCACCACTGATACAATTGGTATACAAATGGAACATAGGTGACAGGAATCTTTCTCTAAGATCCATAATAAAGGGTACAGAACAATAAATAATGTATTATATCCTCAATCTTCTAACATCCAAAAACACATTTATGTTCTATAACTGCAGTTCCTAGGTCTCTACCATCATCTGCTAGGCTAGGGACTGCAATAGCTCTATGCAGTTCCAAAAGAAAAAGTCCGTGCCTCAAAATAATATGAACTTGTGTGATTAACTTGGGGTTGAAGATACCAAATAGGGAACTGCCACCCAGGAATGCCAGCCCTGCCTTGACCAGCATCAGACTCAAAGATTTAATCCACAAAAACATGAGAACTGAGGCAGAGAATCTTTTCTGCAGACACTGCAGGCTTTTAACTTATCATGATGCCACAGTGCCTATCCTCTACTCTGCAAATGCTCCAGCCAGCAACAAATGGTTTGGAGGACAAGAGTAATGGTCCTCCAAACCTTTTAGTCTGTGCCAGTATCTAAACAGACCAAATCGGTTCAGGCACCCTATTGAAGGAAGACTCAGCTCAGCCCTGGTGGATGCCTCGATGCCTGTCTCATGAATTTATTCTGCAGAACCTTCAGACTGGACTTGGCTCCCTTCATTTGTGCCCTGTAAATAAAGGGACTGCAGTGGTTTAGTGGTTAAGATGCTGAACTTGATGATTGGATGGTTGACAGGTCAGCAGTTCAAGACCCGAGTAACTGCATGATGGAGTGAGTGCCTGTCTCTGTCCCTGCTGCTGCCAACCTAGTAGTTCAAAAGCAAGAAAGTGCAAGTAGATTAATAGGGACCACTTCGGTGGGAAGGCAAACAGTGTTCCATGCACTCCAGTGTCATGTCATGCCTGCTACATGTCCATGAAAACTTTTGTAGTTGCAGACAGTGCTCTTTGGCTATAAATAGAGATGAGCACTGAACCCTAGAGTTGGATACTACTGGCTTTCAAGTAAGGGCAACCTTTACCTTTAGAGCACAAGATTTTAGCAACAACAACTTTATGTACAGGATTTATTACTTGACCTTGTCCAGCATATAAAATTATTTTCAGCTGGACAATAAATCCTGCCTTCGATAAAGTAGAAGCATTTAGGTTTAGATTCCAAGAAAGTTTCTTACCAAAATAAAGGCCCAGAGATTTAAGTGAATATTCAAGGGCATGCAACTCTGGATTTTGTAGCATGGAGTCCTGATCTACAGTGCTTCTGCCCTTTCTAAAACCTACTTGTTTCTCAAAGATGTTAAGACCAGTTCCTAACCCGTTCAGGCAGCTCATTCAAAAGAGACTCTCTGTTAACCTTGGAGGCCAGGTTATACCCTGCTTTCATAAACAGCAGTGCAGTAATATCAATCTCCAGCACATAACTCTCAAAATCATTTTCAAAAGGAATTTTAAAAACCTTTGAAAAAGAGAAGGCTGAGTGTAGAATTTGCTAAAAGGACAACAACAAGACAGGCATGGGTGAAGGGAAGGAGGCTTTTTAGGCTCGGCTTTCATGAAAGAAATGCCACCTGGTTGGCCAGAGGATATTCAGAATCACTGTAGCTAGGCTGAGTTTGTTCATGACCTCTGGCTACACCATAAGAGTAAAACGTCTCTCATTATGTCACACTCAGAACTAAAGGAAACTGAATGCAAAGGGCTACATTAAAATAACATTGTGGGCTTGACATGAAGTGGGAAAGGAAGGAAATTTGAGGTCAAAGGCGTAACACTCAGACTAAAGTTATAAGTTTAACTGAGGTTGAGGGACCACCCTATCTGTTTATGCTGTGAACCTGCTAACTCTCTTCTCACATTCTCGCTAATCTTTACTTCTGGTTCATTATTATTTTTTAAAGGGAAGGGATCTTCACACACTTGGTCAGACCTTGCATTCCAACATCTCTTTCAGGGGAGGGTCACATAAACTATAACCCTCAGCTCAGATCCAAACTAAAAAAAAAACCCACATTATTTATATTTATTTATTTATTATTTATTTATCAGTCACATTTGTATTGCTGCCCACTCGGCAAGTGAATCTGGGCGGCGTACAACAATTACATCATGAACTACATAAATCTCACTAGACAACTGTAAAAAAACTTAAAACCAGTAAAAAAAAACCAATTAAACATACAATAAAAAATTAGCCTGACAACTAAATAGAGCGAGGGAGTGATATTACTATATCAGCCAGCAGGTGGGGGTCACCACATCCCCTGTGCCCCACACCTGCTTTGCCAGCCAGGTTTTTAGTTCTTTCCTGAAGGGCAGCAACTCCATCTGGAGTCATAGCTCAATTGGCAGGAGGTTCCATAGGGCCAGAGCAGACACAGAGAAGGCCCTCTTTCTGGTCCTAGAGAGGTGAGCCTCTCTGGCAGATGGCACAATAAGAGAGCCTCTCCGGTCTTCTTTGGTGGGATGGACAGATGTTCTCAGGGTGATGTGGTCTCTTAAGTATCCTGGCACACTACCATGTAGGGATTTAAAGGTCATTACCAGCACCTTGAATTGCACCCGGCGGCATACCGGTAAACAGTGTAGCTCCCAAAACAGCAGCAAGGCACAAGTGTAACATCTGCACCCCATCACCACCTAGGCAGCCGCATTTTCGACCAGGTGCAGCCTCCAATGGTCATCAAGGGCAGCCCCATGTAGAGCGCATTACAATAGTCCAGTCTGGAGGTGACCAAAGCATGTGTGATCATGAGCAAGGAGTCCTGATCTAGGAGCAGGCATAACTGGCGTATGACACAAAGTTGTGCAAAAGCCCTCCTTGCCATGACTTCCACCTGCTCATCGCGCAGGAGTCGTGAGTCCAGGAGGACCCCCAGATTATGCACCAGGTCTTTTTGGGACAAGATAGCCCCATCCAGAACCAAAGATGGTAGCTCCCGAGATAATGCAGGGTGCCTGACCCATAGCCACTCAGTCTTGCCAGAATTCAATTGAAGTCTATTGTCCCCCATCCAGACCCCAACATCCTCTAGACACCTGGATAGGATTTCGACTGCATCGCTTGGATCTCCATGGGTGGAGATGTAAAGTTGAGTATCATTTGCATATTCATGATGCCTCACCCCGTGACAACGGATGATCTCACCCAGTGGCTTCATGTAGATGTTAAATAGGAGCAAGGGCCAAGGGTGGTGAAACAAGGTGGCAACTGTATATGGACCCTCCTGAAAGAAGTGTGTCAGTTTAAAAGGGGAAAAAAATATAAAATAAGGCACACATTTACATGAAATGGTAACATGGATGTATAGGCAAAGATGTGAATTTAAAAATCATCACTGTAGCTCAATCAGAGATTTATACATTTTCTCTCTACACTGGGAAGGTTTGTGAGTAGCTGATTTTGTACATAGTGGTACATAGTGTGACATGTTGATGAGAGACAGTATTACAAACCCTGCTCTTCCTCCTGATGGTTTGTTATCATTAAACCAGATTTAGTGTGAGTAGATCTCCCACAAGAGAAAGCCATCAAATGGAAGACTGCCCTCTAACAACCCTCCAAATGGAGGAATGTTTTCCGTAAAAGTGGGACACTTAGCCATCCTGGGGTGGTGTGCATTCATGCAACCCACCATGACTCATTTTTTGGGGAGAGGGGCTAAAGAAGGGAGTTGGCTTGGAATGATTCCAAAAGGAATCATCATCATCATCATCATCATCATCAAATTGGAAAGGGCCATAAATATCATTGAGTCTAAGCCCCTCCAAAGGAGGTACATTAGATAATTGAACTCTCCACTTTTGACTCCAAAACCTGACACAATTTCAGCTTCACTTGCCCTTTACTCTTCTCTCTTTTTCTCCCTCACTCTTTAAACACCCTAAAAACACTTTGATTAATAGCATGTGGTCTGAGCAGTGGCAACTTTTTATGACCAGAGTTGGGGGGAAAAATTAATTTGGGGGATTACAGCTCTCAAAATACCCCACTAATATGATCACTGACCATCTGTTTTGGGGTATTTGGGGAGTTACCTATTTTTTAAAAAACACAACACTTCTTCTATCACTACCCTGGACTGTCTGGACCACAACAATCAATTTTCACTGCTCTTCTTCCTTGGATCCTAACTCAGGAAACTTTCTGACCCATAAAATTAAGTTGCCACCATAACTTTCCAAGAAGGCGCTGGGCTCAGTCCAACCTATCATTAACCTGCTTCTTATCTTTAGAGACTGGAGAAGAAAATTCAGCTCCTCCTTCCTGTCAGCTTCATCTTTCCGGGAGGCCCATCATAGGCATCACACACTTATTAAACATATATGACAGAAAAGGGGCTGTTAGTCATATTTGTTTTACCAAAATAGCTATCAGTCAGAGATGGTTAACATAGTAACAATGTACCAGGAATATCTGAATTGATTTACTTTTTTAAAAGTGTTAGTTCTCTCAACTTCTGTATAGTAATATTACTGCATTTTACTTTCTGCTCAGCTACCAGAAAGAGCCTCCTTGAAGATTGTGGTATTTTTGAACCACAACCAGGCATACCCTGGTAATGTCAACCTTGTGTTGCTGGCAATTCTTTCTCACACTAGGTCAGATGAAAGGAACTGCAGAATGAACTCACCAAAAGGAGGCTTTGTTTTGGCGGTTTCCCGTCTGGCAATTAGTTCAATATGTTGTCTAGCATAAGAGGGAGACAATTTGGCCATGCCTTATGATTCTCCAAGGGACTGCAGTGGCTCAAGTGGCTAAGATGCTGACTGGAAGGTGGCAGGTCAGCAGTTCAATACCTGAATACTGCAGGAAGGAATGAGCTCCCGTCTTTGTCCCAGCTCCTGCCAACCTAGCAGTTTGAAAGCAATAAATTGCAAGTAGATAAATAGGGACCATTTCGGTGGGAAGGTAAACAGTGTTCTGTGCACTCCGGTGTCTAGTCATGCCTGCCACATGACGATAGAAACGTCTGCAGAAGCGGGCAGCCCTGGGTCTTTGGCTATGAAACAGAGATGAGCACTTAACCCTAGAGTCAGATATGACTGGCTTTTGAGCAAGGGTGACCTTTACCTTTACCTTATGATTCTCCAGCATCACTCAACCCTCCTGTTTCACACAAATTGTATTTTTTTTAATTTTATTAACAAAAAACAAACATAGCAAGACAAGAAAAAACAACATAAAATCTTAATAAAAACACTATCTTAACACATTATATACAGTACTAATATGTGCATCAATCACCCAGCAGGACAATATATGTGATTAAGCATCTTTTTCAAACTACAGTACTATCTATTTAAAATCCTTTTAAACATAGAGTTGTCCCCTCTTTCACAATGATATATGTTCTTGCCCTGGTTTTGCTGCTTTCCCTTTTACTAAAACATAATCAAGAAATTCTCCCCATGTTTCTCTAAAATCTGATTTCTTTTAGTTCTGATGTTAGTCATTTATTCCCATATTCCATACTCCCCAGTACCAATCTTCTCAGTTCTATTTTACAGCCAATTTTCCATTTTTTAGCAATAGAAAATCTCATTGCAGTTACCATTATAATAATAATTTCTTTCTTATGCCTCACAATTTGACTAGCTCCAAAATCTATCAGTGATGCTATTCTCGGACACATCTGCATATGTATCAAAAGTATTTGTTCGATTTCTAAAAATACTTTCCCCCATGTTTCCCACAAATTGTACTTTTAAAAAAATATATATAGTCACTAGAGGGCATGAAGGGCCTTTTCTTTAAAAAAAAATACTTTTTAAAGAAAGAGATTTTGGGGGTGGTGCTGGGGGTGGTAGCAGGCACAACTCATCAAGGTTGAGGGATGCAAAGAAAAGGAATCACACTTATATACCACCCCAAAGCACTTAGTGCCCTCTCTGGGTGCTTCACAAGTTAATAGTATTTTGACCCCAACATGCTGGGGACTCATTTTATTGACCTTGGAAGGAAGGCTGACTGAACCTTGAGACTCCATCAGGATTGAACTCACAACCTTTGGGTTGCAGTACAGGAGTTTAACCACTGCACCACCAGGGCTCCCTGGGATGCGTTTGTGTGGTCCACAAGCCTGTGGAATTATGAACCATGGATTTCTTTAATGGTGGACAGCATTTAGAATCCACAGCCCAAACTGGTGATTGGAGAGGATGGTGATGGTGTCATAGGAATCTTCTTCCAATCCTCCATACCGTTGCTTAGCCTGGAAAAACTACAGGCATACCAGATTTAGCAGCAACCCTCTGAGGAAATAGAGGGTTTGTGTCCTACAGCCCACCCAACACCCAAAGACCGGTCAAGTGTTTGTTGTGTGTGTTGCTAGTGGAGGCTGTAGTGGAAGGGAGTTTCTCAGGCATGCTGTTGAGTCATCTGATATGCCGACTGAAACTTACGTGTAGGCCTCTCTCAGTAAGAAGTCCACATTGGATGATGGTTGCTATTTAAATCATCAGCAGAAGTGTCAATGTATCTGTGACATTTTTTTAAAAGATGGTTTAGGAAGCCGGGGCTGATAAATGATTCTTCCAGCCATCCCTGCTAATTTTGGATTTGCACTGTTTACAAACAGGTGCTGTAACATCCCCTGGTTCCATGGAAAAATGCATGCGTGGAACCAAAGGAAGCTTGGCTAGAACTCTTCCAGGAATTTGTCAGCCCAGACTTAAATTTGTTTAGAGGGAACTAGATAGGCCCAGTCATGCTCAAACACTTATTATGCTCAGGTGAATGCTGTATGTGTTATCCAGATGTAACCTTTGGACATATGTCAGATGTAATCTAGGTGACCATATACAACATTGTGGTACTTATATATACTGGAAATCTAGTTTATTGTTGGGGGGGGGGGGGGGAAAGTAGAATGTTATTTCATAACATGGGGGGGGGGGCACTGAAAATTATATATTTTTTCTTTAAAGAGGCCTAGCCCTAGATCAGGCATTCGCAACCTATCGCCCATGGGGCAGCCCCTGACGCCAATTCATCCAGCCTGCGCCACCTGTGCTGCTCCCAGAAGTGGAAATAAAACGTCTCCACATATGTGCAGAATGCTGCCCGTAAATGTGTTCTGTGCATGTGTGTGTATATGTTTTACTGCCACTTCCGGTGGGAAGAACCACGTTACTGGCCTGATCAGCTGTCCAGGGGCTTGGTCAGGCCCGTGACCTGAAAGTATTAAGAACCCCTGCCCTAGATAGATGGAGAACAAGGAGAACAGCAGACATTGGGCTGAACAAAGTGAAGTCTTGGGTTTAATTCACCGTATTGGCATCCCTCATGTTTGTTACAGCCAGAGTGAATATTACCTACACTGAATGGCAGGCCTAAAACTTCTTTTTTCAACATGGAAAGCCATCTCAGGCAGGAGGAACCAGATTTGGAGACGTGGTAAGATATCAGGACCATCTTCCCAAACTGTCCCTTTCCCTCAGCAACTTAACGTGCCCTTCCCTTATTTCCACAACCTTCTCAGGTTCCTTTGGTGAGGACACAAGAGAGGGTCTTCTCAGTGGCTGCACCCAGGCTATGGAATGCTCAGCCCCAAGAAGCTAGTTTGGGCCCCTCACTCAAAATCCTTCCATTGTCAGATAAGGACCTTTCTTTTTAGGCTGGATTATAAGCAGTAAGTGTTTCAGGGATGCTTCATTTATTAAATCACAGATTTTAAATTTTGTTTTTTTTTTAATTAACATAACTTTGTTTTGTAATTTGATATTTATATGCAGTCATACCTCGCATAATGAATTTAATGCATTCTGCGAGGCTGCTTGCTATGCGAAAAATTCGCTATGCGAGTCAGACTCGCATAACGAATTTTTCACTATGCGAGTCGGATTTTTCCCTATGGAAAAACTCGCATAACGAGCGTTTCTACGGGGAAAACTCGCATAGCGAAAAATTCGTTATGTGAGTCGGACCGCTTAGCAAAAAACTTGCTCGTTATGTGAGTTTTTCGCTAAGTGAAACGCTTGTTATGCGAGGTTTGACTGTGCTATATTTTCTGGCTAGCTGGACATCCCGCTACAGTAATGGAGTAGACCAGTGTTTCCCAAATGCTGGTTTTTGGACTTCAGTTCCCAGAACCCTAAGTCATTTCCCCAAAGCACTGATCAGCCAATGTACTGACTTAGGCTTCTGGGAATTGAAGTCCACTAGCGGGCTGTGTACCCCTTGTTGGGAACCACTGGAGTAGACTGTACAGGCAGAGATTCAACACTGAGTGTCAGGTGGCGGTTAACTAATCTGACTCCCTACAGGGGCCAATGGCTATGGGTGGATGAGACCTTTTAGATGGGTTGATGGTCCCACTCAGTGGAGGATATGCCATTGGAAACCATCAAATTGGGCCCACTTGCAAAATGAGCAGAGGAGACTGGCTTTGATGGGTGATTGGAGCGGTTGCTGGGGGACATGGCTATCAGCAGATGGTCATCACATTGACTTCTGTGTAGTACTGCTTGTCTCTGAATATGAGTGGCTGGAAAACAACAGCTGGCCACTGCTGCTCATAGTGGTCCATCTGTGACTACATCAGCGATTTCCTACCAATTGATGACCCCTGTATGGGCCAGGATGCTGGGCTTGATAATCCTTTTGGTCTGATGCTTCTGACAGGGCTGTTCCCTAATTCATCCTGGAATTTATTTCCTAGGCTGAGGAACTTCCACAGGTAAATCATGTGCTCTGATACTGAGCTTTGTTCTTTTTCAACACACCTCTTGGGCTGCAGTGGCTCAGTGGTTAAGAAGCTCGCCTTGTTAGCTGGAAGGCTGGCAAGTAGGCAGTTCGAGACCTGGGTACTGCATGATGGTTTGAGCTTCCCTCTCTCTCCCAGTTTTTGGTGACATGAAAGGAGCCTCAGTTGGGCATTTCATGAGTGGAGTTTCTTCCACACAAAAATCCTTTCAACCCAGACACGATTTTGTGTCAATTTTGCCTCAATTTCACACGAAATTATTATTAACACACCTCTCTATTGTAGGGTGGAGAATCTCCAGATGCCACACAACGCAGACCTGACCCTGGAAGCCTGTATCCACTCTGACCACCCAATTCCCTCCAGTTTTTTCCCATATAAAAATGCATTAACTGGAAAATGTTTTATTTCCAGGGTCCTCAATTTTTAAGAAAACTGAAGATGAGAGGCTCCAAAGGTACTTTAATTCAAAATATGGCAAATGTGCCTTCAACCATATCTACAGCCCAAGGAGACTTTTTGAACTTTGCAAAACATTTAAAAGGAGGAATGCTTGGGGCTTGGGAGGGCATTTACAGATCTGGGAGTACAGGTTGCCCATCCCTGCTCTGTCATATACATAATAGGTACACTGCAACATCTCATCCATTTAAACACAAGCTTAAGTGTGGTTAAACAGCTCCAGAAGGTGTTTGCTTCCAAGAAGTCTAGCCAACTGTATGAGATCTCATCATGTACACTAAGGTTAGCACAGAACATAGTTGCTGAGGCGCACATGTTAAGACGTTCCTACAATAATTCTTTAAAACAACATGTTTATCTTTGAGGTTTTTCCAAAGTAAAGAGAAAGTCTAATTTCCCCAGATTTTTACTGGCACACTTCCTATGGAAAAGGACAATGAAAAATAAACACAGCTCTCCATTTAAGAAAATCACAGCTCTAATCACCAAAGTGCTACTCTAAGTTTCCTTTACTGTCCATAGTAGCAAATTTTAATTAAACACTACAGAAGCATTCGTTTAGTGCCGACCACAAATTGCTGGACTAGTGTAGGCAGAGGAGAAGGAAAAGGTTTGATGCAAGAACTTGCAGAGAATACTGTTAACATCTGCGTTGGACCAAGCATTTTTGGCCCAGGAAAGTATCTTTTGTTGCTGTGATTTCAACAATGCTATTTGTCTAATACTTGGAAGGTGCAACTTTTTTGTCTTTGTCTTATTTCCTCTCTAATATGGAAGATCTGGTTTCCAAGAAGACAGGTTCACTGGCTACCGGGATCCATATGGGTAGTCTTCTAGTTTGATCCAGCAATAAAGAGCTTCCTGTTTTTCTAAAGTATTTTAATTATCCATAGAAAGGATAGATTTCTAAATATATTAGAAACAATGACACTTTGGTCAGAAATGCACGTCACTGGGACAGAGCGTACTCTTCTTCACAGTAGGACTATGTGAGCTCCACTAACAATGCACAATTTGAAATGTGCAACTGGTTAATTTCCCATCACGGTGTTGACTATTTCATTATGGCATGAATTATGGCAATATAAATTTGAACTAATAAATAAATAATAAATAATAAATAAATAAAATGGCATCTGCTTTGCATCCAAGGTCTTCCCACTGCAATCCCTGACTCAAATCCTATGTGAAGGAGAGACTTAAACAGCAGTAATCAAAAGCCACCACATGTAGAGGCCCCTCAGTGGTGCTTCAACAAGGAAAGCACGCCATTCTGGGGCTTCCTTGTGTTGTGCTGGTGATGCAGTCACTGCTGACCACCTGCGTCACCAGCGCAATACCACCTGCATCACCAGCGCAATACCAGGAAGTCCCAGAACAGCACACTTACCCTGCTGAAGCGCCACCAAGGGACATCAGACAGACACCGAAATGGAACGAATATGCTTCCCACAGTCTCCCGTTGCCAGGAAAAGTGGCGGAGACTGTGGAAACAGTGGCAAGATCACTGCGATCATTGCTGCCGCCAATGACGATGGCAACATAGGTACAGGGAGCAACCCGCCTCTGGCCCCTGCAGCTGTGTGATGGGAGCGGGACTTGGCCATTGGCAAAAAAACATTGTGTATCCCTGCTATAGAGGAACTTCAAAGAAGCAGCAAGCAAGACTTTCCCAGCATCCACTTAAGAAGAACACATTCAACTGATAAGACTACACCTACAGACCTGCCCTTCAAGGTTGTAGTCTTCATTGTGGATGTACAGGCTTCATGGCTATAGCATCTGGCCAGCATGAGTTTTGAACTTCTTCCCCTGCCTTGTTTTTTAAAAAAATCTGAGAGTTCACTTACTCACCTGTCTGCCTCTTTAATATTTTGGTAGCCAAATAAAGGTTTCTGAGAGCCAGTAGAGTGCATTGGATAGTTTGCTAGACTATGACTCAGGAGACCAAGGTTCAAATCTTGGCTTGGCCACAGAAATTTGTTCGAAGATGGCAATGATAAAAGTAAAGGTCACCATTGCTTGAAAGCCAGTTGTGTCCAACTCTAGGGTTCAGTGCTCATCTCTGTTTACAGTCAAAGAGCCAGCCCAGTCAGAATCTATAAACGTTTCCGTAGAGATGTGGCAGGCATGACTAGACACTGGAGTGCATGGAACACTGTTTACCTTCCCACCAAAGTGGTCCCTATTTATCTACTTGCAATTTCTTGCTTTTGAATTGCTAGGTTGGCAGGAGTTGTGACAGAGATGGAAGCTCACTCTGTCATGCAGCACTCAGGTCTTGACTTGCCGACCTTCCAGTCATGCTACTAAGCCACTGCAACCCTTTCAGCAATGATAAACCATATCTTAAATATCTCACATACCTTGCAAACCCTACTTAGACTACTTTGTTATACATTAACCAGAATAATGTGGCCGTATATGCATTAAATGGAAACAGAGAGAGAGAGACAGAGAGAGATGGTTTTTTGGAAACTACTCTTTAAAAAGGAATGGCTAATGTTCCGAGAGTTTCATTACTCCTTCCCACCAGCTGGGAGGAGACAACAGGACACAGCACACAAGACAACAGCATCTTGTTTCTTTTGCTCGAGAAGACCAGAAAAATGCATGGGGATAAAATTTATTTTGGGACTAAAAGCCAGAAGTTCCTGGTCCTGCTGAGCTAGAATTGCTGGATAAGAAAAGCTGGAATTTGTTGACCTTCAAATTACCTTTTCCAGGGTAGCAAATGATAATGAGTTGATAGCAAATCTCTATGCCCTTAAATTCTAAGCTCCAAGTCACAACTCGTTCCTGCTGGACTGAGGTGTTCATACTGGTAGTCTTCCTTGCTTTTATTTGTTTGGTTTTGGCTTGCTAATGATGCTTTCACTCCTATTGAGACAGCAATCTGAAGAACAGAGTTTGTTTCAAAACAATTCCAGAAGGAAATGAGCCAAAATATGAAAGGGAAAAGTCTGTTATACCTTGTAAACTGTCATCCTCTCAAGCGATTTCAAGTACTGTAGAGGAACCAAAATAAATACATACAATCCTAGCTATTACCAATTGTATGACCAGTAGCTCATTAGCTGTAATGGAAAAAAAGATGTGGTACTGTATGAGTAAAGAGGAATCACAATCTAACCAATCTGATTTGAATCACAATTTCCAACACTATTTTGTCAGCCTTCCTTGAACAGAGGCGTGCCTGTGTACGTGCCTGCATGCAAAACAATCCCAAGCCAACTAAAATTAGTCACTTGTTATTAAATCCTACCAAATGCAAGCAGAATGAACGTGTTGTGATCCACTTAAATTCTGTTGTATTAAATGGGCTCTGGTCATGGACACAATGGGCACAGAGCTGAGCAAGTTGAGGGGAATGGTGGAGGACAGGAGTGCCTGGCGGACAGTGGTCCATGGGGTTGCAAAGGGTCAGAATCGACTGTGTGACTGAACAACAAAAACATGGTTTAAACCCATTTTGAAACATTATTTGACTGTAGAACAAATATACATGGGAATGGTGTCCTGGCAGCAGCCGTAGCTCTAAACCTGGACTACGTAGGTAGGGTGCTTATTGACAGGACTCTGAAGGGTTTAGCATTGCAGCCTTCCTGTCCCTTAATAGTAATAATATAAATCTGTACTCATGTTTGAAAAAGTCTTAAGTTTAGCTGGATCGAAGACAATACTAACTGACAAAATAATGCACCTCTTTATCCAAGTACAGTATACCATAGAAGGAGGTAGGCAGGTGCTCTGGCAAAAGTTACTCGCGTGAATTTGTTTCTGCCAGGTGACCTGCCCAACCTCCTCTGTATTAAAGGTTATGAAGGCCATAGTACTATCCTCTCTTGAGCACCCTTACTAAACCCACTCTTGGGTCATAGTTGATGGTACACGAGGAGGAGGAGGAGGAGGAGGAGGAGGAAGAAGAAGAAGAAGAAGAAGAAGAAGAAGAAGAAGAAGAAGAAGAAGAAGAAGAAGAAGGAAATTTTTTTTTTTTTAAGAAGGAAATTTTTTATTGATAAAATTCTTACTACAGAGCCATCTGTCGAGGTGAACTACATAAACTTGTCATCACTTTCAAAAACTTGAAAAAATATAGTTACATAGCTCAGTAAACATAGTTACATATATAGTGATTGTGGAAGGAAATATACATTATATACAATACCAAAAGAACAACGATATTTACAATTATACTGTCATTTACATGAAACTTAACTTTTAACATTCTAAGTTATTCCCAAATTTCTTTCTGTCAACCACTGCCACCATTTGTATCTGTCGGGTTCCTTCTGTCTCACCATCATTCTTTTAGCATATACTCTGAGCCTTGCCACCAAACTGCCCACCGTTTGTTTGGGATCTGCCACCTTTCCCGTCTTCCCTTCCTGTCCCCTTTGGAACATCAGAGCGCTTAAGGCAAACAGATTGATTAATCGAACCAAGGACCAGGGCACTTTCCAGTTCTCCAGTTTCCCTTTCTTTCTCGGCCCCTTCCACCCCTTTCCTGGCTCTGTCCCCGATAGAATCGTCTCTGCTTTCTGTTCCTTTAAATAAGGCCAGTCCAATTTACTTGCCAGAGCTCCCCAAACTTCTTGCGATGAAGGACATTCATTTGCAAAATGCGAACAGGTTTCTCTCGGGGGTTTCTGGTCTGTTATCCCACCTCTAACATTCTGGCATCTTATCCTCCTGCACTGCTGCTCCTCTTCCTTTTTCCATGGGTAGGTCGCTCCTACATTAAGTACCTGATGATATGCCCTCCACCTTGTTTCCCACAGAAGAAGAAGAAGAAGAAGAAGAAGAAGAAGAAGAAGAAGAAGAAGAAGAAGAAGAAGAAGAAGAAGAAGAAGAAGAAGAAGAAGAAGAAGAAGAAGAAGAAGAAGAAGAAGAAGAAGAAGAAGAAGAAGAAGAAGAAGAAGAAGAAGAAGAAGAAGAAGAAGAAGAAGAAGAAGAAGAAATGTATTTATATTCTACTTTTGAGACTATTAGGCAACTTTCAAATGGATAATTCTATCAATGAACACAGTAAACTAATAATGTGGTGTAGATTGATATGAGGATAGCCAGGGCCCAAGTTCTAGTCCTGAAGTTTTTCAGCACATTCTTTGAGTCTCACATTTTGGAGCCAAAATCTCAGGGAATGGGAGTGAACTACTGTAACCACAGATTTGTTTACATGACTTCAGAGTATGCCAGTCAGACATATTCAGAAACACCCTTGTCTATTTTTTATTATTATTAAATTGCTTGTTGGAGAGTTGCTTGGGCTCAAATTCACACGAAAGTCTTTACATTCAACATAGAATTTATGCATGGTCTGTTGGTCTGACTGACAGACTGCTCTCATACAGATACACACATATACACTAGTTCTGGAAGGTTTTCCCCACACCCCTGTGATATCACAAGGATTGGTCCCTGGCCTTGAGCTCTGGTCTTGAACCCTATGGACACTGGATGCTGCTCATCTGACAACCCTCACTTACATAATTACAACAGGATATGAATTCAGTGTCCATGGTTTCAATTTTCCATGATTTACAGGAAAACCTAGCCACGTTGCTCAAAACAGCATGCTATTTGAAACTCATGAATCATTTATTCTCAGAATGCATGCCTTTCTGACTAGCATGGTAAAAAGCTCTCTCCCTGTCTCACTTGGTACATTTTTTTTGTTCAACCACACAGTCGATTCTGACCCTTTGCGACCCCATGGATCACTGTTCGCCATCTCATTTTTGGCTGCCCCCTTCTTCTTTTGCCCTCAACCTTTCCAAGCATCAAGGCTTTCTCAAGGGAATCCTCTCTTCTCATTTGATGTCCAAAGTACTTTAGCTTCATCTTTACTATTTGACATTCTAAGGAGCAGTTAGGGTTGATTTCTTCTAAGATTGACCTATTTGTTCTCCTCGCTGTCCAGGGGACTCTCAAAACTCTCCTCCAACACCACATCTCAAAGACATCTATTCTTCTGTGTTCAGCTTTCCTAATGGTCCAGCTCTCACAACCCTACATTGCCACCAGGAATACCATTGCTTTGACTAGATGAATGTTCGTTTGCAATGTGATGTCTCTACTTTTAACTATGTTCCCCAGGTTTCCCATCGCTTGCCTCCCAAGAATCAGTCGCCTTTTTGTTTCATGGCTGCAGTCTCCTAAGAAAGCATCCAGTTAGCCTCCAGCATTTTCACTGTTTACCTTCTATGATGAAAGCAGACTCTTCCTCACTTGCTCTGGGCCCTCTCAGGCGTTCATCCCAAGGTGGATTATTCAAAAATCCCCTCTAGAACTCACCCAAAATTCACGGCAAGGAAAGTATGTTCACCATTCTTTCTCAGCCACACCCAGCCTACCAAACCTGGGACTTATCTGTATACATGGCCCAGCCAATTTATTTTTATGAGAGGTAAGGTAGCATTAAAGAAGGCCAGTGGACTTACTGTCTTTTACCCTTGCATCCCAATTCCATTGAAAACACGTTGATTGAAGAAAATAAGTTTATTGAAGTTGTAGCATGGTTCTTGATGAATAACATTACAGATCTCAGCATAGAAAAATAACCTAATCAAAATTTCGCTTTTAGAGAAAGAATGCTTTCAGACATATCCTCCCCTGAATAAAAATAATCTATCTGCCTGTTCTAAGTTACCATTGTTAAGACTTCCGGGGATAAGGCCTGGTTGGATGGCCTTCCTCCCTCATATTGGTGTTTCCTTGTTGACCACCATTTTCGAACTCCTTTCTCCCTTCCTCATGCCATGTGCTCATGGCGAATATCCATGGAGAAAGGGCTTGTAGCATTCAACCATTCCCCACCCCCTTCTCTCTAAGGTCTACATCTTCTCTGCCCCAGAATCACACTGCCACTCCCTCTATCAAGCCATTTGCTTAATTCTCTCCAGGTATGAGGTAATCCTGGGTAATTAGCATACATCCGATCAGGTCCCAGTTTTGGGAGTAAACAACTCTGTTTGTATTGTTTAAGCTTGGCGCCTCTCTGTCTATCTCTTCCCATCTGGGTCCCAGGGAGTGAAAAACAAACAGGTGGCCTTTTGCTAGCACAAGAAGCCACATTTCTACTATAGTCTCTCTAAAACCTAATAAACTTCATTTTGGATATGTGAAGGACTTGGGGCCTAATTTTATCACACCTTCTTTGTTGCATTAGCTCACTGTTGTGGTGAAAATACTAGGTAACACTTTAGTTTTATAATGGTCCTGAAGCATGAAAGTAGTGGTGCTGGAAGTTCATCAAACCCTAAGAGAAATCATTAAGTGCTTACCATCATTTAAAGTTCAAATTCTTGACTTGCTCCAACAAGGAAAACTTGTATGCTATGATCACTAAGATGTACAGCAAGAATAGCCATTACATTTATACACTACCCCATAATGCTTTGTGCACTCTCTGGGCAGTTCACAACGTAATTATCATTGAGTGGATTCAAGCAGCAGTTAATGTGGAATGTAACGTAGACGTTATAGAATGCTGGAAATCATTAACTATTGGCAACACAATGATATTTATCAAAGCGACAATGGATGAATTAAAACCAGAAACCATAAATGCCTGTCGGAAGAACTTACACAGTGAACTCATAAATTATTTTCACAGCTTTTGATGGAGATATGAAGAAGATCATTTGTGTAGCAAGTCAGGTTGGTGGAGGTGGATTCTTTGATAGGACTGATGAGGAAGTGGAAGGACATATTGAAGACTATAAAAAATGTTAATGAATGAGGAATTAAAAGAACAGGAATTAAAAGAACTTGTCATGTGATCAACAGAGGAAGAGAAAGATGAAGAAAAAGATACTGAAACAGAAGCAGAAACTTGGACATTAGGAAAATTTGACAGCATGTTTCAGAGTGCACAAACCTGAAAGGAAAAAAATCATAGATTATGATTTTTTTGATGGAATACAGCATTAAAGTCACTCATATAATGAAAATTTTTCAAATGTTAGCCTTTACCTATATTGATGTACTACCACAGTTCCTAAAAAGGCCTCATCAATAAGCTACACCTGTGCTGTTCCAATCAGAGAACCCTTAAGGAGCTACAGCCAGGCCTTTTTAGGAACTGTGCTAGTACATCAATATAGGTAAAGGTATTACACATTAAAATACACACAGACACACCACATCCAAAGGTGAGTCACTTACCCTGGGGAGCAGGCTATAGGGAGCTTCAGGCTAGCAGCTTCTCTTCCTCCTCCTCGCTTGGGAGGACAGCAAGGAGGCCATGCATATGCACCAAGCACTGTAGGTGTGTATGCACACCATGTGCTTGGTGCACATGCGCAGTGGGGGAACCAGTGAAAAGGTAAGCCCTGAAGGTGGTCCCCCCCCAAAAAAAAAGCTGCTACCGGTTCCCCTTCCTTTGACTTCTGTTGCAGATCTGTAATGCAACATACTCAAGCAAAAGTTCACCTTCTGTGTTGTTCTGTAGAACAAAACCTGCTGGAGACTTAAAAAATAAAATAAAAAGATTTTCCACATTAAGATCCTGATCTCTGGATAACCTGAAAGGAAAAGTTTGCAAGAGCTTCGGGGGGCGGGGGGAATTGTAATGGTGGAAGTCATTACTGATCCCAGCTGTAAATTATTGCTCCCTTTTGAGGTGTGGAATAAACTTTGAAGATGGAAACTGGGAGTAACTTTATTTAGTCTTTCAGGCGGTTCAGATTTTCGGCAGGCATAATAAATGTGATCAAGAGGGACCTGATGTGGTTTGACAAGGAGAAAGAATGAATGAGTGAAGTTGTAATTTTATTGGAATAGCTCCAGGTTGACCTTCGCACCAGCAAATGTGTGATAAGTGTGGTGTTTGGAACAAGGCAAGGGACATGGGAAAGAAGAGTATTTCCATCACAAGATCATTTTAAAGTAGTGCGTGGCTAAGCATGGCAGTACAGAAAACCACAAGTAAGACTGTTTCATTGGTTCAGATTGAAAAATGATGACCTGGAAAACTACAGAAAGCCATTGTAGCTTTAGAATCTTCATCTCAACCCAAGGCTATATATATTGTGGACATTTTTATCAATAAAATAAATATGTAGCCAGTCAAGCAAACCAATCTGGTACACAACAATGGAATTAAGGGATCTTCCTGGTTATTCTGAGTTTCCCCTTTTTAAGGCCACACGTTCTTAGTCCTCATGTATGTTCGAATATGTGAATCCTCAAAACAGAAAAATAATGATAAAGAAATAATTTTGTGCCATCAAGTCGCTTCTGGGTCATGAAAATCCTTCCCAGAGATTTTTAAGCGTAAGCTACTCAGGTATGTTTGACCAGACCATCCTTCTGCTGATATTCTTGGTCCATGCCAGTTGTCAGAGAGTCTACACAGGGACACAGTGGAGAATCAAACTGTCACGTATTCCAACTTACAGCCAGGCGAAACAACTAAACTCTGGTTGTGGGCAGAATTCTGGTACCATTAAGTCTTCAAAGGCACAAAACACATTTTTGGCCAAAATCCTGTTACTTAGCTTAAGCCGAATCATAACTTTTGGTCTGTTCCTCCATGGCAGACAACATTCCTCTGCTAAAATTCTATGGTAAGTATATGCATGCATACACCAGGCCACTATGCACAATCATGGCAGGGACAAGATTTGTTTACAAGGGAGGATCAGATTGAAAGTTAAAATTTGGCTTATGCTAGGCAACAGGATTTTTGACCTTTCCCTACTATGGCAAATGTTTGAGACTGCACCCTAAAATAATGTCAAACCTGTGTTGTTTGTGCAAATGTATGAGGAGCTTTACAGGAAGTAGGTCTACATTTGTATTAGCAGCCACACTTTGTCCTATCCACATCCACGACTGCACTTCACTTATTTTCGCCATGAGCTCTGACTAGTGACCTACAGAACTGAACTTCAATAATAAATAGCTAAAGAAATAGCTAAAGAGTGAGGGGAAAGCATATCCCAAGCCCAGCCTTCAGGGTGTGGTGCACAATTTTGTTGTCGGCTATGCAGGATGTTTAAGGAGGGCAGGGAGGGTCTCAGTCCAGCTGACCAGTGATATCATTGTAAAAACAAACAAACACAAGGCTGGGGGGGGGGGGAGCCTTTCAAAGGTTTTTCTAATTACCACCCCATACACATACCTCACCTCTTGACGATGGCACCAAGCTGAAGACACCAGGTTCTTATTCTGGAGTCAGTCTGTTGGCAATTTGTTGTGGTTTTTTTTTTTAAAAAAAAATAACAATTGCATGGCCACAGCCTTACCGTGCATTGTCTCAAAAGGGGTTTAAGATGAGGAAATTGGGAGTTGGGTCGGCGATTGTAAATATCCTCTGGGCAATTCAATGTGTTTGTTCTGAAGCGTACTTCCAGCACTCAGTGAGCGATCGGACACCCTGGCACCAGGCGTTTTGGTGGGAAAGATCAGCAGTTCAGATAAGGGCTGGGAGCAAAAACTCCACCTACGGACATGGCTAACTTTTTTTTTTAAGGAAGAAACCCTATGGATTCATTAATGACTTTTTAAAACGGAGAATGAGAGTAAGACAATTGGATACAGGGAATAGAATGCTAATTTTGTGGTCATGAAGAGGACAATCATGCTAGCCTCTTTTCTTACAACTATGAAAGAAATTGACCCGTTAGGAATGTAAGACATTGACCCACTAGGACAGGAGTTCACAACCTCTGTAAGCCAGGGGCTGGGTCACACTCCCTCAGACAGCTGGGGGGGGGGAGGGTATGGCCATGTTGCCAGTGATGGGATGTAACAGGTTCGCAACAGTTCACCAGAACCAGTAGTAACTTTTCCCAGTGTCCCGGAGAACCGGTAGCAGCTTTTGAGGGGAACCACCTTTGGGGCTTACCTTTTCACTGGTTCCCCCACTGTGCATGTGCGCCAAGCACTTGGTGTGCATGCATGCCTACAGTGCTTGGCGCATATACACGGCCTCCTTGCTGTCCTCCCAAGGGGAGAGGAGGAAGAGAAGCTGCTAGCCTGAAGCTCCCTATAGCCTGCTCCCCAGGGTAAGTGACTCACCTTTGGATGTGGTGTGTCTGTGTGTATTTTAATGTGTATTTAATACCTTTACCTATATTGACGTACTATCACAGTTCCTAAAAAGGCCTGGCAGCCGGCAGGCCTGGCAGCATGGCTTGGGGTTTTTAAGCAAAGTCTTGGAGTTACTTCATCAATAAGATACACCCACGCTGTTCCAATTGCTGTTCCAGTTGGAGAACCCTTAAAGAGGTACAGCTGTTTTACATTTACGTTAAGGGATACTATCCTAGAGAACTGGTATGATGACCATATCCATCTTGCAACATGGTGCTGCCCAGGCACTTATACTAACAGGTAAGTGACGGGTTCATGTTTTGGGTGGGTAGGTGGGTTGATGTTTGGGGTGGGTGGGTGGGTGTTTGGGTGGGCAGGTGTATTTTAATGTAATTTTTATTTATTTATTTATTTTATTTACGGGTTTGTGTTGTGGGTGGGTTGAGGGGTGTGTGCGTGTGTGTGTGTGCTTATTTTTATTTTATTTTATATATTTTTTAATTTTTTTCTTTGGCCCCACCCATGACAGGATGACATCATGATGTTAGCTCTGCCCACACTGTGATGACATCACTGTGGGGTAGTAAAATTTTTTACATCCCACCACTGCATGTTGCCCTTCCTCTGCCACATGGCACTTCCTGGTGTGTTGGAGGCAGGGGGCACATGAAGTGGTGCTGCAGGCCACATCCAGGCTGCAGGTTGAGAATCCCTGCACTAGAATGTAGGGATATTTATTCATTTAATCATGTTTATATGCCGTCCTTCTCACAGGTGACTCAGGGCAGCTAACACGGCATTAAAAACAACAATTAAAACACACGATAAAAATTAGAATTGAAAGATTAAAAAGAGATTTAAAAGATTCACAAAGAGAGAGAGGAGGGGTCAAATAAACCAGCAGGCGGGGGGGGGGCTTCTGGCCCGTACCCCATACCTGCCCCGCCAGCCAGGTCTTAACACCCTTTCTGAAGGACAGCAACTTTTGAAACATTATTATTTTCTTGCTTTCAAGGCATTTCGTTTCATTTCTCTAATGTTGCAATATTACTGTATGTCCCTAGCACTGCCTAAACCCTTTATTTTCTCCGTATATTTTGCTATGCTGTATTTCAGTGTGAGTAAATCAAATCCAATTCTTCAGATTATATGGCAAACATTTATAATTGGCCTCAAGACAAAGAGATTAGTTGGACACAGGCTGCAAATTCCGTGAGCCAATGAGGTATTTCCGGCCATGTGAAGTCTTAAGACTCCATTGATTCACACAATTTTCAACCCCTGCCCAACCAATCACAGTCTCTTTATCTTGGGGCCAGATATAAATGACTGCCATGTAGTCTCTCTTATGTCTGAAGAAGTGGACTCGATCCACAGAAGCTCACATGAAAATATAGTAGTTAATCTTTAAGGTGCCATGACATTTTTGTCTTTTTTCATTTTGTTTTTACTTTTTTTTGTTTCTTGTTTGATATGCCTGCACATATTAATAAAGCTGCCATTTTGAAAGCTTCATAGTGGATCGGATAATGCTAAAATCGCATAACATTAAGTAATCTGGGGAGGAGAATTGGATCGAATAACGTTAAGGTCCTATGGGATGGATCGGATAACAACCGCTAAAGCCTGTGAGGTTACAATGTATCTCTATGGAGCTGTAACGTTATCCGATCCATCCCATAGGATTTTAAATGGATCAGATAACACTAAAAATCGGATAACACCAAGACTTGTGGAACCAAGTTTTAGCGTTATCCAGTGTTTTACTGTATATCTATACTGTATATTCTTCAACCCCAACCAGTGCTGTCAAAGGCAATGCTTTTTTCTATTAGACAGATACACATTCTGTTCCAGCTACCATGAATCTGGCCAAGTGAGTTCTCCACTTTCTCCTTTCTTGTTTCTGCTCTTGCCAACTTTTATAAGATTTGTCATAAAGTTAAGGAAACTGCTCAAGCAGGCACCCAGCTAGGTGGGTTTCTTATGATGCTTTATCCACTGCTGTCCCTTCACAGAAACACCCCTGAAAAACAATTGACTTGAAATTTTAAGGCTGATGTCATATTTGGACATCTGCACATATCTTAGCACCAAATATGTAAGTTCAGTAATTCTTGCTGCTTTGAGTTTACGAAGTTTATGTAAGTGCAACAGGTTCTCTAATTACCCAGAGAAACAAAACAAGATGAAATTAAATGTACATACAAAGCTGCCTTTACAGCTGCCAAAATGTTATACCAAATCAGCTCAGCCACATCCATACTGACTTCCAGCTGTTTTCTCATGTTTCAGATGGGATCTACCCGGTGATGGGTATCCAAAATTTTTACTACCCTACTTTGGGCAGAACCAAAATCGTGGGCGGAGCAAACATCATTAAAAACAAATACACATTAAATACACATTAAAATACACACAGACACAGCACATCCAAAGGTGAGTCACTTACCCTGGAGAGCAGGCTATAGGGAGCTTCAGGCTAGCAGCTTCTCTTTCTCCTCCCTGCCTGGGAGGACAGCAAGCACTGTAGGTGTTCTGGCAAACTGGTACGAACTTGTTGCTGCCCATCACTGGATCCACCCCCACCCTATCAGGAGATGGCAGGGATTGAATCACTAAACTATAATCCATCTGAACTTAGTCCAGAAACTGTAAATGAAAAAATATACTGTATATAGAAATTCAAATGTATTCCTCATAGAAATAATTGGAACCAGGCTGATGCTCCCAAACAACCCTATATTTCTATAGACCCGTGATGACGAACCTTGGCACCACAGCTCTTCTTGGATGCCAATTCCCAGAACCCCAAGTTCCTATGAATCCACACTAATGGGTTTACTGCACCATTCATGTGGATTCACAGTGACTTGGGCTTCTGGGAATTGAAGTCCAAGAACAGCTGGAGTGCCAAGGTTTGCCATCACTGCTATAGGTAAAGGTAAAGGTTTCCCTTCCTCGAAAGCCAGTCATATCCGACTCTAGGGGTCAGTGCTCATCTCTGTTTCTAAGCCGAAGAGCCAGCGCTGTCTGCTTCTGCAGACATTTCCATGGTCATGTGGCAGGCATGACTAGACACCGGAGTGCATGGAATGCTGTTACCTTCCCACCGAAGTGGTTCCTACTTGCAATTTCGCTTTCGAACTGCTAGGTTGGCAGGAGCATCACTGCTATAGACCTTAGCAAACTTCTTCTTATATCAAATCTGCAAAATGTTGGTTTGGGTGGTTTTTTTTTTAAGTTAAACTGGTTTTATAACTTTTCCTACATACTTAAATAATGTTTATGTGCTGTTTTATTCTTTTTAAACCAAATACCTGTCCCAAATGTAGCATAAATTTTAAAAACTGATTTTATTCTATTTTGTTTTAATTCAAACAAATGTGTTTGTGGTGGTGCATTTTTATGGTATTTCATGCACTTAAACCCCTTTTTACTGTACTGGTCATTGGCTGCAATAAAGTTTGATCGATTGTGGACCATTAAATATTTGCAAGCTGGCTAAGGAAATGTATTCCCTTATATATTGGTCACTCACTCACTTTCACTCTACATATTCATTTAATTTTCAATTAATCACTTTTGAGCAGTGCTCAAACTTCTGATATGTGAGTCCTTTCCGCATGAGGTGAACTTAACTAACGCTTTTATTCTAGTTGTTATGTTAAGCTAAGCTATGGATTTACTGTTCCCTTGAATGAAGAACCCATGCTAAAAGTGCAGCAGTTAAGAGAAAACTGAATATTTACCAAGGAAGAATTTTATATGTGAGGCGCCATAACCAAAAAGGCCCTGGCACAGGTGGCTATTCTATTGGCCTCTCAACAAATTTGACTAAGACAAATGGAAGAGGCTGTGTCAATGTCAAGTTTGCTGAGACGACTATAGACCAATCTCTACTTGCACCATTTTCCATTCCAGGCAGCAACTAAATCCTGTTGTCTCATGTATATCATCAAGCTGGCAGATATATTTTTTTAAACTTTTTAATATAACTTTTCCCAAAGTCTGAAGTGGGAATGATGATAGGAATCTGTCTGCAAGACAATAGTCTGTCTCTCTGTCTGTCTTTACATTAGAACACTACACAGTTTAAAAGTATGGATATGCAGTCAAACCTCGCATAAAGAGCACCTCAGTTAAAGACTAACTCGCTTAAAGAGCAGAATTTTCTCTGAATGTTTGACTCACTTAACAAATAAAACCAACCAAAAACTCGCTTAACAAATAAATTGGGGTTCACAAACCACCACCCCCAGAAGTCACAATTGGTCCTTTACAATGGTGTTTCGCTTAAAGAGCAAACTCGCTTAAAGAGCAATCCATATAAGAAATATGGGTAAAAGTGAAAACAAATTAAAATGTTAAAATAGCTAGACTATTTTTTACCAGTTACAGGCCACTTCAAATACGGTAGCTTCCTCTCTGCCATTTACTAGATTGTATTTTGTACATGAGCACATAAATGGTTCATTGACTGATTTTCTCCTAATTTACAGAAAAATTATCCTATATCCAAATAGCTCCATTTTATTTGATTATGCTTTGATTTTCTTACTTCACATCAAAGTCTGTTTAGTGACTTCCAAATGGTCCATCCAGAATCTTGTTCTGGTGGGAGACACTCTTTGGCATCCATCCATTCAGCAAGGTGCATTGCTTTTACTCTCCATAGGTTTAAATGTGACTCTGGACTGCCCTGTTGTTTCCTTGACATTCCCACAAGGCAGTTGATGTTTGGAAAGGAGTTCAAGGACCTTGCCAAACATCTTCAGTGGCTGCATATGGAAAGCTGTGTTCTCTTTTTGATCCTCTTTTTAGGTCCTGTCTGCCCTCATTTTGAGTGCTATCCAACTGGTAACTCTACAGCAACATCTGGTAATTAATATATTTATTAAGAAGCCCCACTCTGATGTGCTCAAATGATCGTGGTCATACCAATGGGGGAACTGCTTACCATATATACTCAACTATCAGTTGTCCCGAATATAAGTCGAGGTATTTGATATGGAGCTCTAAAACTAGGAAAATAGATTGACCCGAGTATAAGTCAGGGGTGGAAAATGCAGCTGCTGCTAGTGAGTTTCAATAATTAAAATACATGAAAAAATGGCAAAATTAATTTAGACATTTGTGTGGGTATGTTTTTTAATTTTTACTTTTTTTAAAAAAAAACCTGTATCCTTGAATTTGCACCACTGTGGTTTTGGAACCCTCTGGTTTATTGACCCGAGTATAAGTCGAGTCCCCCTTTTGGACCTCATTTTGGGAGCTAAAAAATTAGACTTATACTTGAGTATATACAGTATATAACAGAGAGAGGGTCCTTTGAGGCCTCTATACTTAAAACAGTTGGTACTTAAAGCAAATACTGTGTTTATTCAACTTGAGTGTAGGACCTTTCCCTCAGAGGATATCCTGTCTTACACAATCCGATGCCAGTCTGCCCTTTATATTCCAAAAGTAAAGTCTAGCCAAAGAGAAAAGTATGACAAACAGCACTAGTCTACATTTGGGTGAGTTGGAAATGTGGAAACCAGACCACAGACCTCTCACTAATCTCTGCAACCCATACCGGTTGCATTAATCATTATTCACAGGGAGCACAGCTCAACTTTATCACAAACTATATTATTTACCTATTGAGTATTCCAACTATGCAGATAATATTGGGGTTCACAAATGCACATGCAATGTTGAGTGACACAGACAAGTTTGTAAATGGATGCTGCTGCAAGTGGGATGGTCCAGAAGTGATACAGCCTGGAACTAGAAGCAAGGGAGTCACATAGGAAAATCCCACTGACCTTTCCAGCACACACACCATGCCCCATATAAATGTCAAATAGACATTTGCTAATTCAGCATACAAACATACTGTATCTAGCAAGGGGGAAATGGCTTTACTTTGTCTAGATTGTCAAGAACAATTTCTAACATAACGTGCAGTCTGCATACACACAAGTTACCCATGTACTAAAATGACCAGCCAGCCCAAGCAAGGTCTTATTGACTGGATGGGACATCTTTCACAAGATACACTTTTATGAGAGAATTCCTCTTGCTGTGTGTTGGAATTACTCTTAATTCTCTTGTCTTGCTGGGCCCTCTCTTCCCTGGGAACAAGAGAAACTCTGGGAGATCTTAACCTGTCATGGTTGTTTCTTTAACAGGACAATAGGCTTGATATACCCTTTTACAAGGCAATAGGCTTCCTTGAGAGATAAACTTAGACTGAAGGTCGAATTGTTTCTCTCCAAGGGGCAACTCAATGATTGCCTAGATAAACAGTATGCCCACCCTATTGTTAAATGAGTCAAAAGGAGGAAGCTGTGACAATGTGTAGCATTTAGTAAGAGCTGCTTCAGAGGACTTGTGCAGAATACTCTATCTTGGGTGAAATCTTCATACCAGAAAGAAGATTGATGGGGGGGGGGGTTTCCCACAGGATCCCACTCATGGCACTTCTAAACCTACGTGGGGAAAAGGGCTTGACACCCACACTTTGCCCATAAGGGAGAAAGAGTTGTAAGAGGAAAAAGAGAACTGGCAACTTAATCAAACTGGGCAGACCATTCTCTGACACTTGAGGTTGGAAAATAATAATACAGTAATTTTGTGTCAGAAATTATTCTGGGTTGAAAGGGGTTTTTCTTTGCAGAAGAAACTCCACTCAGAGATTCCCCAAATGAGGCTCCTTTCATGTTCCCAAGAGCTGGGAGAGAGACGGGCACTCAATCCGTCATGCAGTACCCGGGTCTCGAACTGCCGACTTGCTAGCCTTTCAATTAACAAGATGAGCATCTTAACCACTGAGCCGCCCCAGCCCCAGGTTGGAAAATAAAGGGTATAAAGAAGTATTGCCCTCTTTCTGAATTTCCTCCCTGGTCTTTTGCAAAATCTGTCCCAGATGTGAAACACATGCTGGGAATAAAAGGGAGTAATGCTAGACAGAGGGACTCATCTCAAAAGCTTTTAAAGTATAACCCTCTGGAAGCAAATTGTTGCATGCTAAGCAAGACGTAGAGTCCCCTTGAGCCTGTGAATCATAAAATGATGCAACTGACCAGTTGTGCAGCTGAAGGAGAAACCAAAGACCAATTTTTTGAAAACAACTAATGGAAGATCTCATCCGACTCCCAGGTCCCTCCTCTTTTGAATATGGAGGCTCTCTTTTTTGCTCTGGTTTTACTCACTGTCAGATCTAACAGGAACATAAACAAAAGCGAAGTATTTTGATCACCAAGGGGTTCAAGCACAGGTTGTGGAAGGGAAAAATAAGAAGTGGCTTTGACATACAATACTGTGCTTTTCCAACTAAAAACTGTTGAGCTCTCAGCTAAAGCCCAGTTCTAAAACCTTATTTTTCTGTTATGGAAAGCTTTGAAGCCAAATAGATGGTTGAGGGATGAGGGATGATGTAGCATTTATAATAAAGCAATGTTCATGTTCTCCCATTCTAGTTACTTTCTTGAAATCAGTACAAAATTCCTTCTGTTCTTCATTCAGAGAGTGGGAGGTTGCATTTAAATTGTTGTAACTCAGGTTGGGAACGTGTGGGCTCAGGGATGTTCTTGCAGCTTCTAAATGCCCAGATTCCTGAACCCCAATACACAACTAGTTTTTTTTTAAATCAAAATATAAAATGGGAGATAGAGACATTTTGTTTAAAATGCCTTCGTGCTCTCTACAGTGCGTGGAAATAACTTTGCCAATTCTTTAGGTAACAAAGTACCTTTCTATAAGGGAAAATGTATGTTTGTGTTCTTTCCTAATAGCATCTCTGGTTAATAGTTCCACAGGTCTTCTGCTTCATGGTCAGTAGAGTTTAGTAATGCAAGTGTGTTCCTTTAAATAAAAGGAAAGGTCATCCTTGCTCAAAAGCCAGTCGTATCCGACTCTAGGGTTCAGTGCTCATCTCTGTTTATAGCCGAAGAGCCAGCACTGTCTGCGTTTGCAGACATATCCGTGGACATGTGGCAGGCATGCCTAGACACCAAAGTGCATGGAACACTGTTTACCTTACCACCGAAGCAGTATCTATTTATCTACTTGCAATTTTTTATTTTTAAAACTGCTAGGCTGGCAGGAGCTGGGACAGAGACAGGTGCTCATTCTGTCATGCAGTACTGTACTTGGGTTTTGAACTGCTGACCTTCCACCTTCCAGTCAGCGTCTTAACCACTTGGGCCACTGCAGCTCTTTATATGGCCTCTAATTTATTAGAAATGTTTTTTAAATTATATTTTAGCATTACAATCCTTTTATTGTTTTTCAGCTTTACTCTAATATTAGATACTAACAGTTCATGATTAGTCTCATAATCTGCTCTTGGTCTTGTTTTGGCAGCAAGAATACAGCTTCTTGATCTTCTGCTTTTAATTACATACATACTATGTTTTATTTCTATATATTGACCATCTGATGAAGCTCACATGTATTGTGACCATCTCACTATCATTGATCCTATTTGGAGTCCAGGCTTCTAATGGAATCTGATTTTCTGATGACCTTGTTCTCAGCCTCACTGACACATACCAATCCCTTCACCCAGTGATGGGATGTCCCCGGTTCCAGACGGTTCCCTGGAACCGGTAAGAACAATTTCGGAGGGTTCTCCGAGAGGGTAGTCTATTTTTAAGGCGTCCGGTTCCGGACGCCTGAAAAAAAGAAAAAAAAAATTTTTTTAAATTGGAGCCAAAATGGCTCCAATTCAGTGCGCATGCGCAGAAGTCAATCTGACGCATGCGTGCTGCAATTTTAAATTGCGCATGCGTCAGATTCTGTTTCTGCGCATGCGCACTTGTTTTTGCCGGAGCCGGACCATTTTGAAGTGGCTCTGGCAGTGGCGGAGGGCTTAGGAGGAGGAGCCGTGCCTAGCCGGGCGGCCCAGCGCTCCCAGCCGCAACTCTCCACGGGCGCCCCAAGCCTCGGCGCTCGGCGGCGGGCCTAGCCGGGCGGCCCAGCGCTCCCAGCCGCAACTCTCCACGGGCGCCCCAAGCCTCGGCGCTCGGCGGTGTGCCTAGCCGGGCGGCCCAGCGCTTCCGGCCGCAACTCTCCATGGGCAGCTCGGGGCCGCCCGGCTAGGCGCGCCGCGGAGCGCCGAGGCTCGGGGCCGCCCGTGGAGAGTTGCGGCCGGGAGCGCTGGGCCGCCCGGCTAGGCGCGCCGCGGGGCGCCAAGGCTCGGGGCCGCCCATGGAGAGTTGCGGCCGGGAGCTCGGGGCCGCCCATGGAGAGTTGCGGCCGGGAGCTCGGGGCCGCCCATGGAGAGTTGCGGCCGGGAGCGCTGGGCCGCCCGGCTAGGCGCGGCGCCGGGCACCAAGGCTCGGGTCCGCCCATGGAAAGTTGCGGCCGGGAGCGCTGGGCCGCCCGGCTAGGCGCGCCGCCGGTCACCAAGGCTCGGGGCCAGCCCCAACGGTCCCCATTGTAAGAGGGGTTTGTGTTTGGGGTGGGTGGGTGTTTGGGTGTATTTTTATTTAATTATTATTTTATTTATTTATTTTATTAACGGTTTTGTGTGGGGGGGGGTTTGAGGGGTGTGTGTGTGTGTTTTATTTTTATTTTATTTATTTTATTTTTGGCCCCGCCTACAACGTCATGATGTCATGACGTTGGCTCCACCCATGACGTCATGACGTTAGCTCCGCCCCCACTGTGATGATGTCAGGGTGGGGTACTAAATTTTTTATCATCCCATCACTGCCTTCACCATGGTAAGGTATGCTTCAAGGAAGGGGATTTCCCGTGTAGCCACCAGTGGACTAGCCATATTTTAATGAAAGGAACTTGTGGAGGAATTGATTTAACTAAATTGCCATTGACTCAATGGACCTACTCTAGTGCAATTTACTATGGTAAGTAACAGGATTTTGGCTAATATGTTTTCCAATATATTATAGTGATTCTTACTTAAGTGTAAGAATCCTCTGGAAATGATAAAATCAATTTTTGGTCTTCAATTCCATCACTGGATAGCTTTAGGTTTCCCTTGCTCGAAAGCCGGTTGTATCCAACTCTAGGGTTCAGTGCTCATCTCTACTTCAAAGCCAAAGAGCCAATGTTGCCTGCTTCTGCAGACATTTCCGTGGTCATGTGGCAGGCATGACTAGACACCGGAGCGCACGGAACGCTGTTTACCTTTGCACTGAAGTGGTCCCTATTTATTTCTTTGCAATGTCTTGCTTTTGAACTGCTAGGTTGGCAGGAGCTGGGACAAAGATGGGAGCTCATTCCATCCTGCAGTACTCAGGAATCGAACAATTTGACTGACTAACTTTTTCTTTCTTTCTTTCTTTCTTTCTTTCTTTCTTTCTTTCTTTCTTTCTTTCTTTCTTTCTTTCTTTCTTTCTTTCTTTCTTTCTTTCTTTCCTTCCTTCCTTCCTCCCTCCCTCTCTCCCCCCTCCCTCCTTCCTTCCTTCCTTCCTTCCTTCCTTCAGAATGAATAGTTTTGGCCTCATAATTGTTGTTTCAGAACAACTACCAGGACAAATTAAAAGGCCGTGAAGTCAAGTTTAATAAATCCAAGATGTCAGCCTGCCATGGTTCAGTTGTGTAAAGAATGAAGACTGTTTTTCTATTTAGTTATCATCTGGCATCATGTTTTTCACCTTTGGGCAATTTGTGCTTGCAGATGCATTTTTAATCTAATTTTACTGTTTGCAGGAGCAGTCTTATGGGAAAAGATATTTGTTTTTTCATTCCTTCCGTGATGGTAAAAGAAGTACCGTAATAACTATCACCACTGAAACCTGAGCGAAAGAAAATTAGGGCAAATTAACCATGTATTTCAAAACAAAACAAAGCCTGATTTGCAGCTTCTCGTCCACTGCTCATCCACTCCCACCCAAACACACTTACCCTCTTCTCTCTCCAAGGGGTTGTTTCTTTGGGGGGGGGGGGTGTTCCAGGTCACACAGCAGCATGAAAAGGTTATTGGTATACCTGTCGCTAAGGAGCTCCCCAGAGCTCAGACCTTGTTAGGAATCATGAGGACCCATGCTCTGAATAGGAGAGGTGGAGAGGTGACAAGGGATGTCAACAAACTGGAAGCAGAGGAATGGGGGAGATGGAATCTGTCTTAAAAGTCTGTAGAGGAAAAACTCTTTCTGGCCACTTACAGTCAAATTTTGCCCAGCAATAAGGGCGGGAATCCACTTGCCCCATATCTCCTGAGAAGAGGCCTTTGAGACCAACCTGTCCAGCTATGGTACTAATTGGAAGAAGCAATCTCATCTAGCTGTTGCAAGGGGGTGACAAACAGAGTCTTTCTTCCAGAAGTTTCAGAAGTAAAGCCTGATTGCTTTTTAATCTTCAGGAAAATGGGAATGTAGAAGGCTCGTGAATTATTTCACGTTGGCTTACCTTACTCATAGGAGAAGTTCTGCTCATTTGTGTCCTGTTACCCTGTTCCAGTGAAGCTGCAATCTCTATGTGTTCTGATGCTATGCTATCTTTATGTTTATAGTAAAGACTAGGCAGAAAATATAGCATCATTATTATTTTCTTTTATGATCTCCCATTCCTTTGTCTCAAGCAGCCTTATGACTCGGGGGCTTCACTCCTTTTTTCCTTTTCTTTAAATAACTATAAACTCTTCTAATGATGATTGAGTTCAAGATTTGTGGCTCTAATTCCAACCTTGCCCTTTGACCACTTCCTAGGAATTTTACTTTGAAGTTCAGTTGTACTTAAAGAGCATAATGCGTCCACAGGATTGCTCTTTAAGCGAGTTTGCTCTTTAAGCGAAACACCATTGTAAGTGACCCATTGTGACTTTGGGGGGGAGGGACTGCGAACCCCGATTTAGTTGTTAAGTGAGTTTTTGGTTGGTTTTATTTGTTAAGCGAAGCAAACTTTCTGAGAAAATTCTGCTCTTTAAGCGAGTAGCTCTTTAAGTGAGGTACTCTTTATGTGAGGTTTGACTGTATATGTGGTGTTGGTTACTACTTCATAGGGCTGATATGCTACTGTAAGTGCATGGCTTTGTGGATTTGTTCCCCTAGTTCCTGGAAGGCACAGCCAAGTCTAAACTACTGTATACTGATGTGCTAGGAGCGGAGGATTTCCAAGCCCTTCTGTAGCCAGGACCTCTTCAGAGTCCCCTCGCCATCTCAGTAATCAAAAGGCAACATGGAAGAGTGGTTATAGAAGAACCCCTGAGACCACCAGCCAGCTGTGTGTTGGCATATCAGGCAATCGGGCTTCGTCCCATCCCACCCTCACCTCTGGCGACCTGGGGTGCCAATAGGAATGTATGGGATTCCCCCCCAACCCCAACCCTCAAATAGACAGTCCAGTGCCTTCCCATGGTGTCCTGCACACCCCTGCCATCAGCGTGGTGGTAAATAAAACAAAAAACCAGAACTCTCTTCCAGAAGATCTCTATATACAGAGCATATCATACACAAAGCCTGATCACATTCAGCTGAAGGAGGGATGTGAGTTGGTAGAAGAAACACTAGTGATTTAGGATATGCAGATTCAGTACAGTATCACCATATTACTGGCAGAAAACTCAAGTGACTTGAAATGACTCTGGATGAAGATGAAAAGAGACATTGCAAAAGTAGGACTGCAGCTGAAGACAAAAACCATGCCTTATCAAAGAAATGCACAACTTTCATGTCAACAATGAAGAAATTAAAATATATAAAAATAACTGTGGATTTCCTTTTAAATTCTGCTTGGAGTCAAGACCAAGAAATCAGAAGAAATGCAGCTCTGAAGGAACTCAAAAAGAGGGCAGCGACCAACACAGGGACCCTCCTTACCTCACTTAAAGATTCTTGGTCCTTCACTTATTTTTGGCATGTCATTCTTTACCTTAACAAAAACAAATTACAGTAAAACCTCATATAACACTAAAACCTGGTTCCACAAGTCTTGGTGTTATATGATTTTTAGTGTTATCTGATCCTCTATGGGATCCATAGAGATACATTGTAACCACACAGGCTTTAGCGGTTGTTATATGAAGCATCCCATAGGATCTTAATGTTATCTGATGCAATTCTTCCCCCCAGATTCCTTAATGTTATGCGATTTTAGTGTTATTCGATACTAATGTTATATGAGGTATTACTGTACCTCTCTTCCCAAGCAGTGTGGATGCCTCACAATGTGAATTGGTCTATCTTAGCTCTCAGAGTGGTTGTATGTAGCCAGAGACTGATACATGAAAATAAAAAACTCCATTTTTATTGTAAATAATAAAGAATTTCCCGATGGTTGCCCCTGCCCTCTTCACACGTTTGCACAAGCAGCACACTTACACACGTACACTCACACAGGCACATAAGTTAACAAGAGTCACCATGAATGTGAGCAGTGGAAGATCTAGCAAACATCAAATCTCCCACTTTTTCCATTGCTTAGAGCTCCCCCCGCAGTGACCGATGTAAGTGGCAGGTTCATAGATCAAAGCTAAAACACAGCATGTGCCACCAATTGAGAGCCGGTAATCCAATCATGATTGGAATGCAGCTAGAGAAAGTTGTCAGTGGAGTGGAGGAAAATATTTTAAAAAATTAATATCTCGATGTAGAAACCATGTAGAGAGCTGGGTCAGTTTCATTCTATCCTAAAAATCAGGTACTTGCTCCTCAACAAAGTTGTTGTGTTAATATTGAGTGCATAATGATGATATGTGTTCTAATGTTTTCAGTTGTGTTTTAGCCCAGGAAATGAGTGGAAGATATCTGTGAGACATGGAATAATTACCCTCTCAAAAGGACCAAGGCGATAGGCTTGCCAAGCATTCCAAAATGTCACTAGCCGTCTGGCGACATCAAGATAATCAGGGACTCATCAGAGACTTTGGGCTAATCTGACCGTCCTGGAATGGATTTGGGACAATAGACAATTGCCACACCAGATACGGAACAATGGCTTGCCACAATTTATCAATGATGTGGCATTTCTCACATGCCCGATAGGCATGACCATTGGAAAAGGTAACCTCTCAGGAGATGTGTGAGGGGCCCCACACCATGGGAGCTCTTAGAGAGCCAACATCCCATCAACCCTTGTAGAGTTTTTCCCCATGTATAATTAAATGAATACCGTCCCAGCTCCTGCCAACGTAGCAGTTTGAAAGCAAGAAATTGCAAGTAGATAAATAGGGACCACTTCAGTGGGAAGGTAAACAACATTCTGGTCATGCCTGCCACATGACCACAGAAACGTCTGCAGAAGCAGACAGCACTGGCTCTTCGGCTTCGAAACAGGGATGAGTACTGAACCCTAGAGTTGGGTATGACTGGCTTTCGAGCAAGGGAAACCTTTACCTTTAGTATGCACTGTTAAAGGTGAGCTTTATAGAAACTATGATCCACCATAAAGATAAATAAGGGAGTTGCAAATCAAATCTAGCCTGAACTCTCCTTTGAAGCAAAAATGACTCAATTCCAAAGGCTATCATACTTTTAGCACTTCTTATAAAGACTTGCTGGCAAGGAAGATAAAGCTAGGAAAGCTGAAGGTAACAGGAATACAAGAAGCCCAAATATGAGATGGATTGAGTCAATAAACTAGGACGCCACAGCATTAGGTTTGCAAGAGCTGAGAGGGGCTGTTAACTACAGGATCTGCAACCATAACTAACTACTTTGGAAGGATTTGGGGACTTTCCAAGGTCTCATTCTTTCCTGCCAGTATTTTCTGGCCAAGCCAAAAGACAAAGCCAGACTGGAAATTTGCTAGAGTCAGAGAGAAGGCACCAAGCTGTGAAGCCAAAGCAGAATGTGAAAGATTGTTGTCAGCCACCCAGAGTCAGATCACAAACAGCAAATCTCTTCTAACTTTTCTCACCTGAAGTAACCTAATGGCTATTTTAGGTGGTTAGGACCAGTTTGCCTGTTGAGAAAATTTCACTGCTTTAGAAGATTCTCCAAATTATATCCCAGGTTGATGTTGAAACCTGGAGATTTTCCTTTCTTATCTCTCCTTGTGAGAGACCCGTTGCAGAAAGAAACCAGGGAAATCTCTATTATGAAGTTCATCAGGAACCAGGAAATCTCTATGATGAAGTTCCATCTTTTGCACAACTCTTAAACACACATACATCCTCTCTTCTTTTATCTTACACATGGCAGGATTTTGGTGACCTCATTTCTACCACAAGTGGCCCACAGTATTTGAGAGTCTCCTTTCTTCCAGTGGATGCTTTGTTTACCTGCTTACCTTTCCTTTCCTTTGCCAACTCCTGCAAAACCACAGATAGCTAGAAAGATGTAAAGAGGACTATGAAATCATATTTATATTATTATTTTATTTATTACATTTATACCCTGCCCATCTAGGAGATTTTCCGACTCTGGGTGGCTAATAACATAAAACTCACACATTAGAAAACCGTCACACATTGAATATATACAGTGGAACCTCACTTAACAAATTTAATGCGTTCTCCGGGACCTTTTCTACTACAAAAAAAGTTGTAAAGCAAATTTCCCATAGGAATGCATTGAAAAACAAAATTTGTTAACCAAAATGCGGTTTCCTATAGGAATGCAATTAACCCGTTCCGAAAAACATTTGTTAACCAAGCCACTATTTTCTATGGATTTGCTTTTGTTATGCGAGTTTAGTGTTAATCAAGCCGTTTGTTAATAAAGATTCCACTATACTGTATATAAATAAACACTGTACTTTATATAAATAAAACAAAAGGAAATCCATAGAAAAGATATAATTTATATATTTATTTTATTTATATGTTTACTTTGTTTATATATTTATTTTATTTCTCTTCGTCGCCAATAGGGTATTTTGTTTCTGGTGTGCGTGTGTGCGTGCACGCGCATGCACACACACATACCAGAAACAAAATACCCTATTGGCAATGGAGAGAAATAAAATAAAACAAAATATCTAGCATTTAGCCATTGGCAATATATTCTTAAAAGCCTCTTTTAAAAGAAATGATTTTAGCTGTTTTTTAAATAGAGCCAGAGATGGAACCTGGTGCAGCTCAACTGGAAGAGAGTTCTGCAAAAGTTGGTGCCACCACCAAGAAGGCTCTTCTCTGAGTCATAGCCTTTCTTGCCAATTTTGGGGTTGGCACCTGGAACTGCGCCATCTGAGAAGAATATGGGCTGATATCCTGAGGGAAAGATGTTCCGCCAGGTACAAAGGTCCCAAACCGTTTAGGGCAGGGGTTCTCACCAGGGGCTGTTCCCACCCCCGACGCTCAGCTGTGGTAACCGGAGGCATGGTTGTTACCACTGCTTAAATTTTTCCACCTTCTTTTTCACTCTGTTTTGGGAAAATTTTGACATGTATCCGCTGTGTTTCAGCAGCTAGAACACAATGTTTTGGGTACTTCCTAGTTATGCACTGGGATCCCAGGCACCGCCGGAAGCTCTGGCTGGCTCCAGAAGTCCCAAACTGACATGTTCTAGCTGCCAAAACACAGTGGATACGTGCAAGCTGAAAAAAAAAATGGTTGCCACCGCCACTACAGTAAATGACATTTTTGGACTTCCAGTGGTGGTGGGAGCTTCTGATGGCGCCTGGGTGACCACCGTGGGCTGTATCAATGAGCTCTACAGACCAGATTAGGCCTGTGGGCCATAGGTTGAGAACCCCTGGTTTAGGGCCTTAGCTTCATTGATCACCTTGGCTCACTGGAAATGAATTCATACACTAACAATGCAGCATTGCTAGGTTCTGATTTGTGGAATATGGAAGAAATAATGTGGTATGGTTGGATCGCTTGGAAAACGATGGTATCAATGAAACCCAACTTTCAGGGTGTTCACTGGCATACTGATCATCTCAAATGCTTAGCATTACCTGTACAATGCTTCTAATTAATCATAGGGACTGTGGTGGCTCGTTGGTTAAGATGCTGAACTTGACAACTGGAAGGTTGGCAGGTGAGGAGTTTGAGACCCGAGTGCTGCATGATGGAGTGAGCTTCTGTCTCTGTCCCAGCTCTTGCCAACCTAGCAGTTCGAAAGCAAGAAATTGCAAGTAGATAAATATGTACCACTTCAGTGGAAAGGTAAAACAGCGTTCCGTGTACTCTGGTGTCTAGTCATGCCTGCCACTTGTCCATGGAAATGTCTGCAGACTCAGACAGCACTGGTTCTTTGGCTATAAACAGAGATGAGCACTGAACTCTAGAATCGGTAATGAGTGGCTTTCAAACAAGGGCGACCTTTTCCTTTACTTTTATCTAATTAATCATAAGCATATTTTCTGATGCTTACAGTCTTGAATTTGCACATGGCTGCAGCTTTTACCCTCTTCTTGCTCCTCCAGCAGATTTAGTTGCCCTATATTTGCTGCCAATATATCCTTTTTAATGTGCTTTAGATTTCTTCATTTGTTTTTCTATGACAATTTTAATGATTCCCTGTTTAGTAATTTCTTAATTGCCGTTTATCTGATAGTAGTTTAATGGACCTAGTTGCTGTCAAAATCGAATTCCGGAAGTGATGTCATTGCCATGTGCTTTTGTTTGCCCGCATGACCGGAAGTGACGTCACATCATGTGCTTTTGGTTACCCACATGACCGGAAGCGACGTCATCGCCACCATGTTTCTTTACCCACTTCATTGGAAATGGCGTCACAGCCATGTGCGTCGGAAATGACGTAGTAGCAATGTGCTCTGTTTACCCACTTGATCGGAAATGATGTTCATCAGTAGCTTCCATGACTGGAAAGCGGTACAGAGAATGCGATGGGGTAGGAGAGGACACCCCGACGCAGAAATGGCCACCCTCAGGTATACCCCAGAGCTGGAATGTGCGGTTTGCTGCCCCGGGAATGCGGGCAGGGCAACCCTAGTGCAGATTGGCTGTGTAGGGACACGTGATACCCTCTATAACCTATATGACCTCCCCAGAGAAAGTCCTTTTGAAACAGGCTTGGCCTTTTGCATGCCCGGACAAGTTCTGAGTAGCGGACATAAAGATGACAAGCAGGCCACTGAAGACCACCGAAGACTACGGCCATTTCCGCTTCGGGGTGGCCTTTCCTACCCCGTGGCATTCGCCATACCGATTTCCAGTCATGCAGGCTACGGATGAACGTCACTTCCGATCACATGGGTAAACACCAGGGCGCATTGCTACTACATCATTTCCGGCGCACATGGCTGTGATGTCACTTCTGACCATGTGGGTAAACAAACATGGCCACAATGGCATCACTTCCGGTCATGTGGGTAAACAAAAGCACATGGCGATGACATCACTAAGGGAATCTGATTTTGACAGCAAGTAGGTCCGTTAAACTACTTCTGGTGATTTAATTCTTGTCCTTTGTTTCTTTTCCCCCAACAACCTGTGAACGGTCTTGAGTTCCACTTCCAGAAGAAATCAGGCATGGCAATTCAATAGATAAATAATATCTGACAGTTGTACCATCTTAGAAACACACCAAGTCTTAGATATGTAGCATACCTGTGGCATTGTCACACACAATGCAAAAGGTCATTTGGGTTGCAACATATTCTAACAATATTTGCCTACATCCAATTTTCAACAGAGAAAAAAAACCTATGTAATGACAAAACACTCCATAGTTTTCTTCTCCTTCTTTAGATTTAGCCACATACTGTACTGTAAAACAAAGACAAGGTGCAAAGACGTGTTATATCCTCATAGCAAGGCTCAGTAAAGAATATGGGAAGTGCCAAGATCCCCATACGCTCTTCCTGTGTTACAAAACAGGGGTCTTAAAATATGCCCCCAAACATATTAGTTAATCCTACCTCAAGATACTTTCCCCAGGTCCTGCGATTACAGTTAGATTCAATATTTAAGTGCATCCTCAGCCAGGAGGGTGAATGCTATCTTTTGGTAAAAAACCAGAGTGTGATTACCTTGCCCTCTTGATGACAGAATCCAGGATTTCCTGCTATTAAAAGCATTTGCGTTAATGGGCTGGCTGTCAACGTATGACAACAAGAGATTGAACAGGAGGACGGCTGCTCGGTACAAGTGTCTGCTGAAATTGGCATGTGTCTTTGTACTAAATGATTGTGTGTATCCATGCTGTGTGACCCATCACAACATGGTGAAGGCTGATCTCCAGTATAATGCTAAATCAAGGTCTTAACAACACAGCTAGAGGCTGAAATCAGATGGTTCAAATCTGTAATTGTCCATGTTGTTGTGTGCAGATTGCTGGTTTATAAATCTTTTATTTCATCAAAGATGCAGCTGGTTAATTATCTGCCCCAACCACCACACAGGGACTGCTGGTGACCTAGTGGTTAATATGCTGAACATGATGACTGGAAGGTCGGCAGATCAGCAGTTTGAAACCCGAGTGCTGTACGGTGGAGTCAGCTCCCACCTCTGTCCCTGCTCCTGCCAACCTAGCTGTTTGAAAGCAAGAAATTACAAGTAGATAAATAGGGACCACTTTGGTGGGAAGGTAAACAGCATTCTGTGCACTCCAGTGTTAAGTCATGCCTGCCACGTGTCCACGGAAACGCCTGCAGACACAGACAGCACTGGCTATTTGGCTATAAACAGAGATGAGCACTGAATGCTAGAGTCATATATGACTGGCTTTCAAGCAAGGACAGCCTTACCCACTCCCCATTCACACACCACCACACTACCTAGGCAGGCAGCAGGCAGGCAGGAAATGTGGCGGCGTGGTGGCAAACCGCTGCAGCGGCAAACCGTTGCAGCGGCCTGGCAGCAAGCTGCACCAAGAAAAGCCTACTGCCGCCACCGCCACTGCTTGAAGTGCTGCCTGCGCTTCCTTTCCAGACAGCCAAAATGGCTGCCCATAACTGTGCATGCATCAAACCTCTATTTAATGCATGTGCAGTTCTATTTCTTACTGCGCATGCATCAAATAGAGGTTTGACGCATGCACAGTTACAGGCAGCCATTTTGGCTGCCTGGAAAAAAAATTCAGGGAGGCGACCGAACCAGTCGCCCGGGATTCTATGAACACCCCCCCCCCCCGGCGAACCCCTCGTGATGGGCGCTACCGGTTCAGGTGGACCAGACCGGACCGGTAACATCCTATCACTGAATTTAGAGAAAAGAAACAAGGCTCTAAACTCTACTCAGAAGTTCCACTAAAATTGGAAAGGGAGCCAGCCAGGAAAATAAATGAACTGAAATTTTTGATAAGATACGGTCTAAAGTTGTGCCTCCAGAGATAGTGAGAGGAAAGCACCTCTAAGTGCCCATAGCTTCTTTGCTGAGCCACTATGTTTTCTAGCAAATGCATCAACAGGACAGGTTAGAGTAGTGTTTCCTAACCTTTGGTTTTTGGACTTCATTTCCCAGAAGCTTAAGTCAATTCCCCAAAGCACTGATCAGCCAATGTACTGTCTGTGGCTTCTGGGAATTAAAGTCTCCCTCTGGGTCTCCCAGCATTACATGAATGTTATATCTCACCGAGGGTACACAGAAAGAGCCTCCTCGAAGATGGTGGTATATTTTTTTTAACCACAATTGGGTGGACCCTGGTAATGGCAACCTTGTGTTGCTGGCTAATCTTTCTTACACTAGATCTGGCAAAAGGAACTGCAGAATGAACTCATCAAAAGGTACCTTCATTTTTGGCAATTTCACATCTGGCCTAGACATGGAAGAAGATATCTCATGGAGAAAATCCATCAAATGCTCCATTCCTGCAAATTTGCTCTTGAGGAAGAGGAAACAGTTCAATCTAAAGTCGACTTCACTCTCGACTGAGCTTGTGAATGCAGGTTTGGAAACCCACCAACCCACTGTGTCTGTGTGTGTGGAGCAAAAGTTAGGAAATGTTTACCTAATGTATTCCATAAGGAAAACAATTGTTTTCTTCATGCAGAAGGCGAACATGAAAGAAGGAAGGTTTCTTTGCCCTTCAATAAAATTGTTATAAATAAATGTTTAACTGACAGCAATGTCTTTGCACCATCAGTTAAATAGATTTTCCTTCTGCCTGGCTGCATATGTTGGTGTGTGTGAGAGAGAGAAAGTGAAGGCACTGAGGGACTCTTGATAGAGGAAAATCCGTTAACATGCCACAAATAGCCATGTTGGAGATGACCTAATAATTATTGCAACTTAGTTCATAAAACTGCCTTAGAATATCAAACCCAAATGCAGCTAATGGAGGAACAAATAGCTGCACAACAAATTCATGATCAATATATAAGAATAAGACACATACACCTAAGAAAAGAGTATCATTTCATCTGGAAACTTCAGTATAGACAGTCTGTTTTGATGCTCATCAAGAACCCCATGAAAGAAAATCTAACCATACATTTGAAAATTTCCAAGTACTGTACTGTAATCTTAAACTAGGTAAGCGGGGGGGGGGGGGGGGAGGTGGGTGAGAGCATAGTAAGGAAAAAACTAGGCCAGAACCAGTGTTTCAAATTTTGCAAGCAAGTCAAACGGAGAAGGGGTGTGGTCAAGGAAGCACAACAATACAGCTTCACACAGCCATTAGCAACAATAGATTATTCAGATTAGCTCTAAATGACTCCCTTTCAGTCTCAAGGTTGCTGAGAAAGCCCATTCTGGTCTCTGATCAACTTTTGACCTGCATGTCAGGGGGAAAAAAACCCAAAACACTGTATCTGGTTACTTTCTGTTTTGCTAAAGAGAATTGCCAGGAAAATTGTAATATAATATATAAAATCATATAGCAATCTGTGTATCAAATTTGATAATGGCCCAGAAACCCTTCGCTAATATTTAGTCCCCTGCAATGGGTGTCTAGCAGATGGATGTATTTGATTTCTGCTGTCTCCCTTTCAATCCTAGTTTTGTAATTTCTCTGTTCCAGAATTGTAACTTTCAGGTCTTGGATAGAGAGGGGCTAGACATTCATTGGTCACAAAAGCCCTTAGAAATATACTTAGAGCAATTTTGACAGCTCCGTAGCTCACTTTTAGCCCATTTCCAGTGTTTGTATATGCTGGGAACACACTGAAAAAGAGCATCTTGGAGAAGTAGACCACACACACACACATAGTCTCAAAACACATACATTGTGGGAGAATTGGACCTCTCCAGCATCCAAAATGCATGCATGCTATTCAAAAGAGTGCCTCTGAAACACTCTGAAGAGCCGGCTACATGCCCATCTGGATGGCCTCTGGGTCCTGTAACAGGCACGTAGAAGTTGTTGGGTAGGGTTAGTCTGTGGGGCAGAGTGTCCTGAAGGGAAGAAATTTAGAAAGTGAAGCTAAGAGTAAGCAAAGGAGTTGAACATTTGCAGTGAGACAGACAAATCTCACAGGGTTAGGAGGAAAGGGTGTGTACCCTTTCCTCTTGGGTGCTCATGTCTCTTCCAGAAGGAAGACCTGCCCCACAGAAGAAGAATCCTGGGAAAGCAGATCAAGACACTTTTTCTGACCAACCACAACAGGGTGGTGAGTTCATTCAAAAGAGAATTAAAGAAGCTTTTGTCAAATAAGTTTTTATTCCCATTTCAGTGAGGATTTTAATAGCCTCCAGCAGCAAGTAGCTCTCCAGGCTATCTCTCTGTCTGCATGCACATGTACATGCACACACGCACGCACACTAAACACAATCATGCACAATGAGTGGAACATCTGGTGTATGTGCAGGGTCAAGCATAGAAATGAGGGAAGCGCTGCAAATTTCACTGAAACACTCTGAATTGGTGACGTCAATTGAGCGGATCAGCCGCTTCTACATGGCAGTTAAGAGAGCCATTAACTTGAGCCAGTGGTGGGAGTGTTTATATGGAAAATTTGAAGCCAGGAAGTTTCTCCTGATTGTGATACAGAGACTATCAAGTAGCTTGTACTCCCAAGTGTTTTTCTTGTGCAGCTTTGCTTTCCCTGCACGATCCTTCTCCTGTCAGCTCCTTCAGTGCAGCTTGAGTCAGAACCAGTCACAAACCATTGTTTGCCAGAGGAATCTTGCAAAGAGTGGTAGCAATACAAGGCATTTCATCCTCCCCCCTTTTTTTTGGGGGGGGGGAGCACAGAGGTTTCTAACTTCAATGTATCTAGCTAATAAAGACAATTTCAGAGCAATAATAAAAGACTTCCGTAATTTATATACCTACTGTACAAAATTCAGTTGTCTTTAAAAATGTGGGACGTAGACCTTGTAAAGGTAAAGGCAAAGGTCACCCTTGCTCGAAAGCCAGTCATATCCGACTCTAGGGTTCAGTGCTCATCTCTGTTTATAGCCAAAGAGCCAGCGCTGTTAGCATCTGCAGATGTTTCCGTGGATACGTGGCAGGTATGACTAGACAGGTGTACGGAATGCTATTTGCCTTCCCACTGAAGTGGTACCTACTTGTAGTTTCTTGCTTTCAAACTGCTAGGTTGGCAAGAGCTGGGGCAGAGACAGAAGCTCTCTCCATGATGCAGCACTCGGGTCTCGAACTGCTGACCTTCCAGTCATCAAGTTCAGCATGTTAACCACTAAGTCTGTCCCTTCATCATTTCCCTTTGACTGCAGTAGATATTGTAGGTGGCCTTTATTTCAAGGCAGCTTCTACTGTTGGAAACACTGCTTAATCAAAGCTCATTTCAAGATTTAAAAAAAATTACAACTTGAGATGATATTTGAATCTTCCCACCAACAGGTAGCAAGTACAGTACTATGACCCAGGGAGAAATTGTTCTCTGAGGTGCTAGCAACGGCTGGAATGGAAATCAGTGTTACACAATAATGGGGAAATATCATGAAGGACATCCATAGAGAATTAAGACATGGTTTTTATTCTCTCCTTCCTACACAGGGTAAATAAGGCACTTCATCACTTCTCTGCCTGACCCGTATGTGTATTTCCTGACAGCCCCTGATTGAGAAGTTGAGACAAATAGACTGTTGAGAATATATTTCAGAGAGAGGTAATGTTGTATTTAATTGTGCAGTTCCGGGCAATGTATCTCGCTTGACTGCATCTCAGTTTTCTATGACTCTCCACACTGAAAATGTCAATTATGTTTCTGACTGATGTTTCTTTGTGATAATTTGATAAAAGGGTTGATCTTAGAGTCTGTGATAAAAGCTGTGAGGTGTACTGTACAGTCAAACCTCGCATAAAGAGCGCCTCGCTTAAAGAGTAACTCAGAATTTTCTCTGAATGTTCGCTTCGCTTAACAAATAAAACCAACCCAAAACTTGCTTAACAAATAAATCAGGGGTCGCAATCCCCCTCACACTTGGTCATTTACAATGGTGTTTCACTTAAAGAGCAATCCTGTGGAACGCATTATGCTCTTTAAGCGAGGTACAACTGTACTGTCTCTACTGTTTTCACATGGGAAAGTTTTAAGAATATAAGTATACTAGACAATTATTGTGAAGTTGGGATCTCTCCCCCTCTTTCCATCATTTCCCTTTGGCTTCATCCTGATGCATTCTGGGCAGTTCATTTGTCTCATTAGTACGAACTAACCAGCTACACAGGCTACACTTAAAAAAAACACACACACACAAAGACACCTGTAGCACTGTGCCAGAAAAGGGGGGCATGGAATATTCTACATAAAACCAAATGTGGATGCCCTAAATTTGAGCAAACTCAAAGAACTGTAACTACTGAGTTATCTGTCTTATCTGGACATGCTGAGTGATGGCCTACTGTGGAAGAGAATCAGTTATGGAATAAGGATAGTTATAGGGCAAATCCCACCTGTAAATTTCTTGTAATGGATAGTCAGAGAGGTTAACCCAAAAGACGAACTGCAGGCCCTGATGTAATATATGATGGATACTTTTTGCATTCTTACTTTTATTGTTATGCTAATTGTGTTTTGTCTAAAGCAGGGGTGTCCATACTTTGCCCACCAGGGGCCTGACCATGCCCCCACAAATAACTGAGTGAACCAGTCACGTGGTTCCTCCCAGTGGCACCAGTGGCAGCGCATGAATTCGCTGTGCATTTTTGGGCATTTCCCCCACCTCCACTGCTTCCCTTAGAGGAAGGACTGAGGGCGGCACATTTTTATGTCATTTATTGATTATTATTTTGTGAGGGATTTTTGCTGTGTTTCAGTGAGGTCCCCCCCCCCCCGATTTCAGCACTGGCTGGGCACTTCTGATGACAGCGGCAATCCACCCCATGGGCTGGAAAATTATGTCCCATGGGCCAGATCTGGGACATGGGGTGTAGTTTGGGCATCCCTGGTCTAAAGCTTTGTACTGAATTTTGAGGGAAACAGTGATGAAGAGCCTGAATAAACTAACACATTTTGGAAAAACAACTAGCTTCTCAATTTTTATCTCATGCTGAGAGTGACAAAAAAGTGCCCTCCTTTACTTCTAAGTCCTGTGCAAAGACAGAAAGAGCATGGAAAGGCTGAGATCTTTGACTTTTCATTAGAGTTTGGGGAAACTCCTTTGGAGAGGCAGATGCTGTATATCATTGTCTCATTTACCATGCACAAGGGAACTTATGACCTCACCCCCAAACCCTGTATGTGCGTCAGAAAATTTGACAGGAGGGCTCAAGTGTCGTCATTGTGTTTGGGCAAAATCCAACACCCCCACCTCATGTGTTCAGATACTAGGTGGAAAAATATTAGCTGGAGCTAACAGTTGCGGCCCTAACTGTATTGTTTCTGACAAGGTCCCCAGTTTAATCCTGGAGACCCTTTTAGGGCTTTTGAATTGATCCTGGTTCAGTCTGTGGTGATCTGTGCCCAATCTGATTCACTTAGTGTTCTAGATGCAGAGAGATTGGTAAGCCTGCCATTGAGTTTTACTCATAAATCAAAACGGTGTAACTTTTTTGGTTATCTCACTGAGACACATAAAATTTGGAGACACGAGAAGGAAATAACATTTGCAGACCAAGAAAAGAATATATCTGTCAAATTACAGACAGCTTGCCTCAGGGGGTTGTGCAAGATGTTTTTCAAAGAAGAAGGAAAATGGGGAAAAACTGGAGCCTGTTGTGCAGCAACCAATTTTATCATGCTCTAGTTACAAATCAATTGTAAATTTGCTTCACTCTGCTCCAGAAAGGCATCCCATCATTCTGCTTCAACTCATAACTCATTTAAATCAGTCCAGATCTGATTAGCAATTAAGGATTTATCCACTTCCAATACACAGCACTGGGGAACATAGTGAAAAGTAGAGACATTACATTGCAAACAAAAATTTATCTAGTCAAAGCAATGGTATTCCTGGTGGCAATGTATGGTTGTGAGAGCTGAACCATTAGGAAAGCTGAGCGCAGAAGAATAGATGCCTTTGAGATGTGGTGTTAGAGGAGAGTTTTGAGAGTCCCCTGGACAGCGAGGAGAACAAATAGGTCAATCTTGGAAGAAATCAACCCTGACTGCTCCTTAGAAGGTGAAATAGTAAAGATGAAGCTAAAGTATTTTGGACATCAAATGAGAAGAGAGGATTCACTTGAGAAAGCCTTGATGCTGGGAAGGGTGGAGGGCAAGAGAAGAAGGGGACGGCCAAAGATGAGATGGCTAGATGGTATTGTTGATGCAATGGGCACAGAGCTGAGTGGTTTGAGGAGGATGGTGGAGGATGTGGTGCCTGGAGGGCAATGGTCCATAGGATGCGACTGAACAACAAAAAGAGGTCAAATTATCTTTGCTGTGGCACATCATCCATGAAATGCAGCTCAGTTCTGTTATTTGTCCATTCTGACACTGTTGTTCAGTCGCATAGTCAAGTCCTATGGACAACCCCATGGACAACTGCACGCCAGGCACCCCTATCCTCCACCATCCTCTGCAGTCCACTCAGCTCTGCGCCCATTGTGTTAACAATGCCATCTAGCCATCTCATCCTCTACTGCCCCATTTTCGTTTTGCCTTCAATCTTTCCTGGCGTCAAGGCATTCTCGAGTGAGTCCTCTCTTCTCATTTGGTGTCCAAAGTAATTCAGCATGGATGTGTGCGTGCGTGCGTGCATTCGTGTGTGTGTGTGTGTTAAATTAGGGCAGGTGGAAATCTTCAAAAGACACTGTGGAGCCCTTGCTTCACAGTGTGTGGGATTTTTACCTACTAAAACCACCTCCTAGTATGCCCTGCCACCCTGCATAGAACCATCATCAGGCATTACTGGGGGAGGGGGCAGACTGGCTATTAAAAACCCTCATCCTACTTGGCTATTTGCCCTCCTTCTCTATGCCTCTGGCTGCCCTCTTCTCAGTTTCTGCACATGTCTATGTTCCAAGATGATCCTGACCGCATAATTGGACACCACGACCCAGGTAGTCTTCCTGCTCAACATCTCACCAATGATGTCTTCCGGAGACAACTTTCATCAAAGATACTTCTGTAGAATTTCCCGTTCTGCATCAAAACATGGACAGTGAAAAAACACGTGCTTTGCATCTTCCTGGACGGGCTCGCCGACGAGGCAGAAAGCTTCATTATCCAGCCTAAAGCGGTGTTGGTAGGCTCTGAAGCAGCCATGCCCCATCAACAGCTCTGTGAGATAATAATCCACCTCTTCATGTTGTCTTATTGACCATGCATTAATGTCCTAGATGAGACGATGAGTCCACCATCCAGTGATGGGATGTAACAGGTTCGCACCAGTTCGCCAGAACCCGTAGTAACTTTTCCCAGTGTCCCGGAGAACCGGTAGCAGCTTTTGGGGGGAACCACTTTCAGGGCTTACCTTTTCACTGGTTCCCTCACTGCGCATGCGTGCCAAGCACTTGGTGTGCATGCACACCTACAGTGTTTGGCGCATATGCATGGCCTCCTTGCTCTCCTCCCAAGCAGGGAGGAGGGAGAGAAGCTGCTAGCCTGAAGCTCCCTATAGCCTGCTCCCCAGGGTAAGTGACTCACCTTTGGATGTGGTGTGTCTGTGTGTATTTTAATGTGTATTTAATACCTTTACCTATATTGACGTACTACCACAGTTCCTAAAAAGGCCTGGCAGCCTGGCTTGGGGTTTTTAAGCAAAGTCTTGGAGTTACCTCATCAATAAGCTACACCTGTGCTGTTGCAATTGGAAAACCCTTAAGGAGGTACAGCTGTTTTACATTTACATTAAGGCATATTATCCTAGAGAACTGGTTAGACAAAGACTTGGTACCTAACTTCTTTAAGTTGAAAAGTTGAAAAGTGCCAAAATGAAGCCATCTTGTGGTGAGTTCATTCTGTAGTTCCTTCCATCTGACCTAGTGTGGGAAGGATTAGCCAGAATAAGCTTTAACCTCTGGTTTAACAGCTCTGGTTGATTTGTGTTTGGGGTGGGTGGGCGGGTGTATTTTAATGTATTTTTTATTTATTTTATTTAATTTATTTAAGGATTTGTGTTGTGGGTGGGTGGGTTGAGGTGTGTGTGTGTGTGTGTGTGTGTGTGTGTGTTTATTTTTATTATTATTATTATTATTATTTATTTGGCCCCACCCACAACATCATGACATTGGCTCCGCCCACAATGTCATGACATCATGATGTTAGCTCAGCCCACACTGTGATGACATCACGGTGGGGTAGTAAAAAATTTGACATCCCACCACTGCCACCATCCCTTGGTCGATGTATCCTAGATCTGCTGCCATCATGCTGTCCTCTCTGTCCTGGCTTCTGTGACAATTGTGTGTCATTCCGTCACTTGATTTTGTCGCCTTCGATGGTAAATCTCTGCCCATTTCTCTGCCATCAGATGGATCGGCATCAGATTGGAAATAACACACATGGCATCATATGAGACTGTTTGAAATGCCTGAGCCACCCGCAGGTTATTTATCTCACATACAATGTCCCTGTCATGGCTTCAGACCAAATCAGGGCTGCATACAACAACACGGAACTAACAACACTCGAGAGGAGCCTTCGGCGAGTCTGCCGCGGGCATCCAATATTTTGCATGATCCTTGTCAATGCATTACATATTGCTTTGGCCCTTGCCCTCACAATTTGCAAATGCTCATCAAAGCGTAGCCTGGCTTCTGTCTGGACACCCAGATATCCTGGTGATGGCTGTGAGAGTATACAGTAATTTTTTGGAATAGTAGCTGTGTTAGGCTGTGGTTCAGGCATACCAGAAAACAAAACAAAATAAACAAAACAAATTGAAAAACACTGTAGCACTTTAAAGACAAACTGCTATATTTTTATCCGGAATGGCAACACAGAGAAACCTGTCTCAAACCACTTCAATCTAACTGGACAGGCTATCCAAGACCTGAAAGTTACAATTCTGGAACAGAGAAATTACAAAACTAGGATTGAAAGGGAGACAGCAGAAATCAAATACATCCAACTGTTAGACACCCATCACAGGGGATTAAATATTAGCAAAGGGTTTCTGGGACATTATCAAATTAAATACACAGATAGCTATATCCTGCTAGATATTTTATATATTATATTACAACCTTCCTGCCAATTCTCTTTAACAAAACAGGAAGTAACCTGGTACAGTGTTTTTGTTTGCAGGTCAAAGGTTGATTGGAGACCAGAATGGGCTTTCTCAGACCCTTTGAGATTGAAAGGGAGACATTTAGAGCTAATCTGAATAATCTATTGTTGCTGATGGCTGTGGGAAGCTGTATTGTTGTGCTTGCTTCTTGTCTGTCATTTTGCTTGAACACACCCTTCTCCCTTTGACCCCTGAATTTGGTGTATAAAAACCATGCCTGTAAGTTTCACTCCTTGTCTGAAGAAGTGGATTTGATCCACAAAAGCTAACAATAAAAATATAGCAGTTAGTCTTTAAAGTGCTACAGTGTTTTTTATTTTGTTTTGTTTTCTGGTAAGTAAGGGCGATGGTCTCCCTAGCTCTCGCTCTTGCTCTCTCTCTCTCTCTCTCTCTGTGTGTGTGAGAGAGAGATGTCCTTGGAGGAGAATGAAGGGGCATCAAATTCCTTCCTCCTTTCATCCGGGCCATAAGTGAAGGGAATGTATCTCACATGGTTTGTTTTGCTGCTGCTATCAACAGGACCCCTCAGTGGGTCTATTCTTGCTCCAGAGAACTTTTCGCTTTGTTTCTTAAACCCATTCTTGGCTTTTAGCGACCTCATCTCAGGCACAGTAAGCAGCTGGGAAAACAAGGGCATTTTGAAAGCAGCAGCTGCTTGGGGTCAATCTGGAAGATAGGAAGAAGGATGAGAGGAAACATGTTCCAAGCCATGTGACGGGATGATCTCTGTACAGTTTTCATGTGGCAAAAAGGCACTGGTGAAATTGAGCATTGAAACAAATCACTCACAGGGAGTATTTGCAGTTCTTTCATCTTCAGCCACTGCACAAGTTGCCCACAACACACTCACTGACCATAGGGCCTCACTCACACACCAAATATTTTTTCCTGTTATCATTGTTTCAGCATTTTTCTTAAGATTTCCAAATCATGAAACACTTTCCTATTAAACTATTTACAGCAGGGGTTCCCAACCAAAGGCCCAAGGGCCGGATCTGGCCCACAATGCAATTTCATGTGGTTCCCCCACCCCACCAGGGGCATTTGAAAAACAAAATTGCCACCCCCTTTGAAGCTGTTGGGACAAAATCACCACCCCCATCGTGCAGGCAGGGCAAAATGGCCATCTGGCCCTCAAAACTGACTGAAAGAGCGTGATCTGGGCCCTGGCTTGAAAAAGTTGGGAACCCCTGATTTACAGTATGAGTAAACATCTTTCCTTTATTAAGTAGGATACTATTTTCAGTGGTAGGGGACAGGCTTAAATAGATTCCATCTAGTCATGGCAGTCTGGACCTTTCCTTCCTCCCCTTATTTCTTTGCTCCATTATATATACCAATCTCCCCTCTGGAAAATAATTTATGTACATAACAGAGGACTACAGTGGGAGAGGGGAGTACACAGAAAGAGCCTTTTTCCATACTGTGGTATTTTTGAACCACAATCGGGTATACCCTAGTAATGGCAACCTTGTGTTGCTGGCTAATCTTTCTCACACTGGGTCAGGTGAAAGGAACTGCAGAATGAACTCACCAAAAAGTGCCTTCATTTTGGCAGTTTCACGTCTGGCCTAGAAATGGAAGAAGAAGAAGTGGGAGAAGGAGTTTTCTTCCTAATTTGTCAAATAGAGGTACAGTAAAACACCGGATAATGTTTGGACCGGATAACGCTAGAATCGGATAACGATGCAAGATTTTTGGAAAAATCTTGCATCGGATAACGATCCTTTAGCGTTATCCGATTCAATTGTCTGGGGGATGGGGGTGTTGGATTGGGTAGAACATCTACCCAATGCACACACACACACACACACACACACACACACACAACAGCGATGGATCACTGCTACTGAACTAGGGTTGGGGTAAAGGCACACGGGTGCCTGCCTTTCCCCGACCCTAGTTCAGCCTGAGCGATCACTGGACGAAGCCTAGCGGCACCTGGGCTAGCTAACCCGAGTGCCGCTAGGCTTTGTCAACAGCCCGTTCAGGCTGTGTTCGAAGCCTAGCAGTTTCGGACACAGCCCACAAGGGCTGCGGGAGAAGGCTAGCCAGGCTGGGCCGGGCTAGCCTTCTCCTGAAGCCCTTTTGGGCTGTGTCCAAAGTCGCTGGGCTTCGAACACAGAGCGGGCACCTCTTCTCCCCACCCTACTGGCCCCTTAGCACTTACTAAGGGGCCATTAGGGGGGGGGAGAAGGCGCCCGTTTGCGCGGCTTGAGGCACGTGAGCGGGCACCTTCTCTTGCCACCCAACACGACCCTTAGCAAGCACTAAGGGTCGTGTCGGGTGGCAAGACAAGAGGTTTGCCCCTGAAGTCAAGCTGACCCTAGGCTAGCAATCGCTAGCCTAGGGTCAGTTTGACTTCAGGGACAAACCACGCAGTTTGTCCCTGACGTCAGGGCTTTTTTTTTAGCGTTGTCCGATGCATGTATCGGACAATGCTAAAAATCGGATAACGTCATGACTTGTGGAACCAAGTCATAAGGTTATCCGATGTTCTACTGTATACGCATCACTCTGTAGTATTGAAAAGGTCTCCTGTTCACACCTGCCCTTCCTAGTTTTTATTTACCCTAGTTTTTATCACTCCTTCACAAATAGAAGGGGAAGAAATGGAAACAGTGACAGACTTTACCATCTTGGGATCTAAGATCACTTCAGATGGCGACTGCAGCCATGAAATAAAAAGGTGACTGATTCTTGGGAGGCAAGCAATGAGAAACCTAGGCAGCATAATAAAAAAATAGAGACATCACCCTGCCAACAAAAGCCCACATAGTCAAAGCAAAGTACTTCCCAGTAGTAATGTATGGCTGTGAGAGCTGGACCACAAGGAAGGCTGAGCGCAGAAGAATAGATGATTTTGAACTGTGATGCTGGAGGAGGCTTTTGAGAGTCCCCTGGACTGCAAAGAGATCAAATCAGTCGATCCTGATTCCTTCAGGGAATGGCAACCAGAAATCTCTCCCCAGTCTCCTCCTGCCACCTTGAAACACTTGCCCCTATTAAAAAGCCAGACCAAGCCTCCACTCTACAGGGTGGCCCAAAAGTCCCTACCCGTCCCCTCCCCATGGGCACATGCCCTGCCTCTCTGTCCAGCAGTCCAATGGGAGCGCTTCCTCCTTCCTACCAGCATAGAGTTCACCCCACCCCTCTACCCGGCAGTCCAATGGGACCTCTTCCTCCCTCCCCCAGCAGAGCCCTACTCTCTTTTTGGCTAAGTAGGGACTTACAAGCCACCCTGTAGACATACATGTGCATAGACAGAGAAAGGAGGGGACCCTCTTCTTTCCAAAGGCAGCCTCCTTATGCTGTCTTTAAAAATTAAACACTTCCCCAGAGTCAAGGAAGTGTTTGCCTTGCCAATATTGGGAAGTGGCTTGCTTTTCTTTATTTATTTGTGCCAGATTCATCACCAGCATAGAATAACATACAAAGCTAAAATTAACACATCTAAAAACAAAATGGAATTAAAAGGGCAAGAGACAGCCAGGCTGTTCCTGTAGTGCTCCCAACAGTGAACCAAAATCCCATATAGTCGGCCTCTCATCTTACACTGGAAAGGATGCATGTCCTCTCATGGTAAAGAGTAGAGAGGACCTCCTCAGATTTCCTAGACTGGACTTTACCTGCCCTGACTTGTGCTGAGCTTCCTTTTACCTTAGAGGCCACTGATGCCATTCCCTTCTTTCTCACACCTCCCTCTTGCCCTTCCATGGAGAAGAGATACCTTGCCTTTGTTTTCTGTGAATAAAGTCAGTAGCCATGTCTCCTGACATCTCCAAATGAATTAGCTAGAACAGGGGTGCCCAAACTACACCCTGCGGGCTGGATCTGGCCCCCAAAGCCATTTCATACAGCCACTAACGTCCTCACCACTCCCAGAGGTGGAAGTAAAACATTTCATTTCATTTCTTCGATTTATATGTCACCCTACTCAGTGAAAACCAACGCTGCACAGCAGACCAATGGGAGCACTTCCTCCCTCCCCCAACAGAGTCCTACTCTCTTTTTGGCTGAGTAGGGACTTACAAACCACCCTGTACACATGCATGTGCCTAGACAGAGAGTGGTGGTGGGGGGGAACCTTCTTTCCAAAGGCAGGCTCCTTATGCTGTCTTTGGAAATTAAACACTTCCCCAGAGTCAAGGAACATGCATGTGCGGCTCCGTTATGCACCTGTGCATGCACAGAACACTGCCATAAATGACCCACAGCTGTCGTAAATGTGTTTACAACAGCTACAGGTCATTTACGGCAGTGTTCTGCTCATGCACAGGTGTGTGGTGCATCTCACGCATGCACATTTTACTTCCACCTCCAGTGGGAGGAACCACGTGATCAGCTTAATCAGCTGTCCAGGGTGTGTGGTCAGGCCCGCAGCCCGAAAAGTTTGGCCACCCCGAGCTACAACTAGGACTTCTTTCACTTTCCCTATCCAATTTTTTTCTTAGAACTGTAGATGTAATTTCTCTACAAGGGGTAGGGTGAGGGCAACCGGTGCATGCGCTCAGGTAATCACCACAGGTTTCAAAGGCTGAATCCACACATCATTGTTGTTGCAGTACAGCTGCATATGTACTGTCCAACAACTCTAACCAGACCTGAAGACTCCCCCAAGTTGCTTTTAGGTAAAATAAATACATATGCAAGGGATCCAGCCACGTATATCTTATATAAAATGTAGTTTATCCCTAAGGCAATTAGTAATATTTTATTTTCTCTCAAAGGAATTATTTCCTGAAAACGAGCAACAACTGGCTGACCTGTCCCTCACATTCACCTCTTTGAAAGGGCAAGAACTACAACTCACAGCTCTGTTGGGGTGGAGATGCATATAGGAAACATGTAATTTAATTAAGATAATACTCAACCCATCCATTTTCACTCTGAAAGGATGTTTCCCAAAGGCTTTTTTTTAATGTTTCTGTACTGGAAGGCAATCAAGAAAACATTAAATCCTACAGCCAAAATGTGACTTCATCCTTTTTAGGAAGCCATCTCTCCACCCTGTGAACCCAGCTGCCTCCAGATGAAAACCTCTTGAATCTTTCTGAGGGAATCGTTCTGTTTTATGATGTGCATACACTGTTAAACTACCAGAAAAAAAAACAAATTATCTCCTACTTGTCATTTCTCTCCCCCCCCCCATATTATCATTTAATTTTTATATCAATATAATCTATATCAAGTATATTAAGTCCAGATAAAGATGGAAGGGAGAGAGAAAGAAAGAAAATAGTACCTATTCTCTGAGTTTCCTGTATTATGAGCAGGGACTGTTTATTTCCCACAGATATTCAGAACGTCCTGTCATAGGGTGGCTCTGTTTTGTTTTTGCAGATTAGATTTCAATGTTCAGGACTCCTCTGAATGGGTCTTTCTCCATTGTTATCATTATTGTTTTTATTATTACTTGTAGTTATTTCCCCTCCAAAGAAATGTACAGGCAAATCCAGTAACTGGTAGAAATTGCATCGTATATGATGAAACTTTTCTGATCTTGGTTAGTAGCTTTCACAGAATTTGGATGTCGGAGCCACCATTATTCCCTGATGTGATAATGCTGCAGCCAGACTCCATTTTTTATTTTATATACCTTGTTTTGTACACTTTGGTACAGCACTATGGTGGCTGTGGTGGCTCAGTGGTTAAGAAGCTTGCCTTGTTAGCTGGAAGGTGTGCAAGTCGGCATTTCGAGACCCAGGTATTGCATGATGGATTGTGGCCAAAAGGAGTCTTTGAAAAGTTCCCCTTGACCCCTCCCCTATGCCATGCTTCTGCCTACGTGCTAGGGGTCACATACCTCTTGACCCCTCCTCTCCTTGCCATGCTTCTCTTGCTTACATGCAGAGAATCATATCTACCTTACTGTGTAGGTATAAGGAGATGGGCAGGGATGAGGCCAGGTGGTTCCTGGATATAATTCATTGGGCTTTGGGGGGATCTCTACAGTGGTGGGCAGCAAAAATTTTCGTTACCACACTGTGGGTGGAGCCTATGTTGTGGGCAGAGCCTGAGTCATGGGCGGAGCCTATGTCATGTATACAGGCAGCACTGGCTCTTTGGCTATAAATGGAGATGAGCACTGCACCCTAGAGTCGGATATGACTGGCTTTTGAGCAAGGGAGACCTTGAACCACTTGCAGGGACAAACCCTAATGGGGCAGGGCAGGGAAGTGGGCGTGGCTACCCAATTTTGCTACCCCCTTGTCCGAAACCACTCAATTTCATCACCACCATGCCCAGAGGCCACCCAATTTTGCTACCCCCTCCGGGGTGTGTGCGCGAAACTGTTGCTGCCCACCACTGGATATCTCTCTCTCTCTCTTGGCTTTCTGCCTTTTGTTTTCTTTCTTTCTTTCTTTCTTTCTTTCTTTCTTTCTTTCTTTCTTTCTTTCTTTCTTTCTTTCCCTTCCCACTCTGCGTGGGTTGGGACTATTTTGCAAATATAACTCATTTTCTAAATAAAAGTCTTTCTTCCTCCCTTAAATTTTGGTGCATTAAATTTCATTTCAGTAAACCAAAGCCACATGAACTGAAATTTGCATATTGGGAACAGGATTGAGCACCAGTCTCTGTTCCAGCTCTTAGGGATAGAAAAGGAGCCTCATTTGGGGCATCCCCTGAGTGGAGTTTTTCCAGCAAAAATCCTTTCAAACCAGAATAATAATACTGTACTGTATTTACTCAAGTATAAGCCTAGTTTTTCAATCCTAAAAATGAGGTCAAAAAAGTGAACTCGGCTTATACTCAGGTCACTGAGTGCAATGGGAAAAGGCGGTGGTGGCTAATAGCTTTCACCACCCACTTCTCCCATCCTGTCATCGACGCATCTCAATCGGCATGGAGAAAACTCCTTTCTGCTGCATCTTATTTTCATGTACCATATTTTGAATATTAAAACTCACTAAGCAGCTGCTGCATTTGCCACCCTTGGCTTATATTCGGGTCAATCTATTTTCCTGGTTTCTCAGGTCAAAATTAGGTACCTTGGCTTATATTCGGGTCAGCTTAAACTCGAGTATATATGGTAATAATAATTACACCTTAGTTCTATCATCAATCCAAATGGGGACTGCAGCAAGCCAAGAAACCGGAAGGCTGAAGCTTGGAAGGGCTGAAATTAAAGAACTAGAAAAGCTGGACTCATTCACTAAAATTCATGCAGTCACCAATACACAATTAATTGCTATGCACATCGTTTCTACATAAAGTATATATTCTAGTTCTATAGTTGCACAAACTATTTTTCTTAAGTTAAATCAAGCACCCATTGAGTATTTCTTTTGAAAACAAAAGAGCCAAACACCTCCATCTCTATTTGCTCCTGGGGAAAATGTGTATCAAAAGGGACATGAATTAGAGGTTGCTGGAGGAGCTCCACTCAGTGGATGCCCTAATGAGGCTCCTTTCATGTCCCCAAGATCTTTTCCCACCAAAGTGGTCCCTATTTATCTACTTGCAATTTCTTGCTTTCAAACTGCTAGGTTGGCAGGAGCTGGGACAGAGACGGGAGCTCGTTCCATCATGCAGTACCCAGGTCTTGAACTGCCAACCTGCTGACCTTCAAGCTAACAAGGCGAGGTTCTTAACCACTGAGCCACTGCAGACCCGAAATTAGAGATGTTGAGCAGAGACAATAACGATAAATCCCTTTAATGTGAAAATTGAATTCTGCTTTCTGTAACAGTTTTCTGCCAGTTTTGGGGTGCTTTGAATGATCTGAATTCTTTTACTGATACAGTACTTTATATCTAATAGTGTGAATTTTTTGGTGATTAACCAATCTGGTTGTAGGAAGTTTTGGCTAAAGGGAAAGGGAAAGGGCAAAAGAAAAAGGGGGCGGCCAAAAATGAGATGGCTAGATGGTATTATAGACACAATGGGCACAGAACTGAGCAAGTTGAGGAGGATGGTGGAGGACAGAAGTGCCTGGCGGATACTGGTCCATGGGGTCGCAGAGGGTCGGAATTGACTGTGCGACTGAACAACAAAGAAACTGCCTATAAGGTTTCCCTTGCTCGAAAGCCAGTCGTATCTGACTCTAGGGGTCAGTGCTCATCTCTATTTCAAAGCCGAAGAGCCAGCGCTGTCTGCTTCTGCAGTCGTTTTCATGGTCATGCAGTAATTCTATGTTGGGGTCTTTTCTTTCACTTTTAGAAAGGGGGCCTTTGGTGTACTTTCTCTTTTCAGCTTTCAATAATATTGTCTTTGGTTCAGCAACTATTATATCTTATTTCTAGTTTCCTGCCAAGGAAAACCCAGCTATTGGTATTATTATTGGTTAATTAACTGGAAATTCTAATTTAGGTAACAAAAAGGTATCAAGTGTGGGAATGTGACCAAGGCTAAAACCATCGACACTACTGTATTCCAAAATTACTATACAGTATATGGATATAAAAGTTGTATAGAGGAAATGATTAATTTGAAATATTGAACGAGAAGAGAGATTTGCAGGAAGCCCTCCAGAAAGACAAGTAAATGCAACTTAGATTAAATCAAGTTGCAGCTCTTCCTAGAAGAGAAAATGAAGAAACTGAGGATGTTGTATTTGGGATACATCATGAAAAGACAAGGCTCACTGGAAAAGACAATAATACTGAGAAGGTGGAATACAGTAAGGAAAGAAGAAGGACAAAATATGAGGTGGCTAAAGGAAACCACAACCTTAAAATTGCAAAAGCTGAACAGGAATGTTCACAATAGGAAATTTTGGAGTTTGCTCATTCATAGTAAAGGTAAAGGTTTCCCTTGCTCAAAAGCCAGTCGTATTCGACTCTAGGGTTCAGTGCTCCTCTCTGTTTCATAGCCGAAGAGCCAGCACTGTCTGCTTCTGCAGACATTTCCATGGTCATGTGGCAGACATGACTAGACACTGGACTGCACGGAACGCTGTTAGCCTCCCGCCGAAATGGTCCCTATTTTTTGTTGTTCAGTCGCATAGTCGATTCCGACCCTTTGCGACCCCATGGACCACTGTCCGTCAGGCACTTCTGTCCTCCACCATCCTTCTCAACTTGCTCAGTTCTGTCCCCTTTGTCTCTGCAATACCATCTAGCCATCTCATTTTTGGCTGCCCCCTTTTTCTTTTGCCCTCCACCCTTCCCAGCATCAAGGCTTTCTCAAGTGAATCCTCTCTTCTCATTTGATGTCCAAAGTACTTTAGCTTCATCTTTACTATTTGACCTTCTAAAGAGCAGTCAAGGTTGATTTCTTCTAAGATTGACCTATTTGTTCTCCTCGCTGTCCAGGGGACTCTCAAAACTCTCCTCCAGCACCACATCTCAAAGGCATCTATTCTTCTGCGCTCAGCTTTCTTTATGGTCCAGCTCTCACAACCATACATTGCCACCAGGAATACCATTGCTTTGACTAGACGGATTTTTGTTTGTAACGTGATGTCTTTACTTTTCACTATGTTCCCCAGGTTTCTCATCGCTTTCCTCCCAAGAATCCATCGCCTTTTTATTTCATGGCTGCAATCACCATCTGCAGTGAGCTTTGATCCTAGGAAAGTAAAGTCTGTCACTGCTTCTACTTCTTCCCCATCTATTTTCCAGGGACTGATAGGGCCTGTTGCCATGGTCTTGGTTTTCTTGATGTTGAGCCTCAAGCCAGCTTTTGCTACTTACAATTTCTTGCTTTCGAACTGCTAGACTGCCAGGAACTGGGACAAAGATGGAAACTCATTCCATCCATACCATAAATAAGGGGTCACTTGACAACACATAAAAACAACAATAACAATACTAGAAAACTCAAATTCAGCAATCCTGGTTAGAATACAGACATCTTATTTTCATATATGTAACATTGGAGGAGATGCAGCCAGGTAGAGTTCATTTGGATGGAAATGAGAACATTATAAGTCAAGCCATAGACTTTTGGGGAAAAGAAGAAGTTAGGTGTTCTTTCTTTCTTTCTTTCTTTCTTTCTTTCTTTCTTTCTTTCTTTCTTTCTATCTATCTATCTATCTATCTAACAAATTTGGAGGAGAATAAAGAAGTGGTAGTGATCCAGAAAGAGACCTAGGTATGGGGGGATGGGTAAACTTTTGTTATGTTTGCATTTGTGGGGGACACCATATATTTTTGACCCCTTTGTGCACGAAAAAAATCACAAAGACAAAGACAAAATTTGAGAGAAAGGATATTGGTCTTTGTTGGTTGAGCTTTTAATGCTGTTTACTGAAAATGTGTTCTAAACAAGCAATGATAAAAGTTAGGCCCTTAGCAAAGTCTTGTCATGAAACAGGGAACAGCCTTTAAAGTTGGAAATAAGAGAATGAACAGATGTTTTTATGTTTTTTTAAGGTAATAAAGAACAGATGTTTTGACTTAAAATTATAATCCAAGTGGTTTTTTACTTCTCCTCTTCCTTCAGGGCTGCCAAGCTGGAGAAGGCCACCTATCAAGCTTAATGTGTTCAGAGAAACACCAGTTCAAGAAATCTCTAGATGATTTCTCTACATTACTGTCCAGGCCAGCATTGCTGATATAATTTGACATTAAGCAGGCTGCAATAGTGTTCATTGTATTTGTCATTTTAAAAAAAAATCATCAGAAACCAGGATTTTCTTATGCCAGCCTTAGTACAAAAGGCTTTATTTTGCAAGCAAATTGATATTCCTTGTTGGGTAGCTGGAGACTTCAGCAAACAAAACTCCAAAGTTCAAGCACTGCAGGTTTACATAGGTAAAGGTAAAGGTCACCATTGCTCGAAAGCCAGTTGTATCTCTAAGGTTCAGTGCTTATCTCTTTTCATAGCTAAAGAGCCAAAGGATGTGTTCAAAAAGGAACTAAGCACGTCAGATTTACAATGGCAAAGCTACAGGGTGGCCCTACCTGTACTCTCCATGGGTACGTGCCCCACCCCTCTGCCCAGCACTCCAATGGGAGCACTTCCTCCCTCTTCCCAGCACAGAGTTTGCCCCATCCCTCTGCCTGGCAGGCCAATGGGAGCACTTCCTCCCTCCCCCAGCAGAGCCCTACCCCCGGCCACCCTGTAGATCGCTCTTACCTGAAGAAACTCTTACATGAAGGGCTTCCCTCTTCCAACAGGCTGAAACCCTGTTGTTTAGCACTAAAGTAGGCCCCTTGAATAATTGGGGATTTGATGATTCAACTCCTCCCATAAGTTTCAGTGATTCTAAAGGGCCTACTCTAGTTGTGACTTATTTTAGCGCAGTACATCACAAGTAGAGCAAGACCATTTGAATCCATGGAACTTATGAAAGAGTTAACTCAGGAAAATCTGGCTGAATCAAGGTTGCCTACTTTAGTGCAAGTTCCTATGCTAAGCAACAGGATTTCATCTATTACAAGTGGAAGCAAACTTCAGCTCCCACAATCCTTCACGCCACCAGTTGTGCTAGTTATGTGCCTGTCCACATTGAGCATTTATACCAATTTCATTGCGCCTGCTGATACTGGTATTTCATCTCAATGTCCACACAACACAGGGTTGAAACTAGCATCAACAGAGTCACAGGACAGTTCTGTGGTTGAGCTGTCGAGGTTGGGCATTCAATTTCTCACTCTGCCTTCTTGGGAGGGGCTGGACTTAGTCATCCACAGCTTTGCAGTTCTAAGATGATGATGATGATGATGATGATGATGATGATGATACTCAGTTTTTAAAAAATCAGGTTTCAAAAATAATTGTTATGATGTTGAAAGCGAAGGAATTTACTAAACCAGTTTACAAGAAAATTTGGGCAACATAATGGGAAAAGGAAAATAAAGTATTCATGCTATACTACCATGCCCCTGTAACTCAGGACAAAGCTGTGCTGAATTTATTAGTACAGCGGAACTTCGGTTAATGTAATTAATGCATTATCTGGGACATTTCTTACAGCGAAAATTACTTTAACCAAATTTCCCATAGGAATGCATTGAGTGCAATTTCCCATAGGAATGCACTGAAAACCAAAATACATTAACCAAAATACGGTTTCCCATAGAAATGCATTGAAAGCCAATTAATCCATATTGGAAAAAAATCCATAAATTGAGCCACTATTTTCTATGGATTTCCTTTTGTTATGTGATTTTTATGTTAACCAAGCCATTTGTTAACCGAGGTTCAACTGTACTTATCTCTGGGTAAGCTTGGATAAGCTGTACCATTAAAATGGCTTTATAATAATAATAATAATAATAATAATAATAATAATAATAATAATAATAATAATAATAATAATAATAATAATAATAATAATAATAATAATAATAATAATTCCCCATGCATTGTTATATAAAAACCTGCCTACTGTCATTTAAAAGAATAAAACTTAGCAAAGAAGAGGGTAAGCTAGCTAACCTTCAATACTGTATGAGATTATGGCTTCTGAAAATTCATTTTAAAATGGGTGTGAGGTTCAAAATGGGAAAATAAGTCTCGAGAAATCTGTCAGTTGTAGTGAGCAGTGAAATCTCTAAAAGCAAGACTCTGAGAGTCAAGTTTACAGAGAGCACATGACTAGAAGGTAATACCTGAAGGATTAAAAGAAGTCTGATTGTCACAGAATAGGCTTTTAATGACTACTTTATTTTACAAACCAACCTGCTTTGTTGCAAGTGAACTCAATAGGGTTTGGAATGACTAGCTTATTTTAAGATGTAAAAAACGTCAGCTCCTCCAGCCCTCCACGAAACCTGATGGGAAGTTTGCCCAACCCGCTTCACAGAATTGTTATGAGAAAGTATGTATGTGTGTGTGTTTCCATACAGCTTTGGAAATAATGAATGCTTTTGAGGTCATCTGTTCCTTATAACTGTTTAAAAAATGGCATATAGAGAATAGTGTTCTCTGCAAAGTGAAACATAATTATTTTAATTCTTCTTGAACCATGATAACATCTTTGTCCCGCATCATCCATGGCCAAATGTTTGACGTCTGTTTCTGCCTTTTTCATTGATGTAATTTTTCAATTTCCTGTTTGCGTCGAGGCTTGATTTATTTTCCATTGATTCTGGTTTGAGTAAGAGCATTTAAAAGCTTGGCACTTGGGTCTCTCACTCACTCGCTTGCTTATGTTCAATTTTATTTTGTCTGCATAAAGTCTATTTTGCTTTTTGATCACCTCATTGTTTGCTGGAAACAATGGAGTGAATGAGATTGAAAGAACAGCTGTGAACAGCTGGGTTTTTTTGAGGAGGTGCCTGCGGATTGGAGTATAAAAACTTTTTAGGAGTAATAATTCTTGGGACTGTCAACATACTTTGGTCCAGATGAAAATACATTTTGCCAGTTTTGTGAACTGGGTCAGGTTGAATAATATTTAATTTATAAACCATTGCAGATGTTGAGCTATGGGCTCCGTCAAGGACACTATGTGTTTTACTGTTTCAATTTGTGTCTTGTTATATTTTGTGATTATTATTTTTTTTGTGATATTTTGCTGTATTTTCTTATACTGTAATGTATTTTGCTATACTGATGTTTTGCTGTATTTTGTTATATGTTGTGAACCGCCCAGAGTCGCGTTTTATGCAAGGGGGCGGCATTATTATTATTATTATTATTATTATTATTATTATTATTATTATTATTATTATTATTATTATTATTATTATTATTATTATTATTATTATTATTATTATGGAAAATTCAGGATTTCCAGCTAAATGTTGTAATACAGCTTAATTATCCTTAGGTAAAGGTTGCCCTTGCTTGAAAGCCAGTCATATCCAACTCTAGGGTTCAGTGCTCATCTCTGTTTACTGCCAAAGAGCCAGCGCTGTCTGCTTCTGCAGACGTTTCTGTGGACATGTGGCAGGCATGACTAGACACTGGAGCGCATGGAACACTGTCTACCATCCCACCAAAGTGCTCCCTATTTATCTACTTGCAATTTCTTGCTTTCAAGGAGCTGGGACAGAGACAGACGCTCACTCCATCATGCAGCACTCAGGTCTCAAACTACTGACCTACTGACTTTCCAGTCGTCAAGTTCAGTGTCATAACCACTAAGCTACTGCAGTTCCGATAATTATCTTTAAGAACATTTTTAAAAAATCATTTTGTGTCATTGGTACCAGAATTTAGTACTTCAGAGTTAATTCAGATGCTGTTGCAGGTCCTGTTTCCCTCTTCATAGTCTTTCATTCCTTTTTCCATAGGTATCTCTGTGCAGTGTTCTCAATGAAGTCAAAGGCAGCAAGGAGAGAGCAGGGCTGGTGATTCTCCTCCCGTCTTAGACAACAACTAGCTTGTGTTGTCATTGGCTTTAACTCCACATCCGCTCGTACCTGAGATGAGCTGCACCATGGAAAATAGTTTCTACAATGTTACATAAAGTCAAAGGGCTCCCTTGCTCGAAAGCTAGTTGTATCCAACTGTAGGGTCCAGTGCTCATCTCTGTTTATAGCCAAAGAGCCAGCACTGTCTGTGTCTGCAGATATTTCCATGGCCATTTGGCAGGCATGGCTAGACAGCAGAGTGCGCAGAACACTGTTTACTTTCCCACTGAAGCGCTACTTATTCGTCTACTTGCAATTTCTTGCTTTCGAACTGCTAGGTTGGCAGGAGCAGGGACAGAGTCAAGAGCTCACTCCGTTGTGCAGCACTCAGGACTTCAACTGCTGCCCTGCAGACCATCTGGCTGTCAAGTTCAGTGTCTTAACCACTAAGCCACCTGCAGTCTGCGGTGTTACTAAGTCTTGTTAGGACACCCAGGTTTAGGTGCCTGTGTGTTGCGATTTCCACTTCTGGAGTCAGATTGTTTCTATGCCCTCCCCCACACCGCTCACACCTTCTGCATGAATTACCATATGTTCCTAGGTTAAATAGACCTTAAGCAACCTCTGGCACTTTAGAAGGGGCAACATATTCAGGAAATAGTAGCATGGAATAATTACCTATAAAAATGTACTGGCATTTCTGAGGGTAACAAAATATGCTATCAGTTGTCCTATGGCAGTGATGGGCAACCTTGGCACTCCAGGTGTCCTTGGACTCCAATTACCAGAAGCCCAAGTCAGCACTCCTGCTGATCAGGGCTTCTGGGAATTGAAGTTCAAGAATACCTGGAGTGCCATAGTTGGCCATCACTGTCTATGGCATTAATCTCTTGAAGTCTGATCCAAAATAAATAGTGTTTACATTACTCCTATGGACTACTTGTTTCATCCCAATGGGTCAAGGACTGCTGTGGCTCAATGGTTAGGAAGCTCACCTTGTTAGCTGGAAGGCAGGCAAGTTGGCAGTTTGAGCCCCAGGTACTGCAGTTTGAGCACCTGTCTCTGTCACAGCTCTTGGGGACATGAAAGGAGCTTCATTTGGCCATTCCCTGAGCGGAGTTTCTTCTGCAAAAATCCTTTCAACTTAGAACAATTTCTGATAGGAAATTATTATTATAATTCCCCGGTGGCTCAATGGGTAAAAGCACTGTGCTTAGAGACCAAAAGGATGGGTTTCAATTCCCTGAGAGCTGCACGATGCAGGGACATGAAAGGAACCACTTTTGGGTATCCTCTGCAAAACTCCTTTCAACCCAGAGTAATCTCTGACACAAAAACACAGCCCAATGGGTGGAGAGATCCTAGTGTATTTTGTGTATTTGCATTTGCATTTTAATGTAGAATTTTAAAGACTATATGTGAATTTGATTCATCTGTGTTGTGAATGTTCTACTTTGATTGATAAGGACATCTTAGAATTTGTCCTCATCTGCTTCCAAAGAGCCATTTGAATTTTTTTAATTATTCAAGCAACGCCTACTCTGGTGATGGGGAAAAGAATATGGGGTGTATGAGTTGTAGTTTTGTTATAACACTACTGCTGTAGATCTTTCTCTCTGTGTTTGTGTGTGTGTGTGAGAGAGAGAGAATGCAACCCTTCTAGTCTTAAACAATCCGAATAGGTATGTCCAAGAGGGCTTGGAAGGAATGAGTTCCCATTTAAGTCCATCTAATATGGCATCGCTATTAAAGTAATCATTTCAATAGCAGCAACTTTCTCATGTGTTGTATATACTGCCGATCAAACAGATAAGAGTGCAGGAAATGGTTTATCCACGGCACTTAAACATTTCCTGAGAGGAGAGAGCTGTAGCATAAACCACGAACAATAACAGTGGAAAATTGTTTCTCTCTTCAGATGCTGGCACTTTTGACCCAAAGGGGTTTGGCCATGCAGTGGACGTCTTCCCTGGAAGAGACAGACACTAGGGCGCAACGCCTGTGGTCACCTGTTGCCACCTGCTGGCGTGGGAGTAGTACTGCAGCTAGACGCGTACAACAGGCAGGGTTTCAGGAGGGGCAATAAGATCACACTCACATATATAACATTGGCACCATGGGGAGGGTTGGGGGCGGTTAGCTCAGGATGGTTTTTGCCCCCCCCCTTTTCTGGCCCTCCTGGCTACAGCCCTGATCAGAACTAGACTCTTACAAGGGGAACCGAACCCTGTGCCAGAAGAAATAGAATCTGCAAAGAATCTGCATGGTATAATATTGGGGGTAGGGGGCACAGATTTTAGTACATCAATTTGACTTGAGCAGCATTCTTGACTAAAAGAAAGGTTTTTAATGATAAATAAATTTTGTGTCAGAAATTACTCTGGGTTGAAAGGATTTTTGCTGGAGAAACTCTGCTCAGAGGATGCCTGAATGAGGCTCCTTTCATGTCCCCAAGATCTGTCACGCAGCACTCAGGAATCAAACCCCGACCTTCCAGTCTCCAAGCTCAGTATCTTAGCCACTAAGCCATTATCAACAGCTACAAATATACTTAAATAGGTTTTTCCAAATACACATGCACATGTATGTGTGAGATTTATATTATATTATATTATATTATATTATATTATATTATATTATATTATATTATATTATATTATATTATATTATATTATACCACCCATCTGGGATATTTCCCTTCTGGGCAGTGCACAGACAAACAAAAAGAACAAAATAGAACAAACAACAACATCAAATAAATGACAGAATAAATACCTGAAAAAAATAAAAATAAAATACTTGGCATCTGAGGGCAAAAAATTCAACTGACCAGCTAACAATATGTATCTTAATATATTATTCTATAGTCAAAATCTTCTTGTGCGGTTACGAGAATGGTGTGGTCTTTGTTGTAGTTTGGAGGCAAATTGCCCACGTTTAAGAAATCACCATAGACATTATCAGTAAACATGGTGATTTCTTAACTTTGGAAAAATTGCCTCAATATGTTACACAATGTGTGTAATGGCAGCATAATAAGTAAAAGGATTTGTGCCATTATATTATATATAGTGAATATAATATGTATTTTAGGTAATTGCTTTCAATGGCAGTTGAAATTTAAGTTAAGTTAAGTTAAGCAAATTTAGGTTAAGCTTTATGAAGAAGAGGCTTCATGAAGTGGCTTCATGAAGAAGAAGCTTTATGAAAAAGTGGCAGTAGCTCAGGTGATTAAGATGCTGAACTCGCTGACTGAAAGGTTGGAGTTTGATTCCTGGGTACTGCACGATGGAGTGAATTCTCGTCTCTGTCCCAACTCCTGCCAACCTAGCAGTTTGAAAACAAATTTCAAGTAGATAAATAGGTAAACAGCATTCCATGTTGAGTCATGCCTGCTACATGTCCATGGAAATGTCTGCAGGTGCAGACAGCGCTGGCTCTTTGGCTATGAACAGAGATGAGCACTGAACCCTAGAGTCAGATGAGACTGGCTTTCAAGCAAGGGTGACCTTTACCTTTACCTTATGAAGAAGTTGCTTCCCAAAAGAGTAGTCTGGCAAATTAGAAAGAAAGTTATAGAACCCAGTCCTATCCAGACTATGCAGAACTAAGTCTGATAGACATCTGCTCGTGGTTCATTGCCTTCTCAGACTTCCCTATGCTAGTAGGAGTTGGTAGGTGAGCCTTGACTAAGCCACTCACTGGACCACCAGCAACCTCCCAAAATGCTTAGCATGTTTGTCTGTTTTTGTTTTAACTTGTCCTCTTGGGTTTGCCTGCATTTTGTGTGTTAGAGAGAGGGAGATACACACGTGGGGTAAGTCTTGGTCCAAAAGCAGCACACACAAACATCACTGCCATGACCATAACATAGAAAATTTCCTGTCATGGGGCTATTTCTCTGTCTCATTTCTTCCTCTCTGAGCATTGCTTGTTTGCAGACCTCGGCACTTTGCATCAGTATGGGAGCCACCAGCAGAAATCTCATAGGCTTTACCTTTTTGCACTAAGCAACCCCACGGCCCTGAAATTTCAAGCCTTTTCTTTTTCTGTATCAAGGTATGTGTCCACACTGACCATCTTTTCTCTTCCATGTCTAGTGTGAGTGTGTGTAGTTATTTCCTGATGAAGGGTAGTATAACATTTAACCTATGCATCAGATCAAGGATTCTCAACCTGCGGCCTGTGGGCCAGATGCAGCCTGTAGCACCATTTTATGTGGCCCCTCACCATCTCCACCACACCCGGAAGTGCCATGTAGTGGAGGAAGGGCAAAATGGCCATCCAGCCCCCGAAGCTGTCTGAGAGAGTGTGACCCGGCCCCTTGCTTTAAAAGGTTGAGAACTGCTGCATCACAAGAACCATAATAATGAGTCTGAATTTGAACTACACTTGGCTAACTCTGGTCCACTCCATATACCATTACATCACAATAATATTGTGGCCTTTACCTGTGTGTTATTCTTTATCCTTTTTTGGCTTTACTAGACAAATAGCATCCGTCCCTTCTGTAATTTGTTCTGTTGAGATTAACAGCCTTGAGCTCGGATGTTCTTACACCCGTTTTACAGTGTGGACAGCAGACAACCGGAAGCTATTAGGCTGAGCTAATCTAGTCCTTTACCTGTATTATTGGACTTCTGTCTTCCGTGGGATATGCCCAGACTACTGCTGACGTCTTTCCTTCTTTTCTTGTCTTTCCTTTCCAAGTAAGCTTGGTGGATTTCTTTTTCTATATCCTACAGCTATTCTTAGCGATGGCCCTCTGACAGCAAAGACTACTAAACCAATCAAGCTGTCTTGTTAATTAGGATGAGTAACCCAGCCTAGGTCAGCAGGAACTGTTGGTGTGATCAGCTAGAATCATACAGAGTCCTAAAATGCTTCGAAGAGGACCGTTCCTTGGCTGGTTTGATTGAAACCAAATGCATAACTTCAATTGGCAGGAAATGCTACATTTTTTGTGTTTAACTGCACTGGTTGTATCCCCTTGGTTATTACCAAACAGTTCTGTCACTGCTGCTTGTGATCGGTGGAATTTATCCCACCAAAAAACAGCAATAGATAATTTTATTTTATTTTATTTTATTATAGCTCCTTCCTAGCCATTTTTCAGCCAATGCTCTTAAAGTGGTTTACAGCATATAAGATTGATGATCTGTTAGGCAAGATTTTATTCAGATTCCTGCACTGGGCAGGGAGTCAGACTCAATGGCCTAAAAGGCACCTTCCAACTCAGTGGCTCTATGATTCTATGATAGTGGTGGCGATACACTCAAAATAAAAATCATAGTAAAGAAGGGTCACAGAAGATTTCCTTTCCCCACCTAGTGTTGATGACAAGGTGCTACCTAAGAAAATTCCCCGGGGAAAGGGTCCAACAGATGGGAAGCTACAGTAGAAATTGCCCCGCCTCAGTTACCAATCTGAGAAAGGAACAGGCACCCTTTCATGTATCCTGGATGCAGTTGTTGCTCAGGAACTACCTGAGCTGGCTCTGCCACTAGGCCCGTGATGGCGACCCTTGGCACTCCTGGTGTTCTTGGACTTCAATTCCCAGAAGCCCAAGTCAACACTCTTGCTGATCAGGGCTTCTGGGAATTGAATTCCAAGAACATCTCAAGTGCCAAGGTTGGCCATCACTACACTAAGCAAAGAGCAGCTGCCTCAGGCAACAGATTGGGTTGTGATAGGATTTCTTGCTCTGGTGCAAAAAATAACTTGGCTAGCTTTGGATATGTACTATGCAATTTGATTTGCGGGCACATATGTCTGTTATGTCCCAAGCATCCAATTGTGCCTGCACATGTGATCCAAAATATAAAAGGTACAACAATGTTTTTGGGAAGGTAGCCTTAGAGGGAGGCAAACCATTGGTCTACCCAGCCCAAAACTGCATACTCTGACTGGCAACAGTTTTCAGCCAATGCTTGCCACCTCCTGCGTAAACCATTAACCTCCTACCGTATGTGCAATAATCTTTCTCCCCGGTCAAATGCATTTAATTTAATCAGTTAACTTATTTACTCTGATTTAATTATTTCTCCTTTTCACACACACAAAGCACCATCAGGCAAGGATCCCCTTCAGGATCAACCCTTGGGAAACGTGAACATTGTTGCTGCAGTCTGAACTGGCAGGCATTTTATTTATTTTTATTTATTTATTTGTTCTAACTTGTTATCCCGCCCCAATTGGGTAATCCCAACTCTGGATTTTCCTCACATCTCTGCAGTGTGGAACCAGATTTTGCTCAGTGATACCCACTAGATGGCGAATGAGCGACACATTTGCGACCTGACGTTCTCCACCATCTGCCAAGCAAATCGATTTGAGGTGACATTTCTGAGTCTTCAACTTGTGAATTAAAACCCCTCCTTTTTAGCGATTTGCTCTTTTTTTTTTTGGCCAGAGGGAAACACCGACGTGTTTCGCCCGGGGAGGCTTGAGCACTGGATTTTAAGCAACATAAGATTGACGTGATTGGGATTTTTAAACCAATACTTTAAGCAGGGCTTGCTTCCATGATTATCTCTTTGGATTAGAAATCCAAATGCACAAATGTCACACCATCCTGAGTGCATGTGGTTGTATTTAGAAGCTCACAGTGGTACCAATCCTCTAACTCAGCCTTTGGCGTGGCATGTTCACAGCTGCCGGGGATTCATATTCTCTATTTCCGAGCTAAATAGTACCCAGCATTTCAAAGTACAAGATGGCCACTAAGTGGCTCATTTAAGGAGTGCCGCTTTGGGGCTGATCTATGGGAATACTGGCGTGCAGTTTGCACTGTTTTTAGCTCAGATAACTTTTAAACTTTTACGATTTTATATGTTTTTATCTTTTACTTTTATTTATTATGATGTAAGCCGCCCAGAGTCGGGTTCTCCCGAGTGGGGCGGGGTAATAAATTCAATAAAATAAATAAATAAATAAACATTGATCACATGCTCAACCCATGATATCCTAACAACTGTCTGTAGATCCACATTTCAGAAGCTTTGATTGTCTTCTCAGATGCTGTAGTCCAGGGGTTGCCAAAGTTTTTCAGTCAGGGGCTGGATCATGCACCCTCAGACAATTGAGAGGGCCAGACTGGTGGTCCCCCTGCCATTTACGGTTGTCGTAAATGGTTTTGCAACAGCCGTGGACTCATTTATGACTGTCATATATGCATTTGTGACAACTGTAAACAAATCTGTGGCCAATTCCAGCAATGGCTGTAGTGGCTGGAGCGAGGACAGGGGCTGGATTATTTGGCACCACAGGACAGATCCAACCCATTGGCGATAGGATGCCTATTCCTGCTTTAGTCAATGTCCAAGCTTCGACTCCATACAGCAACACTGGGAATACATAACTTCTCACTATTTGGATCTTTGTAGTGAGAATTACATCTCTACTGCATAACAAATGTCACATTTTTATGAATGTGGATCTTGCTTTTTCTATTCATATTTTAATCTCTACCTCAGGCTCCTAATTTTCATTTAACATACTCCCCAAATGTCTCAATTCCTCAATTGACCAGACTAAAAGAGGTGGTTGCATCTTGTTTTCCATTCCTTTTGCTGCCGTGCTCTTCTTCTCCAGGTTTGACCAAAACTTTTCACATTGGGTCTTCCCCTCTTTTGTGGGGCTTGCCAAGGGATCTTTTTACTCCTCTGGGATACCACTTGGTGACTGCTGCTGTCCAACACCTGCATGACATTCGAGAGATGTGTCCAGCCCAGCACAATTTCCATTTATGATATTCGGCAACAGCTTCATTGATTCCACTTTGTTTTCTTATCTGAGCATTGGGGATATGGTCACGAAGGGCTATCTTTAGCATTGATCTTGATACTTCTTCCTTGTCCTTTCTTAGTGACCATGTTTCATTCCCATAGAGGACTGCAGATAGTACTGTTGAATTTAAAAGGTTGGTGCGTTGTTTCTTGTCAATTTTCTCATTTAACAAGATTTCTTTGATGGAGTTAAATGCTGCCCATCCTGCTTTCTTCTGGCTCAATTTTACCCACTCTTTTTATTTCTTGTGTTGTGTTGTAAGGTTTCTCTTGGACATCTCTTTCAGGTCTTTGTAGGGAGGGGGTAGAATGTGAATAGATTACTGTTGGAGTTTTATAGCTCCCATAATCCTTCCCCTTTGGGCAATCCAGATGCTTTGGACTACAGTTCCCATAGTCCTTTATTATTGGCAATAAAGGCTAGGGATTCCAAGGGTGAAAGTCCAAACCATCTGGAGTGCCAAAGGGTTGCCACCCTTGCCCAAGCCCCAATAGCATCAGGAATAATAGCCACTCAAAGGGTGAATCCCCCCCCCCGATGTGTAGCCAAAAAGAAAAAAACTAACATTTTGCTATTCTAGCTGGGTAACTGGGTTACTCTCTGCAGTAACTGTTGTCAAAAGAAAGCAAAAGCAAGAAACATATCAAAGAGTACACAAAACAAAACAAAAACATTGTAGCATTTTAAAGACAAACTGCTGTATTTTAATGTTAGCTTTAATGGATCACATCTACTTCATCAGACATAGAAGTGAGACTTCACGGCATCAATTTATATACAGTATATATATCAGGTACAGAGTGATTGGTTAGCATAACAGATAAGTATACAAATCAAACAAAGAAGGTAGACAAGTTGAATGTGTTCATACAGAAATACAGAGTGTGATATCTCACAGATGTTATCATTTTACATGAATCCTGGCTTTCAGCTACATCAGCCAGAAGTCATCTATTGGTTTCAATGGGGTTTTTCATATGCATTTATGCAAACACCATGTCACGTAAATGCTGAGAGAAAAACAACCATGTGTGCAGATGGCTATTGTGTGCATAGAAAGGAAAGGAAAGGAAAGGAAGATCCAGACCTTCTCTGCATCACCATCCAGTCCCAAGATTGAGATGTTCACAGATTATTATTTTTTTGCAACAAGACCACAATTGTTCACCCTTGTTCATTCAAATCATTTGCACCCCACTCTCCATCCTACAAACCTTGAGTTCAACAGCCAGTGCCTTCAGGTTTGCAACACAAAAATCACAGGGAAAGGGGGATATGGAAAGGAAAGTAAGAAAACTCAAACACACAGTTTTCAATGTTATTCTTTTTTTAAAAAAACTGTAAAAATTATTAGCTGAAATGAAGCTGTGATGGCTGCACAAACTTGCTGATGTTTACATCATGACCAGCTAGAATGGAAGATATCAAGGTAAGACCACACAAAGGCAAACACATTATTTCCTGCTCTTATAAGTATCACCTGTGAGGTGCAAATTTTTGGGTGCTTTGTACTTAAGACAGTGTGGTGTTGTGGATAGACAAATGTGGATTCAGGAAATCCAGACTCAACTCCTCACACCACCAGGAAATTTACAGGCTGGGGAAGTGGAACTGGCAAAACTCTTCCTTAAATATCTCATTTACCTTGAAAGCCCTATTAACATTGCTAAAAGTCTGTGCCAACTTAATGGAATATAATACACACATAACATCAGATAATTAAACAAAGTGATCTGGTTTCTCGGTTGACCAACTGCAAAGGAAGAGCAGGTTAATTTGCCAAATGCTGACTGGGGAAAGCTTATGTTAGAATAAGACAGTATTAACTCTTAAGAGAGATGCATCTTTAATGATGTCTTAATTCTATTGCCTAGTTCATTCCTTATGGTTGAAGAAGGAAAAGACCCTCATGACTGCCACTTTATTTTCAAAAACTCACCTCAGAAACCGTTCCCAATTGTGTGGTGTTTGGTAATGTAGCAACTACATTACATCACTTCACACTGAGAAATATACTGTACTTCTATTGGGTCCTGTTTATTGCCTGCTGGATCTAATCTGTTACATGATAAACATGTTAATAATGTACACCATTTCCAGATATCCAAAATGCTCTAATTATAATCTGGTTGCAATCCTTACAAGAACCCTGTAAAGAAAGACATTATTCTCATTAACTATCTGTATTCTCGTTACAGATTGGAAGGCTGAGCCTAAATAGAAATCATCTAAGAGCATTATGGCTGTGAGAGCTGGACCATAAGAAAGGCTGAATGCAGAAGAATAGACACCTTTGAACTGTGGTGCTGGAGGAAACGCTTGAGAGTCCCCTGGACTGCAAGGAGATCAAATCAGTCAATCCGAGAAGAAATGAATCTTGACTGCTCCTTGGAAGGACAAATACTGAAGCTGAAGCTCAAGTACTTTGGCCACCAAATGAGAAGAGAGGGCTCACTGGAGAAGACCCTGATGCTGGGAAAAATCAAAAGGAGAAGGGGATGGCAGAGGATGAGATGGCATCATTGACTCGGTTGGTGTAGATCCAGATTGACTACGGAGGATGACAGATGACAGAGGAGCCTGGCGTACGGTGGTCCATGAGGTTGCAAAAGGTTGGACTCAACTGTGTGACTGAACAAGAACAACAACAAGAGGACTATGTGATAGAGGAGAGGTCCTTACCTTCTGATTTGTAGCTTCCTTGTTTCATCAGAGCATGGGAAATTTCAAAACTTTTAACATGTAATGAATTGCTGCTATAGCTCTGAAGTCAACCAAAAATTGCTAATTGCTACTATAGTTAAACAAATGAATAAGCTTTGCTGTAACAGACTAACACCCACCATTAAAGAGGAAATAAAAGAACAGTTTACTTTCTCAGTGGAAACTAAAATTACATTTATTTGCTTAATATAAAAAAAACAGAATACTATTGCTCTGGAATACAAAACACAAGGACTCTCTGTCCATTGCATCATCCAATCAGCACTAGCAATACAGGAGAGAAGGTTACACTTGAACCATGTGATCTTCTCCCCCAAGATTTAGTGAAAGCACACCCTGTAACTATAACGTTACAGATATACCACACAAAAGTGTGATGCTATCCCTCATTTAGGTACAATAGTAATATAATGCTGTTATACTTCATTTCTTGGGGGGACGGGGGATGGACACTAATTACAAATAACTAATTATTTGTAATAGTTATCCATATCATAAATGGTCAAGTGCAAACATTCAACTAGCAAATGTTTTCCAATATGTAGTTATTCTTATCTGTTGCCAGGATGTTTGTGTTGTGGTCACTACCTTGAATCCCCATAAGTAGTTGTCATAATGCAATTATCACTTTCTGTGTGAACAATAAAGTGTGGTGTGTAGGGTTTCTTTAAATTTTGCAGTGTCCACTTAAACTACAGTGGAATCTCAGTTAACATAATTAATGCATTCTACGGGATGTTTCTTACAGCGAAAATTAATTGAATTCCCCATAGGAATGCATTGAATGCAATTTCCCATAGGAATGCATCGAAAACCAATTAATATGTTCACAAAAAAAATCCGTAAACCGAGCCACTATTTTCTATGGATTTCCTTTTGTTATGCGATTTTTATGTTAACCAAGACATTTGTTAGCCGAGGGTTCCACTGTCCTTTCAGACTTTTTATTAGAGCTTGGGAAATGCAGTTGTATGAAGTATCTGAACACTACCTATGGAAAGACATGATGCCCTGTCCCCACTCAAAAGGCAAATCGGCAAGATCTTTCCAGGGAAGCCACAGCTGGATTTCAATGCATGATGCAAGTGTGATTATCATAATCTCAAAAAGCTCCTTTCACAATTCAAGGTTTACAAAACCACATGCCTCTAATCTATGCTCCCTGCCCCTTCCATTACCTAGTCAGGTTTTAACTTGATTGCAAAGTGATTGGGGGTGGGGGTGTCACATTTAGGGTTCTTCCAGACGGATATAGCTAATGTCACCAATCCAAAGGCATTGTACAATGATTATGTCATTACTGACTTAATGAAACACCCGGGTTGGGGGTTATCAATGGAAGCCAAGGATGCCTGGACATCACACAGAGAAGACTCTATGTTTGGGGCTTATCTGGAAGCATCCACAGTTCTCAGAAAAAGCTGAATATTGCCCTGCAGTGAAACATTCAGATTTAGCTCCTGTCACTGTTGGCAACATGGTATTAAAAGAAGGAGCTTAAGTTATTAAACTGAGCAGCTTTAATAATGCAGTTCAGGCAGGGAAATCCATTGCTACAGGAGTGCACAGGATTAAAGTATTTTTACTGCAAAGCCTATACATCTATCAGCGAGGCTACTGCTCCGCCAGTGTCTGTGTGTACGTACACATGTCTAAGTGCAGCTTCATTTGCGGAGACCCTGCCCGATATTATGGGACCCGATGGATTTTTATTTGGAAATTGATCCGGTTACCTTGAACTTGATCATCCTGGTCGCCAGCTATGTCATCTTGCTTTTGGTATTCCTAATTTCATGCATACTCTATGACTGTCGAGGGAAAGACCCCAGTAAGGAATACGCTCCTGAGATTCCAGCAGAAAGCCAGCCTCCCATCCGGCTAGTGGTGATGCAGCAAGGAAACCCGCCTACCCAATGGCCTAACGAACTTGTTCCACCTTATGAAAATACCTCTGGCCCCCCAGGGAAAAGGACTACAGCTGTTTGAACAAAGATCTTCTGAGTCCTAGCCTAGGATTGGCTCCCCATTTACAATGATAACAGCGCAAGGTAAGCCGAATTTAGCAACCTATGTTGATTTACCCATTACGCATATTTTGTCCTGAATTGCCTTCTTTTCTTTTCTCTTCCCTCTCCTGTAATTTGTTTTTAAAAATGCATTATGCAACTCAGTAAGGAGAGAAACAACAATAGGCATTCAAATTATACAAGGAATCGTGGTTGGGTAGGCTTTACCATTCACAAAGTCAAAGTTAAAAATATGGAGTTTGTTGTCTTGTATGTGGGTAGTATAGATAAATTATGTATTTTTCTAACATTTGGTACAAACTCATTGTATTTGCAAATCATGATGTGTTCCTCAACACCTGACCTGCAAAATTTGGAAAAAAAAATACTTTATAGAATTGAGTACAAATTTGCTTATATTGTGCTATATGTGTTTTCTTCCTTTTAATTACTTTTGTACATTTGTACTTTTATATTTCTCTTCACTTTTTCCCCGAAAAAAATTAAAAAACTAAAAACTAAAATAAATAAAAAGAATTGAGTACCCAGCATGTTAGGGCCAAAATGCTAATTAAATTGTGAGCCACCCAGAGAGTGCACTAAGGGCTGTGGGGCAGGTATATAAGTGTGCTTGAGTTGCTTTTGCTTTAGCGTTGAGCACAAAGCCAAGAGACAAGTTGTCCTTCACTTCCACGTGCTTTGTCCCCCTCCTCCCCATTTACAAGTCTGCCAAATAGAGATGATATGGGAGGGATTAATTTAAATCACGCAATCCACTTTTATCTACTCCCTTCCCTTGCCCATATGTCATCTACATTTAGCAGATGTGTGAAAAAGAAGAGAAGAAGTCAAGGTAAAGCACAGATTGTTCTGCTGGCTGTCAGTGTAAGAGAAACGTAATCACAAGTCTGAGCAGTCTCAAAGATGCCAAAGACTGTGATAGGTCTAATGTGTTTACAGCAAAAGTAGCATTCATTGACAAGCAAATGGAACACATGTTACAATGCTTTTGCATATCAGCTCAGACAGGAAACAAAACAAAACAACAAAGTCAAAAATGATATGGGCTCAAAGACCAAGGGAAGGTATAGAAGTACACAGTGTTTGGTTAGTATGTTAGATAAAATTGCAAATCAGAGTGGCTTTTTACTCTTGGTAATGACGGAAGATCCTTGATTGCTATTCAAACTATTTATGTGAATCTTTGTTCTGTAAAGCGGTCTGCTTCTTCTTCCATGTCTAGGTCAGATGTGAAACTGCTAAGATGAAGGCACCGTTTGGTGAGTTCATTCTGCAGCTCCTTTCACCTGACATAATGTGAGAAAGATTAGCTGGCAACACAAAGTTGCCGTTACCAGGGTACGCCTAACTGTGGTTCAAAAATACCACAGCTTTCAAGAAGGCTCTTTCTATGTACCCCTGTAAAGTGGTAAATGGTTAGTACACAGACACACACAAAAAATCCTTGTGGCATTACACAATTGGTTTACCTTTCAGACCTTGCATTAAGCATTTACAGACTATCTTATCTGAAAACTGACAATGGTGTGACCTGACTTAGGCTGCAGGTATCTATGGATAACGTGGTAGTGAGTAATAATCACTTACTATACCTCTGCAGTTTGTTCTGTAAATATGGTATGGAAAATTTCAGCATATAGCAACCTAAAAATTGTGGCATTTCAAATTTGGGAATGACACCAGGCCCTTGGTTCTCTTGGGAGCAGCACCCATTCACAAACCAACACTTCAGCACAGTACAAGAAACAGTGTCATGCAACAGGCATTGTTAGACACTTATAGTGGCGGCGGCCATACAAACTGTTTTGGGATCTTTCAAAGAAGGAGCAAATTGAATCAGTGCTTGAAGGTCTATTGCCTATTATCCTGTAAACCTTGTTCCTCCTAGTTTTTTGAATCTTGTAGTCAGGGGTTAAAAGGATGGGTCCAAGATGCAATAAAGGTCTCATTGTGAAAACTGGGAGACTGCTCCTCAAAAAATTTATCTTTGGACCCAAAATAGTCTGATGATTGTTGTTCTTTTGCAAATGCCTGCTTCATGGACAAGATGCTCGAGCAGTTAGTTGTCATGGAACATCATGAGTTGTTGGGTAAAACTAATCTTCTGTACCCATTTCAGTTTGATTTCAGACCTGGTTTTAGTATAGACGTGGTTATAGTCTCCAAAGTGATCCTTATTCCAAGTCAGATCACTAGACCATGAGTCCATCTTGCTCTGATTTGTCTACCACAGTGACTGTCATTGGTTCTCAATGATTTTAGGCAGGAAGCTTCTCCAGCTTTCCTCGGGGATACTATGCAAAGCATGTGGTCTTTTCCTTGGCTGTGGCCCTTCCAGTGAGGGTCACCCATCCAACAGGGTCCATTCGGTGGCAGATGTTCAACTCTCTGACATTTTGAAAAGGCCATGTGTTATCAATCATGTAACAAGTGAAATGGTGTATTGCACAGCCTGCTGATTGGGCTGGAGTTCCAGAGCTGATGAGCTATCATTTCACAATGTTTTAAAAGGATTAACTCATTACAGTATTAAAATATTTAAATACTGCAATATCCTTAAAAATATTTTAACATTATACATGTTTGGGAACTGCAATATTTTAATGGATTAACTTGTTATACTGTTAGAATATTTTCAAGGATATTGCAGTATTTAAATATTTTAATATTAATCCATTAATTAATTAATCCATGTAAATCCATTAAAATTTTGCAGTTTCAGAGCATATGTTCTTCTGAATATAAAAGCAAACAATGTTGTTCAGTGAAATTGATAACAATAATTTTGTGTCAGATATTATTCTGGGTTGAAAGGATTTTTGCGGGAGAAACTCTGCTCAGGGGATGCCAGAATGAGGCTCCTTTCATGTCCCCAAGAGCTGGGACAGAGACAGGCACTCAATCCGTTATGGAGTACCCAGGTCTCAAACTGCCGACTTCCCGGTCTTAAGCTTCTTAACCACTGAGCCACCGCAGCCCCTTCAATGAAATTCAATCAATCTTTATTATGGTTCCAAACCAGCATAGTACAGCAAAAAGAACAGGTGTTAAAATGACAGCAGACAGCACTGGCCTTTTGGCTGTAAAAAGAGATGAACACTGAACCCTAGAGTCAGATATGATTGGCTTTCAAGCAAGGGAAACCTTTACCTTGTACCTAAAATATATCAAGAAACAGAAGTTAAAATGAGGATACTTTTTTAAAAAAAAATTTTTATTTATACTTTTCAATACACAAAAATCAAAAATAATAATAATATGAAAACAGACATGAAAACAGACATGAAAGTATAAGTACATCTATATAAATATATATATATATATGTATAAAAGAAAAAAAGGAAAAAAAAGAAGAAAAAAAAAAGAAATCACCCTGTGTTATTTACAATATCCGGAGAAACTACGGTTATCCTTATTCATTTGTTTTTCCAATAACTCAGTTGATCTGGTTCTGGTTGATTCCCTTTACCCTTATACAATGAATGTTCTATCAGGGGATGCCATATCTTCCAAAATCTATTCTCACGAATTGCACCTTTCCTGACCATCACCTCCCATGTTAGTTTGTCATTCAACGCTAATTCCCATATCTCTCTGTACCAATCTTCCATGTTTAGTTGAACATCCTTCTTCCAATTTCTCGCAATAATATGCCTTGCTGATGACAACATTATTGATATCAACTCTTTCTTATCATTATTCACATTCATTTTTTCAACATTTGTTAGTAGCACAGTATCTGGCCCCAGTTTTGGTCGCATTCCCATAATATTTCCTATTTCTTTTTCGATTTTCCCCCAAAATGCATTGACCACCTTACATGACCACCACATATGCTCGTATGAGCCCAGTGCTTGATTGCACCTCCAACATTTGTTACTTTTTTTATCGTCAATCTGGTGCAACTTCACCGGGGTCAGATACCATTTCCATAATAGTTTGTAATTGTGCTCTTTCACTCTTATTGACATATTTTTCATGATTCTTCTCTTCCATTTTTTCCTCCATTCTTGATTTGAAATTTCCACCTTCAACTCCTCTTCCCATATATTTTTTAATATTTCTTGGGCTCTGGTCCCTTTACTTAATATTTTGTAAATTTTACTAACCAGTCCTTTAATTACTATCTCTCCTTTTCTTAATTTACTTATTATTTCCTCCATTTCTGTTTTTGATCTTTCTAAGGATTTCTCTTGTATATATTTCTTGTTCCAGTTCTCTATCGCAATACGTTGGAACCAATTTAGGCCTAACTGTGTAAATATCTCTTCTTTTTTTGTCTTATCTTTACATTTCTGTATCCAGTCCTTGACTAATGTTACTCCATTTTCCTCTAAGATGTCCATTTTTGTGTCGATCTTTATAGGAAAATTTTTAATGTCTTGAAGTTCGATAATAGGGGAGATATCCGGTACTAATTCTTGCTTTACTTTTTTCCATTCTTCCAGTAATGTTCTTAGCATTTTGTTTTTAATTAAATGAGGATACTTAAAATATATTTTTAAAAGGAGTGTTTCTTCTCAGAGTTAAGGAGTAGTAAAATTAGTATTTAAGATTAATAGTGTTACAACTATTACTAAGCCTATGATGTAGTACTGTACTAGTAATTTATTTAGCTGAAGGACCTGCCAGGATTGCTCATCTGATCTTACACGTTGTGGTGCAAAACCTGGCAATATTGTGGGTGAAGATGGGACTTTCATGAGATAGCATGGAAAAGAACAATTCAATCCAGACAGCAGTACCTTGACTTTTTCCAACCTCTCATACAAGCCATGGGTCTTGACCAGGTGAAACAGGCCACCAGACAGAGAACGCTAGACACAGAAAGGCAAACTGACCTAGCCAGGGCCCAAACTTTTCTGGGTCTTGAGTCTTGGAGACATATTGTTGCCCTTGACCAGTACCTGCTCCAATTTGAGACACCAAGTCTTCAGGGGGCGTTTACATTAGTCCACTGCCAGGCCCTCTCTACTGTGGTTTAGTGAAATTATACAAATAATTCAATGTTTGGAAAAAGTATATTTTTCCAAGATGCTGTCTGAATCAAGAAATCTGGAGGTAGAGAGGTTTGTGTTTCACAACTGATAAAGCATCATTAACAAATTACTGAAGCCATTATATCAGCTGACCTTTGCTATTCTGCTTGACAGAATAAAAGCTCCACATAATTTCCAAATGCAAAGGTCTCCTTTCATGTGGAAGCTTTCCTCAGCTTTAATGGATGTGGTTAAAAAAAAGATTACTGCAAAGATTGAGCACCAGCCAGAAATTTCTGTTGACAATTTCCAGTCAATAACCACCATTTCTATAGTATTGCATTTTCAAAGTCTTAGTACAGTGTGTTTGACATGAGGGAAAAAAATATCAGTAGGGGGTTAAAGTCTGCTGTTATGAGTCACATCTCGACAGGCACAATTCTGAGAGATTGATAAATAAGCACTAGATCTTTACAGAGAGAGATTCATTTCTGACATGGAAGAGACCAATCAAACATGCCTGAAATCATGTCCTTTATCCTGGACCTATAAATCCATGGAGGGAGGTTGACTCTGGTCACGTGAAGGTAAGAGAAAGACACTCTCTGTGTGTGTTTAAGGAAACTGCAGCCTTCTCTTCCCTTATTTTAAGACTGAACATGTTGCTGAACTCTGGCCTCAAAGTAATAAGGCTTTCCATCAGGAATGCACAAACAAAATTCAGCTCTCCAGATGTGGTACAACTGCCAATCTTATCTGGTCCAACCAGCCTACCCGATGGTGAGGAATGCTAGACTTTCAGCTCTTCAGTCATATTGGATTTTGTATATTGTATTATTGTGTATTTATTGTGTATATTGTTTAATTATCATGTGAACTGCCCTGATTGGGTTTCCTGATTGGGTGGCACACAAGTGCGAAAATTAAATTAAAATTAAATTAACTATTTGGAGGGCCAAAACTACCCACTTTGGTGGGTAGGTAAACAGTGTTCCATGTTCCATGTGTCTAGTCATGCCTGCCACATGAATCCATGGAAACGTCTGCAGAAGCAGACAGTGCTGGCTCTTCAGCTTTGAAACAGAGATGAGCACTGAACCCTAGAGTTGGGTACAACTGGCTTTCATGCAAAGGTGACCTTTACCTTTATCTAAGCCAAGATACAGCTGCCAGAAAATGCTCTTTAAACTCTTGTCTATAATAGTATACATCTTTCTAGTCTCCTCATCTGTTTAGATCAGTGGTTCTCACTTCTCACGCTGCATGGGGCATCAGACATTTGGAATGAAGATATAAAACAATAGCTCTCTAAGGCCATGTTTTGTTGTTCATTTGCATGGTTGAGTCCGACCACAGCAGGCCAGGCTCCTCTGCATCTGACATCCTCCACAGTTGGCCCAGATCTATGTCCACTGCATTAATTATGCCATCTAGCCATCTCATCCTCTGCTGTCCCCTTCTCCTTTTGCTTTCAATTTATTTATTATTTATTTTATTTATTAGTTCAAATTTATATTGCCGCCCACTCGCCATGGCGACTTCAATCTTTCCCAGCATCAGGGAGTTCTCCAGGGAGTCCTTTCTCCTCGTTTGGTGGCCAAAGTATTTGATCTTCAGCATCAGTATTTGTCCTTCCAAGGAGCAGTCAGGGTTGATTTCTTTTAGTATTGACTGATATGATCTCTTTGCAGTCCAGGGGACTCTCAAGAGTCTTCTTCAGCATCACACTTCAAAGGGATCTACTCTTCTGCACTCAGACTAGGTATAATGCGGCTTTACTAAGGGATCACCATGATGTTATGTGTAACATTACTTACTTCAAAACCTAGAAAGTCAATCCTGCTATGTTTTCTCTCCCTGTTAACTCGTTTTGACAGCAGTACAAGCAATGGACTTCTGTACACCAATACAATAAACCACTTGGCTGGAAACAGAAGGCAAATTGAGCTCCTTCCCTTTGTTACCCAAATCGTGGATGGCTTGAATTGCTGTCAGTTGAGACAGGGGTGTGTAGAGCTACAGTAGCAACACACTGTACTTGGGGAAGGAGAAAACCCAGGAGAGAAGGAGGAAGTGGTGGCGGTACTTCTCCTTTGCAGTTTCCTGTATGTAATTCTAGGATGAAGTGTCCTCTTCTGTCTTCAAAGCATTAGTGCCCCAGTCAACATACATTTGCCCATGCCTGAGATGCAACTTGAAATCTGAGAAGTTTGTCCCGGGGGGGGGGGGGTTTGAAGGATTCAAGGGGAAAATGCAAGAGGAAAGGTGGGGAGAGGGCTGTGAATGTGGGAGGAAAAGTAGTAACAAAGTGTTATCTAATGGACTTGTCTACCCAACTCAATTGGGGTGGGTGGGACAGGATCACTTCAAGCCTGCCTCCCTTAGGGAGCCCTGGTGGCACAGTGGTTAAACTGCTGCACTGCAGCCAAAAGGTCATGAGCTCTATCCTGACCAGGGCCAAGGGTTGACTCAGCCTTCCATCCTCCAGAGGTCAGTAAAATGAGTACCCAGCATGTTTGGGGTCAAGTGTTAATTATCTTGTGAACTGCCCAGAGAGTGCACTAAGGACTGTGGAGTGGTATATAAGTGCAATTGCCATTGCTTATGAAAACAAATTATAGTCAAACCTTGCATAAAGAGTGCCTTGCTTAAAGAGTAACTCGCTTAAAGAGCAGAATTTTCTCTGAATAAAAATAAATACCAAATAAAACCAACCAAAAACTCACTTAACAAATAAATCAGGGTTCACAATCCCGCCCCCCACCAGAAGTCACAATTGGTCACTTACAATGGTGTTTTGCTTAAAGAGCAAACTCGCTTAAAGAGCAATCCTGTGGAACGCATTATGCTCTTTAAGCAAGGTACAACTGTAAAAGAATCCTCATCTCTCTCTTCTTCTGGCAGGAAGCTTTTACATTTTAGCATTGTCCTAATAGACTTTTAAAAAAATATTTTGTTTCCTTCCTCTGCCTTTGCACAGAGAAGCATTAAATCCCAACATTTTCAAGTGGCTAAACTGTCTTCTTAAACCACTTATTTATACTAGGAAATTGGAAGCGGAAGGGAAATGTAGAGCTGTGAGCTCTGCTTTGGTTTAATCTCCATGATCACACATACTGAAAATGAGTCATATGGAGACATCCTTCTTGTACTAAAATAAATAAATAAATAAATAAATAAATAAATAAATAAATAAATAAATAAATATGGCCCTCAACTGGGACTCGGAAAGATGCGAGTCCGAACACTCAGGTGATGAACTGGTTCATCCTTGCAATTATGTTGTCTAGTGACTGGCAAAAAAAAAAAAGGCAACGCAAACCAGACTGTCCCTGCAGTGGACCAAGCATCAGCATCAAAAGGCTGGTGAGAATCTCTGAGCCCCTCTGCCTTATGGGAAGAAGACAGACCAAAAGGAAACTACAGTGCACAATTCTTCACACACAGTTTGCTTTGGAAGAAATGGCTGATGCTCAGTGTTTTACTTCCACTTCTGGGAGTGACGAGGGCAGCGCAGGCAGGATGAATCACTGTAAACCCATTTGTGTGGATTCACAGGGTGCTTGGGCTTCTGGGAATTGAAGTCCAAGAACATCTGGGGTGCCAAGGTTTGCCATCACGGGCCTAGGACAAGCATTTCCCTCACCCTACCAATGAGACATGCAAATGAAGAGATGTTGCAAGAGGGCAGCAGGCTGTGCTTCTCCCTCCTGCTTCTTTTTAAGCTTGTTGTTGACATGAGAGGAAGAGGAAGCTCAGGAAAAGGCTAATTGTCCTACAATTTGGTAGACTTTGCCCTGACATAGCGCTGTTTCTGCTGGTGGAAGATCTCTCTGAGATGTGTTGTACTGCAAGGTTGATGGTTCCAGATGTTAATGGACATATCCAAGCTTGGAGCACTCTGTAGCATTATCAGTGTTGTACATCATCACCATATAGACATTCAGAGAGTAAACAAATTTTTAAAAGAACTTTGTGGCACCTTAAAGACTTGTTTTTCAGCTGCACAGTCGAGTCCGACCCTTTGAGACCCTATGGACCATTGTCCTCCAGGCACCCCTGTCCTCCACCATCCTCCTCAACCTGCCCACCTCTGTATTTTAATGGATTGTTAGCCTTTAAAGGTAAAGGTTTCCCTTGCTCGAAAGCCAGTCGTATCTGACTCTAGGGGTCAGTGCTCATCTCTGTTTCTAAGCCGAAGAGCCAGCGCTGTCTGCTTCTGCAGATGTTTCTATGGTCATGTTGCAGGCATGATTAGACACTGGAGCGCATGGAATGCTGTTACCTTCCCACCAAAGTGGTCCCTATTTATCTACTTGCAATTTCTTGCTTTTGAACTGCTAGGTTGGCAGGAGCTGGGACAGAGACGGGAGCTCATTCCGTCCTGCAGTACTCAGGAATCGAACTGCTGACCTTCCACCTCCCAGTCAGTGTCTTAGAGACTTGAGCCACTGCAGAACCTTTGTTAGCCTTTAAGGTGCCACAAAGTTTTTTGTCTTGTTTGTTTACTCTCTGATATGCTTGCACAGACTAACATGGCTGCCACTTCAAAAAATCCATGCAGACATTTGTACCCATCCCAACCTGAAGAGGATGGGTTTTTACTTATTAAATAGCCAATGTTTACTTGTCATCTGTAGATTTAAATGTATGTTTGGTCAGGGAAAAGCACTGCAACACTGTCCCTAAGCAATGACGGTTTCACACATTCATTACCTGGGATATTCCCATCTGCTCATTTGTTAATGAGGAGCTGGGGTGGCTCAGTGGTTAAGAAGTTTGCCTTGTTAGCTAGAAGGCTGGCAAATCAGTAGTTCAAGACCCGGGTACTGCATGACAGATTGAGCACCCATCTCTGTCTCAGCTCTTGTGGACGTGAAACCACCTCACATGCCATCATGTTTAAAAGATCCTTTTAGAGCTACAGATGTAACCTCAGACAAAATGGAAGAGCCTGGGATGTTAACCTGTAATCATTATTTCTTGGCTGCAAGGCTGCTGTTTCTGTTACCGTTGCTCCAATTTCACAAACAATTCATAGCATTGTGCAGTATTGATACTTTATGTCATCTTTACCTACAGACCAGAAAAATATAGGGAACACAGTACTGTACTGTAGTCTCTTGTTATTGCTACTTAGAAACACTTGAAGACATTTCTTTGCCACTTATAACTGGTGAGAAAATGTCATAAAACTTGACAAATATTAGCAAACTGCTAAAATACATTGAAACTCCTTTAAAAGTAACCTTCAAATGTAGCTTATTATAAGTGTTACATGTTATATCTAAACAACATAAAATGCTGGTTATATTATACAGTGTAACTGGTTAGATCTAATTATGCAATTTGTAACCAATTGCTTCTAATCTCTGGGAAGGAATATCACAGGGTTCAAGTGCTGATTGATGCTGTCATTTCTGTTGCTGCTTTATACTCCTATTGTCAGTATTAAGATGATGGCCAAGTGGTAAGACATCCTGGTATGGTAATGGAGTAGACTGTACAGCCAGTGACCCAAAACTGAGTGTTGGGCAGTGGTAAATAACCAGTGGTAAATAACCGCTGGAAAACATCACATTGGGCCCAACGGCAAAATGAGCAGAGGAAGAACCACTTCACTGCTCTGATTCCCACCAGTCATGGAGGCAGAAGAGGTCATGCCAGATGGACTGGCTGTGAAGGTGCACCTTGTCAATATCTTCAAGGCTGCTGCAGTCCATTGCAGTCCCGGTGTCAAATCCTGCATGTCTCATTTAACATGTGCTACAGGAGATGACTCCATGATCATAACGTGTGGGTCACTTCATGTCAAGCTGCAATCCACTTTAAACAAATTCATGCCAATAGTATTTTTTCCTGGAAATGATTTTCAGGAAACAATGTACAGTATACTCAGACATGAGTAGCAGCCCACAGTGACGACAAATGCGAGAACAATGTATTTTGTACCACAGGTTTGTTGGAAATGGTTACTTTTAAAGATTGTATATATAATGGAAACAATATGGAGACCCTTAGGAATATAATGATGACTAGGTTTTTTTTAAAAAATTACCTTTTCGGCTTCCAGTTACAGCCATTGTTTCTGAATGAGCCCAACCTCTTTCTAGGCCAGTGATGGAGAACCTTTTAGAGACTGAGTGCCCAAACTGCAACCCTAAAGACACTTATTTATCACAAAGTCCAACACAGCAAGAGGGGAGGAAGTAAATACTCCCATTGGGCTGCTGGGCAGAGAGAACTCTTTGCTGGGGGAAGGGAGAAAGTGCTCCCATTGGGCTACGGGGCAGAGGGGTGTGGTAAAATCTGTGCTGGGGTGACTGCACAGGTGCCCACAGAAAGGGCTCCGAGTGTCACCTCTGGCACCCATGCCATAGGTTCGCCATCACTGTTCTAGGCCAGCCAAATTAGAGGATGTCATTACATCTTTGTGTAGCAAATTCCAAAGCTTAACTACATCTACTTCCGTTTCTATCCTTACATATTAACTGCAGTTTAAGCTTAAATGACTGCAATGACCGCCACAGGCTATAAATTGCCAGCGCTCTGGCCTAATTCACATATATACATAAATAACAGGACCTGGCCTATAAGGTAATCCCGAACTTCTAAAACCATGCGTTGAGTTTGCCCTATTATCACTTACAGTAAAACACCCCCCATACCATGTAGACCAATATCAGAGTCAATACACCACTTAATCTTTAAGAAATTGATTTTTCTAAGGAACCTTATAAGCTGCTGTAGATGAATATAGGATTAGTGTTGAGAGAGTAAGCCCTTCTATCCACAAAAGCAGGGGGGCTCCAGTCAAGCCCATGCAGCACATACTTTAAACCTTTATAGTCTTTTAAGCAAGGCACATTTTTGCCCTACAATAACCAAACGCTAATGACTGCCTTGTTTTCTCAAGGTAAACCTTAAACTCACGGAAGAAAATGTTTTAAACATGGGCTGAAATAGGAGAGAAGTCAACTTCTCAGTGTCACTATTTCAAGGATCTACACTGGTTTGGGGCAGACTTAAAGGTATGTCTTATATGGCACACAGACAGAAGTTGGAAGAGAAGGGCCTGGGGATGATTCATCAATTTGTGCTGTTTAACAAGGCAGTTGCAGCTTCACAAAGCAGAGTAGAAGGTCTTGCCTTAATAAATCTCTCCCTTTCCTTATGACTAATGTACAGAGAAGTGTAGTTGCCTATGTCTGGGGAATTCAAAAGCACATTCTATGGCTGGAGGAAAGGATTATTATTATTATTATTATTATTATTATTATTATTATTATTATTATTATTATTATTATTATTATTAGTAGTAGTAGTAGTAGTAGTAGTAGTAGTAGTAGTAGTAGTAGTAGTAGTAGTAGTAGTAGTAGTAGTAGTAGTAGTTGTTGTTGTTGTTGTTGTTGTTGTTGTTCAGTCGCACAATCGATTCCGACCCTCTGCGACCCCATGGACCACTGTCCGCCAGGCACTCCTGTCCTCCACCATCCCCCTCAACTCACTCAGCTCTGTGCCCATTGTGTCCACAATACCATCCAACCATCTCATCTTGGGCCGTCCCCTTCTTCTTTTGCCCTCAACCCTTCCAAGCATCAAGGCTTTTTCAAGCGAGTCTTCTCTTCTCATTTGATGTCCAAAGTACCTTAGCTTCATCTTTACTATTTGCCCTTCTAAGGAGCAGTCAGGGTTGATTTCTTCCAAGATCGACCTATTTGTTGTCCTTGCTGTCCAGGGGACTCTCAAAACTCTCCTCCAACACCACATCTCAAAGGATTATTATTATTATTATTATTATTATTATTATTATTATTATTATTATTATTATTATTATTATTATTATTATTATTATTATTATTATTATTATTATCCAATTTATATGACACCCCAATTGCTTATAGAAACTCTGGGCTGCTCACAACGAACAATACATCAAAATTAAATGTCAAATAACAAAATATCCAATAACAAAAACATGAACATTTCAAGGAATCCCCAGTCAAAGTTATAAAATAAGCGGGTGTCACAAGGAAACAATATACCACAGCTACAAATATCAGACAACAAATTGGTCGGGCACAGAGCTTTGCAGGAATTTTGTGCCTGGAGGGAAAACACTTTCCCTATAACATGTGATTTGGTCTTGAGTGACTCACTTTGCTGAGTTTAGGGGGGAAGATGTTTGCCACAGTTGGGAATAAGGATGGGCATATCTCCAGGATACATAATGAGCTAGCTTGTGCATGCAATTCTACATTTACTTGTGTGGGCAGGGTTGCACACATGTACCTTCCTGGACACATTTTTGTTGCTGGTAGTTTGTTGCTCTAATGCATATTATTAAGGGTGGTTTTTTTTTTTTTACATTAGCAGAGTTATTTGGAAGCACTCAAACATAATAACCTATGTAGTTAGGAACCAACACCATGTAGTTGAAGCCAAAAGTAAAGGGCCCTTAGTCTTTGGTAAGATCAAAACCAGGGGTTAGTTTTTACTAGTCATAATACATTTACTAGCATGTTGGTGGTTAAGACACTGAACTTGATGAATGGAAGGTCGGCAGGGCAGCAGTTCAAAACCTGAATACTGCATGACTGTCCCATCCCAGCTCCAACCAACCTAGCAGTTCAAAAGCAAGAAATTGCAAGTACTGTAGATAAATAGGCACCACTTTGGTGAGAAGGTAAACAGCATTCCATACACTCAAGTGTTGAGACATGCCTGCCACATGTCCACAGAAACATCTGCAGATGCAGACAGTGTCTGCTCTTTGTCTATAAACAGAGATGAGCACTGAACCCTAAAGTCGTATACGACTGGATTTCGAGCAAGGGCAACCTTACCTTTCTGCAGTACATACAGTTGGCTGTGGTGGCTCAGTGGTTAAGAAGCCCACCTTGTTAGCTGGAAGGTTGGCAAGTTGGCAGTTCGAGACCCAGGTACTGTATGACGGATTGAGCACCTGTCTCTGTCCCAGCTATTGAGGTTATGAAAGGAGCCTCATTCGGGTGTCCCTGAGTGGAGTTTCTCCAGAAAAAAATCCTTTCAACCCAGAATAATTTCTGACACGTAATTATTATTATTATTAAAAAGTAGGCTTACATATACAGAAATGTGTGTTGGCTCAAATAGTTAATTTACAGCCCTTTTGGCAAGGTATTGTTTGCAGAAGGAAAAAAAACTTTAGGATCTCATATATGCAGCTTCTTAATGGACTTAAAACAGTGGTGCCCAAACTAAGGCCCAGGGGCCAGTTGCAGCCTCTGACGCCAATTCATCCGGCCCACGAAGCCCTCGTCGCTCCTGGAAGTGGAAGTAAACTGTGCCCATATGGTTCAGGAAGCCAGTCACTAAGGCCCGGGGGCTGGGTGCGGCCCCTGATGCCAATTCATCCGGCCCACGAAGACCTCGTCACTCCTGGAAGCAGAAGCAAAATGCACCGGTACGATGAGGGCTTTGCAGGCCAGATGAATTGGCATTGGGGGCCGCACCCAGCACTCGGGCCTTAGTTCCCGGCTTCCTGAACCACATGATTGGCCCGTGGCCCAAAAAGTTTGTGCACCCCTGACTTAAAACAAGGAAAGAGATGGAGAGGAGCTAAAGCAGAGGGAATGAGCCTTACATGCCACAGAGTGCCTGAACTAGGATAGGCAAGACCCAGTTAGCTCTCTGCATTAAGAGGGTTACTGAGTGCTGTGGGAGACAGGAAACAGCATAGACTTTCATGCCTATACACATTTGCTCATTTGTTTGTTCATATACACAAATATTTACACATTCCTTTCCCCCCTCCAACCTACTAAAGATCAGCAGTCTCATGTGGGATTTCTGTTTCCTTATCACTCATAGTAGAGAATGTGCAATTTTGAACAGCATTGTCGTGGCATGCTAGGATGCACATATAGAGTGTTAAAATAATGGAGGGGGGAAGAAAAAGTAGCCCTGAAGATGAAAGCACTTGAGAAGGGTTACTATAGCAGTTACCCAGTTCTCCAGATGAACAAAGTCACTGTCCATAATATTTTGACAGTTGAATGTGTCTTGTCTTGCAATGTGTAAATATGAATATGCAAAAAGAGAGAAGACATTAGCATTCTCTTATGGTGCTTAAAATATGCTGCAGAACCTTGTTGTACCACCCCCTGTTGCAACAAGAGTTGCTCTGAGTTGCTTCGGCAAGTAGAGCGGCATATAAGTCTAAATACAAATTCAAATACAAAGAGACTATTATTACAGACTATTATTTCTCAAAGCTTTGCAGAGCAATAGCCAAAACAAATGATGTTATTGTTATAATGGCAGGTCACCAGATTTCCCTTTCCAGACCCTTAGAGTACCAGAAGGTGCTAATTCAGTAGAAATTTCTATTGAAAAAATTCTTTGGAGTTCCAAGTGCTAGAACTTGCAGGTCTTGAAGAAAAGATGATTTACAGTTGGGAGGAACAATGTAAACAACAGAATGAACTATAACTATAGGGCGATAAGAGACACACATATTTGGTTCCTAGACATCATCTTCACAATATAACACTGCACATTTTTATAACACTGCACATGTTTATATCATACAGCTGAGCAACAGCAGAGGGAGCAGAAAATAATCATGGATTTTCTTCCATAGACTGGCTTGGCTGGGTGAACAATTAGAATAATTCTGGGCATTATATTAATATCCTTCAGGCTGTTGAATGTGTTTTCTTTTCTTTTTATTTATTTTATTTTCGCATTTATATACTGCCCTATTCACGAACGACTCAGGGAGGTTTCACAACAATAAGAAAACACTAAAAGAATCCTACATTAAAATTCATCCGTGGCCATAAAACCCCATAAAATTTAGATTAAAAGAATTTAAAAGAGTTAAAAATCAACAAGTTAAAACCAATATTAAAAATATTAAAATTACACTAAGGGGTGGATCAGATCAGCCAACAGGCTTGCATCATCGAATGCCTAGGGCCCCATACCTGCCCCACCAGCCACGTTTTCACCCACTTCCTAAAGGGCAGTAACTCTGTCTGGAGACACAATTCCATGGGTAGGAGTTCCAAAGTGCCAGAATGGACACAGAAAAGGCCCTCCTCCTAGTGCTAGAGAGATGTGCCTTTCTAGCTAATGGCACCACAAGGGCACCTCTCCGGCCCATTCTGGTGGGATGGACAGATGTTCTTGGAGTGATGTGGTCTCTAAGCTATCCTGGCCCACTACCATATAGGGCTTTAAAGGTGATCACCAGCACCTTGAATTGTACCCAGAGGCACACTGGCAACCAGTGCAGCTCCTTAAGTAGTGGTGAGGCATGAACATAATGCTTGAAACCCATAACTACCTAGGCAGCTGCGTTCTGGACCAGTTGAAGCCTCCAAATGGTTATCAAGGGCAGCCCCAGGTAGAGCGCATTACAGTAATCAAGTCTGGAGGTGACCAGAGCATGTGTGATCATGAGCAAGGAGTCCTGGTCTGGTAGTGGGTGTAACTGCCGAATGACCCGAAGTTGAGCAAAAGCCCTCCTTGGCCATGGCTGCCACCTGCTCCTTGAGCAGTAGATGTGAGTCAAGGAGGACCCCCAGATTATGCACTGGATCTGTTTGGGGCAAACAAGCCCCATCCAGAACCACAGACGGCAGCTCCTGAGATAACGCAGAACCCCTGACCCACAGCTAAATAGTCTTGCCAGGATTCAGTTGTAGCCCATTGTCCCCCATCCAGACCCTAACAGCCTCCAGGCACCTGGAAAGGACTTCTACTGCATCACTAGGGTTCCCACGGGCAGAGATATACAACTGGGTATCATCAGCATATTGATATAAATTGTTATTTTTAATAACATAGATATATTAGAGATGTATCTTCCACTTTTCCAATATGTTTTAGGCTATAAGCTGTCACATTTTTAGAATGTAACTTAAATGCTATTTTTAGCATTATGTTTTTAATGTACAGTATCTTGTTCCTAGTCTTCATCTTTTATGGCAAGTCAGTAGACTTTCACAAGTTGCAAGAAAATCTTTTTTACGTATTTGTGCCTACAGTTTCTCACAGCTGCAAATATTTCGAATGTTTTCATAACTGCAAATTGTTTTTGTACATATGGAATATAGAGGCAATATAGATAAATAAAGCTTGTAGAAAAAGACAAGCTGATGTTGCTCAGAATTATTGCAACAATAAAAAGACTGGTACCTTGATAGCCAGGTGAATTTCTATACATTTGACACTGAACAGTTTGGGAAAGAACATCTTATAAGAAAAATAAGAAAGCTTGCCAGGTTCTAATTTCTCTGGAGAACTTCACTGTAGATAAAAACAGATTCCTGAAATTATATAGAAGGAGAACACTCACTAAGAAACTGATATCCAAAGACATAAGGGTCATTTTTTGCCTAGCACTGACCCTTAATTTTATTCTCTCCTTCAGCAACATAATGACACCCATTAACCGATCACAATCTAGTTCTCCCAGAACTTTATAGCATATGCTCAACACCCGCCCACAATTTTTACTAAAAAAAGCAGCTGAGCATAACTGGCACTTGACGTTCTGATATTAAGCAGTACACACTGACCTTGAGTCAGCTTCACATTGATAAATCAGGTGGCTTCCCATGAGAATGAATTTCTTACTCTTTCTCAGCAGGTTCTGTTCCCATTCCCATCAGCTCAACAAGACACAAAGAAGATGGAGATAGTTTAGCCTGAAATGGAGACTCCACTACCATTTACAGCTGATAATCCTGAGCTAGAAGGGACAACTCAACATAAGGCAGTTCCCTATGAACTAAGAGTTTTAGATTGTCCATCACCTCCTTTTTCTTAATTTTGTTTATCCAAACCATGCTGCTGCTTTAATTACTATTTAATATGTGGGATATGGCAATCTGATTTCCTGTTGTGTTGATATGGATCCATAGCCACCTTGAAACTGTTGGTCGGAGATGGCTTACAAACACTTGAAGAGGCAGCCAGTTCTCCTTCATCTATCCCCACCTCTATTCCCTACCACGCCACCCTGATTTTCCACTTTCTTCTCTCTGTTTCAGCCCTAGCAGCACAACTCCATGCAGTTCCAACTGGCCAGTCCAGCCCAGTATTACCAATACTATCTGAGACCAGGGAGTCAGGCAGAATCTGTCCCAATCCTACCAAGTGATGGAAGGGATTGAATAGAGGGAACATTTCACACCCAGAAATTGCATTCCTCTGCTGTTTAAAGCATGTGCTCAGCTAGTGAGCAGCAGCCCTTCCAGTGCAGCAGTATGCGCTGCCACTGGAAAAACTGGCAGAGGGACATGGAGAATTGGATTTTCAAAACATCATTCCATACATTTCCCAGAGGTTTTCATTTGTGAATCTGTTTCTTGTCAACCTACCCTTCCAGTACAGAACCTGTTTCTTTTTCAAATGTAAGATCTGCAAAACAATGACCATCTAAGGAGTCCAGCTCCTTAGCAAGACACATCGAGCAAATTTGAAGGAAATTTGGAATAAATCCCAGCCCCATCAGCTTTAACCTAGCATGTCTGAGGAAAGACTGCGTGGCTGGAATGAATACAGTGAATGCGATACAGGCTGTAGAAAGTCAGAATAGGTTCTAAGGGCCCCAAGACTGGCTCTTCATTCTCACCCCTACAAGAACTCAGCCCTTTTCTCAAGAGCTAAAGAAAGAATATGAGTAGGATACGTCATCAATAACACAGTGAACAAGGAAAGCAACAAAAAGCCTCAAAGGAGGTCAAGAATAGGGATTGCTAGGAGAGGGCTTCTCCAATTCTCAAAGAACTGCTCCTATCAAGGAATCACAGTTGTCGATTTTTGGAGCAATAATAGATAAGCCTGCACAAATCTGGAGCCTCATTTTGCCAAAATCAGTAGGGCCGGCCACATAAACAGTAGTGGGATTTTAAAAAAATTACTACCTACTCTGTGGGCATGGATGGGTGGGGCCAGCGAGAATTTCTGCTACCAGTTCTGGAAAACTGGGGTGAAAACCTGCTGAGTCCCACCACTGGACATGGGCCTCTCTAGGGCTGAGAGACTGGAAGCCCAAGGCAGGTAAGAGACCAGCAATAAAAAGCTAAAGGGGCTCCCATGAAGTAAATTTGTCCAGACTGAGGAAGCCGGTAGTAAGGAGTGGAGGATTTTGTGAGTTTTGTGTTGCTTTCTGACTTGTGTCAGTCTTCTGTTCACATGCCCCCCACTGGCAAACTAAAGGAAAAATAAGAGTTATAGCTAGTTTGGAAGTTGTGACCTTTGAAAGTTCCTGCTTTGGCAAACTGCTCAAACAATGTCTAGGCTCAAAGCAAAATATCTGAGATAAAAATATAACACTGGAATTTCCTGGGAGAGTTTATATGTCTCATGCTTATGGCAGCAATCTAGGGAGCACAGTAAAGATCCTATACTTATTCAAAGAGCAAAAACTGGTGGTTTTGAACAGCATTTCTTCAATTCAGATGTATATTTTATTTTACCAAGATATTATCTAGAGCAGTAATTGTCTATCCACAGTTCTCCAGATGTTTCAGACTTCAATTCCCTGAAATCCTAGCCAATATGGTTAGTACATTTCTAAGAGTTGAAGTCCAAAATCATCTGAAATCCTGGTTGTTGTTTTATAAATGCTAGATGCCACCGTTGCTTTATTTTTCATTTAGAATAAGACTACACAGAACAAAAAGTACCAACGTAAGCAGGCATCGTCTGTCAGTTTTATCCCACCTTCTTCCGTAGCCGTTTCCTGTCTAGATGGCCAAAGGCATAGTGAATAATCGCATCAGCATCCCCAAAGCTTTCTCTTCTCTTCAGGAGCCATTTGTCTGCTTACTTTTGGATTAGGTACCATAGCGGCAGCTTTCCTGGCTTAGTAGGCAAATTGGCGTGGGCATGCCAGATCACTCCCACCCTCGGAAACCGTCTGAGGTCAAAGAGACTCAGAAAGGTTGTCTAAGTTCAAGCCGACACGGCATGTCTTACGGGAAGGATTCGGCTTACCTTAATGCGATGGAGTGGTAATATTTTGCCAACCCCCTAGGGCTTCTTTAAATAATACGGTGCCCTCATGGGAGATGGCTTTCCATGAGTTCACTGAAGGGATTGGAAAAGTTATATACTGTACAGTATTTGAATCACAGAGCAATGGAACCCTCCCAGCCATCAACATGACGTTAGCCCTGCTGGCTGGGGAATTCAGGGAGCTATAGTCCGAAAAATTAAATTTCCTAAGATCTGCTTTGCTCTGTGTTGCTTGTGCTTAATGTCTAAAAGGATCCCAAGTACACAGTGTGAAACTAATCAGTGGGACTTGGCTGGGTTGGCACAGATGCATAAAGTCCTTTAAATGTTTCAGCAGCTTTGTGAGGTGATGAAACAGAAAAGCAGGTCCTGAGCTTCCACTGTAAATTGCATTAGACGCAGAGAGTTCAGAGGAAAGAACTTGTGGAGATCATTGGTTCCTTTTCAGTCTGGCAGCAGCTAGAAAAGGCCATGTGGCTAAAGCCATCCTTTCTAAATGGCAGAATGAGGTGCTCATTCTTTGGCACCAGATGCTGGGGTGCAGCAAAGTGTTTGAAGGCCAAGCTATGGGAGCTGTGCAGCCAGCAAGTCAAGTATCCTCTCCCATTGATAATGTTGAAGTTAGTTCAGTAGTCAATAGAGCAGCGTTTCCCAAACTATGTTCTGTGGAACCATGGTGGACTTCAATTCCCAGAAGTCTAACCCTGATCAGCAGGAGTGCTGACTTGGGCTTCTGGTAATTGAAGTCCAAGATCACTTGGAGTGCCAAGGTTCGCCATCATGGGTCTAGTAGTTAAATGGAATAGGGAATGACACCATCCTGGCCTCTAAATTCCTCAAATATCTTGCTCCAGGCCTGCAGGTGTCACTTTGTAGGAGCCAACCTGAACAAAGTTACTTTTTTAAAAAAAATACAAATTCCAGAATAAGCCTGCATGATGGTTCTATTATTATTATTCTAGGAATAATAATAATAATAATAATAATAATAATAATAATAATAATAATAATAATAATAATAATAATAATAATAATAATAATAATAATAATAATAATAATAATAATAATAATAATAATAATAATAATAATAATAATAATAATACAGTGGTACCTTGTTTTATGAATTTAATGCATTCTTCAGGACATTTGTATTGCAAAATAGTCATAAAGCAGTTTCTCATAGGAATGCATTGAAAACCAATTAATCCGTTCCAAAAAGAAGTAAACCGAGATATTATTTTCAATGGATTTTCATTCGTAAATCAAAAATTATGTTAACTGAGGCATTTGTAAACCAAGGTACCACTGTACGAGTTGTCTCCTGTATCCACAGAGGATACAATCTGAGAATTACCGTACAGTATATACTCGACTATAAATCATCCCAAATATAAATCAGGGTACCTAATAATTTCTTCGCTTAATTTAATAATTTCTAAGGTCTGCTCTAGTCACAATAAACTTAGCTTGTATCAGCTGGCAGGCAGACATATGGGACCCCATCCATGCCCAAATAAAGGGCACAATAATCAGGGCTAACTCTATCCAGTGCCCTTTTGGAAGCCCTCTCGCCTAGTTCTTGTCTGGGTCTGCAATAGTATTCATCAGCATTTTACTGATTCTCTGAGACAACCGCATTCCTATGTGTTGGGAAATACAAATGGCAAGAGTAGATCATAGATTGAATGTAGTACAGCAGTACAGAAAGCTACAGCAGGAGTTTGAAGAGCTTGACCCTCTGTTTCTATCTTTATATTTTTCTCCAGCTAGCAAAATAAAGGCCCCAGTGGCTTCCCACAGTGGTCAAATGCTAGGGATGAAGGCATTTCAAAAGGGAGATAGAAGCATTTAGCCTTGATTCCTCTTAAATGGCAACACAGAAAGCCTTCTTTTCTGTACATTTTTTCTGCTTAAATTAATGATAAACTCATAAAGAGCTCTTCGTTTAAAGAGTAACTCACTTAAAGAGCAGAATTTTCTCTGAATGTTTGCTTCGCTTAACAAATAAAACCAAAGACTCGCTTAACAAATAAATCGGGGTTCACAATCCCCCCCACACACACGCACAAACGGTCATTTACAATGGTGTTTCGCTTAAAGAGCAAACTCACTTAAAGAGCAATCCTGTGGAACGCATTATGCTCTTTCAGCGAGGTACAACTGTACTCATAATCTCAGCATATAACAAGATGATTTGGAGAGGCAGGTCCTGCAGCAAAATAAACCACTAGCACTGCATCATAGGCTTAGTAATAGTTGGAACACTTTTAATCTTAAATACTAATTTTACTACTCCTTAACTCTGAGCAGAAACACTCCTTTTAAAAATATATTTTAAGCACTCTCATTTTAACTTCAGTTCTTTTTGTTGCCCTATGCAGGTCTTGGACCATAATAAAGATAGATTGATTGATTGATTTTGAGAGGGGTTTTTTCCTCATCCCCACCCCCACCCTCAACTAACCTAGCCTGATGACAAAGGTACCTTTGTTTATGAGGTTTTGTTGGCCTAATTACCTGTCAGAATAGAGTGCCAGAGGAAGACTCAAGAGAATTGGATTCAGATGCATCTTCAGCCAGGCAAACTGCAGGGAAAGGAATTACACATAATAAAAAAAGAGGACAGCTGTTCAAAGGGAGGACAGTCCTCCCTAAAGGAAGACAGACGGCCACTCTAGGCCTACCCATTCCTCAGCCGATGAGGAAACAGTGACATAACACCCAGGAAATGTTCCTTTCCTCTGAGAGACCAGCAAAGGCAATATTCCCTTAAGACTAAGTAATCATTTCCATGCTCTCTGTTGTTTTGTGTGCTGCAGCGTAAATAGTAATTTGTCCAACTAATTAGTTTAACTACTATTGTTGGATATAAAAGAACCGTCATTAGAAGAAGAGCTTGGGAGGAGACAAGTTCCAATGCAATGCCATTTATAATAGACATAAACAACAATTGTACACTGTAATCCTATGCATATTTCACTGGAGGTGGAAGCATTATTTAACTGCATTGAATAAACTAACATGCACAGGACTGAACTGTCAGGCTGCAATAATTAATGCTAAACACAACTGTTAGAGAGCCGACTCCACCAAATACAATATACCTGTACCTTGTTTCTGAAAAAAAAATATGATTAGGATTAGATTTCAGCTATGATCCTTTAAAAACAGTTGTCATTTAATACTACAAAAGTATAGTACACCACTGCACTTCAACTTAATATTGCAACACTACCTATGGTTTAGGTACAGTATCTGGCTGTGCCTCCTTTACAGGGACTGGAGTCTGTGATCCATAAGACCTCTTCCTGCTCCGCAGTTCTAAGATCTTTACCAAAGATTCAGATTTTTCACATTAGGTCTATGCAGCTATGATTCAACAAGCAAATTGCATATGTGTAGTTTACAAGGCTGTCAGCAAAGCTCCTGTTTTCCATATTCTGTGCCTGGGCTATATTTGTCTTGGTGGATCTATGATGAACATTCGTGTGTTAAAAACCTGGTGTATATTTATGCCACATATGCGTTGTTGATAACATTTATTTCAACTGCTAACTGCACAGTGAAGTGGATATCCCTAAAAAATAAAGGGGGGGGGGACCCCACACAAAATAGTTAAAAACCAAAACCAAAATTGCATACCAAATCAATTTGAGAAAAATACTGTAATTAGAAAATGATAAATCAAAAAGTCGCTCAATTCATCTCCCAAAATTGCATTGTCTCTTGTTTACCTAAAATTTTAAAAAATGTATACATTGGGAGAAATATAAAGGAAAAAATGCATCTGAATTTCTGTGGGGACTTTTTTTGCTAACTCAGTATGTACAAAAACAGGAAAGAATGTACTGGTACTTTAAAGCGGAAACAGAATTGATAATCGCAACTCCACAGTGATCTGTTTTACACTGCAGGATCATTACATGGCTGTAGAAAAGCCAGCCAGCCACTTCTTTACCAGAGTCCTTCACTGACCTTCTTTGTTTGGCACCTCTGCCATGACAACTGGAGTACTGCCATGTGAACATCATGAGAGAGGTGAAGGGAAAGGACAGTTTTAAGACCAAATTAGGTTTGCCTCTGCCTGACTCTCCTCCGCTGGCTCTTTTAGGACATATCCACAGAAGCATTGCCTATACTGTATTCGTGAAGCAGCTTCCTCTAAGACAGGAGTACAGTAAAACCTTGCATAATGAGTGCCTCGCTTAGAGAGTAACTCACTAAAAGAGCAGAATTTTCCCTGAATGGTTGCCCTTGCTTAACAACTAAAAACAAACAAAAACTCATTTAACAACTAAATTGGGGCTCAATCCAGGATCAATCCAGCCTGCTGCTGTCATTGCCTAGGGAGCAGCTGGATATGATCATAATCCTCAGATTCTTCAAGGAGGCTTCTGCTGTATCATTTGGCAAGAGTGAGTGGTGTTGTTCATTCTTCCAAGTTCATCTGCAATTTATGGTTATGTTAACTAGTTGCTCAGCTGCCTTCCTTGGTGGCCTTAGCTGGAGCTGAAAAGAAAAGTTCATCAACTTACAGAAGTGCACAACTCCACATCATATTCAACTTTGATAAGAGTGGCACTCCATGGTCTCTCAAACCATAGTCTTTAGTTTAAGAGTGGCACTCTATGATCTCTCAAACCATAGTCCTTCACTTTACCTGGAGATGCTGGGGACTAAATCTGGGATGCCACCACCGAACAGCAGCCCTTGCTAATGGGCTGCACAGGTGCACTACTCATAGGCTCCCACTACATGTGAATGGTCCACCACAGGCTCATTGTAATCTAGTAAAATTGTCATATTTCATAATATACATTCACATTGGCCCAAGTAGAAGAAACCCTGCTCGTGTCTACAAGATTGTTTAGGCATCTTCATGCATATATGCCACCCTCTGTAGATCCATCCCTAATATTGTTCTGGAAAGACCTGCTTATAGCTCTGGAGGATTTACTCAGCTGCGTTCTGACTCATGGAAACAAATGGGTCACATCTTCAAACATATCATTTTCATGTGAGGAAAATGAGTTCAGAAGGCAGTGGGATTAGAGCCCTCGTTTTCTTATGAACAACACTACAAAATAACACCAGGTACGGTTTTTGTAGGCAAACCCTAACATATAACAAGGCACAATATTAAAGACCCAGTTTAAGCTTTAGTCCTAAACACCTTTACAATACAATCTCATACATTTCTATCTTCCTAGGCTCCAATTCTATACATTACTACTTGGGTGTAAGGCCCATTAAATTGAGTGTGTGGCTAGTCGGCCTAATTTTCCTTGCCTAGATTGGTCTAGATCAGTGGTTCCCAATGTAGGGGACCCGCCCCAACAAGGAACTTCAATTCCCAGACAGCTAAGTCAGTCCATTGGCTGATCAGTGTTTTGGAGAATTGACTGAGGCTTCTGGGAATTGAAGTCCAAAAAATAAAGGTTGCAAAACACTGGTCTAGATTGTGCTAAAGAGGGTTGCTTTGAAGTGTGTATGTCATTTGGGGTGAATCTTGCATCCACGTACAAAGATCAACCATAGCATACCTCAGATGGCCCTGATCGTCTTTCCACTTATGGGAAAGAAGGGGGAGAGAATCCCTTCCTGTCTCCTTCTCTGTGCTTTGTCTAAGTTGCTTAATGATCTTGAGAAATGAGAAGCTTCCGTCCTGCTCCCTCCTGCAGAGTGGTAGAGAGACAAATCTTTATTCTAATTTTTTTGCTTAATAACACAGTTATATTTTATAATTTTTATTGTACTGTTGCTGTTTTGACTGTAAGCCACCCTGAGTTGCCTCGGCGAGTGGGCGGCAATATAAATAAATAAATAAATAAATAAACAAACAAACAAACAAACAAACAAACAAACACAGTGCCTCATCAATGCTTTAAAATGGTGATGTGTTAGCTTTGATTAAAAAGAAATGCAGAACTTCCTCTCCCTTTCCCTTCAAAGGTGAGCAGCAAGGAAACTTCCAATTTCTTAAGACTGTTAAACTGCTCCAGCAAGGGGATAGCCAGTCAGCTGCCTTCATTCAATTTCAGCAATCACACACACTGGGACTGAACCAAAATGTAATGGTCCTACCCAGAAAGGTGAAAATAGACATTGATTGGGGTTGGGCTGGTTCCAGAAGGGATGTATGTCATGTGGCCACCAGAAAAAGACATGAACTAGACTGGACAAAACAATGGGACAAATGCCCTTCTGATTGCATTCTCCATGGGTCTTCTTTTTTGAATGCACAAGCAAAGGAGCCTATTCCAGAAGACACTCTGATAAACACATGGGCAATCCAGAGATTCAAAGGGTTGAGGCTGGTAATTTTGAAAAATGTTGAAATGAAGATCTCCTAGAACTATGGTTATCCCCTTTGAACTATGTCATTAACTTTGAAAGCACTGAGAGTAATCCTTTTTCTTAGTATTTGGCATTAGATGTCAATTTTGGGAAATCTTTAATTGTAGATTGTGGTGAAGTGGTTTGACTTACAAAGAATTTCTTAAGTACAGTCTGGTTTATAAATGTTTGTACTGAGCCCCTTAGCAGCAATAATATGTTCTCAATGACTCCCATGTCCATTTATGCTCTATTAAAGGGTTCATAATTAAATATGATTTGGCTTTCATCACAAGTCCTGTTGTTTCTTGTTCTATGCAAGAAAAAATGCTTGCCTAGGCATAATAACTTCCTTACAGTAAAAGCAATAAACTGATGTCCCATTCATTTGTATTTCCTGTGGGTCTCATGGTGAAAAGAACACATGTGCTTTTTCTTTGTCTTTACAGTAAAATGTGCTGCTGCTGTTATCACAATACCCATCTTGGAAAATACTGTCCACTGAAATTGATAGCATGTATGGTTTAAGGTGCTGGCATTGATTTACAAAGTCCTTAATGGATTAGGACCATGTTATTTGCAGGAGCTTATGGGTCCCTATGCCAAAATGTGTGTGTGTGTGTGTGTGTGTGTGTGTGTGTGTGTGTGTGTGTGTGTGTGTGTGTGTGTGTGTGTGTGTGTGTGTGTGTGGGATAATCTACAAGAAGTAGAGCATTTTTTGCAATGGCCCCCCCACTTATGGAATTCCTTGCCTCTAGAGATCAGAAAAGCCAATATGTTATTGGTTTCTGTAAAAGTTGAAGACTTTTTTTTTATTTATGGAAGCATCTCCTACACTGCAGCCAGCCAGTGCAGAAGTCTGCAGTGAGTGCCAGAGACCAGCCCTAGACTACGGGGGATGTACTCACAAACTCAAACAGCATGTGACCTGAAATCGGGATTTAAAACCCCATTCTTGACACAGTGTTTTGGGACAGTATAGCCACGCCCTCATTTGAACTTTTTTTAAAATTAGACTCGGCAGGTTAAATAAAATGTGTAACATTGTTACCAAACATCACTCAACTACAGCTTACTGTTATGACTCTGACCACAATCCCACCATCTGTATGCTTAAACTGCATCGCTTCAATGTGATGTCAGTGTGATGTGATTCGGATCAAATCTTTAATGTTTATTTTTCCTTTGCCTCTTTTTTCCACCCAGTTTTGGCTTTTGTGGATTTTGTTCACTCTTCTTGACAGTAACTGTGAGATGTCCAAAGACAGCATCCAGTATTTTGATGGCAAGTGTTTCCATTAAAGAGTTAATCTCACTTGTTCTGTTTCTCAGAGTATATATTTACGATATGAAGAAGAGAGTCAGTGAAGGGGGGGTGATCAGATGAGCATATAGCTCACAGTTTTTGGTGCAGGTTTATCCTATTTTTTGATGACCACATATGTTTTAAATCAGAGCAATCCATCCCACCTATTTGGTGAGCTGTTCTATTACTTTCCAGCACAGTGCTGTTTCTTTGCTGTGTTTGAGAGTTCTCTTGATTTACCCATTCTGCAGTCTTTCCAGTGGCTTAATTCATTCCCAAATAAAAGATATGGGCAGCATCATCTTGAGGGATAACCGTATGATGTTTGCAATATTTTTCAATAGCAGAAAGAAGAAAAGGGAAACCTTCTCTTCTATTTTCCCTCACAATTACCAGTAAAAAAATTTCTTAGTGACACTTAGTGCCATGTCAGATATAAGGGTGATTCTATGCTAGGTTAATGTATTGCTGTAGTGCTATGCCATTTACTAAATTTAAAAGAAAAAAGGGGGGAGTCATCGCACCCTACAGAATGACAGCAGTAACAAAAGACAAGTGTGGTCAATAACTCAAAGGAGAAAATGCTGTCTGGATTCTTCTCATGGGAAAAGAAATGTGTAAATGGAAGGATCACTTAAGTGCAAGATAAAGAAAACATACTGAAGATCTGAGGTTTTTTTAAAAAGCATATGACCTTGTTTCCTCCAAATTTCTACTTGCATCCTGCACTGTTTGGGAGAGTTACTTTTATGGGCCACAACTCCCATAATACCCCATCCCACTTGGTTACTAGTTAGGAGATTTTTTGGGAATTATACTGTATCTATTTGGTGCAATCAGTTCATGGCAACCTTGTGTTGCTGGCTAATCTTTCTCACACTAGGTCAGGTGAAAGGAACTCACCAAAAGGTTCCTTCATTTGGGCAGTTTCATGTCTGGCCTAGACGCAGCAGCAGCAGCAGCAGCCCGATAAAGAAACGTTGGGTTTTTGTTGCTTAGGTATATGTTTCAAGCAATGCAAGTAAGCAGATTTATTTAGCAATAACCTAGAATTAACTGAAAATTGGCATAGTGGTTAGAGGGCTCTCTTTTAAATGGTCTACATGTGAGTTCGAGTCCCTCATCTGTCATGTTATCCCCTTGATCACCTTTGCTGGTCATTAGCTCCCGATTGAGCCTAACTCACAGGGTTGTTTATGTATTTGGGATGGAGGGAATATGTGAGTACTTGCCAAATGTCTGGAAGATACAGAGGCCAGCTACGCAGGAGTTTATCCCACTCTGTAGCCCTCTACACAAGCGGTTGGGAGCCCTCTGAAAAATATTGAAATATTTGTTTGAGCTTTCCCAACCCTTTCTATAGGCCAGCAATCCATCCCTGGTAGCTTTAAAGTAGGAGGCATATCACCTCAGCGGTATGCATAAAGAGAAGATTCCCCACCCCCACCCCAAAGCAACTCATGAGCAGAATAAGTAATTAATTTGCCAATATCTGGAAGTGGATCACTTAATAAGCCACTTTGCTGTGTTGGTTTTGGACCAATTCCGTGTGATTAGAGGAATGTCGTTTAATTGTTCTAATCAAATTTTTACATTCCAAAGCAATTCAGGCTAAATTGCTCCTGGATGCTAATGTAGCTGCACTTAAGAGTCCAAAAGAAGTGACATCTCTCATCTCTACACTATGTTGTAATTTTATGATTTGTTCCATCCCCAGAATAACTTCTCTTGGGCAACAGTTATAGAGCTTTAAGATCACTTTTGACTTGAAGAAATATGTTCTTTCTAGTGCAAAGTTACAGACAGCGGTTCATTTACTTTCTTTAAGCAGAGGAAAGCTTGAGATTTAAGAGGATCAGCAGCCTTAAATAGCAAAGTATTGGTAGCACATTGGTAGCACAGAGAAGCATATGTTCTATTTGCTCAACAAATGTACCCGCGAAATTTCCAAACAGAAGGTTAGGTGCTATTGGGCTAAATTTCTCAATGTCATCATTTCAGGCTTGTGTAGAGCAAAGTCTACATTGCTTCATACACGCGCAGCCACCCTGTTGAACGATGTGATCTCAATATTCATACTTCTATGGACATGTCTGTACAGGTGCTCCCTGAATCCCTATTTCAGCATTTTCCAAGCTGGTCTCGTCTGATTATGTTGGATTACACAATCAAATTCCCCCGCCAACAATCAATTTCCCCAGCCAGCATTGCCATTTATGGGATTTGTAGTCCAATGCACCTAGAAGACATCAGGTTGGGGGAAAAGCTCCTCAAGTTCTTTGTCTTCCTAGGCCTTGGTCAGAGCTTCGCAACTAAAAATAGACCACAGCAAGTGGCTTTGATAAAGGAACACTTCGTACACCAGCTGCTGACCAGGGTCACCTAGGCTGGGTCACCTAGGCTGGGTCACCTAGGAGCCAGGTGATGAGAAACAATAGGATTGACTCTGGAGCTGCCAGCCCTGCTCACCCAGAAACAAGTCGCATCTAGTTCAATACAACCTTCCTAGTGCAATATATATGTGCATTGTCTACTTAAAAAAATTATATATCTATATGAATTTACCTACAAGTGTGTGTACAGTGCTTAACATCTGTAGCTAAAGAGAAAACAATAATCACTTCAGGCACCATCAAAACAATAAAATTTCACAGTAATAGTAACCTGTCCCAGAGGCACATGCTCCTTGAGAACAAGCAAGTATTGCTATGCTTTCAGATCTGCCCTTCTTTTTCTTGGGCAGAAGGCAGTTTAACAGCCCTGGGCTACTGAAATTCCTCAGTAAGAGATAACTGATAGATCTCTTGGCATCTGGAAGGCTGTGTTGATGGAGAAAACCAATAAGTCTTGAATAAGATGTTCTTCTTCACAAAGTATGGTGTGTGTGTGGGTGAAAGAGATTGAGAGAGAGATGTTTCTTCAGACAAAAGTGTTCTTCCTTTTTCAACGAGAACTGGTTGCTTTGATATATATATTTTTGCCTCTCCTCGCATCTCGAGCATCTCTGGTTGTAGGAGCTGGAGAATGGCCTCTTGGCTTGAGAAGAAAGACATACTCTCTTAGCAGGGAAGTTTATGGGATTTCTCTTCCCACACCTTCCTCTAACCAAGTTCCTTTCCACCTGTTTGCCAATTTGAGGCTTGGATGGCAGCCCTTTCATTCACTTTTTCCTCTATATCAGGGGTTCCCAACCTTTGCAAGCCGGTGGCCGGGTCATTCTCTCTCATTCAGCTTCGAGGGCTGGACAGTCATTTTGCCCTGCCTGCGCAATGGGGGACAGCTATTTTATCCCAACAGCTTCAAAGGGGTGGCCATTTTCTTTCTCAAATGCCCTTGGAGGGGTGGGGGACCACATGAAATGTTGCCATGATCCAGCTCTGGCCCACAGGCCTTAGGTTGGGAACCCCTGATCTATATCTTTAAAAACTGGGGGACCCAATTTTTATAGTATCAGAATGTTGAGATTCAAACCTCAAGGCAGTGGGTTTATTAAGAAATAAATCTCATATTAATTAATGTACATTTGGTAGATCAGATTCATAATCCATTTTTTTTAAATCTTCCTATCCTATGGATATGGTCAATAACCTTATGCATTGCACAGTCTGAAAGCCATCACATCTGCAGAAAACATTTCTTCTTTGACCTATGAACGATTACTTTTGGTCTAAATCAGCAGATTAATAATTCTGTTAAATTTTGATTTAAGATGTGGTCCTCTTTAGGCATTGGGCCCTCTGATGCAGCTGCCATAGTGCAGAAGTTTGGAGACCACTGTTTTAGAGCAAGCATAGCTTGGAAAATTCTTCTTAAAGGTATTATAGTGCAATTACTGTGAACTGAAGCAAAGTGGGGCTCTGGAAGTGGAAACCTATTATTGAGAATATCACCTTCATGTCTTCTATGACAGTTTTCCCCCATGCAATTACAAAAAAAAAGAGCATCCGTGCTGACTCAGAGACAAATGATTCAGACTTTAGGATGTAAAAACTTTGGTCTCATGGGATTCTTCCTTCTTCTAACCCAGAGGCTTTTATTGGGGAATGTCTTTGAAGGTCTAGATGTGTGTCACTGTATCTGCAAGCTTAGACAAGGGCCCCTATCAATAATGTATTTGACTTTGTTTCCATTTTCGGAGCTGTGACAAAAGGCTGTCAGAGACAGAATTCATGGGTGATCAGTTTTCCACAGCTGTGCACTTGATATCTCCTGCATCAGGTCCATTTCTTCCCTGTGGGCAGAGTAAGAGAGATTTAAACCAGAGCCAGCCCCCAGCCACATGGCCTACCTTGAATTCAGGGGAAGAGCCATTCTGAAGGTCAGCCTTTGGAATCTCCAAGTTCTGTCCTTGGAGCTTCCCGTCCAGAGGCTGTGGGAGATCACTCTCAAAGGGCACTCTGGCCAGGGTATGTGGAGTTAGATCAGGGGTTCTCAACCTATGGTCCAGGGGCCGGATGAAGCCCAGAACACCATTTCATGTGGGGGCCCACCACCTCCACCACACCCAGAAGTGCCATGTGTGGCAGGCAGGGCAAAATGGCCATTTGGCCCCCGAAGCTAGCTATCTAAGGGAGCGTGGCCAGGACCTCAGCTTGAAAAGGTTGAGAACCCCTGAGTTAGATGGAACAAAACCCCATCTAGCTATATGATGTAGATTCCTATATCGCTCCACCAGGTATCATTATGGCTGCTTTGGAAATCAGTTTGTCTGCCCATCCAAAGCTTAGAAGCTACACGTTCCCCATTTTCTCAGGCCAAGAGCTAGACTTGGTGAAAGATTCTAAGGGTTGTAGTAGAAAGAACAAACAAACAAACGAATGAATGAATAGTTCAAATGACATTTGCTCAAATTGTATCTGAAATACTTGGTTCCCATCTCTCTTCATTCCCTTATTCCTCTGCCAACCAATAATTAACCCAAAATAAATGATATAGTCAGCATGTTATTAGAAGCAGAAATTACTTTGTTTTGTCATGAATTGGCCTCCTTTAGTATTATATTTACCCCCCCTTCTCATCCCCATTTAAACACAATTATGAATCACATCTTGCCAGAGATGGCAGAAGACAGGTCAGCAGGCCCCAAGCTGGACAGCTTATCTATCTATCTATCTATCTATCTATCTATCTATCTATCTATCTATCTATCTATCTATCTATCTATCACCTGCCATAATTAGTTCTGGCTGGTACTGTCTTTATTGCTCTACCATCTGACCAACCACTTGGCCATGTAGTGAGACAAGGACCAATGTGCAAGTCTCCTGTTTCAAGCCCTGCAGTGCCTGTCACAAGACAAACTGGGCACATTTATCCCACTAAGCAACAGGTTAATCTCATTTCTAGTCACACCAAAACACCTGACTCTAGTAGTAGTGGCAAGCACATGAGATTATGCTTGACAGCCCATCATGTGGCTTGTGTTTTCAAAAGTGTTATAGCACATGTCTCCTTTAGTTTTCCTATTTCTATGTTCTTCTTCTGCTTTGCTTTGGCTCTGCCACAGTTCCCCTCATGCAGCAGTGGCCGCATAAAGCATTGATTCAGCATATTATTTTGTACTGCAATGCCACTTCTGCATATCACCGAAGCAAAGATGAAAAACTCTGTTTAAAGCCCGCAACTCTCATGAAGACTGATCATGGCAACAGGCTAGTGATATGTCTCTCACTGTTATGCGTGTGTGTTGTTTTCTCAGTTGCAGCAGGATGTGGAAATAATTTGCTTCCTTAATAGCAGTGTGCTGGAATCAGTGTACTAAATCACCTCTACAAAAGTGCAAGGTACAATTATACTTGTTGTTGTTGCTATTGCTGGCACTTTTGACAGCTGAAGAATCCTCATTAATGGTCTGGGTTTCAGGGAGTGCTTAGACAAGATACCTTCAACAGAACATCAGTGAGGTCCATCTCCTTTTGCTGTCTGCTCCCTAGACCTTTCTTGTAGGACAATATCTAGAGGGCTGTCTAGAAGGAGAAGGCAAGGCTGATTCTCATTGTTCCTGTAACTTCTCACTCTCTAGGACAGTGATGGTGAACCTTGACATTCCAGGTGTTCTTGAACTTCAATTCCCAGAAGCCCTGATCAGCAGGAGTGCTGACTTGGGCTTCTAGTAATTGAAGTCCAAGAACATCTAAAGTGCCAAGGTTCACCATCACGACTCTAGGAGAAATCAGGCGAGCCAGCAGTGATGGTGAGGAGGTGGCATTGGGGCATCTCTGGGGATGTGGACTACAGCCACAATGTCCATCCTATAAGTAAGAAAATCTAACAGATGCTAGGTATACCAACATGCATGTGTGCATAGAGAGATCTTTTTGTTTATATAAAATATCAGAACATGAACAACCTGTAACTCTTCTTTTCAACAACTGGAAACAGATTTCAGAGAGTAATTTGCCCTTTTCATAATGTCCAAAATGCTAGTTGTTGCTTTTTGAAAAAAATACTCCCCCCCCCCCAAGTAAGTTTGGAAACCAAATCCGGTCCTTCGGATAGTTGTCCTTAATTCACACTTGATCCCTGGGTGTGTGGATAGTGTCATTATAGAGTTCACGCATTAGACAGAACCAAACTATTGGACTAGAGATCCAAGTGATGTTAATCCATGGGAACCCAACGGAGGGGGAGAGACAGACCTGGTGCTTTTCTCTCTTATTTTTTCCTATATCTCCATGTAGATTCATCCTTGCCCTATGAAATCACTTCCTTCTTCATCCCATTTGAAGAAATGACTGTCCATAGTCTCGTACGAATGGAAGCTGCCACCAGGAAATTATTAAGTTTAGCCGTCCTTATCCTTCTGTATTATGCATAAATAGATTTCCTAAACAATGCCACTTTTTGCTTTAACACCACTTTCTAGAGGGTTATTTTCTTCAACAGTCCTAGTTCAAACTATAGCCCCTATAACACTATATAAGGCTGCTGTTGTTATGTGCTGCCAAGTTGGAACTTACTTACAGTGACCTTACTAAGGCTTTTAAGGTAAATTAAGTATTTAAGAAATAGTTTTATGAGTTCCATTCCCCCAGTGCATTTCCATATCTGAGCAGGGATTCAAACCCAGACCTTCTGAGTCCTAATTCATCCACTGCACAATACAGGGTCCTGTAAAATTAAATACCAAATATTGTTAGATAAATCTTCTTCCATGTCTAGGCTAGATGTAAAAATGGCAAAATAAAGCCACCTTTGGGTGAATTCTTTCTGCAGTTTTTTCAGCTGACCTAGTGTGAGAAAGATTAGCCATCAACACAAGAGGTTGCTGTTACCAGGGTACGCCCAATTATGGTTCAGAAATACCGCATACTTTGAGGAGGCTCTTTCTGTGTACCCAATGGCTACTTCTAAGTCAAGTCGAGTATTTCTTGATTTTTCTGCTCTTGTTTTTAAAAAGGCATTGAAGTATTTGTCCAGTGTTCTCTAAGCATGCCAAGGCACAGGAAATGTAAAAGCAAAAATATAGCTCATGAAAGTACACCCAAACCTTTCAAAAAGGAAGTCAGAAACTGGCATAGAGTTTGATTTACAGTGCTGGCCACAGACGTGTGCTAGAGAGCAAAGCATAAAGGACTGGAAGAAGAGACAGAGAGAAACATTTTGGAAATGACTCATTGGTTGAGCTTGCTTTGATTAGTCAGTGGACAATGACTTGAATGTGAATGCATTTTGCAATGAACCAACAAGAAGTCCAACCAGAAACTGGGAATGTATATGGAAGGCAGCTGTAAAGACAGGCTATAGCTGAGTGGGTGTGCAAATGTACAGCCTAGCATCTCCTCCCTGATCTCTTCACCTTTCTCTCCTTCTGTTCCATTTCTTTCTGCACTCTTCACCTCTCTCCACCTGCTTATCTCCACCCTCACCTCAGCTGACTCCTTGCTCGCAAAGCTTCAGTTATATTCACCTGGCGAACAACTTTGTAGACAGGTGACTGAGGCATCTACCAAATTATCCAGACCTTGGAGAGCAAGTCCTGAAAGGCTGTGCTTCCCAGACAGTGACTGGCCTGTTTCTCCCTCCTTTCCCATTGAGCCTTGCTTCCATACCTGCTAAATGTGACACCTTTTGCCCTACTACTTATGATGAGGCTTGCTGGTCGGTAGATCTCCCACGCAGGTGGCAATCAGATTAATAGGTTCTTCTACACAAAGGCAATATACGCCATTGATTTATGCCTCCCTCTAATTAACTGTGGTCTGTAGGACTCAAGACACCTGAGTTCCAATCCTCACTCAGACAGGATAACCTTTCATTGGCCATAGTCTCTCTGACTGACTTGCCTCGTAAGTGGTCACCGTTGAGGGTAATGTCCCAAGAGAAGAGCCTTAGAGAAAAGATGCAATCTAAATTACACTAGAAATAAACACAGTCCACAATTATGTAACTACACCATTGCAACCAAATGGGAGGCAGGCAGTTGGTCCATGTAAACTTGTAGAAATACTATCTACAGTACAGCAGACAGAAAAGATCCAGATAGGATCTGGATAGGGTCTGAGCTCAAGCCTGCAAAGGATAACAGGTCAGCTGCTAGTGTACCATCTTAACCCAGGGGTTGCCAACCTTCTTAAGCCGGGGGCCGGTTCATACTCTCTCAGTCAACTTTGAGGGCCGGACGGCCATTTTGCCCTGCCTGCATGATGGGGCTGGCCATTTTGTCCCAGCAGCTTCAAAGAAACAGCCATTTTGTTTCTTGAATGCCCTTGGAGTGGAGGGAGCCACACAAAATGGCACAAGGGGCCAGATCCGGCCCACAGGCCTTAGTTTGGGAACCCCTGTCTTAACCGGCTGTTGCTACAAAAGTTGTCCCAGCCGTGGTGATGACATAAGGGGCAGACAGGTGAACTTTAAATGATAAATGCCATAGTTTTACTGCCAGGTCAGTTGAGATTAGATGGGAATGCCTAACTGTCTTCTGGGATTTAAATTAGAGCAGTGATGGTGAACCTTGGCACTCCAGCTGTTCTTGAACTTCAATTCCCAGAAGCCCTGATCAGCAGGAGTGTTGACGTGAGCTTCTGGGAATTAAAGTCCAAGAACAGCTGGAGTGCCAAGGTTCGCCATCACTGAATTAGAGTACCTACACACTAAGGTGGAGAGCCCCTGGGTTCCTGGGGCTGAAACAAGAATGGATGTGAAAAGAAGACTAGAATATTTGTGAATACCTCAGAGAAAATTACTTCAAAGGTAAATGAAAGTCAAACAAGTCCCTTTAGTAATCTTTCAATCCGTTTCCAGGAATGATCCCTCATTGACACTTTTAAAAAATATATATGAATTAATCATAAAAGTGAGGGCATGCCTTCTCCAAGTTGCAGCAAATATTATTATAATTTTTTTCCCTGACATGTTGTAAAATTTTATTGTTTAAGACAAGCCAAGTATTTGATGTGCCTTTTCTTTTCTAAAAACAAATTTGCAGGATTAGTTGAGCCAGGCAATTCTGCAGTGTCACTTGAAATTCAAGGGTGTCTTTAATGATTACAACCGAAAATACACATTTGTTTCTACAGTACAGTGGTACCTCGCTTAAAGAGCATAATGCGTTCCACGGGATTGCTCTTTAAGTGAATTTGCTCTTTAAGCGAAACACCACTGTAAGAGACCAATTGTGACTTCTGGCCGGGAAGGGGGGGGGGATTGTGAACCCTGATTTAGTAGTTAAGTGAGTTTTTGGTTAGTTTTAGTTGTTAAGCAAGGCGACCCTTCAGTGAAAATTCTGCTCTTTATGCGAGTTAGTCTCTTAGCAAGGCTTTACTGTACTTCCTAATCTAGAGAGTGTCTGTACCAGGTTGCTGGACTCTGTTTAGTACATCTCTTAGGGTTCAACCATACTGACTGCTATAGACATCAAGTGCCAAACTAGTATATTATGCAATGACTCAGCGCTACACTCATTTATTGAAAAATATTTTTTTAAAAACCCTGGGATATTTGGGAGACAGATTGCAGGGATGGGTGTTCCAATGGTTCCTACACATCACACTCCAACTGCCTATGTCACCACAATACCATCCACAGAGAACGCTCCCTGTCCTTAGGCAGAAGGAAACACCTGATCCCACAGGTAAAAATCCATTTGAATCATTGCAACTTGAAAAAAGCAGAAGCCCTTACAGCAGAGGAAAAACTCTGTGCTACTGGAAGTGGAAGTGAGCGCATTTACAGCAGCTGTAAAATGCTCTCACACATGCATAAACAGACCCACTCCTGCTATAAACGCTGCCGTAAAATGCAGCTGCAGCTGTCGTAAATGCATTTATGAACCACGTGACTGACCTGCTCTACCAGGTGACTGGCCCACAGTGCAAAAAGTTTGGGAACCCCTGGTTTATACGAAATATATGTGAATCTGTCATAAACATATGCCTGCCATAAAGGCTAACCAGCTCAATATCATGATCATACTCATCTTTTTTCTTCTTCTTCTTTAAGTGCTGTAATCAATTCAGAAGAGTAGCATGCCTTGGCGGGGCCCCGTATAAAAATTTGTTTGGGGGCCCTTAGGAAGGGTAAAGATTTGTTTTGCTTACGCACGTTGGGGGGCCCCGTGGCCTGGGGGCCCCGTATAATTGATACGGCAGATACGGCGGTAGCTACGCCTCTGAATCAATTCTAAATATTGGCTACTCTCATGGCGATCAGCCATAGAAGATTATCCTAGGAACCATATACTGTACAGTAATGCAGTGTCCCATTGGTCTTCTGCATTGCAGCATGACACCCGTTCCACTGACCCAGTTCCACAAGACACTTTCTGGTCCCGAGTCCTTTTGTCACACAAAGTTCTCGTCAACCCCAGGCCAGTATTGATGAAGCTGCTGCCCTCCATCAAGACAGATTCAAGTGGAATTTAATCCACTTGGGGACCATCACCCTTCCCTGTGGACTTCGACACCCAAGGCCGTTAGTCCTCAGGGTTGTCAGGTTAGTTAACCGTCACCTAACAATCAGTATTGCATTCCTGAAGTATGATCTACTCTATTACCATAGCATTCTAACCTGGCCATACTTGAGTTCTCATCTTAAAGTGAAGAGTATTTCATTGTGGCAAGTGATTACACTGTGCCTTATAGAATAAACACTCAATATGGAGAAGCCTTGTGTGCCAAGTTCCACAGATATAATTAAACCACATCTTGATCTGTAATATTTTCTGCATAAAGACAGAAGTAAAATGTGCTAGTCCCCTGAATGTCCAACAAGATCATGGCTTTCTGAGGAGGGGCAAACATTATCTCTCACTCCTTGCAATTTCCCCTTATCTCTTTCAAAATGCCATATCTTGTGGTGAAAAGGAAAACAAAAAGAAATTAATAAAACTACCAATTTGTGGCAAGCCAACATGATCTCTTGCCATAAAAATGTTAAAGTTAGGCAAACCCTTTGGATTCTTCTACTATAAAATATCATGAAAATAAATCTTATTTACATATGTGTGCTTTCTGTTGTAATAATTACCACCAGCCTTAAATTTCAAATGACACTGCAGTTCATGATACAAAGCTGCCTTTATGGAGTCTTTGAACACATGTATACACACCATGTATGTGTTTTGCTCCTTCCATGGAAGGAGCAAAATATTGTAGGACTTGGTCAAACAAGATGATTTGACTGTTTGGTATTCCTACAACCTGTTTGGTACTTCTACAATTGTGATGGCAAACCTGTTTGGTACTCCTACAACCATGATGGCGAACCTTGGCACTCTAGGTGTTCTTGGACTTCAATTACCAGAAGTCCAAGTCAGCTCTCCTGCTGATAAGGGCTTCTGGGAACTGAGGTTCAAGAACACCTGAAGTGCCAAGGTTCACCATCACTGTCCTACAAGCATCACTATAACATGAGGAAAAAAAGATGAGGCAGTCTCCATCACCTCTAACATAACCTGTAGGGTAAAAGATATACTCATTTTCTGCTCCAGAACATTTAAAAGATTACCACTTGCCAAACCAGTCACCTGAACGAAATCTTGTTCACTTCTTACTCCCTACCCATATAAGTAGGTGGACCAGTTTCGTAGCATGCTAATAATCTAGGCTGTGTTTTCATTCTTATTTTTCCAAGAGGACTGAACAAGCTCAAGCAACACACTATACACCTGGAGAAGGCACGTATCTGTGGCTGACTACTTCTGTTGCTTCTGGAGGACTCCTACAAGTGTCACGACCTTGCTCTTTTCATGTGGAAAATGGGTGACAGCCCCTGGGGAACAAAACGAAAATCTTTGGCAAACAAATATCTGCCCGAGACCATAAAACCCCCAGAAATGTAAGTATTAAGAATACTAATTGAGGGTAACATCTTCCAGTATTTACCTGCCTTGGGCAGACATGTCTGCAATCTGAATCTATCACAGCAATTACATATGGGGCTCCTCGCAAAACTGAAATCCATTACACTGGCTGCTGTATCAAAAGTTGTTGACAGTTATTGCCTCATTTCCTGCTGTTTGTCTGTGTGCCTGTGTAGTTTTCCTGTCTAATTTCAACTGAGCTGTGTGTGGGTATGGAGAACTGCCTTTATGGAGTCTTCATAAGCAGTAGCAAATTTTTCATGACAATGTAAAAGCTGTTGTTGTTTTTTGGAAGCTTTTATCTATTATAGTCACTGGTAGCAAACAAGAGAGACATTTTCTGGAGTACAGTTCCTGGAATACCCCTGCCATAGCCTATGTTATTCTGGGAGATGTGTTATTACCCACCCCTCCAAGTAATTTCCCATCTTTTACTACTAGTAATCTCCTTTAGAGACACTGGGTAATTTTTACTTGCGTTGTTGGAAGTGCTTTTTCTTCCTTCTTGTTTGACCATCTCATCATGGGGCAGATCAAAATATCTCAGCAATCTGTGTTGTCAAGGTTTTGATTTGGTTATAAAGTGAGGGTGGAAAATATGTCTGTCAGAACAACGGCATGTCTCCATTTCTTAAAATAAATGATCCACATCCAGTATATTATTCAAAGAGACTGAGATGCTTTTGCAGGGGGGATAATACTTTGGTGAGTAAGAGACATGAAGACAAGCAATGATTCTTTTCATTTCTCCAAAGGACAGTTAGATAAAGGTAAATAAACCCTGCCCTTGCTCGAAAGCCAGTCATATCAGACTCTAGGGTTCAATGCTCATCTCTGTTTATAGCCAAAGAGCAAGCACTGTCTGCATCTGCAGACGTTTCCATGGGTATGTGGCAAGCATGACTAGACATTGGAGTGCATGGAATGCTGTTTACTTTCCCACTGAAGTGGTAGCTATTTATCTATTTGCCATATCTTGCTTTCAAACTGCTAGATTGGCAGGATCTGTGACAGAGACAGAAGCTCATTTTGTTGTGCAGCACTCGGGTCTTGAACTGCTTACCTGCTGACCTTCCAGTTGTCAAGTTCAGTGTTTTAACCACTAAGCCACCACAGTTTTTTTTAAAAGGATAGTTAGATGTACAGGTATATATAAAGTTAATGCCTGCTGGAAAGTATCAGAAAACAAAATAAAACATGCCTGAACCACAGACTAACACAGCTACTATTTTTTTAAAAAAAATGCTGGAAAATAAGAGTTCTTCAGAAACAAAGTTCTTAAAATCAATTCACTAAATTTACTGAATTGCCCACCTGTATGGGCCACTGATACATGAACTAATATCAGGTAATGAAAAGAGAGACTGGATTACAAATTCATGCTCACCCATGAAGACATATTAAGGGGTAAGCATGTCTCCCAGCCTGTCCTACCTCTCAGGGTTGTCTTGAATAAACATTAGTTAATTACATACAGTAATACCTCGGATAACGTTTACCTAGGATAACGCTAAAATCGTATAACATTAAGTAATCTGGGGAGGAGAATTGGATCGAATAACGTTAAAGTCCTATGGGATGGATCGGATAACAACCGCTAAAGCCTGTGCAGTTACAATGTATCTCTATGGAGCTTTAACGTTATCCAATCCATCCCATAGGATTTTAACATGCATCGGATAACACTAAAAATTGGATAACACCAAGACTTGTGGAACCAAGTCTTAGCGTTATCCGAGGTATTACTGTATATCAAATGTGGAGAACCTGAAAATTCCCAGGTAATGTTTGAACCCAACTTCCAGCAGGTTGGCTAAAACCAGAAGGAATCAAAATCTAACAACTTCTTCAAGGGTACAGGTTCCTCACTCCCACAAAATGTGCTGCCCCAAAGTCCTTGGAGAGTGACACGAATGCACAAGATGAAGTATAACAAAAGAAGCAGCTGAAAAGGCTAGCTGGCCACAATCGTCAGGAGCCATATGTGAGAATAATCATGTGATCCTCAACAACCACAGTCATAACGCTGGAACAAAGATGTATGGATAAAAATTCAACAGGATCTCTTTTTTCCAGTATGGAGATATGTTGCAGACATTTCCATCGTCATGTGGCAGGCATGACCAGACAGCGGAGCATACGGAACCTTTCCCACCAAAGCAGTACCTATTGATCTACTTGCAATTTCTTGCTTTCAAACTGCTAGGTTGGCATGATCTGGAGCAGACAATGGGCGATCACTCAGTCATGCAGCACTAGGGTCTCAAACTGCTGACCTGCCGACCTTCCAGTTGTCATGTTCAGTATATTCAGTTGTCATGTTCAGTATGTCCTGCCCTTCCGGAAGAGCTTAAAGACCTGGCTGGCAGGACAAGTGTGGGGTTCCAGGGATGGGGGATCCCATATGGGGTGGTTAGTCTAGGGATAACCACCCTTCTGACGACACCCCAGATACTGTTTTAGTTGAATTTTAAATTTTTAATATGGATATGTTTTTAAATCTATGCTGTTAGCCGCCCAGAGTCAGGCTTGCTTGATTGGGGTGGGATAGCAAGTGTGATAAATAAATATAAATAAAAATAAATATTAACAACCAAGCCACCTCAGTCCCCCTTTGCAGACACTAGTATTTTAGTTTTACTGAATTGATTTCATCTTGAAAGAGGAAGAAATAGATACACCTTAACCCTGACTTTCAGAATTCTAGTAGTAGAAAAGTATCTTCGATAGTTGCCTTCCTCTTGGCACTCCCTCAACTAACTTTCTTGGAAAAATTGTAACCATTTAGTTGTATTTGTAAAATAATGTTATTATGTTGTGGAAATGCCATCCTCTTTAGAAGACACTTTAATGCTGAGTCTTGAACTGCTGACCTGCCGACCTTCCAGTCGTCAAGTTCAGTGTCTTAAACACTAAAGCCACCTCAGTCCCGCAGACCCAGGTACCAAGGAACAATTCTGGGGTGGACGTTGTCCTTGAGAAAGCCAACTTTTGTTCTTTTGTTAGCATACCTATACCATCATGATTCATGTTCCCAAAACACATTTGCATGAGTCACATACTATATTTTTAGACAAAACTTAAATCTTAGGAGGAAACTTCAAGAGAAATATAATGTTTGAATCTGCCCTCAACTTGTAAAATTTCAGTTGCTGGTGCTGCTGGACTCCTCTGGAAGCATTAGCTCTGTTGGATTACGCCAGAAGTTCTCAACCATTGTAAGCCGGGGGCCAAGTCACGCTCCCTCAGACAGCTTTGGGGGCCAGACAGGCATTTTACCCGTCCTCCACCACATGGCACTTCTGGGTGTCGTGGAGGCTGTGGGGTCCCCACATGAAATGGCACCATGGGCCACAGATTGAGAATCCCTGGATTAGGTTGTCAGCCCTGTTCAATATAATAGGAGAAAGAAGAACTATATGAGAGTGTTTTCGTGTCAGAGATTACTCGGGGTTGAAAGGATTTTTGCCAGGGACACCAGAATGAGGCTCCTTTCATGTCCCCTATTGTGCAGCTCTCAGGGGATCAAGCTGTGACTTTGGCAATGTGAAGTGATCTGGCCTATATAAATTTTCTGGAGTATTTACTTATAATGTTCAGATTTGCATTGAAAGATGTAATTCTGATTCATAGTTTTATGGCATCTCAAATATGGTTGTTCACAATACAGGTTGACAATGGCTATTATTTTATCATTATTTCTTTGCAAATCTTCTGCTTTTCGATTTTGTTATCATTTTGGTAGGGAGAACTTATTTGCAAAAAATACTTTTGAGGACTAAAGTATATTTTATGTAAACGCCAAATCATACATTGAGGAAATTTGTACTTCCATCTATTACATTTCCCCTTCAAAGGCCTGCTGTCCCTTCAAAGCTCAGTCAGATTTCCAAAACAGCTCATGTATATTTCCTGATAGCCAATAAAGAAACAAAAAACAACTGATGTTAAAAATGTGGAGTTAGAGAAGTTCCTGTTAAGTCAGTCTCGTGTGACTCACTTCTAGTGATGTGCTAATTAGATGGTCCTGTTTGGACTTTAGCAGTTCAAAAGCAAGAAATTGAAAGTAGATTAATAGGTACCGCTTTGGTGGGAAAGGTAACAGCATTCCATACACTCCAGTGTCTGATCATGCCTGCCAGATGACCATGGAAACATCTCCAGATGCAGATAATACTGGCTCTTTGGCAGTAAATGGAAATGAGCATTGCACATTAGAGTTCGATATGACTGGTTTTCAAGCAAGGAAGACCTTAATTTAATTTTCCCACTTGAATGCCTTAACCTTTACCTAGTTTGGGCTTTAAACAAATATCATGATGCTGAGCTTCTTTCTCTCTTTTACACCATGCCCTTCCCCATGGACCACCATATGTGGGTAAGGAGGGTTCAATTCTGCCACCCACAAGCACTTCCCCCTCTGAATTGTTAGCCTCTCAAAACAAGATCCACAAGGGTGGATCACAAGGATGTTTATTATAAAAAAGATGGTTCCACTGTGAATTGAGGTAATAGGGCAATAATTTTAAAGTGTAGGATTTATAAAAGAAGGAATTATAATGTTATAGGTGAGAATGTTGACTATCTTCTGTATTTTGTTTTGTATTTCTTTTTATGTGTATTTCTTTTTGTATTTGTTGGTTTTATTTGTACAGTATTTTATTTGAACATTTAATTTTTTAAAAATACAAGATCCAGTCACTTTCCATTGGGTTCAGGTTAGACCCCCCACACCAGATGAACGTGTAAGGGGAGTGTTCATTGATGATACATGAAAGTAATGATTTAGAGTTGAAGCCAGTATGCACACATCTAAAGTTGTGGGGAGGGCAGAGAAAGCTTAGCTGCATTTACTGTGCAGTTCGTGTTTTAGCTCATAGATTTCAGCACCTTGTTTCATCTGTCAGTTCTTTCTGCCCAGTGAGAATTGATTTGTTTTAAATGCTGCTTTCTAATTTATTTTTAAGGCTGATTTATACGAGGAGCTAAGCAGGAGATGTCCTTTTCCACTGTCCTTATCGTAGGGTGGAAATTCCATCTGCTTGCCAGCACAGCCTGATTATTCTTTCTTTAAAAGAACTTTTTTTTGGCTTGGTTTCAACAGCAGGCACACATTTTGTCATAGTGTAGCTTGTTTCAAGATGTGCCCCATAGGGAAAATAAATCAGTCTGGGGTAAAAGAGAATCTTATTTCTTATTCATACAGTACTTGAATATTTCTCTGAAGGATAGCAAGGACCAAATTTGTTCTCTGTTTGCACCATTGAATCCAACTCACTGTTTATTTATTTATTTATTTAATCAAACTTTTATTTCTGTAAATATGTTGTTTTTTTAGTTCAGTCGCACAGTTGATTCCGACCCTTTGTGACCCCATGGATCACTGTCCGCCAGGCACTTCTGTCCTCCACCATCCACCTCAACTCACTCAGCTCTGTGCCCATTGTCTCTACAATACCATCTAGCCATCTCATTTTTGGCCGCCCCCTTCTTCTTTTGCCCTCCGCCTTTCTCAGCATCAAGGCTTTCTCAAGTGAATCCTCTCTTCTCATTTGATGTCCAAAGTACTTATGCTTCATCTTTACTATTTGACCTTCTAAGGAGCAGTCAGGGTTAATTTCTTCTAAGATGGACCTATTTGTTCTCCTTGCTGTCCAGGGGACTCTCAAACCTCTCCTCCAGCACCTCATCTCAAAGGCATCTATTCTTTTGCACTCAGCTTTCTCACGACCATACATTGCCACCAAGAATATTACATGATGGCATATTTAATGTATTTTTGTTGCATGATTCAGACAAGTACATTTCCCCCCACAGTGGTCCAAATAGAAAAATGAGACTCAGGAAGCTTTTCTGGAAGAGTTACTGGTTGTGCTATATTCCTTTTTTCTTTTCTGGAAAAGGATGGAATTTACCTGATGTATTCCATGATTCAGGTCTACAAATACCAAATGCTCCCTGCTGGTGCCAGGAAGTCTCTCAGAAAAATTGGGTGATGGATCAAAAATTCCAGCACTGAGCTTAAGGATCGCTCATAGGGATCGCCTGGAAGTCAGGACCAATTCCCTGCTTTGTGCCAATGACCAACAACTTGGGAGCCCTTGGTGTCTTCAGGGTAACTCAGTACTTATTTCCCTTTCTCCCAGAAAATCAAAGTGCAGGACAGATAAAACACCTGCACAACAGATATGGGGTTGGGTACATACAACATCGCCAGTCTGGCCAGGTTATCCTGCTATGGTAATAGAACCAATAGACCATACCGCCAGCAACTCAATGCCGAGCGTCAGGCAGTAGTTAACTAACTTGACAACCCTGAGGACCCTGGCCTTGGGTGTCGAAGTCCACAGGGAAGGGTGATGGTCCCCAAGTGAATTGAATCCCATTTGAAGCCATCTTGATGGAGGGCAGCAGCTTCACCAATACTGGCCTGGGGCTGGGGAGGACTTTGCATGCAAAAAGGGCTCAGGACCAGAAAGTGACTCACAGAACTGGATCAATGGTACGGATATCATGCTGCGATGTGGAAGGCAGATGAAAGGCATTATATTCTCAGAAGAATCATCATGGCTGATTGCATGATGATCTCCTATATTCAGATTTGGCTATGGCAGAAGATGAAGATAGATTACCTGCTCACACCCTCTGTTCTCACAGCCCCACAATAGAGGCTGCATTAACTGCAAAGGAAATGATGCTACATCAGGGGTTCTCAACCTTTTCAAGCTGAGGGCCAGGTCACGCTCTCTCAGACAGCATTGGGGGCCGGACGGCCATTTTGCCCTGCCTGCCACACATGGGATTTCCTGGTTTGGCAGAGGCGGTGGGGCCCCACATGAAATGGTGTTGTGGACCTCATCCGACCCCTGGGCTGTAGGTCCAGAGCCCCCGGGCTACATCATCTCTTTCTCTGTTCCCATTTCCCCTAAACTGAGGCTATCATACTTGAAAAAGCAAGACTCTCCTAAAAAGACAAGAATGTTAGGGAAAGGTGAAGACAGTAGAAGAAGAAGACTAAATAGGAGAGGAACAGTCTCTCTGGAAGTCACAAGGCTTAAGTTTACAAGAGTTGATGTAAGGCTGTTTGAGGAAAGGACATGTTGGTGATCTCTCATTCTTTGGGTCACCATAAGCCACAAGCAGTTCATAACAATGAAAGAGGTAATTTAGAGGGATTCAGACAAAATTCCCTGTACTGTATAATCTGGTCCCCCCCTTCTTTCTGAAGTCACTTCCTGCTAGCTTACAAATTCTGGAATTCATGAACTGGTTGCCTCTGAAAGGGGATGAAACAACGGTGTGGAGGACTTTGGGGGCACTTCTGGCATCTATCCAACCGCAAGGACCATCATCTTGCACCACATCCAGGGAGCGATGAGTGGTTCAACACTGAAATTGCTCACTCTTACAGTGGAAACCCGATGGTGGCCTAAACCAGACCTGGGGCTTTCCAACCAGCAGGGCTCTGCTTCTGTACCATCCCAGGGGAAGTCCTGTGGCTCTGGCTGGCACCACAAGTGCACCCTGCTCTTTTCAGGGGGACTAGTCTGAATCTCTTTAGTGGCCTAGTGGCTAGACCAGTGGTCTGCAAATGTGGCTCTCCAGATGTTCTTGGACTTGAATTACCAGGAGCCCAAGTCAGCACTCCTGCTGATTGGGGCTTCTGGGAATTGAAGTCCAAGAACATCTGGAGAGCCACATTTGCAGACCAAGGGGCTAGACCGTTGTCCTGCAACCAAAACGTTGTGAGCTCCATCCTAGCGAGGATCAAGGTTGACTCCGCCTTCTATCCTTCCCAGGTCGGTAAAATGAGGACCCAAACATGTCAGAGGCAAAAAAAAAAAAAAGCGAATTAACTTGTGAATTTAGCGCCCAGGGGGTGGGTGGGTAGATAAATATAATTGCAGCCCTGCAAAAACAATGAGCCCCCCCACCTTTCCCCTCTAAGGCAAATTCCCCTTCGTGGGAAAGAAGGGAGAGTCACGGTCGTGATTCATCCTCCCCACGCCACCCCCGGGCGGCTAACGTTAGAGGGAGAAGATAATAAAGATGCACGTCGTGACGCCTTTCTTCTGCCCTCCTGTCTATCCTCCCCCCCCCCAAATGATTTTAAGGAGCTGATGCACTTCTAGGTCGCCCCCCCCCCCCATTCTCTGCCGCCTATTGTTCTCCCCCCAGCCAGCCCTCCTCGCCCTCCCCGCTCAGGGTTCTCCGAGAAGGGCGGGATTTCCCCTCCCAGCCCCGGCATCGACTGACCCAGCGGGGGCGGGCCCCGCGCAGCCCCGGCCGGGCGGAGGGACCCGCGAGCGCGGGAGCCCCGCAGCCAGACGCTGCCTTGCCTTGGGCCGCCTTGTCGAGAGAGAGGGGCGAAGAAGCCAAAACCATTCGGGAGAGTAAGGCAGAGAGCGTGGTGGGGCGCCCCGCCCCCGCCGCCCCCCGTGCCTCGGCTTCTCCTCTCCGGCTCCCTCCGCCCGGGGCTGGCGAGCCAATGAGGGCCCGGACTCCGGCCCTCGCCGCCTCCGGAGCCGCCAGGAGCCCCCCGTGCCGACCCCCGGCTGTCGATCAGGCGGGCGGAGAGGAGGAGGAAGAGGAACCCCCATGCGGCGTCTCCAGGAGAAGTTCAGGAGGTGAGCCCGGCCGAGAGGGTCCCCGTCCAGGTCGCCTTCGGGGGGGGGGGGGAGTCAGGGGGGGTCGATAAGCTCCTACCCCGGGGCCATTCCTCTGGATTTAGGGACCTTGGGACGAAGAAGAAGCCCTTTTGGCATGGGAAACCACAGACACACACGCACCCATTCATCTCTCTCTCTCTCTCTCACCAACTCATTTCTCTCTCGCACACGCACGCACACACCAATTCATTCATCTCTCTCTCACACACACACACATACAGTACACCAGTTCAATCCTTTCTCTCATCAATTCATTCCTCTCTCACACACCGATGGAGTCTTTTCTCTCTATCTATCACCAATTCATTTCTCTCTCTCTCTCTCTCTCTCTCTCTCTCCCCCCACACACACACACACACACCAATCCATTTCCCCTCTCTGTCACTCACACCCTCCCACACCCCAATGCATTTCTCTCACTCACACAGACCCACACCAATTCATTCCTCTCTCTCCCTCTCTCTCTAACACACACACAGACACACACCTCAATTCATTCATCTCTCTCTCGCACACACCAATTCAGTCATATCTCTTTCACACCCATTCATTCATCTCAGGATCCCAACCAGAGACAGGCTGCCCCACCCCCACTGCCCCTTTTGTGTAGGATTGCCAAGAGCATTTGAGACCAGGGAATTCCCATGTGCTCTTCTTTTCTGAATGGTGCAATTTAAAAAAGTATGGGGTTATTTCTTTTTTCCCACCCCCCCTTTTGGATTCTCAGTGAGGCCAGGCTTGGCAGAGCCACTAAATCAAGGTGGCAGAATAGTGGGAGCGGTTTGTACCTCCATAAGGGCTCTTTATACTTGTGAACCTAAAATCTCATAGGAAAAGTGGATATTCTTAAAAGAAAAGGTTAAGTGCACACCTGTGGAATAAAGGGAGGGTTGATGGTTGTGAAATCAGACTCAAGTGGCAGTAGTTATTCGGTGTTAATTCATGTAACATAGTAATGGGGCAGAGAAGATGTGGCATGGAGTGGATGTGGTCTAGCTTCCTAGTGGTTGGAGTAAAATCACATATGCAGCTTGTTGTGTTTTGGCTTTGAATGTACAGTGTGTACAAGTGTATTTCTCGGGGGGGGGGGCGGAGGTAGCCTTTTTTGAAAAGTCCTTAAGAGAGAAGATTCTTCCTGCTCCCAGTAGGTCCTTGAATTGCTCTTCACTTCATTCAGATTGCCAAATCAGATTGCCTCCATTTCATAGAATTATAGAATAACAGATTGGAAGAGGTCCATGAGGTCATCCAGTCCAACCCCCTGTTCAATGCAGGAATCCATTTCTTTTGAATGCCTCCAGAGTTTGAGGTAACCAAAGCAATCGTGCTTATCTACTGCCCCAGAGTGCACTCTCTGGGTGGTTCACAAGTTAATTAGCATTTTGTCCCCAACATGCTGGGTACTCATTTTATCAACCATGGAAGGATGAAAGGTTGACTCAGCCTTGATTCCTGGTCAGGATCGAACTCACAACCTTTTGGTTGCAGGACAGTTTAACCACTGCGCCACCAGGACAGGTAATTGGTTCCATTGCTGTAGTGCTCCAACGGTTGAGTTGTTTTCCTGATATTCAGCCTATATCTGGTTTCCTGTAGTTTCAGCCTGTTATTACGCATCCTGAACTCTGGGATGATTGAGAACAGCCCCTGCTCTTCCTCTTTATAATTGTCTTTCAATTATTTTAAAATTGTTGCTATGTTTATGCTCAGTCACCTATTCTCAAGGGACATGCCCAGTTCTTTCAGTTTTTCTCATAGGGTTTGGTTTCTGGTCCCATGATCATCCTTGTTGATCGCCTCTGAACTTGTTCCTGTTTGTTGGCATCATTCTTAAAACATGGTGTCCAAAACTCTAGGTATGGTCAAACAAATGCCGAATTGAGGGGTATCTCAAGGGTTTTAGAGCAGAGGTTCCCAACCTTTCCAAGCCGGGGCCCGGGTCACACTCTCTCAGTCAGATTTGAGGGATGGATGGCCATTTTGCCCTGTGAAATAGCATTTTGTCCCCAACATGCTGGGTACTCATTTTATCACTTCATTGTGTCCCAACAAGCCATTTTGTCCCAACAAGCTTCAATGGGGTGGCCATTTTGTTTCTTGAATGCCCTTGGAGGGATGGGAGGCCACATGTATTGGTGCCATGGGCCAGATCTGGCCCGTAGGTCTTAGGTTGGGAACCCCTGTTTTAGAGGATATACTGTAATTCTGTTAATGCAGCCTAGAACAGCATTTGCCTTTTTTGCAGCTGCATTACACTGTTGGCTCTTATTCAGCTTGTGATCTACAACAATTCCAAGATTCTTCTACCCGCAGTATTACTGAGCCGAGTATCTCCCATCTTGTAACTGTGTGTTTGGTCTTTCCCCCTGAGTGTGCACTAAAATTATCACACTCTTCTCATAATATTAGTTGTTTAAAAGCAGTTGAATATGCGTGCCTAAGGCAGAAGTGTTGGAATATTGCTTTTAAAACCAGTGTAAAGAGAGAGGACAGAGAGATGTATAATTTTTTGCAGACTGGTATGGAAAGAGGTGCTTGGTTTAATGGAGCCAGGCTTGTAAACAGGAAACACTTTTAGCTTAACTTCTGGTGAGGCTTATTCCAGCTAGTAAAGTCTTTGTTTTTATTAGTAGATTTCAGTTTGTAGCTGACATCTGTTGATAGAGAACAGCAGCCTACTTAGAGAATACAATTGTGCCTGTTTCTAACAGTGAGGAGAGGAATGCATAATAAAAATGAGGGTGGTTTTTTTTACAGATTAAGTATCTATTCTATATGCCCCTTTCTAAAAAAACAAACAGAAGTACAGTATGTTGGAATATTTTTGATTGTTTTATTCATTCATGTGACTCTGAACGGTGTAACATAAAGAGAACACCCTCAGAGTATAAATTGGTCCCAAGAGATCAATGTTTTCAACACATTTAATTAAGCTAGAGAAGGGGTGTCCAACCTTTTCCCACCAGGGGCCTGACCACGCCTCAGAGGGCGGCATATTTTCTTTGCATTTTTTATTTATTTATTTTGCCTTATTTTTGCAGTGTTTCGGTGTGAAAACGTGGCAATTTTGGCACTTCCTGCAGCAGTTGGGCACTTCTGGCTTCAACAAGAATCCCTCCCACTGGCCTTAGTTTGGGCACCCCTGAGCTAGAGGGTAATATGTTGTCTAAATTTAAAACAAGACCATTTCTGCTCAGAATATAAATCTTTATCAAGGATGTTCTGTACTCCCTCACAATTCTGGGTTATCATGTACCTTTTTCAATGCCACTCTTTCTAATAGCTGGGAATACTGTACTGAGATTTACATACAAATGTGGACAACTGATACTGCCTGGAATTCTTATCTTGAAACTATGCAGGCAGCCAGCCATAAAAAAAACAGTTCCTTCTCTCTCACTTGCAGTTTTCTTCATTTTTCTCCATCCTGTGTACCTCTTTCTCTTTCTTTCTGAGAAAAGTGGGTGGGCATCTACTCTATTGGTGAGAAAGAGGTTGTTTTACCACTTTGTGTTTAAAAAGGAAATGGATCACTGTGAAAGATGAAGCTTTTCCTCTTCCAGAAGTAAGTGAAAGTTCATCTGTCCGGTGTTTGTCATTTTTGTCCTGTTTGGACTAAGCTTCTCATTCATGCATAACTCTGAGAGGGGATTTTCAGCATTTTATTTTACTTTTAATTGCCGTTTCTGCAGGAAGGGAGTTCCCACCTCTTTGCTTTTGGTTGTTCTTATATTGGAAAATGGGGGTGGGGAAAAAACATATGAAGAAAGTAGAGACAAACTGGGTATCTTCAAGGAGGAATGAAAAGAGTACAGTAAAACCTCGCATAAAGAGTGCCTCGCTTAGAGACTAACTTGCTTAAAGAGCACAATTTTCTCTGAATAGTTGCCTCGCTGAATAACTAAAACCAACTAAAAACTCGTTTAACAACTAAATCAGGGTTCGCAATCCCACCACCACCACCAAAAGTCACAACTGGTCACTTACAATGGTGTTTCACTTAAAGAGCAAACTCGCTTAAAGAGCAATCCCATGGAACACATTATGCTCTTTAAGCGAGGTACTATATTGTATCTTTTTGAAGGCTAGAAATGTGCTTGTTGAGCAACCAGATGTTAATATATGTACAGTTAAACCTCACATAAAGAGCGCCTCGCTTAGAGACTTAATTTGCTTAAAGAGCAGCATTTTCTCTGAATGTCCGCTTCACTTAACAAATAAAACCAACCAAAAACTCACTTAACAAATAAATTGGGGTTCACAATCCCCCCTCAAGTCAAAATTGGTCACTTACAATGGTGTTTCGCTTAAAGAGCAATCCTGTGGAACGCATTATGCTCTTTAAGCAAGGTACAACTATATTGCATATTTTTGTCTAGCACTAACTATATTACTTCAGTGCCAAAGGAGTACATCTCTGATTCAGTACTTGATATATAATTGAAAATATTTTGGGTTGTGGGAAGGCTGGAATAACTTAATATATTATATCTTCTTATTTTACTGTTTTTGGGATGTTACATTGTTTTCTTTGAAGTGTGTGTTATTTTGATTTTATCTGTTTCTTATACAGTACTTGGATTTTAATCCTACTGTAAGCCTCCCAGAGTGGTGGTTTCACTGGTCAGGCAGAATATAAAGCTAATTACTTGATTGGTTGGTTGGTTAATTAATTAATTAACAGAGCAAAATAGAACTGCTCTTTACCTAGTTCAGCGTCATAGTAGTAGTGTCTTAGAGCCTAGCTGTACCACCAAATACTGCAAGATTTGCTCTGCTTATAAAATAGTGAGTTTGATTTCTTTTTTTAGTGCCCACATGATGCAAAGGGTGAATCAAATCCATCTGACTTTTTTGGGTGTGCTCACAACAAACTTTTTTATCTCTGCCCCTGCAGTGATGGCGAACCTTGGCACTCTATGTGTTCTTGAACTTCAGTTCCCAGAGGCCCTGATCAGCAGGAGTGCTGACTTGGGCTTCTGGGAATTGAAGTCCAAGAACACCTGGAGTGCCAAGGTTCGCCATCCCAGCCCTAGCGTGTTTCTAATTTTTCAGAGTGGAAGGTTTTGACAGGTTTCTTCTTGTGTGATGGTTCTTATAAAGGTAGGACGTGTTTGTAAGTGGTATCTCAGTGACATAGACAGTTGGGATATGATGTTTAGGGCCAGGAGAATATACCTTCATGTTCTTTCCTCTCTCCCAGTCCTCTTGTTTTTAATTTGTTAATTGTCTTATATATAGGATATTAGCACTAGCACATCCTATCACCTTATTGCTAGTTGTTGTAATTAGACTTCCCCATGTATATACCCTCATGCTGTGTGCATGGATAAGAGAGAGCCAAGAAATGAAGCTTAAGTCTGCTATCACATAGAAGGCAGGTGAGGGAACAGGGCTGAACGTTCAGGAGTACCTTAGGAGAAGTTTGCTTTTTAATTAGATCAACCCTAAAGATTGTATTTTTTTAATTCCACACATAAAACTGAAAAAACAGCAAACCACAAAAGAGTTGGTAGAGGCAAGACCAGGGGAAGAAAGGATGAATACTGGTGGGAGGGAGGGAGGAAAGAAGGAAGGAAGGAAGAGTTCAATGTGGGCTGGAATTGCATTCTGTATGAATAGTGAACTTCCAAATAAACCCACACGCTTTGTGGGACTGACTGCAATTCCAAATTCGATGGTGGCTGTGACTTTAATCAAAGCAAAGCCCAAATTGCTCCAGTTTGGCTTTCTAGTGGAAAATAGACAGGGGCAACTTCACATCAGACAAGCTGAAGCTCAGGCTTTCTTTTGTCAATTTCTATTTTTGGCTGTTCTTTCTTTGAGCAATGTATTGAAAACAATCCGTCTTCTTTGCATATGTGGATCTGGTTTACTGATTCTTGACTAAAGAAATGCAGAGTTGAAATGTGAGATGAAGAAAGGAGGCAGATGTTTACTGTAGCATTGTTGTTGTGCCTATTAACTAATTAATTACATTTGTGAATATTAATTCATTACACTTATATACTGCCCACTAGCAAGCTATTTTGGGTGATGTATAAAACATGATTAAACCCAGAAATAATAATCACTGGATGAACAGCCACGTAAAAATCTCCCAATCCATAAGATGACAATAGTTAAGACCTGGTTTACAAAGACGACACCAACAAATAACAGCTAGAACTACTGTACAAATAATAGTGAGTACCGTTTCTGCTTGATCTTCTTCTTCCTTTTATAAAACACCCTGTGTTTTGTGGATCACAACAGTTTTGTCCAGGACCAGAAACATTTCCTAAATATTCAGACCCAAGCACAGACATTTGTGGAGCCAATGTTGTTTCTCTGTGGAATAGACTTGCAGAAAGTTATGAATCTGTCACGTGTCATTAGATGTCATGCCTGCTAGAGGTTTTTGTGTTAAGTAATCTGGCATGCTCCCAATTGGAGCTTGAGACTGAAGTGTCACAACAGTCATTTCACGCTGAAAATAGACTTGAATGATGTGCAGTAATGTGCTTAGAACTCTGTTATTGTGGGGCTGTGATTACTAAAGGAATAGCTGTTCGACGCTAATCTTCTGACTTGGATATCAAGTCAAAAAACAACCTGCCAGCTTTGCAATCCACCTCATCCAAAAGGACATAGGGTTGAGGGAATAACATTTGTACTTTAGCTAACAGTCCGATTTAAAATTGTAATATACAGTTGTACCTCGGTTAAAGAGCATAATGCGTTCCACAGGATTTCTCTTTAAGCGAGTTTGCTCTTTAGGCGAAACACTATTGTAAATGTCCAATTGTTGAGGGCATTGCGAACCCCAATTTATTTATTAAGCAAGTTTTTGGTTGGTTTTATTTGTTAAGCGAAACGAACATTCAGATAAAATTCTGCTCTTTAAGCGATTACTCTTTAAGCAAGGGACTCTTTATGCAAGGTTTGACTGTATTTTATTTAGCATACACAAGAACATCTGAAGGCTGGTTTAACAAGAGAAATGTAAACATATTTAAGCCTGAACAGTCTTGGAGATGACACTTTTTAAAATTAGCCAAAAACAATGCCTCATTTGTGTTTGTTGATTTAAAACGTTTTATTTTGAATATGTAAGGAGAAAGAGTTTAACCATGCCATCTGGCAGGAAGACGTTATGAAGAAGTGGTTTTGTACTATACAGGACACTACAGTACTAACTGGAAAAAATGGATTTAATTGAAACAAAATGTCTTTTTAAATGGAAAAGGAGCCTTTAGCAACCATATTTTAAAAAGAAGGACTAGAGGGGCACCATGGGTGGTAGAAGCTTTCCGAATTTGGTCGAATTGTGTCCATGTTCCCTAGTGTGAAAAAGGTTAGTTGGCAACAAGGTTGAATGAACTCATCAAAAGGTGCCTTCATTTTGGCAGTTTCACGTCTGGCTTAGACACAGAAGAAGAATATTACTTAGTAGGTACAATGGGGCCTTCTGAGCAATTTGTCTCTTCCAAAAGTAGGGAAAAAAATTGGCTGGATGAATGGGACCTGTAAAATGGGTTGGTTGGTTGGTTGGTTGGTTGGTTTGGATGGGGCTACATATATCCTGCACACTGGATGTTGCCCACCCCTGAATTAAATAAGATGCTGCATTAGAAGGGGGAAATGCCTCGAAAGGTGAAACACTTGAAAGTGTTACAGCAGCAAATTATTACACCTCTTTCAGGACATGTGGCAGGCATGACTAGACATGAGTGCATAGAATGCTATTTATCTTCCCACTGAAGTGGTCCCTATTTATCTACTTGTAATTTCTTGTTTTCAAGCTGCTAGGTTGACAGGAGCTGGGTCAGAGACGGGAGCTAACTCCGTTGTGCAGTATTCGGGTATTTGACTCCAATCTTCTAGTCTTCAAGTTCAGCGTCTTAACCACTTGAGCTACCGCAGTCCCTTTATTCTGTATTTGGAGACAGCAACTGAAAACAACAGGTTGCAGCCTTGCTTTTGGCAGAGATAATATTTTGCCATAGGCTGCTTGCCTTTAAACAAAGAGTTACACACTGCTCAGACTAATATTATAGATTGCTCTCCGTAGTTTTATATTTAATTAATTGCTTGTCTGCTAGCTCTACAGAGAGAGGAACTGCATGCAAGGAAATGCAGAGATTTTTAATTCTATGTAGATGAGTGGAGGCTGGTACAAAAGGAATGAAGAAGGAGATGAGCTGGAGGAGGAGGGACATGCAAAGGGCCAATGGAAAAGTGATGGGATCCACTCTGAACCTCCTTTTTCAGGGTCTGGCCAAACAGGCAACTAGCTCACTATTTTGATTGTGGTTAGTTCTGTTTCATTTGAACCAAACTATGGCATTCATGCGTGTTTTAATTTAAATTTATCCATCCTTCCCATTTTTAGAGATAACCTCTTTTTTGGCACACCACTAGGGCTACAGAGTAGTGTTAGTTTACTTTTGGGTGTGTTTTAGAGCTCATCCAGTTACCCCATTCTGTAACCTGTGCATATAGTTATCTTGCACCAAAACAGAGTTACAACAGTGTCATAGAAAGCCCCTTTTTAAACCGTGCTTTCTCTGTTAGCCTTGTTACCCACTTAAATGTGTTTTAGTACTTTTAAAATGGTGATTCCAGATATGTGGGAGGAAGAAAATATGTAAACATCCTTGCCTTATGGTTTTAGTGAATATGCGATTGACATGCCTTGCTGTAAGATCATGGGATAGAATCCCTAAAGGGGAGGGCCAGAGGTGTAACCCAATGATGTGATGCGTGTGCGCATGCGCACGCACGCACGCACACACAGCTTTTGCTCTCTATGGAATGCTGTGCAGCCATTCTGGAAAATGTGAGACTTGTGGAAGGGGGGGGGGCGAGCTTTCCCTGGAGCCTTTAATGGTTAATTTCTGCTTTGAAATGCTTGCTGATCTTTTGATGAACTGTATCCTGTATGTTACAATGCTTTCAGTATATTTCTTGAAGAAACTTGGAGTGGTTATTTGGCCTAATGCTACCTTTTCTACACATATCTGAGGCCTGGGTTGTCCAGCCAGGGAGCTGCAACCCAGAAGAACAAATGGCCTACCTGAGAGGCAGGTCCCTTCTGTTACAAGCAGTGTTGTGTGAAGTGACAGCCCTGTGATATACAGTATTTGTTGAGTTTGATAATGTCCAATAAACCCCTGACTAATATTCAAACCCTTGTGGTGGGTGTCTAACAGATGGATGTATTTGATTTCTGCTGTCTCTCTGTTACGGCTGGGGGGGAGGGGGCATCAGGATTTTAGAGATATTTAGGTGAGACATGACCCAAAAAAGGGTGGGACCCACTGATTTAAAAGGAGGCAGAGAAACCCTTTCCTCTATTTCTGGAGAAGCCATTTTTTTTGGGGGGGGGGGATTTTCAAATAATTTTTACTAAACTTTCAAATAAGGAAACACAATCAAAAGGTTACAAAAAATAAAACATAATTGTCTGCATGGATATGCCATTTGGAAATTGTGTTGCATCTGCTTTTGCACTGGCTCTGTGGAAGGGAATTTTTCTTAAAGGAGGGAAGTTGCGTCACCAGCTGGTGACAAAAGGTAGGGAATGGGCCCTCTATTTTCAGTTCCTCTACTGTTTTAAAGCATGGCAGATGTTGTGATATGTCATTTACTTTATTTAACAAAAAAGGAAAGGAAAGTTGCTGTGGTCTGCTAAATGTTGCCTGCAGGGAAGGAAGAATGACAACTTGGAGCAACCTGGACCCCTTTTAACATTACAACAGAATTGACACTGTGAATGGAAGGGATGTTCAAATGAGAGATAAAATAGATCACACTAAAAATAAGAACCTATTAAGCAGGAACCAGACTGTTCCATATTACTCATCAATAGGCTGGTAATGGCTTCAGTCTTAATTACAAAGCTGCTTGAGTAACACCACAGCCAGATAGCACTGTTCCTTTAAAGATGGAATGTAAAGACCACATTGGCTAAATAGAATAAGAGAGAAGAGTATATGGGGCTGATAGCTGCTTTCAAACTCATTGTCTTCAGGAGTTTGAATCACTACATTTTCTGTCACGCATAGGTCCCCTGTTACCCAGTTTGCTGCTTTGCCATAGATCTTGAATTTTTTAAAATCTGTTCTTTCTTTGCCTAGAGAAACTACAGGGAGCTCAGTTTCAGTGATGGGATGTAACAGGTTCTCACCAGTGCGCCAGAACCGGTAGTAACTTTTTCCAGTGTCCCAGAGAACCGGTAGCAGCTTTTGGGGGGAACCACCTTCGGGGCTTACCTTTTCACTTGGTGTGCATGGATGCCCACAGTGCTTGGTGTGCATGCACGGCCTCCTTGCTGTCCTCCTTGCTGTCCTTGTGTTGTGGGTGGGTGGGTGGGTGGGTTGAGGGGTGTGTGTGTGTCTGTGTGCTTATTTTTATTTTATTATTTTATTATATTTTTCCTTTGGCTCCGCCCATGTCATGACATCATGACATTAGCTCCGCTCACACTGTGATGACGGCACGGTTGGGTATTAAAATTTTTGACATCCCACCACTGCTCAGTTTGTTGAAGATTTGTGGCAAAGCAGCACATTTCAATAGAAGGGGTTAATTGCATTGTCAGCCCTTTATAGGGCAGAAGTTCCCAACCTGGAGCCCATAGGCTGCATGTGGCCACTGAGCTCTTTCGTTGGGGCCCTCCAACCTGCTTCTTGACAGTTACCACCATCATATGAAAGCTAAAGCACCAGGTGCGGTGGAGCTCAAAGCTTTTTGATTATGAAGAATCACTCTGCAAGTGATGTCACATTTATATACAGTATTTACAGTAATACCCCGGATAACGATTGCATCGGATAACGCTAGAATCGGATAACGATGCAAGTTTTTTGAAAAAAACTTGCATCGGATAACAATTCTGGATGATGATTCTTAGCGTTATCCGAGGCAATGGTCTGCAGGTGTGGGGTGGTTTGGGTAGAACTACCCAATCCACCCCCCACCCGCAGCGGTCTGTGCGACTGCAGTAGGGTTGGGGAAAAGCATGCACCTTTCCCCGACCCTACTGCAGTCGCAGAGACTGCTTGTCTCTCTTTCCCTCCCTGTATTTAAACTACAGGGAGGGGGAAAGAGAGAGATGTGATTGGTTTTCTAGAGAGAACCAATCACGTCTCTCTCTTTCCCCCTCCCTGTAGTTTAAATACAGGGAGGGAAAGAGACAAATGCAGTCGCAGAGACTGCAGTAGGGTCAGGGGAAAGGCACGCCTTTCCCCAACCCTACTGCAGTCGCAGAGACTGCTGCGGTTGGGGGGTGGCTTTAAAGGCAGGGAGGAAAAGGTCTCTTTCTTTCCCTGCCTGCCTTTAAAGCAGTTTGTCCCTGAAGTCAGGGCTTTTTTTTAGCATTGTTCGATGCATGCATCAGACAACGCTAAAAATCGGATAACGTCATGACTTGTGGAACCAAGTCATAACGTTATCCGGGGTATTACTGTACTTCTCCTTCGTGTAGTCTGTGAATGCACACTCCTGTTTCTTCTTCAACAGTTTCAAGAATATGGACATTGGCCCCATCTCCCCATTGATTTATTATTATAACCACATTGTGACGTGCCAGTTGCTTTTCCTTAGCGTAACCTACCTCACCATGTGGTTACAAGAATAAATCAATGGGGAGATGGGACCCATGTCCATATTCTTGAAACTGTTGAAGAAGAAGAAATAGGAAGCAAATACAGTATATGAATGTGGCATCACTTGTGAAGTGTCTCTTCATAATCAGAAAGCTTTATGTTGACATTTCTGTAGCTGAACACTCTGTTACTAGTAGAGCATAATGTTCTGATAAATGGAGTATTTGCAAAATATTTGGATTATTAATGTATGTGTGGTTATTAATGGGTTTGTGATTTTAATGCTGTGGCTATAGCAACCTTAACTGTTTTTAATTAATTATGGAGCAGAGCACGCTCTCTAAATTTAGATCTGTTCCAACGAGATGAAATACTGGCAGATCAGCAGAATAGTGAGGGTGGGAGATCTTTCTCTTGTCCTCAGAGCTTCTTGTTATGTTCTTTCTGTGAAGAAGCACCTAAAAAAAAATCCCTCCCTCCCTCTTAGCCTTGCTTTAGGGCTGATTAAGGCTTATGGGATTTAAACGTTGATGAATGACCACCAGCAATTTGACAGATACTGTTTGTTCCAGTTTTTATCTTTGTAATATAATAATACTGGTTGCCAGCTGGGAACCTGTAACATTGTTGCACAATGGATCCAATAACATGGACTCCTTAAATGTGTTGACCTGACAAAAGATGTGCATGAACCCTGGTTTCTCATGGCAGCTCAATATTCCTCATATGCATCAAGTACAGTTGTACCTCACTTAAAGAGCATGTTGGTGTTTGGCTGAATTTGCATCCAGAACCCTGGCACACACCCACAATAGTTGTGCTAGCTTTGGTAGCTTGTAGACCAGTGTTTCCCAAATTCTGGTTCTTGGACTTCAATTCCCAGAAGGCTAAATCAGTCCACTGACTGATCAGTGCTTTGGGGAATTGACTTAGGCTCCTGGGAATTGAAGTCCAAGAACCAGAAATTGGGAAACACTGTTGTAGACAAAAGAAGCAGTTTTTCCTGATACTGTATTCAACCAAAATTAGGTTTCCTGTAAGTTGAGTCAAATATTAGATGCCCTGCACTTTGGGATAACCAAAAACATATCCTATCCCTCCTCCATGTGATAGCGCTCTAGACCAGTGGTGCCAAAACTTTTTTCCCCTGTAGGCTGGTCCCACCCCCAGCACGCAGCTGCGGGGGCCGAAGGCGGGTTGCTTCCACTGTTGACTGTTTCGGCGGTGGTGATTGCGCTTTGTCCCTACTGCTCCAAGCAGCCTCTGGCTCGGTCCCATCACTTCAGCAGCCTTTGGCATGTGGATCGCTGCGTTGGGGAAATTTTCAGAGCCTTCTCCATTTTCCCCAACACAGCGATCCACGTTGCCAAAGGCTGCTGAAGCGATGGGACCGAGCCAGAGGCTTCTCAGAGCAGTAGGGACAAAGCATGATCGCCACTGCCACTGCAAGTGACATTAGGCGACGGGGGCGGTCCGGAGAGGGCCTGGGTTCTCAGCCCCGGCTGGATTAATGAGATACGTGGGCCTAATTGGGCCCATGGACCATAGTTTGGGCACTGCTGCTCTATACCAAGAAAGGTCTGGGATGGTTCTTCCCAGTTTGGCCCTGAATGGACACTCTGGGTCCCCTGACCATGATAGCTGCCAAACCATCTTCTTCCCACACTGGAGCTGGTAGGAACTGTATGCAGCTGCCACGACAATCTGCACTTCAGTGCTATGACCTCAAAGCTGTGAGAGAGCCTGGTCCTTTATCATACACACTTCTCACGACCAGTGTGGCAAGCAGAATTCTTGAAGTCTTATGTATGTCTAGCTTACTCGATGTATAGTACAGTAATACCTCGGATAACGCTAAGACTTGGTTCCACAAGTCTTGGTGTTATCCGATTTTTAGTGTTATCTGATGCATGTTAAAATCCTATAGGATGGATCGGATAACGTTAAAGCTCTATAGAGATACACTGTAACCGCACAGGCTTTAGCGGTTGTTATCTGATCCATCCCATAGGACCTTAACGTTGTTCGATCCAATTCTCCTCCCCAGATTACTTAACGTTATGCGATTTTAGCGTTATCCGAGGTAAACGTTATCCGAGGTATTACTGTATACATAGTTGTGGTTGCTAAACAAAGACTTAAGCTTTCTTTCCAGTTCAGAAGTGTGAAATTGAGTGACTGTGAGTGAAAGCCAGGCAAATTATTGGTACCTGAGATCATCTTCTGTGTCAAGGTCAAACTTTGGATTTTTCCTCAACGGTACACATTTCTGTCAGTCATTGGCAGGCCAGTAAATGAGCTGGGTTCTGAGATTATGAACAGCATTAGTCCTTAAAGAGAGTCCTACATATGCTAAAGCAGGGGTTCTCACCCTAGGGCCTGTGGACCGGATCCAGCCTGCAGCACCATTCCATCCAGCCCATGACCTGCTCCCACTGTCGCTGTTGTCCTTTCCACTTCTGCCTGGATTTCCCCCTAATGCTGCTCCATAGCAGGACAGATGTTGTAAAAAGGCTTACAACATCCGCCCTGCTACAGAGCAGCATTAGGGACATGTCAAGCCAGGCAGAAGGGATAAGGGTGGTGATGGCAGAAGCAGCAGCCACCCATATCTTTTCCAAGGGCTGCTCTGGCCGAGTGCGGGCAAGGACAGTCAGGACCACTCCTTCACCCATGGCCAGGCCGGGAAGCAGGGAAGCAGCGGCAGTGTGTGTGGGGGAGTGTTAGCTGGCCGGACTGGTGGCATGGGGGGGAGTGTTGGTGGACCAGCCTGGTGGCGTGGGGGGAGTGTTGGCAGCAGTGACGGGAGTGTGGGAGGCATGTTGGTGGACTGAACTGGTGGCATGGGTGGCGGTGGTGTGGGGTAAGTGTTGCTGGCAGAGACATTAGTGGCGTAGTGGTGGTGGCAGGCTGTACTGGTGTCATGGGGGAGTGGTGGTGGCTGCATGGAGAGAGTTTTGGTGGGCCAGATTAGTGGCATGGGGTGCTGGTGGCAGGGGAACACCAGTCCGGCCTGCCAACAGTCTGAGAGGGCATGATCTGGCCCTTAGCTTTAAAAGGTTGAGAACCTCTGTACTAAAGACCAAAATGGGAGGGTGAGGAATCCCAGTCTTTGTTATTCAAGAACCTCTTGTTCCCTAGACAAGATCTACCTGAGAGCTAGAAGATCCTCTTGATCAACACTGAGAGATGAAGAAGAAAGGGGAAACATACAGAAATCACCTTCCTGTTTCTTCTCACATCAACTAGCATCTGTGGGATTCTACCACGTTCCTTGGGCTTTCTCATCTCACTTAGCCAGCCTGGATCAAACGCTTATGAATTGGAATCCTGAGACTTGAGTTTTCTGCTTTGACATTCCAAACTGTAAAGTAATAGTCCAAGTGCATGGCATGGTTAAAAGTTGCCCTACAGACTGAGGATTGTAGTGGAAGCAATTACACAAAACCATCCTCTTTTTCCTTCCTTACTAAGCTGTTTAAAAATGACTCATCTGTCCTCAGTGTGTAGTACATACAAGCAGTGAGTTATATAAAGTCTTGGAGTAGCTTTACTAGTGCAACACAATGGATTTTGTATGAATGCCCACTACTCCATCTCTTTTGTGTGCTGCTTGACTTCACTAACCATTGTGTCACTTAAACTGTGAGCCTGTACGCAGAGTATATCTCATGCAGTTTTGCTTTGTTTTCCTTGTCATATCCGAGCATACATTTCTCCTGGAAGTCATTTTCTCAGTTGATGGATGCGTCTCTGGTGACTCAATAAACCGATCCCAAGTTTGTGGGTTTATACCTGACACCTTCATGTTTTGTTTCAGCTGGTCCTTATAATGCCTCAAAGCTCTGTGAGGTACCAGAGCTAAGTTCCCCATAAAGAATTTGGCGAGGAAGACTGGAACCATCCATAGGGCAGACATGCCCTAACCCATCTAAGATGATGGCCTATGATGGAAGATTCACTGCTATTTACATGTCCCTTCTTGAGAACTGCGATGATGGCGACATTGTTATCCCACTTGCTGTTCAAGATGGACCTTAGCTTCTGTTGGTGAAAACGCTCAAGCTTTTTGATGCCTGGCGATAGAGGGTCCCTATTTCTCAGCTATACAATAATGTTGAGATAACAATAGCTTGGTATACCATGAGCTTACTCTGGGTTGTTAAATCTTTATTCATGAAGACCCATTGTGATAGACGGCCAAAGGCAGAATAGGCAGCACCAATTCTCTTCACCACATCCTGTTCACAGGTACAATCCTTTTGAACACTGATTTACAGCACAATCCTATTAATGGTTCACTAAAGAAAATAAGAGGAAATAGTTTTTATGATTACTGGATCATATATGTCTGGTAAGCAAGCAATCAGGTGTTGTTCTTTGGTGGTGAATTTGCCCATCTTAAATTCCCAGTAGAATTTAAGGAAAGAGCCCTGCTTCCCTATTCAATGGAAATACAATTTCTGATGGTTAACATCTAAAGTATAAAGCAAATTATTATTTTTTTTTTAAAATGAGAATAATGATTTCAGTGATGCTTCTTGTACATGATATTTAAAAATTTTACATCCTTTTTTATTTGTGTGTATTTACACCCAAAAAGTGTATTCTGGGCTCTAAATAAAACACACAGACTTTGGAACTCATACATTCGATGAAGCTATTGATTGTTAGTGACCATGCAGACTTTTCCCTTTATGCAGATAGGGCACTTAAAAAACCCCAGAAACAATATAACTTGAGATAAATAGATATTTCTGTATAAGTGGATTTTTCTACCCCCACCCCACTATGTTAGATAATTCACTGTGAGTGGTCAACAGTATCTAGACAAGCACAAGACAGATAGCGGTTCTGAATTCTGTACTTAAGAATGTTCTTACCCGCTGAAGCTAATAGCCTTATGCCCTCATCTCAATATATTTATTTACAGGCAATTAATTTTAGTTTGACCAGGTTTGTGTCGAAGTGGCCAAGTAAAATGAAGCTTTGTGGTTTAACAAGTCTATTCATCACTCTGCTTGTTAACAGTGCATTGTGTAGTCTGAGCTATTCAGCCAGATATAATTACAGAAGACAATCTCATAATTCATAATCTCTTGAAAACTGTAGGGTTACAGCACTTTCTTAAAAGCAGGTAAATACTTGCCAACCTAGCAGTTCGAAAGCAAGAAATTGCAAGTAAATAAATAGGGACCACTTTGGTGGGAAGGTAAACAACGTTCCGTGCACGCCGGTGTCTAGTCATGCCTGCCATATGACCACGGGAACGTCTGTAGAAGCAGACAGTGCTGGCTCTTCGGCTTTGAAACAGAGATGAGCACTGAACCCTAGAGTCAGCTACGACTGGCTTTCAAGCAAGGTAAACCTTTACCCTTACTGGTCTTTTTAGGTATGAGCTGACTGGATAGTTCGATGGTTAAGGTATCTGGCTGTGGAGTCAGAGGTTGGGAGTTTGATTTCCCCCTGGGCTTCCCAGGAGGAAGGGCCAGTCTATGCAGCCTTGGACAAGCTGCATTGTCCCAGGGTGTCCCTAGAATAGTGTTTCCCAACCTTTGGTTCTTGGACTTCAATTCCCGGAAGCCTATGTCCATTCCCAAAAACACTGATCAGCCAATGTGCTGACTTAGGCTTCTGGGAATTGAAGTCCAAAAACCAAAGGTTGGGAAACACTGCCCTAGAAGAAGGAATGGAAACCCCACTTCTCTGTATTCTGTACCTAGAAAGTCCTGGAAAGGGTCACTATAAGTCAGAATCATCTTGACAGCATCCAATTGTTGTTTTTATGTAGCTTCACCTCTTTAAGCAGCACCAGTACCCACAGATCTGTAAGAAAAACATGATCTATCGATGACGTTCTTCTGTTAGTACCTGCAGATGACTTAGTCATATTCTAGCAACAAAGGATTAGTTGTGACTGTAGATCAGAAACTTGTACAGGTAGGATGATATCAAGGCAACAAATGAGGCTAGTTCTCCATACTCTTGGGTCATCTTTGCTTCAGGGAAAGCTCCATCTATTTCTGTCTTCAGATCCTCACTCACTGGATTGTGCATTGGAGAATAAAGACAGCAGTGTTTGCTCATATTGCCCAATTGCTTAGTTTCTATCCTTCCTTAAAACTTTGGTTCTAAGCTCCTGAGGGTAGGCGTCTGTGCTTTGTGTGCGCCCATTTGTACATCCTGTAATTGGATAAAAAACAAATAAAAAGAACAATAACAGACTGCTTTAATTTAGCAAATGGAACTATAACCTTTGTTAGAGGAATTGTGTGAGGGGAGCGGAAGGTTCATTTTGAGTGGATGGCCTTTCATACTGTATAAAAGAGAAAATATAGAAATAGTGCCAGAATCCTGTCTGGAGGTTTACATTGGCAGAAGTATAATTATATAAATTGTGGCATTGAATTGCTGCTGATTATTAATTTGTTGCTTACATTCCTGTTTGCCCAGCTAACACAAAGCTAGAAATGTGAGTGGTAATTCATGAATTAGCAACAGTTGTGCATCCTGACTTGGGTAGTTACACTTCCACCTGTGTAAATCCTTGACAGAATTCTATCCAGCACTTACAAATGGTAGATTCCATTGGTTTTGTCAAACCTTGGACAAAGAGTTGAAAGAGTGATTTCTAAAAATAATGTGCTACATTAATGTTTGGAAACCTAAGTTAGTAAAATGTTATCTGTTAAATACTGTGTGTCTTTAAGTATTTCCTTTGGCCTTCTAAACTAATGCGAACATCACCAGTACACCTTGCATGGCTATGTAATTCCCCTTGTTGGCATAATCTTTGCAGGGTTGTGTAGCAAGTGTGCAGCCAAGATTTGGGCTGAACACTTTGAAATGCAAGCCCTCCTCAATTCCCCCGTTGTTTCCTTTTTTTAGCTATTCAACAAATACTCTGGCACAGCTTAACAGAAGGAAAAATGTTTACTTACAAGGCTTGTGTTCAATTAAAGTTGTCAGGTGATGGCAAAAAATATATATAATACAGTAGTTCACTTCATCTTAGTTGCACAAAACAGTAAGAAAAATATCTCAAGCAAATGGTGGTTGCAAGAAGTTACTGAGCTACTAGCTTTCTGAGACTAACTCATTTTGAATCAGAAAGAGACTGAACTAGGCCAGACAACTGAGCCATTCAGACAGGACAGACAGACAGACTGAACTACACACCAAGCATATACCAAGCTCAGCAGAAATACAGAGTGGAAAGCAGTCACTTTTGGAGGGGAGAAACATTTAGCCTGCTAGTTGACTGTTTAAATTTTTAAAAAATGAACAATGACTATATTTGTTAAATGCTGACCCTTCTCATCTCCATGATAGCATGCAAAATAAAAACAAAACATAATGTGATTGGCTGCAGTAATGTGAACACCTTTTAAGACTCTGTACCAAGAACATTAAATGTTCATTTTTGTTTGAATAAGTAAGTGTATTATGTACTTTATATAAAGGATGGCCAACATACAGCCCATAAGTTGTGTGCAGCTTCCAGTGGCCCAAATGCAGTTTCCTGTACTTCCCCAACACACCATTTTAGAAAAATTGTCTGGTTCGTCCAAAAAGAGACTTTCTGCCTTCTAGGAAGTGCGAGATACAATTTTACTACATTTTGAGGATGGAGGGACATTTGTATTTTTGTTTTAAATTGGCTATAAAGAAAGATAATGGCTTTTTTTCTTATAGAAAAAGGACAGTTTTTATAAGAAAATGTAAAGGGAATTGATTCAGGGGAACAGATGTGGCTCTCCTCAGATCAATTGATAAGTGTGCTTGTGACCCTTGGACTCACTGGTGGCGCAGTGGTTAAACTGCTGTCTTGCCACCAAAAGTTTGTGAGTTCGATCCTGACCAGAGCTCAAGGTTGGCTCAGCCTTCCATCCTTCTGAGATCAGTAAAATGAGTACCCAACATGTTTGGGGCAAAATGCTAATTAACTTAATCACCCAGAGAGTGCACTAAGCGCCATGGGGCAGGTATAGAAGTGTGATTGCTTTGCTTTACTTTAAACATTATTCAACCTACTTTATATTATTGAAAATACCTGTTTGTATCACCTGAATGTCTTGGTTGTCTCAACAGATTTATGAACCACCCAGCTCCAGCAAACAGTCGTTACAAACCCACTTGTTATGAGCATGCCGCGAACTGTTACACTCACGCGGTAAGTAAACTAATTTCCTGACAGTACAATCGATGGGGCATTCAAATCATTCAGATTCCCATTTGTATTAAATTGTGTTTGGCTTTTGTATCATAGCTGAACACAAAGCTAGTACTGTACTGGGAAATGTGATTAATGTGGATGAAGCTGCTGACATAAGGGTCTATTGTGGGAAACTGGCCGAGACTAAAAGTTCCACAGATAATAATAATAATTTTGTGTCAGAGATTACTCTGGGTTGAAAGGGTTTTTGCTGGAGAAACTCTGCTCAGGGATGCTCGAAGGAGGCTCATTTCATGTCCCCAAAGTGCAGCCCTTGGTGATTGTATTAATTTATACAGACTTAGTTCTGATCCATATTGAGGATCTCAAAAATTACTTAAAACCTTTTGACAGTAGATCCCCTACTAAAGTAATTATTGTTTAAATATTATTCTGCCATTTTGGACGATTAGAAAGAGATTTACTGCTGAAATGGTTTGACGGTCTTCTTTGAAAAGAGACAGCAGCCATGTTTTATACAGTAGTGTGTCTTCTACATTAAATTAGACTGGCAGGTTGGACTGTGAAAGTTATTGTCTCACATAAAACTTTTATTGGTTTGGCCACCCATCCTTTCCGTATGTTCATAGTCTGTGGTGTTGGAGAATAAGCCCCAGTTTTTATCAAGCTTTCCTGCCTAATTTCTGAAAGAGATTCTCCATCTCCTCTACTTACATAGGAACCTCTGGGCTTAAACAAAACTGCAAATTTAATGGAATTAGGGAGCTGAATTGATACATTCTTTAAAATGCCAAAGCCTGGCTTAAGTTTCGTGTTATAGTGATTGCGTTTTCTAGCTCATGCTAATTCTATGAGCAAATTAAGGATGAGAGAACATGTTATTTGGAGATTCTTACTTTCATTTGCTTATGTTGTTTCTGTGTACAGTATATTGATAGGAATGGCCAGTACTTATAGTCTTTCTTTAGTGAGCCGAAAACATCGGAAAATCCATGGTATTTTGATGTTCTATGTGTGACTTGATTTTTGTGCCACAGTGAACACTGTAAGCTGACACACTTTTCTTTGATGGAAGCCTTTACTGAATATAGGGATATGTGTTCCCTTTCTCTCCTCATGCAAAGTACTTCACAGTTACTTCACAAAGTAAGAGCCCTAGCGGCACAGTGATTAAACTGCTGTTCTGCAGCCAAAATGTTGTTAGTTTGATCCCGACAGGGTACAATGTTGACTTAGCCTTCCATCGACTGCCACTACTGTGAGAGAAAGCAGTTGAGTGAGCTGATTGCCACACCACCACTTTCTTTCCCAGATGTACCGGGCATCTAGTATCACACACCAATCAACTGTTTAAGAAGCAGGTGGGCCTAGTTGTGTTGTAGAAAAGGGTGCGTGAGGACAACCGCACTGAGCAAGAGGTTGGGCTCAGTAACCTTATAGGCCTTTTTCCAGCTCCATTATTCTGTGCTTTTGTGAACCTTTTACTTTGCACCTTGCTATCTAGCACAATTAGACTGTTGAGAGAGCCTGGTCACCGGAGGGGAGATGAGATTGAAACCATTTCCTTCTTCCCCAAAAAATCTAGATCAGGACATGAGTGAAGGGAAGCGTATGTCTGGGAGGGGACCTAAATGCTGGCCATCTTTAGAACTAAAACACTTTCCATTTTTTGTTTGAGTGCATTTAAACTCTGCATAGACATGTTTAGGAATCTGCTGCATGTGTGTTTTCATTGATTATTTTTCTCCCTAAGCAAGTATTTTATTCCAAATACTTTGAGAAGGGACTACGTAGAAGAAGCACAGCTTTCTTCTTCAGTTTTTGCTCACTAATTAAATCACAGTGTGCCAAATTAGCTAATTTAGGTCAGTGAATTTATTTCTAGATGATAGGAAACTGTTCCCCACCCCTATTCAAATAACATTTTCCAAACAGTTCACATCTCTAAGCTAGATAAAAGGCCCTGGTCCTGGTTTATAAATAATATAGCAAATAATAATAATAATAATAATATAGAAAAAAATATTTTTAATGCTTTTTGAATGTTTTTGTAAAGTTTTTATTTGTTTTATGTGTAAGTCACCCGGAGTCGCCTTGGCGAGGGGGCAGCGGTAGAAATGTGCGTAATATATAAATAAATAAATAATGTAGGGAGAAATGGGCTTTGTAGCTCTTGAGACATTTGTAAAGACGGTGGCCTGTACCATAACTTTTCCAACTTAGCTCAAATGATGTTGTTATAAAGATATTCAAGGGCTGGTAAGACCAATGCCTTTTCTTTCACATGAAGGCTGATCACACGCACATTCAGTTATAAGCAAATTATCATCAGTGAGTAAAATTTGGATGTAATGAGTTTATTATTTTAAAATTTGGAGCATTTCATCTGTCAAAAACAGCTTTCTGGATGACATATAAGCCAATCTGTACCCTGAGTGTGCAAATTCCCAGAAGGAGTCAGGCTGTTCTGTACCAGCAGAGGATTTTAGACAAGCGTCAAGGGAAATCTCTCAAAACAAACAGAATAATGCATAGAGCCTTTAAAAAAATAAAACCCTAGAGAGTATTAAAGGATAAATAATTTTTGCCCTCCCTGACTAATGGATTGATTTTCTGCAGCAAAGCTGATGCTTTACAGCATCCACACTGTTCCTATATTGAGGCTAAAAAGGCGCCTGAATAAAGTATGTGCTGATCAGCTTATGATTTCTAGTCACCTGTTTCTTTAGGACATGCGCCAATGGACCACACAAAAATTGGAGCTTTTCATCAGGTTTAGAGCATTTCATGTTGGAAAATATCACATTGTCTGAGTAGTCTGCAGACTGGAGCACCATGAACCAAACCTTACCTTAATCAATGTGCCAAAAATGTTTTTGAAGATTTTACTTTGTAGCTTAAAACAAATATGCATGCAAAATATACAGAATGAGTTTTGCATATCTGTTTATTAAGAACTGAAATCTCAGCACTGCAGTGGCTTCGTGGTTAAGATGCTGAGCTTGAAGACTGGAAGGTTGGGGTTGGATTCTCCGAGTGCTGCACAACGGATCTTGGGGATATGAAAGGAGCCCCATTCAAGTGTCCCCTGAGCGGAGTTTCTCCAGCAAAAATCCTTTCAATTCCGAGTAATTTCTGACACAAAATGTATTTATACCGAAATCTCAGGCAGTGCCGTGCAACACAATTTATATCAGGGTTACCTTTGCTTTCTTTATTTAAATCATCCTGCCCAAACCATATTAAAATAACTGTTTGGCCTGAATCTCTTCCTCATCATCTTCACAGTGTGGAAAGTTTGCAGACCCTCTACTGGCTACAGTGTAAAATGGTCCAATTTAAGCCATCTTTGTGTTGTGTCCTTCAGAAACTATTATAGCGAAAGCTGAAGATAATTGTACTTAACATACATTAAAGCAATCAGTCAGTCTAAAAATTAGCATTTGTCTTTTCAAGAGTTGCAAGGGGAGGGAGAGCAGGACATTTGTGAAGTTGGAAAATCTGCTTTAATTAAAAGAAAAGAAAGAAAATCCAGTGCACTAGTCATTACTTATTCGATTTCTGTCTTAAACTGAGGAACTGAATATATTTCTAAAGCTCAGGCTGCACTTTCTAGAAATTCTTATGTGTAAGCGCAGAGTTCGTGCCAAAAGTAAACGAGTTTCTGTAGTGAAAATTCCTATGAAAAAATATATATTCAGTACAGGAATACCCCGGATAACAATTGCATCGGGTAACGATGCAAGTTTTTTGGAAAAAACTTGCATCGGATAACGATTCTTTAGTGTTATCCGAGGCAGTGGTCTGCGCGGGTGGTGGTTTGGGTAGAACTTCTACCCAAACTACACCCCCCCCCCACTGCGACTGCAGTAGGGTCGGGGAAAAGGCATGTGCCTTTCCCCGACCCTACTGCAGTCACTGTGAATGAAGAAGGAGGAAATCCCCAGCGAGCACTGGGGATTCCTTCACCCCTTCTTCATTCACAGCGCTTGTAGCTTGGAATGCAGGAAGGGGGAGAGAGGCACGATCTCGCACCTCTTCCCCCCCACCTTCCTACACTCCAAGCTAGCACCACACCACACCACCCAGCACTAGTTTTAAAAGCAAAATGATCCATAGTAAAAGAGACATTGTCTCTTTTCCTCTGGATCTTTTTGCTTTTAAATCTAGTGCGTGGGGTGGGGAATACACCCCCACACACACATGCAAGGGCAGTGATCACTGCCCTTGCATGGGGGGTATTCCCTCCACCCCCACCCCCAGCGCTAGATTTAAAAGCAAAAAGATCATTATCCGAGGTACTAGTGTACTCTGCATTATTCAAAATGTGTCTTCCAACAAAGGGGAATGCAAGCAAGAATCTCAATTGCATTCTGCAAATCTTGCCTCTAAATTTCTGCTACTGAAAAACACTAATCCCTGTCATAGAAGTTTCCCACTTCAGCTTCCTGGTCTAGTAGCTTCTTAGTCTTAAATATTCTGACTGTTGTTAACTTGGGAAGTTGGAAAGTGTGCTGACTTGTATATAAGCCATAGTGGAGCTTGGACTGTTTTAAAAGAAAAAGTTAAGGCAGTTACACAGTTGTGTGCCAGAAGTATTTTGATCTTCATAAGCAGTTTCTACAGTGTTTGCTTGCATAAGGAATTTACCAAACTGTCACTTTCAGCATATTTTACTTTCAGACGCAATGTACGGAGACTTTTGCACTGCTTTTTGGTGTGTGTGTATGTGTGAGAGAGAGAAAGTTGGAAAGTGAGCTGACTTGTATACAAGCCATAGTAGAGCTTAATCAAATTCTTAAATGTTTAATTCTTTAAGGTAATGGAGATATCCCTTCTTACTTTCTATGTAGAGGACTGAAATTTAACTGCAATCTGCCTTAGTAACAGCTCTTTTTTAAATGTTCATAATAAAAAAGATGGCTTGACATGCTTTGTAACTGATGCCAAGGACAGAGATTGGCCGGGGGAGGGGAGAGGGCTTGGTCTATTCATCTTTATCAGAGCAATAAAAAGTAGAAAATGTGACTGAGATGTTCTGTTCCTCCCCTAGTTTCTCATTGTTCCAGCTATCGTGGGGAGTGCCTTGCTTCACCGACTCTCTGATGACAGATGGGAAAAGATAACAGCGTGGATGTACGGAGTTGGCCTGTGTGCGCTCTTCATCGTTTCCACGGTGTTTCACATCATTTCATGGAAAAAGAGTCACTTAAGGTACAAAGACAACATTTCCCTGCTGTTCCTTCTGTTGTCCTCCACACTGCATTCTGTTTCAGGCAGTTTCTGATTCTTAAGGAGGTCACACTTTTCCTCCCCGCTTGTCAAATGATAAACTGTTGGGATTCATCGTTGACTTTATTGTAGTTGCACCAGGTAGTGCTCTCGGATATTGTCACCTTTTGGTGAATTCATTCTGTAGTTCCTTTCGCCTGAGCTGGTGTGAGAAAAATTAACCGGTATGCGATGGCCATTGCCCAGAATACACCCGATTGTGGTTCACAATTACCACAATCTTCAAGGAAGCTATTTTGGTGTACCCCATCCTTCTTCTGGTGCCATATCCATTCTGGATACAGTAATACCTCAGATAACGCTTGCATCAGATAACACTAAAACTGCATAATGTTAAGCAACCTGGAAATTTTTTTGCATCACATAACATTAAATTCCTATGGAATGCATTGGATAATGTTCACTAAAGCCTATGCCAGTTACAATGAATCTCTATGGAGTTTTAACATTATGCGATTCATCCCATAGGATTTTAACATTATCCAATGCATGCATCAGATAACATTAAAAATCAGATAACACTAAGACTTGTGGAAACAAAGTTTTAGCATTATCCAGGGTTTTACTGTATTGGCTATCATCATAGCGATATTCTTCCTGTTCTTAACTCCTCAGAACAGTTATTCCAAGGACATGCTACACCAGTCTCTCAGCTTCTTCAGTTCTTATGCCACTGTATAAGCCATCACAATGAAATAAAATGCCACTATGTAGCATGAAAAAAAGTCAAAATAAGCAGCAGCATCTTAAAACAAATTGCCACAAACTACATCAATTAAAAAGAAGAGATATAGTGCAATCCCCAAATGGTCCCAGAGACCATCTATTTAAAAGAAAGAAAGGGGGGTCACCAAATTGTGGTTGTGGGGGAGGCTTCCTTAAGCTCCCACCCCACCCTTCAATAAAAATAGGAAGAGAGGCAAATACCTAGTCAGCGTTTTTACTGTACAGCTCTACTTGTGGTTGGATACAAGTGATTCAAAGGAAATGAAATTTCCAACAAGTCCTCAAACCATGGCTTGAACTTCTAGGAGAATAAAGTTCAGGTTGAAAACTGAGACTTTTACAAAAATGCTTTGCATTCATTTCCGCCGCCAATGTAGGCAAAAATGCAAGTCATGTGGGATTCAGCTACTGACAAGATACTGTCTGTTCATACTAGACTTTGCTGCAAAAGATTATCACAAGCCAAGGTGAATTTTAATAGTTCAGTGAAACCTTACATAAAGAGTGCCTCGCTTAGAGATTAACTTGTTTAAAGAGCAGAATTTTCTCTGAATGGTCGCCTCGCTTAACAAATTAAACCTACCAAAAACTTGCTTAACAAATAAATTGGGGTTCGCAATCCCCCCCACCAGAAGTCACAATCGGTCATTTAAAATGGTGTTTCGCTCAAAGAGCAAACTCGCTTAAAGAGCAATCCCGTGAAACACATTATGCTCTTTAAGCAAGGTAGTTTAGTCGTACCACACTAGCCCATGCTAATTTTGTACTGGGACCCTGGAGAGCAGTGTAACACTTTGTCTTAGTCTTTCTCTTCCTGGATGAAAATTGCACCTTAACAAGGGAGCTAATTGTTCAACGCCAGGTGTGCCCCAGCTTTCACATTTTTCAAGAATGCTCTTTTTGGAGCAAGAATGCTTCTCTTTTCATTTATTAATTTTACAGCATTGTTACCTCACTTTTCAGCCATCCAAACCCCCAGAGTGATGTATAAAGATCAACAAGTGGTTAGTCAGTCTTAATATAGTCACAGCACAAGTGATTAGCAGTTGGAGGGGAGGAAGCAAAAAGTGAGTTCAGACATTAGGCCAGGGGTTTCCAACATAAGGTCAGTGGGCCAGATATGGCCCATGACACCCTTTCATGTGGGGCCCCCACCCCTCCAATGGCATTCAAGAAACAAAATGGATACCTCTTTGAAGCTGTTGGGACAAAATGGCCACCCCATTGTGCAGGCCAAAGTAAAATGGCTGTCTGGCCCTTGAAGCTGATAGAGAGCATGGCCCAGACCCTCCAGCTTGAAAAGGTTGGGAACCCCTCCATTAGGTAATAGTTACACATTTTTGGTGGGTGTTATACCTTTACGTCATGGTCCACCTATCCGCAGGTGATGTGATATCCAAATGGCTAAAAAACCACATGCAAATGGACTTAATTTGTCAAGTCCATTTGCATGTGCGGAATATCGTCACGGAGACATCTACCAATGCACTGACTCCTTGCTGAATAACGACTCAAAGGTTGTACTTTTGAAAAGAAAAATGAAGTAGGTTCCCTTCAGCTGGCTGACATAATGGGACCAGGCTGGTCTTAAATTTCCTTTGAAGGCCTTCACAAGAGACAGGAAGCAAAGCGTTTGCTGTATTGCCCTTGAGCTCTACCACCACAGAGCAGAAATCTTTCCTGTTTTCTTAGTGAATTGTTCCCTTGTTTGCCTTTCCATTTAGGACAATGGAGCACTGTTTTCATATATGTGACAGAGTGATGATCTACATCTTCATCGCAGCATCATACGCACCATGGTGAGGATTTTAGCAATTGTACTTTTAGAGTCGCTTGAAATTGCTTGTGACCTATGACTACCCTAGCTTCCACTTGATGATTAAATTGCTTGTGACCTGATTTGCTAGGGTTAAGATGCAGTAGAGTGAAATCCTTTTTCCATTTTATAAATTAAGTCTTTTCTCTGTCTTTTTATTTTCAGCACAGTTGCTCAGTCCGATTAAGGGCAATGTGCATTTAGCAGCAAACTTCTGTGTATCTACCTTCTGTTTGCTTGGTAACAGCGCGTGCAAAACGCTGGGCTATATGAATCTCTCTGGATGGTGTATGATGATGTCCGTGAAAATTGGCCTATGCTGTTGTGCCTATAGAAGTGGCTTGCAGTTTTGCCACTAAACCTTGATGAACTTGTAAGCCATTTCAGATGCTTGAAGAAGAATTAATTAAATAATCATGTATTGTTTGCTACCAAGAGCCATTTTTAAAAGCAATTGCAATCAAATACAAACAATAAAAATGAAGTACAGTAATACCTTGGATAACGCTAAGACTTGGTTCCACAAGTCTTGGTGTTACCCGATTTTTAGTGTTATCCGATGCATGTTAAAATCCTATAGGATGGATCGGATAACATTAAAGCTCCATAGAGTTACATTGTAACTGCACAGGCTTTAGCGGTTGTTATCCGATCCATCCCATAGGACCTTAACGTTATTCGATCCAATTCTCCTCCCCAGATTACTTAAGTTATGCGATTTTAGTGTTATTCCGAGGTAAACGTTATCTAAGGTATTACTGTATGAATCTTTGCAACAGTAAGTAAAGGTGTCCCTTGCTTGAAAACCAGCCATATCTGACTCTAGAGTTCTCCATTTACTGCCAAAGAGCCACGCTTTCTGCATCTGAAGGCATTTCCATGGTCATGTGGCAGGCATGACTAGATGCCAGAGCACACAGAGAACTTACTTTCACACTGAAGTAGTACCTATTTATCTACTTGCAATTTCTTGCTTTTGAACTGCTAGCTTGGTGGGAGCTGAGAGCTGAGAATGGGAGCTCATTCTATTGTGCACCATTTGGGTCTCAAACTGCTGACTTGCCAACCTTCCAGTCGCCAAGTTCAGTGTCTTAACCACTAAGCCACCACAGTCCTCCTTTGCACATACTAGTATTTTAGGCTTATCAGAAAACAAAATAAAAAACACTGTATCACTTTAAAGACTAACTGCTATATTTTTATTGTTAGCTTTCGTGGATAAAGTCCACTTCTTCAGACAAGGAGTGAAACTTACAGGCATGGTTTATATACACCAAATGCAGGGGTAAAAGGGAGAAGGATTTGCCCAAGCAGAATGACAGATTAGCTCTAAATGTCTCCCTTTCAATCTCAAAGGTGCAGAGAAAGCCTGAACCACAGATTAACACAGCTGCTATTCCCCCCCCCCAAAAAAAAAAATACTAGTATTTTAGTTTTACTGAATTGGATTTCATCTTGATAGAGGAAGAAATAAATACATCTTAACCCTCGCTTTCAAAATTTTAGTAGCAGAAAAATATCTTCTATCATTGCCTTTTTCTCTGCACTCCCCCAACTAGCTTTCTTGGAAAAATTGTACCATTTAGTTGTACAGGTATTTGTAAAATAATGTTAACATGTTGTGAAAATGACATCCTCTTGAGAAAGACACTTTAATGCTTTCTAGGTTAAATCTTCGTGAACTCGGACCTCTGGCATCCCACATGCGTTGGTTTATCTGGCTGATGGCTGCAGGGGGAGCCATTTACGTATTTCTCTACCATGAGAGGTAAGGAGATGAAATACTGTACAATGTTCTGTCGTTGTATTGGGGTTTTTTTTAGAAATAACAATAGTACTTACACTTATATACGACTCCATAGGGCTTAGTGCACTCTCTGGGCAGTACACAAGTTAAATAGCCTTTTCTCTCCCCCCCCCCCCAACAATATGGGTCCTCATTTTACCAACCTTGGAAGGCTGAGTCAACCTTGATTCCCATGAGGATCAAAATCACAACCCTTTTGGCTGCGCCCCCAGGGCTCTTCTACTTTCCCTTGCTGATTTAACTTCGCTGCTGTAATCTCAAGTCTGTAGACGCGGACTCTGTACTAATGTAAAAATGTATCATGATGTGGGAGCTGAAGAGCATATGATGACAGTTTAGATCTGGGATGGACAATGCATTGTCCTCCAGCTGAAGTTGTACTACAGATCCATTAGCTATGTTGACTACAGCTGGTACAAGTTGCAGACCCACAACTGCAGAACTACATATTTGTTGTCACTTATTTAAAGTAAAATTCAAATATTAAGCACAGGAAAGTTCAAGGTCTTGATGTTGAGTTTAGGAAATAGATCTGGGGAAAAACAGCACAGAGATCCATAGCCTTTCTGCAATTTATGAACCATGGTTATTTGCAAGAACACTACTGTGTTTTGTTTTCTTAAGGATTTGGAAAAAGATTAAGAAAACAGACAGATGTCAAATTCAGCCTGACCTGGGAAGAAACATTTCACATTTAGTGATGCATCTTCTTCTTGACTCATTGTTCTGTAGAGTGACTGTAATGTTGTGAAAATGGAAGCAGTTATCTTTTTCTTATTTTAACCTAGCTCTGATGTTAAATTCTTCTCTTCCTTTTGAGGAAAGCAGAATCTTCTGCTTAGCTATTAAATTAGCTTTTTTTTTTTCAAACTGCCTCTTAGCATATTAATGGAACTGCAGTGGCTCAGTTGCTAAGAAGCTCACCTTGTTCACTGGAAGATCAGCAGTTTGAGACCCGGGTACTGCATGACGGAATGAGCGCCCGTCTCTATCCCAGCTCCTGCCAACCTAGCAGTTCAAAAGCAAGAATTTGCAAGTAGATAAATAAGGAACACTTTGGTGGGGAAAAGATCTAGGGGACATGAAAGGAGACTCATTTGGACATTGCCCGAGTGTAGTTCCTCCAGCAAAAATCCTTTCAACCCAGAAAGCACCTTTGACGCTTCTGACACTATTTTTTTTTTAAAGCATATCAACACTAGGCACAGAATAAACCAAACAACTGTATCTAACCTTTCAGATTCCATTTTGAGAAATAATTCAAACACCATTCATATGATTGGGTGAGAAGAGCCAGGTATGCTGTCAAGGAAATAGAACTGGGGGGGTTCAGTCTGTCTTGATTGTTTGACTTCTTGTACTTTACCATGGTCAGTTGACTGGCGCAATAAACTTACTGAATTGATGAGTGAAGCTAGCCTGTACTCCGCAGATATTCTTCCCTAGTAACTTTAATGCCCATAAAAACTTTTGTCACAGAAGCAGGAAGAAAGCAGATTCTTTAAATAAAATATACCGTATGTAAAGTCCGTGGTCCTATCCTTGCCACCCAAACAAAATCTGTTCTGTGTTTCGTGTTGCTTTATTTATTTTTCCCCTTCTGATCTGCACAGAAGACTTTGTTAACTTGCTGTTGAATTTGTGTGCTTTTAACCATAGTCATTTTGGGATAATATAGAGGAAAGCCCTTGGTTTAAATAGCTATCTGTTATTGCTCTTTCTCCAGCTGCTAATAACTGAAAGGTTAATCATCAGAAACTCTTCTCGTTTTATGAAAATCCAGTGCAGAAATAAAAAGAAGACATCTAAGAATGATTTTTTAATGTCTGTTCATGAACAAACTGGGATGAAGGGTAGGTTAGACATGTTAGACAGTTGCAGTAAACACAAGAAAGAATTGTGTAGCATCTTAAAAATTAACAAATGTTATTTGTTGCATCTGATAAAGTGGGCTACAGTTCACAAACACTTATGCCAGATAATACCTACCAGCATTTAGGATGTTGTAGGGTGCTGTATTTCTGAAGTGAGAAGATCCCATTTTTGCATAATTGTAAGATTCTCGTTCATTTTTATTTTCTAGGTATAAAATTGTAGAGCTCTTCTTCTATCTAGCAATGGGCTTTTCTCCTGCACTAGTCGTGACTTCCATGGTAAGGCATCTTGCTAGCTAAAGAATAGTTACTTATAATCAATATGATATTTGATTTAGAAAATACAATTCTTAATGTAGATTTGTGTACTTGGTATTTAAAAGTCAATCAATCCTTATTACAACAAAAAGTTAAAATGAGGGTACTTAAATTGTATTTTAAAAGGAGCGTTACTGCTCAGAGTTGAGAAGTAGTAAAATTAGAATTTAAGATTAATAATGTTACAGCTACTACTAAGCCTATGATGTAGTCCTAGTGGTTTATTTAGCTAAGTAAAAGTTACTTATAATAAATAAGATACTGTATTTTATTTATAAAATACAATTCTTTACGTATACAGATAGATAGATAGATAGATAGATAGATAGATAGATAGATAGATAGATAGATAGATAGATAGATATTTGTGTACAGTAATACCTCGCATAACGAATTTAATTCGTTATCCAAGGTTGCTCGCTATGCAAGGTTGCTGGCTATGCGAAACAAACAAAATTCCTATGGAAAAACTCACATAATGAGCATTTCAAGGGGGAAAACTCGCATAGCAAAAAAAATTGCTATGTGAGTTTTTCCCATAGAAACGCTCATTATGCGAGTTTTTCCATAGGGAAAGTATGACTCGCATAACGAAAATTTTCGTTATGCAAGTCAGACTGCTTAGCAAAAAACTTGCTCATTGGAGTTTTTCGCTAAGCGAAGCACTTGTTATGCGAGGTTTGACTGTACTTGGTATTTACAAAAGCATTTGTATTTTCCTCATCACTTTGTTGACTTTTTTAAAAAAGCCTGGGAATAATCTAAGTGTTCTCTTGAGAAGCAGGCATGATCTTAAAGTCTTTAGACCTAAATACAAAGTATAGATTGGTTTTATATACTTTTAATGATGATCAAGGAGCAGTATTGATTCAGGAATGTATGTTTTTAGTAAGGACATAAGCTTTAGTGTATCAGACGGAAGGGGTCGAGTACAATAGGCTAATTTGCCACTGATGGGAAAATAAAAAGTCAAAGAAAGGACGCAAAGCACACCTTTATTGTTTTCAAACCAGCATCTTGTGTTCAAAGACATATTAAACAAGGAGATTCCATCCAGCTATCATGGATAGTGACTTACAGATAGATCCATCTTCCATGCTCCCGTCTATGGAGAATGTAAGGAGGGAGGAAAATATAAGGTTGCAGTATAAAGTTACCCCAGGTATTCAAGTTTTGCTAGAATAAAAGGCAGTAGCAAGAAAAGCATCTTGTTCTATCTCAGAGTATGACTACATACAGTAATACCCCGGATAACGTGAGTATCGTATAGCGTGAAAACTGCATAACGTTACAAGATGTTTGGAAAAATCTTGTATCGAATAACGCAATTTTTGACGTTATCCGATACAGTCGTTCTTAGCAGCAGGGTGGCTGGAAAGCTGAACGGGGTTCCCGTTCAGCTTCCCAGCCACCCTGCAGTTACGGAGGCAGGGGTGGGGAGGCTGGAAAGCTGACGGGGGGCTCCCCCGTCGGCTTCCCCAGCCACCCGCCCTTGCCTCCACAGCTGTGGGGTGGCTGGGGAAGCCGACAGGGAGTCCCCGTCAGCTTCCCCAGCCACCCTGCAGCTGTAGATTGGGTCCTCTGATCTCTCTGGAGCAGGCAGGGGACATGATCCAAGCTGTTTCTGGGCTTCCCCGATGTCCTCAGCCAGTGCAGCAAGCCAGAATGTCGGGATTTGAACTCTGACATTCTGGCTTGCTGCACTGGCTGAGGACATCGGGGAAGCCCAGAAACAGCTTGGATTGGTTCTCTCCACCTTCCTGGACCCGGCGGGGGGGGGGGGGGTCAGAGACCCCAAAAATTGGTAAAAAAAAGCAGACTTTTTTTTACCAATTTTGGGGTCTCTGACCCCCCCCCAGGCGGGTCCGGGGAGGTGGGGAGACCCGATCCAAGCTGTTTCCAAAGTTCCCCCACCTCCCTAGAAGCTGCAGCAAGCCAAAATGTCAGGATTCAAATCCCAACGTTCTGGCTTGCTGCAGCCTCCAGGGAAACAGGGCTTTTTTAACATTGTGTGATCAATGTATCGCACAACGTTAAAAACCGGATAACGACGGGACTTGTGGAACCAAGTCATAACGTTATCCGGGGTACTAATGTATGTCCCTTGTACTACACAGAACTCCTTTTAAACCCCCAAAGTGTCTTTTTAACAATTTTTCACTTCAAAGAAGTGATGAGGAGACAGAGAAAGTGCTGATAGTCTGTCGTGGCTATAGCAGTTTCCCAGCTCCGTATCTGACCAACCAACCTCAGTAGCTTGCTCCTTCAATTAGAAATGATGTGAGAAGAAACAGCAAATTGGAGCAGAGAAAAATTAAGCATCTTTCTCTCCCACCCCCTCCTGTCTCTTCCACCCTCAGCACTTTTGGAGTGCTAGGTACTAACCAGCACTCCAAAGGTGGCTTTTCTGGTTTCAAACATTCCTTTGAGGGATTGTTATAATATGTCATTTAAACCTTGTGGTTATTCACTTAGGTATTTGGGTTATGATAAGATGACTATTGTAGGAATAGAACATATAGGAAAAAACGTGATTCTGATTTGACTTGTTTCATTTAGATTTTCTCTTTCTTGGAGTGACTGAATATTAAGCATGGAGGGGGAAAGGTGATTCTGAACAACATGTAAAATTATAAATGTCCCTGCAAAACAGAAATGTATGGTATCCTGCAGCAATTAGAAACCATTAAAGTTTTATAGCTTTCAGAGGTTCTCTGATGTGCCTCAGGTAGAAGGAAAAGCTTCAGCAAGTTCATTCAGTTACATACGGTTTCTTGTGCTTGATTTGTTCCGGGCAAGAGTAATGGATGAAGAGAACCTCAATCTGATAAAAGTAACCAGACTGTAAGAATGAAAGACAGAAAAAATAGAGGTAGCTTTGTGGCTTTTCATTCACTAAAAGTGCTTTCTTGTCCCATGGGCAATGCTTTCTCTCATGCTTTTAAGCAGCCTGTTCTTCCAATGTTGACAAATCTCTTTTAGTAAGGCAGGTACTCAAAGTAAAAGCAAATAATTTCACTCCTGCCCATCCATTCAGTTAGATTTCCATTAGACGATGCCACAAGGTTTTCTTTCTACTAACATAGGGGCTCCTCTAGAAATGGTTTCCAGTTCGCCTGGTGTTACAATCCCAGGAAGGACAAGAATGTGATGTTTTAAAATGGTGCTGAAAAAACCTAGTATTCTAGGAAAGAGAGAATCTAAATCAAGGTGCCCAAACTTTTTGGGCTGTAGGCCAGTCATGAGGTTGAGCATGCTGGTCACATGGTTGCTCCCATTGGAAGTGGAAGTAAAATGCGCATGCACAAAACTTGCCCATGCATGTGCATAACACTGCCATAAATGACCACACTGCTGTTGTAAATGTGCTTACAACACCATTATGCGCATGCGCATTTTACTTCCGCTTCCAGGAGTTATGTGGGACAGATGATTTGGTGGCGTGGGCTGGATCTGGCCTGCGGGCCATAGTTTGGGCACCCCTGATCTAAATGAAACAGAGCATGCCCATTAACAGAATGTGAAATAAATACAATATAAATAAGTGTGAAGTGAGCCAACCCTTTAACTTCACATATGCAAATGGGTTCTGAGCTGGCTATGATTTTTTTCAAAAAGATATTTAGATTAGGTAGTTCATTGGGGAATGTGCAGCTCAGGCTGACTATTGGGAGTGAAAAAACCTGGTGGTGGTGGTGGTTGCAGGATTAGAAAGGAAATTAAAAATAACTGGTATTGTACTATCCCTGCTTGATGTTAGAATACTGAGTACTGCTCTAGTTTTAAAAAGGGTGTTTAATTTTTTTAAAAATACTGTACATGTAAGAGTACCAGGATGATGGAAAAGCAGAGGTCACACAATACCTACACAATACATTCCAAAGGACCTGCTGGGTTAATACTTTTATTAGGCTAGACCACAAGCCACAAATAATACAAACCTTAAAGACAATGGGATCTCTCCATCAGCCAGGATGTCACTGATGAAGAGAGGGAGGCTGGCTTGATCTAAAAGGCATGAAGCCTGCATGGTATCTTGGGAGATAATGGTGAAAGAAGGCTCTGTGAACATTCAGATGAAGGTTTACCCGTGATACAGTGGTGTTACATTTCATCCAGGGAAGCCCATAGGCTGCACGTACAGAATCCGGCTCATTTGCTGGTCTGCCAATTACTACCAGAAACATGTACCAACAAAGATTTAATTTTGGCCAATGACCAAGCCAAGATGTGGCTTCATTTTGGCAGTTCAAAGTTTGATCTGGACACGGAAGAAGAAGCCCAAAGACTATAGAATCTAGAAGGAGGAGAGGTTTTTAAGAAAGATTGGTTATTCACCTAAGAGAATGTGACAATTTCATTATATTATGTACTTGTATCTTCTTAAAAAGGGACTGCGGTGACTTAGTGGTTAAGATGCTGAACTTCACGACTGGAAGGTTGGAAGGTCTGCAGTTCGAGACCCGAGTGCTGCACGATGGAGTGAGCTCCTGTCTCAGTCCCAGCTCCTGCCAACCTACCAGTTTGAATGGAAGAAAATGCAAGTAGATAAATGGGTACCACTTTGGTGGGAAGGTAAACAGTGTCTGTCACATGTCCACAGAAATATCTGCAGAGGCAGACAGAACTGGCTCTTTGGCTATAAACAGAGATGAGCACTGAACCCTAGAGTTGAATACAACTGAGTGAGGGTGACTTTTACTTTTTTTTACCTAGCTTCTTATTGCCAAGAGGAGAGTTATATTTCTAAACATGCTATCTTTGATGTTCATCTGTTTCTCAAAAAAGCAATATATATGTGTGTGTTTGTTTTTATTAATCTACAGAGTAACACCGATGGACTACAAGAAGTGGCCTGGGGAGGTCTCATTTATTGTATGGGAGTTATTTTCTTTAAGTGTGATGGAGTGATCCCATTTGCCCACGCCATCTGGCATCTGTTTGTGGCTACTGCGGCTGCAGTTCATTATTATGCTATCTGGAAGTATCTCTACAGGAGCCCTGCAGATATCATCCGTCATTTATGATATTGAATGTGCACGTGCACAGATGCACTTCTGTAGGCTGCTCTATGCCTCCGGCTTGGTATTACATGGGTAATATAAATATTGGGGGAATGGGTCAAAAATTATTGCACAGGGGGGCAGGGGGAGACACTGACTGATTTCTGAACACATTTGCTGTGAACTGAAGTGATAAACATGTTTCCTAGAATTACTATATATCAAGTGCTGGGCACATAAGTCCTCCAACAATCTTCCTAGTCACACTTGTATACTGCCCTATAGTGTTTAGTGCACTCTCTGGGCAGTTCACAAGTTAATTAGCATTTTGTCCTCAACACACTGGGTACTCATTTTACCGCCCTTGGATGAGTCAACCTTGATCCCTGGTTCAGGATTGAACTCACAACCGTTTGGTTGCAGGACAGCAATTTAACCACTGCATCACCAGGGCTCCTCATAACTCCAGTTCATTTCAACGTGGAACCAGTGTCAATAGAGGGTGGGGGGCTGCGAACCAGAACACATACTGGGGTGGAAGCTTTATGGTTGAAAAGATCTTGCTGTGTTGTGGATAACCTAATCCATGTTTACAGGGGAGTCCAGTGGCCCTGATGTTTACAAATCCTTTGTGGGTGTTTTATTTTTTTAATGTATTTAATGGGTTTAATTTTTTGCAACTTTAAACAATACAAACTTTTTAGATGACACCTTTGAATTGTGGAAGTTAATAAAACAGCAAAAAACCAGTTCCCTCTTTTGGGAGTGGGGTGCAGGAAAAGATTGCTTTCTACCACTTTTTCATGAACTGTTTGATAAAAGAGAAAACACAGATAGACAAGAGTTATCTCTGCCTCCCCCCGCAATCAATTGTACTGATGTAACTTTTATACTTTAAAACATGTTTTTAAGCAGAATTTTAAAAATGCATACAGCCTCCAAGAAAAAGTTACATTCCAGATACTATCCTGAGAGTCATACCTCTACTAAATGTTTTTTTTTTTTAATTAGTAAAAGAGTGATGGGTAATTGTGAATTTTGAAATTGGCTTTACCAGCTCGGAACTTGCTACCCTCCATAGTAAACTGAGTTGCCTAATTTGGGCTTTTTTAAAAAAAAAAAAAAAGCATATCAATAGTACTAGCAGACACATGAATCTCATCACACTGTGCTTTTCCTAGAGGCAGGTAGATAAATGTGTAGCTGTGAAATGAGTGGTTCTAGTCATTCAAGTGGCCAGTAATGAGTAGTTGAAAAACCTGAATTACTTAAAGCAGCAGTAATTTTGCAGGTGTGCATATGAAAGATACTTTGGTGCTCAAATGATGCTTACGGTGCAATGCTGTGCACAGTGACAAGATGAGCCTCGCTGTGTTCATTCAGGCAAATTCGAGTGCCCTGCAAGTATATGTACAATGGCATCTCTAGAATGTTCAAGACCGTTTAGGGCCAGTGTTGGCCAACTTTTGCACTCCAGGTGTTCTTGGACTTCAATTCCCAGAAGTCCAAGTCAGCACTTTTGCTGATCAGGACATCTGGGAATTGAAGTTCAAGAACACCTGGAGTGCCAAGGTTCTCCATCACTGGTTTAGACAAATAACTGGTTGGGTGTAAATCTGTGACATTGTTTCTTTAAAAAAATACTTTATCCTAATAGTTGTCGGTAACATGAGTTTTAATAGTTAGGAATTCATCATACACCCAAATTGCCTTTTTAGGGAGGGGAGTTTGATAGGTCTCGTCAGTCTGGGACATTAAGTAGCAAAACTGGGCTTTTAACTCTGCCGCTTTTTAGCATCATGGGACAGTGAAATGGGGTAGCAGTTGTGACTATAGACAACATGATTTAAATGTTAGAGTTTTCACTGTAATGATCTGTGTCCAGTTACTGTATTGTGTCCCGCTGTACTATGAATGTCTTATATTAAGATTGGGTTTCTTCTTTTTTGTAACTTGCTGTTTTTTCATATCAGTGTTTTAAACAAAATAAACCAAACGCGTTGCCTTTTTCAGATATTACTCTGGATATTTTGCCTGTTGAAACAGTAGATCTGTACTATAGAATTGAAGTTTTGTGGACGTGGGGCTGGGGGTTATTCCCCCCAAGATGACGTATACTCTCCACTAAACTTGTTAGTGTGTGTTTGTTTATATTTTAGAATTTAGTGCATTTCTATACAATTTTGCAGGAAGGGGGCACATGATCATGTAAAAATAACTTGGCTTCCATGTAGTATTAGCCGATGACTCCAAAGTCATCCTACACCAGAGACACCTCAAAGAACTTCATGCTACAAACAGAGCTCTGGAGAAGCCGTAATTGCTCCACTTAAGGCAGTGGGGCTAATATTCTGAATTCACTACTGCACAGAATGGAAAAGAGAGATGCTGCGTTCCCAAAGGAACACTGGAATGCCTAGGAGTGGGTTAGAACAGGTTTACCTTAATGGTGTGGAAAGAAAATGGATGATATTTACTGTGATAATCATGGAACATCTGAATGCCTCAGTTGTCTTTGTCTCCCTTTCCTTTAAAGAAAAAAAAATTCTGATGTCATCATCTTTGAATATATTCACTTTCTGTGCATTCACGTATTCGAGTGCAGTATTGTGACCACTAAAACATATGTAAAGCTTTCTGCTTTTGTTAAAACTATGAGGCTTGCTTCAATTAATTCTGCTATTTTCATGGAAATTTCTCATGCTCCGTTTACTGTGTTGGTTTTAAGGGTGAAGTGTTTTGTGATTATTATTATTATTTTTAAAAAAGTAACTAACTGAACTCGCCAAAAATAATTTTAGTTCTGTCTTGTCCCCAAAGGTATAAATGTACTGAAGTAATGCAAATAAACATTTTGTGCAATTTGGAATCGTGTGAATGAATTTTGTACTTGAGCGTTCTGCAGCAGTGTTGTTTCATCACAGGAAAAAAACACAGCAATCAAGATAGTGGCCATAATCCAGATTAGCCATGTATCTGGCTTCATGCACTCAGCATTAGTTCACTTTGGGGGGACATAATGTGTTAGAGATTCCTTCTGTTTGGCCACACTGGATTTACACAAATTCCGAGTCTGTTGAGCTGCAGCCTGTATCTCATTCCATAGAGTGAGATGAGCCTGTTTCTTCTGCTTATATGGTACGGAACATGACATGTGTTCTCCTCCGGATGTCCTGCCTCTTACTGGACCAATGTCCCTTATGTATGTCTTGAAATTACGGTTACCTCTTGGGGAACTGAACCTGTTGGCGCTGAAATGTTGCTTGCAAGTGACTATGAATGCATTATGAATGCAGTGTGAAATCATTATTCAAACCTGCTCTACTGACTGTTAATGTAGCCTTAACGATGTGAGCCAAACAGATAGGCAGTTAGCCCATGGTTTGTCTGATTTGAAGATGAGCTGGTTTCCTTCCTTTTCCCTGTGCCATTGTGAACCAGCTCATCCTGTCCCCTTTTGAGTCCCTCTCAGGGACGACTGTTTTTTGTGTAGCTCAGATTGGTCTGTTTTGGTTACATTCCAGCCTGCGTGATTGCTGGAAAGTGGATGTATTGAATTGTCCCTTTGGATAAACAGTGGATGACGTTGTGAAATTTTAAAAAAAATTAATCCTCTGCTTCTCCATGAAGGGGGAAAGAGGAAACAAAGGGGCTTTTGAAGCCTTGTATAGCAGTGCTGATGTGCTTCTAGAAAGACTGCTTTACAAACCTTGAAAGCTTCCTTCTGGAAGACAGATGAGACAATAGGAACAAGGAAGAAATCTTTTTTGTTTTCTGTTATTTTGTTTATCCATTCATTCATATTTCTATACCACCCTCCTTGCCAGGGCGACCCAGGGTGCTTTACATATCACAAAAAAGCAACACAATACAACCCAAACCCATCATCTCAGAACTTCAAGATCCCAACTATAATTTTTTTTTAAAAAATTCAAGATTTTTTTAAAAATTAAAATTAGCCAATTCCCATCATAATTAAAAAGATTAAAAACTAAATCCCAGGGATAAAAGATTAAAAGACCAGGGGAGAGAGGGAGCTCAAACCAACCAGCGAGCTGGGGTCATGGTGCCACCAGGACCCCATACCTGTCCCGCCAGCCATGTTTTTTCTTCCTAAAAGATACCAAGTCCATCTGTGGACGTAGCTCAGTTGGCATTTATTTTATTTCCCCCCTTTCTTTTTAAAGGGAGGAAGAACCAAACAGGGTTGCTTGAGTTATAGAGTGGTTTCCTGACCCAAAAACCACCTGATTGTACCAAATGACATACCATGTCTCTATGTAACTTTAAGCAGCCCTGTTTAACCCAATCCAGCGTAATCCAATATAGTTTATCTAGTGGCACCCTCAGTTTCTTATTGCCACATGATTTCACAGATCCAGGGTGTGTACAAAACATTTGAGAATCCCCACCCTTCTTTAGTAAAATTCCTAAATGTCAAGAAGGATTTGCTGCATCTTATGCAAGATAACCTTCCCCTCTGGGATCTTCCACCCCTCTGCTTTACACACACACACACACGCACGCACACACACACACGCACACACACTGCCAGCCCTTCACCATTCAATATCTCTGAGGCCTGGCTATGACAGAGAGGTAGATGCTTTCTCTTCCCGAAATTTCCCAATCCAAAAACATACACTTTATTGTTCTATTTCAGGGAGAAGCCATCAGGCCGCTTGTGTTGCCGACCAAGACTGGCCAGATCTGAATAGGCTTAGGTTCTTGTTAGGGTTTCAGAGACAAGACCAGCATTTCAGTGGATACAGCATCAAGGCTTTATTTCGGACAATTTCTACATGTCTCACAGACACTGCTATCACTTTGATCTAGTTGTATCCATTAGTGGTTAAGATGTTGAGCTTGGAAATTGGAAGGTCAGGTTTCGATAACCGAGTGCTGCATGATGGCTCTTGGTGGGGACATGAAAGGAGCCCCCTTCTGGCTTCCCCTGAGTAGAGTTTCTCCAGCAAAAATCCTTTCAACCCAGAGTAATTTTGACACAATATTTATTTATTTATTTATTTACTCCTGTCCCCATAAAGGTCTGTTATGGATGCAAAACCCATCCTTTTTCCGTTTTGGAAACCACAGAGTTAATCCCTTATGCGCTGCCCATAAATATGTAAAAACAGTTCCTTGGTTCAATTTTTGCTGTACTGTATTGTATATTCATGTTCCATGGCCACAGCCATTAGTTCAACATACTGACTGGATTTACCTTTCCCTGCTCGGGTTAAGATAACCTCATCCTTCGGGTTGATTGCGGCTGCATGCCAAACATGTCAGGCACACCCGTCCGTAAACCAGACCTCATCCTGGGTTACTTGTTCATTTTGGGGTGCCTTGTGCACAGGCAACATCTCCTGTTCCAGGAATGTCTCTCCCTCCCTGTGGGAGTAACGGCTAAGGCCTGTTCCTGCAAGACACACGCCCCTTGGGGTCCTGGTGTAGCCCGCTCAACATTGTACCATTTCACAACTGAAAATTGTTGGGCTCTCCCCACCCTGGGGAGAATTATCCATTAGGTCAAGGTCGCCCTTGCTTATATCTTGCTTGGTCAATAGCTTAGTTTTTTTAAACTACATACAGTATATCTATTTAGTAAATGTAACAATCACCCTTGCTCAAAAGCCAGTCGTATCTGACTCTAGGGTTCAGTGCTCATCTCTGTTTATAACCAAAGAGCCAGCACTGTCTGCGTCTGCAGACGTTTCTGTCGACATGTGGCAGGGATGCTTCAACACCGGAGTGAAAGGAATGCTGTTTACCTTCCCATTGAAATGGTCCCGATTTATCTACTTGCAATTTCTTTATTTTGAACTGCTAGGTTGTCAGGAGCTGGGACAGAGACAGGAGCTCACTCCATCATGCAGTACGCAGGACTCAAACTCCGACCTTCCAATCAGTGAGTTCAGTGTCTTAACCACTTGAGCCACCACAGTCCATAACCTATGTCATAATTAGTATGGATGGCATAAGTACCACAGGATCTTGTTCTGTCTGTGTCAACCGATGCCCAGTAACATACCAGTAGTTGTTTCTCGAGTTGTTTCTGAATGTAGCCTTAGGCAGAATTTGAGACCAAAATCGCAAAAGAACACACTGCCTCTTGGGCCCCTTCTGCCACAGACTCCATTTTGCAGGTGCCTCCTTTGCTGAGGCCGGCACCTCAAAGGGTTGTCGCTTGGTTGCAGTAGCTACAGCTGCCTTGGCCTTCCTCAGGCTCTCAGGGCCTTTTCCTGCAACTCCCCCCACTCAGCAGGAGCCGCCTTCTATATCACATTGTAAATGGGTTTCAAGATCTGTGTCAAGTGAGAAACGTGCTGTCTCTAATAATAACCCATTCTCACCACCAAACATTAGACCTCAGCTTTTGTTGCTGGGGATTTCAAAGTAGCCATTACACTGAATGGGCAAGCTACCACCCATTCTTCATCTGGATCATCCCAAACATTTCCATCCCAGATCTCAGGATCCCGATTCCTGGGTTCTCCAAGTGCTCTAACCTCATATCTATCTGGAACACATTTCCTCTTTCTCTGCTGCCTGTGGTTTATCTTAGCAAAGCGCACAGCTATTGTGGCAATTCTCTCTTCAGCTAAATCTCTTCTGCTCTGAACACTCTTTAGTGCCTCCCTCAGGGCAACCTGTTGGCCCCTAAAAGTTTTTGTTTCCTCAGTCTGCTGCTGTACTTCCACCTGAGTAGCTTCTAACTCCTCCCCAAGAACTTTATTTCAGACAATTTCTAAGCTAATAGCATATGAAAGACAGTGCACTTGCAGAGGTACAGAATTACAAACATATTTACCTAAAGCTATCTGGGATCTCAGGGAAGGCAGAAAGGAGCAGCCTCCTTCTCAATGGGAGAGCTCTAAAAAGATCTGGGCCTATATACTGTATAAGCCTTATAGACAATAAAAAGACCTGTGCCCATCAGCCTTGGCTCTACACTCCTCCACCTGGAGTAATTAATTGATGCCTTATCCTCTGCTGCTAGACTCATTACATCAGCCCAAGGTCTTACCTGTCTTTAACCATTTTTAGAGCTTTGGAGGGGCAAATGGGCAATACAGTATCACCAAAATCTCCTCCCCGTAACAATTTTCTTGCACAATGTTAATTCACTGCTCTGGAACACAAGTGAGAAATGGCAGTAGCTTTTGCAATTTCTGTACAGTATTTATGCTTGGCGCCACTCCCACCCCGCAAGCTACTTTGCAAACAGTTAAGAAGGTACTTTAATTGCAGCAGATTGGGTGATCTGTAACCCTCCAGATGCCAGTTAAGCAGCATCTCCCATCATGACTCAGCACTGACTTAACCCAGCCAAGGCTAATGGGAACTGTCTTCCAGAAACAACTGGACAGCTACAGAGGTCCACCTATGAATCAGAATGTTTTAGATTTGGTCAGCTGTAATCATGAAACCACAGTTGGCCTTTTGCTACATCAGTGCCCCATGATTCCTGCATGTCTACCATCGATTTCTGAGCACCTGGGAGAGATTAGGGATAGGTTTAGAACTACATAATCAAGTTACAAGGGGGGAGGGAAATTGGTGCCTGGAAAAGATAGCCAGACTGGGGTCCAAGTATAGTCTACAGTTCTCACATCTGTTCTATGCCAGGACATTGTGGCTGGTGTGGGCAGAAGGGACAGCCAAAGAGGGCAGAGGCAGGGGTCACACGGAGACATGGAACTGATTTGGACTTGGCTGCAGGAGTTGGGAGCACTCGGCTCTTGCCCAGGGTCGGATGGTCAAAGAGGTATTCCCCAGCCTTCACAATGAAGCACAGTAGGAGGGGAATATAGGTGTGTGGCCTGCCACACTGAAAGGAGGCAGGCTGAAGGTAGCCTGAGGCTGCGGTAGGGCAGCACTCCACTTGCCCTTGCTCCCCACTGCTGAAAACTCAGGTACTGTATGTTATTTTTCAATAAACTCATACAAATTAAATACTGTATAACATTGTCTCTAAAGGACAAGGCTTAGACAACAAGTGTGTGTGTGCGTGCATGCGTCCATGTGTGCGTGTGTCTGTGTGTGTGTATGAGAGAAAGTGAATACATCAACATCAATATATAGTAGTATAGATATTTAAATATATATAGTACAGTACTTATATAAATATATATTTAAATGTTTACACATTTTTTAAAAATATCTATTTAAATGTTTACACATGTTCAGTTGCACAGTCGATTCCGACCCTCTGCGACCCCATGGACCACTGTCCACCAGGCACTCCTGTCCTCCAGCATCCTCCTCAACTCGCTCAGCTCTGTGCCCATTGTCTCTACAATACCATCTAGCCATCTCATTTTTGGCCGCCCCCTTTTTCTTTTGCCCTCCACCTTTCCCAGCATCAAGGTTTTCTCAAGCGAATCCTCTCCTCATTTGATGTCCAAAGTACTTTACCTTCATCTTCACTATTTGACCTTCTAAGGAGCAGTCAGGGTTGATTTCCTCTAAGATTGACCTATTTGTTCTCCTTGCTGTCCAGGGGACTCTCAAAACTCTCCTCCAACACCACATCTCAAAGGCATCTATTCTTCTGCCCTCAGCTTTCCTAATGGTTCAGCTCTCATAACCATACATTGCCACAGGGAATACCATATATGCATATATAGCGTGTGTCAACACTTTTTATATATCACAAGACAGAGATATACTATATTGAATACAGTGGTGGAATTCAAAAATTTTTACTACCTACTCTGTGGGTGTGGGCCTTGAACAACAACCCTTCAATTGCCTCTTTTAAAGCAAACAGCATTCTTTCTCTTTTAAAAAATTGATCCCAACTCTATACAAATAAATTAGAAGAGGGGCAAAGTAAAATCCGACTTTTTGCGCATTGGGAGCTCATTTCTCAGCAGGCAATGTACACTAAGGAGCTTTTATCCCTTTCCTTTCCAATGACCACACAACAGAAATAGAGAATTGACTTGTTATGGCAGTGGCTAGAGATAGTGGTTATCTGTATAGCTCTTCAGCGACCTCTTGTGTGAAAACAGAAGACCTGCTTCTATGGTTAGATGTTGACTGGGAACAACAAGAATTAACACACATCTGGGTTGAGTAGTACCTTTCTTGGGCCATTAAAAAGTTACAAACACAGCTTTCAGGACTCCCAGAAAGCTGCTTCAAGCTTACATGCCCTGTGTATATATTGGAGGGGGGACTGGGGAATAAGCAAGATGTAGATAGTTATATGTAAGGGAATGTGGTGGCTGAGTGGTTAAGACACTGAACTTACTTTAAGTTAATTGAATTTTTAGATTTCTATGCTGCCTCATTCGCAAAAGCGCCTCTAGGTGGCTTGCAGAATATACAGCAATACAATATATACAACAATTATACAATACACATCCAAAGAACAGAAAAGAAAAAGAAACCGTGCTTAACAATAATGATAACAATATCCAATATATAATAATGCAGTATGCACAAAAATTACACGATATACATCCCACAAAAATGGCCCATAACAGAAACAATAATCAATACACAATACAAAAATTATACAATAATCATAAAAATCACAATATGTCAAATATAACAATACAATAAAAGGTAACAGTGCAACAAAACGTAAAAGACCAACACATACATTGACAACTGTGGCAAATCATCTCCTGATCAGCAACCAGCCCTCACCAGGTGTTCCTCCCTCCTCAGGCCAGGTGGGTAAGGGGCCAGCATCTGGCTGCCAGCAGTTTTTAAACAGACACTGGCCTTCCCCAGGTGTTGTTCTTCCTCTGGCCGGATGGGTAAGGGGCCAGCATCTGGCAGCAAACGTGACGACTGAAAGGTTGTCAGGTCAGCAGTTAGAGACTTGAGTACTGCAAGTGAGCTCCTGTCTCTGCCCCAGCTCCTGACAACCTAGCAGTTTGAAAGCAAGAAATTGCAAGTAGTTAAAAAGATACCATTTCAAGGGGGAAGGTTAACAGCATTCATGCACTCTGATATCTCATCATACCTGCCACATGTCCACAGAAACATCTGCAAGTGCAGACAGTGCCGGTTCTTAGGCTATAAACAGAGATGAGCACTGAACCCTAGAGTCAGATATGACTGGCTTTTGAGCAAGGGTGTCCGTTACATTTACTAAATAGATATACCGTATGTAGTTTTAAAAACTAAGCTATTGACCAAGCAAGATATAGGTTGCAAATCCCTTGGAAATCAAGGGAGCAAGTTAACTCCTCTGTCCCTTATACCTAGAGTGGGTCCAGTGGTGGGAGCTTTTAAGATAATAATAAAATCTAAGCTATTGCTTATAAAAATACTTTCCCAGTTTCCTATATTTCTACCAATCACATGACACCTTGCAGCCAGTCATGTGATGGTTTGGAAATTTTCAAAATTCTACCCTTATCGCCACCAAAGAAAGGAGAATTTCTCACCAAGAGAGTGGCCGAGTGGCTTCCAATCCGTGTAGTGTAAAAGGAGTTTTGTTCCCCCATCAGAGTAAGTAAAGCTCTCCCTTGCTCAAAGGCCAGTTGTATGCAAACATTTCCATGGTCATGTGGCAGGCATGGAGTAGTGTCACTGTTCCTGCCAAAGCGGTACCTATTTATCTACTTTCAATGTCTTACTTTTGAGCTGCTAGGTTGATAGGAGCTGGGACAGATGATGGGAGCTGCACTCAGGTCTTAAATTACTGACCTGTTGACCTTCTGGTTGTCAACCTCAGTGTCTTAACCACTAAAGCCACTGCAGTCCTTTCCTCAGAGTAAACAGATTGTTGACAGTCAACACTTTGTTGTTTTTCAGTCGCACAGTTGCGACCCCATGGACCACTGTCCGCCAGGCACTCCTGTCCTCCACCATCCCCCTCAACTCGCTCAGCTCTGGGCCCATTGTGTCCACAATACCATCTAGCCATCTCATTTTTGGCCGCCCCCTTCTTCTTTTGCTCTCAACCTTTCCAAGCAAGCCAACACTACATCATGAAAATTGTGGTCTTTAGGTTAGGCTTCTGAGCAGGAATCAATCTTTATCTTATTTTTTATTTATTCCTGCCTCTTTCCAGTTGCATTAAGTGACAGATTAGCCATTGTGGAAAATAAACTGGAGACCAAGATGGGTATCTATGGGATAGGAGAGAGGAATTGAGATCATTATGGAGACTGATTGCCATCATGGTTAATAATTCTTGCACTTTGACAATGGTTTGTTTTGCTGATGGATTAAAACTGCACTGTGCTGCCCTCGGTTGAAGAGAAAGACAACCAATCTAACTTAACAAAATGATGTGCACTTCATTTTGTCAAGATGCTCTGTTCTCCTTGCCCCTAGCCCTTATACCTGGGCTCCTTTTCGTTTTCCACCATGGCTGCTACTGCATAGTGGGAGATGAAAAAAGCAGAAATACAAGTGCATAAGATGAGCCAAGCAAGATCAGGCCAAGAGGCCATTAGTTAAAGCATGTTGTTTTTCTGCAAAGACATCTCTGCAAAGCACAGAAACAAGACCAAGGCCAGCACTAATGTAGGGTATGATGAGGCAACTGCCACAAGAAGCTAGTCTGGGGAATTTGAACAGGCAGGAAGTGGCTGGTTAATTAATGTGTTACCCTATGTCTGTGATGGTGAACCTTAGCACTCCAGCTGTTCTTGGACTTCAGTTCCCAGAAGCCCAAGTCTCTGTGAATACACACGGATGGGTTTACTGAGTGCACTCCAGGTGTTCTTAGACTTCAGTTCCCAGAAGCCCAAGTCTCTGTGAATCCACACGGATGGATTTGTGTGGATTCACAGAGACTTGGGCTTCTGGGAATTGAAGTCCAAGAACAGCTGGAGTGCCAAGGTTCTCCATCATGGCCCTATGTTATCATCACAGATGCAAGGAAGTATTGCTGGGATTTGATGACTCAGGTGTGTTATTGAGTGTGCTCTCACCCAAGTGTTTTTTGAGAATACACACCTACAAGATGCCTTTGAAACTTGGTAGTAGCAAATCTAATCAGGTCCCAGTGATCTGTGTTCATGTAGTACTTTTTTCAAGGGTGGGGGAAGAAATAATGGACATATAAGAAACAAATCCTGTATACACAGTGAATTGAGAAAGGGCAAATATTACAATACAGTTCCATTAATGGCAGAAAGTAACACCTTTCTGTTCGCCTTCCATCCACATATATGCACAGGAGACTGCGTAAGTCTCACTAGAATGGACTTCTTGAACCAATACATAAGTTTATTAAATAAGCCTCCAAAGTGAGATTGCCCCTAATTCATGGCCATCAGACACAGCGAATGAATTTGTTGTACTCTGTTAGCATCAGCCCTACACATTCTTGCAAATTCAGAATAAAAGCACTTTGAATGCTCCAAGCCATTAAATTAATTATAAGAGCCGCCTCGAAGATTGTGGTATTTTTGAATCATAATCAGGCGTACCCTGGTAACAGCAACCTTGTGTTTATCTATCTATCTATCTATCTATCTATCTATCTATCTATCTATCTATCTATCTGTCTGTCTGTCTGTCTGTCTGTCTGTCTGTCTGTCTGTCTGTCTGTTTGTTCAAACTTGTATGCCGCCCTACTCGCAGAGCAACTCAGGGCGGCCAACATAGTACTGCAGTACATCACAACATATTAAACCACCTTAATTCCAACTATAAATTGACCTCTAAAACCAAGAACAGTCCAGTAAAAATGTAAAAGGTTAAAAGAATTAAAAGAATTAAGAGAGAGGAGGGCAATTATCAAAGCAGCCAGCAGATGGGGGTTATCGTGTTACTGGCACCCCACACCTGCCCCTCCAGCCACGTCTTTACACCTTTTCTGAAGGGCAGCAGCTCTGTCTGGATATGCAACTCAATTGGCAGGAGGTTCCATAGGGCCGGAACGGACACAAAGAGGGCCCTCCTTCTCATGCTAGAGAGATGAGCCTCTTTAGCTGATGGTACAACCAGAGAGCCTCTCTGGTCTGCTCTGGTGGGACAGACAGATGTTCTTGGGGTGACACGGTCACTTAAGTATCCTGGCCCACTGCAATGTAGGGCTTTAAAGGTAATTACCATCATCTTGAATTGCACTCAGAGGCACACTGGCAACCATTGCAGCTTCCGGAGCAGTGGTGAGGCACGTGCATAATACCCGCATCCTATCACACACACACAAGCAGCCACACTCTGGACCAGCTACAGCCTCCAAATGGTCATCAAGGGCAGCCCCATGTAGAGCACGTTACAATAATCAAGTCTGGAGGTGACCAGAGCATGTGTGACCATGACCGAGGAGCCCCGATCTAGGTCAGGTGAAAGGAACTGCAGCACGAACCTACCCAAAGATGTCTGCATTTTGCCAGTTTCACAGAATAAGAAGAAAAAAAATACAAGTCGTTGTCATAGTTTTAACATAGGATATCATCATGAATAGACACAAGTAGCTGTTTGCCACAAGAGGGCACAAGCTGCTTTAGAAATGCTGAGGGTGGAAATCGCATGCTGTGATCATCACAAACAGCACGTCTCCTGCCTGCTCCTTACAAGGCAGAGATGGGGGATGTTTTGACCAGATGGGTTTACCAGCCCAATTTTGTGTCCAGATTATATAGAACTGCATGGGATCCAGCCCTCACCTCACCCCTTCATCATTACATGCATTTAGGGACTTTCATATGTGTGAAATAATAGCTCTTTTGTGTGGCTATCCCCCAGTTGCAGCTGGAGACAAGGAAAAACAAAATACTGTATGGCTTTATACTTAGAACTGTTAAGACATTGAACATGGCCAATTGGATGGGCTTATGATAATGCCCTAATAAGGAAAAAAAATCCAAATGCCTTGCCTGGCCTCTACCAGCAAAAGATGTGGACCACATTTTTGCAAGTGCTTTGCTGATTTGATATCATATGGCAAACTGTGATTAAACTAATTGTTAATTTCAAGTCCTGAGTTCTGATGAGATTCAACAAGCTGTGAAAGGGCAGGATCTAGTTTAGTGCTTGGACATTTACAATAAAAGTCTGGAAACTTTTTTTTATTATTTTGAAGAACAGGTCCCTTTTCTCTTACCTCACGATCAACTACCTTCAGCAAATCCACAGCTTTTCAGGATTAGTCATAGAAATCGGAGCATAGCTGACAAAAAGCCATTTTGAACTTGAAGTGAACTAAGAGTAAAATGTCCCACTTGCCTCTTTGAGGCAGGAAACAAGTAAAGGAACTGAGTTGTTGTTCAAAAGAACTTGGTACAAGATAAGGGAGCCTGGTCAGATTAGTTCTGGCCTATTGAGAATTTTGTGTACTGTATTAGGATGTCTGATGTCTGTCTCTTTGCTGCAAAGTGGAGAGCCCAAATGCATATATACAATAAAGCCTTTCTCTCTCTTTTACTTGTGGTGCATGTATTCCTTTTGGTACAGCCACACAAGCTGTACATGCCCATTTTCTGACAACATTAGAATGGAATAACTGAGTTGGAAGGGGCCTTTTAGGCCATTGAGTCAAACTCTCAGCTCAATGCAAGAATCCAAATAAAAAAGATCTGACAGATGGTGGAATGCTTCCAGTGTTGGAGTTCTCACCACTTCCTGAGTATTTGGTTCCATTATTTAATTTCATTTCATTTATTCGATTTATATGCCGCCCTACTCGGTAAAAATTGATTCAGGGCGGCTCATAGCATACAATCAAATACAATGTAACAGTTCAATAGAGCAATACAATATCATAGTATCATAAAATACAGTACAATAAAATAAATATAAACACAATATAATTAGAATACAATCCATAAAAAATACTCAGTACAGAACAGACCGATAAACAATATAATCACAATACAATCAATACCCAATACAAAAATTATACAGTAATCAATTTGACAATGTACAATATACAATACAGAATACCATTCCAATTTTAATCTACATCCTATCTACCACAACCGCAGTTAAGTCCAGGTGTGGCTGCGGCAAAATCCTATCCCCAGGTGGTTCTCAGGCAGTGGCGAGGCGAAGTCCTGCCGTCCCAGCCCACCTTTTAAAATGCTGGCCAGGGGTGGAGTCCCGGGAGCCAGGAGACAGAGGTCCTCCCGGCGCAGCTGTCAAGGCAGCCTGCTCTAACAATTATCGTACAGTTATACTTCACTTAAAGATCATAATGTGTTCCACAGGATTGCTCTTTAAGCCAGTTTGCTCTTTAAGTGAAACACCATTGTAAGTGACCAATTGTGACTTCTGGCGAGAGAGGGGATTGCGAACCTTGACTGGTGCCCCCCAGAGGCAGGCAGAGGTAATGGGGATTGGGGGGAGAAATCCCATACATTTCACAATAAACAACGGTCCACCATTTAAGTTGCCCTGCTTCGTTTGCTTGCCTACTTGATGGATCTTACCACTGGACCATGATCAGGGGTATGATGGCAAGTCATTAAGGACCAAGACAGGAACAGTGGTCTTACAAATTGTTTGGCCAAAGAAACTGTTTAGGCCTCTTAAGGAAGCTTCCAGAATTGGGTAGCATTTGTTCCTCAGAAGCTCAATCCCTTAGTGATGGCTAATCTTGACACTCCAGATGTTCTTGGACTTCAATTCTCAGAAACCTGTCAGCACACCTGCTGATCAAGGCTTCTGGGAATTGACGTTCAAGAATAGCTGGAGTGCCAAGGTTTGCCATCACTGCATTAGCCAATGTAGCTAAAGGTCAGGAATCATAAAAACTGTAGTTCAGGGGTTCCCAACCCATGGCCTGTGGGCCGGACCTGGCCCACAGTGCCATTCTATCCAGCCCGTCACTACCACTGCTGCTGCACCTGGAAGTTGACATGTTTACGTCAGTTGTAAATTGCACCCACGCATGCAAAAATGTACCCACAGCTGTCATAAACATGGAAGTAGGTGCATTTACAACAGCCGTAAATGTGCCCACTTCCAGGGGTGTGGTCGGGTCTGCTCAGCTTTCGGGGGGAGGGGCATGGTCAGCCCCTCAGCATAAAAAGTTTGGCCACCCCTGCTGTAGTTCAACATACGGAGAGCCACAGATCTCCCCATTCCTGACTGAAATAATAGAATGTGTATATCTGATTATGGGATTTTCAGGACAGTTCCTCTGTCTCTCTCTTTTTTTTTTCTAGTAGAGGCCAGAAACTCCCTACATGAATATCTTTAAATAAATGAAAATAAAATGGAGCATAGCCAATGCTTGTTGCTGTTGGCTTTTTAAATGTAAGGACTATGAAACTTTAGGGTTATTCCAGTCTCTTTATATTTCATAAATCTGATTTAAATGAGTGGGTTTTTGTAGAAGTGGTTTTAGCAGGGTAAGGGACGGGAAAGTGAATAGCAAGCACTTAAAAGTGTTATTGACCAGTTTCAACGAAAGGTGTGAGGTGGTGAAGCTTGCTAACTGGAGGTGGGAATCCAATTTAAAATGGCTTGTTAACAGGGTTTGATGCCTGTTGCTTTTCTTCCAGGAAAACAGCCAGCTAGTATAATTTCCTCTTCTTTGAAGCTCATGTTCCTGCTTTCCACATTACAGCCAGACCAGAGTAACTAATTACATGCAGGACTTGCTGCATCAGGTAGATTTACTGCTGTTTATACAGAAAACAAATGTTCCAGTAAGAACAAACCAGGAGCAAGTGGTAGCAGCGCTCAGTGTTGTAACACCCAGTACTTGCTCAGGCTGTCAGGAATGGTGTTAGTCTGATACTGGAACAAAAAGAGTTTTCTCACAATCTGTTTATTTATTACATTTATATCCCACCCATCTGGGATATTTTCCCTCTCTGGGCGGCCTTCCTCTGGGTTAGGCACATGTCCACATCTAGTGAACACCTTCATTTAAAAGAAAGAGGCAAGTGGGTAGGTATCATATTCAGAGTACCAGGAAAAGTACATTGTCTCTCACAGCTCTTATAGACTTTCTCCCAGTAGCTCAACCCATCATGCAACTGGTTGAGTGACCTGTTTCACTGCCCAAAAGGGGATCAGGGGGGATTACTCACATAAGCGTCCTTCTGAGATCATGTTCTGACGCAAAAGAATAGTGGCCAAGAGATGGGAAATAAACAACTCTAGAGTTAGGTAAAGGTAAAGGACACCCTTGCTCGAACGCCAGTCGTATCTGACTCTAGGGTTCAGTGCTTTGCTCTTTTTATAGCCAAAAGAGTCAGTGAAGTCTGCATCTGCAGTCATTTCCAAGGACATGTGGCAGCATGCCTCAATACTGGAGTGCACGGATCACAGTTTACCTTCCCACTGAAGTGGTCCCTATTTATCTACTTGCAATGTCTTGCTTTCAAACTGCTAGGTTGGCAGGAGCTGGGACAGAGATGGGAGCTCACTCTGTCATGCAGTACTCAGGTAACAAACTCCAACCTTCTAGCCTTCAGCTTAACCACTTGAGCTACCACAGTCCCTTTGTGATGTATTAGGAGACAGCAACTGAAAACAACAGGTTGCAGCCTTGCTTTTGGCACAGATAATATTTTGCCATAGGCTGTTTGCCTTTAAACAAAGAGTTACACACTGCTCAGACTAATATTATAGACTGCTCTCCTTTGATGCAGTTCTAACTTTATTTAATTAATTGCTTGTCTACTTGCAATTTCTTGCTTTCAAACTATTTAGGTTGGCAGGAGCTGGGACAAAGACAGGAGCTCACTCCGTCATGCAGTACCCAGGAATTGAACACCGACCTTCCAGTCAGGGCGTTCAGCATCTTAACCACTTAAGCCTCCACAGTCCTAGGTTACAAGGGTCAATAGCTACCCTTTAACTGTACTAGCTCTATTAAAAATGGATGTAGAATTTCATTAATGGAAGTTTTCCCATCTGCAGATTCACATAAAAGGCGTGCACCCAAAGATACATCGACTCTCTCATCTTGCAGTTCCCAGTATCCACCAGGCAGCATGGATGGTAGCCATGGTTCCTGGGAGATTCTATGCTTTGTATTTCAAAAATGTCATGCCCTTTGCATTTGTCCCCAGCTAAGGGCATGGAAAGAACAGCCCTTCCCCATCGCTGTTCCCCAGAAACCAGAATTCATTGGGATCTAATGCAAGAGCATGAAGCTGATAAACAGTAACAGGCATCAAGACTTTGTTCTGTTTCTATGAATTTGGCTAATTTCCATTTTAGAGCCATTGTCGGGATTTTCAGCTGCTCCCCTAAGTCCTTCAGGACTGGAGCCCCCACTTTGGGAGCAGCTGCTCTAGGTCCTCCAGGATAGGGTCCTCACCCAGCGACAACTGCTAAGCCCCCATCTGAGAGCCCTGGGGAAGGTTCTGGCCCTTCATAGGCTCTACCTGAAGACCCTGGGTAGGTCAGCTATAGAATAACCAGACCTTTCTCCTAGAAGTTGCCTCAGCAGTGAAGCAGATTTAGAGTTGCTTAGCTCCTTGATCTCCTGCCTTGTTCTTGATTCCCACTTCTGAAGACCTCTGCCTAGTTCCTGTGGACTGTTGTTATTCGTCAGCAACAGAGGTTGGCAGACTTGTGGTTGCTTGGGTCCTGGATCTCTTGCCTTGTTCCTGGTTCCAAAGACTTATTGCCTTGTTCCTGGTTTCTAGAAGAGCACCTGTCTTGTTGCTGATTTCAGCTTCTGCAGACTTCTGCCCAGTTCCTATGGATTGTTGTTTTGCCTTGTCTTTAATTCCATCCTTGACATGTTCCAGCCCTTGAAGATACTGTGCCTTAGCAACAAAGGTAAGCAGATCCACAGTTGCTTGGCTCCTCTATTTCTTGCCTTGTTTCTGCTCCTGAAAACTCCCTGCTTTGTTCCTGGTTCCTGTGGACTGTTGCTATGCCTTGCCTGGCTCCTGGAAGTCTGTCCTCACCTTGATCCAGTCCCAGCAGACATTCTGTGTTGTCTGTTCTCCCAGTCATCTGGTTCCTCTGGACTATGCTTTCATCGTCCAGACTAATCCTGCTTCCCTGGCTAGATCTGGTTTTGGACTTTGGACTGAGGGACCTGGCATTCCTGTAATCTGCCAGCTGCCCATGCCCCCAGACCCTGATAGCCATCTAAACCAGTAGGATCCTTCTTGATTGCACACCTTAATGTAATGAAGGGGTTTGAGTGTGTCAGCAAACCTGAGAGCATTATCGTCAGGAGGCCAGACATCATTATGAGACTGGAGAGGAAATGACTACAGCTGAGATACCAAACTAAAATGTATCCACCCTCTCGAGGGTAATGGCTCCATCAGCAAAGCAGAACAGATACTTCTAATGGTGTTGACAGCAGCAGCTACTGGGTGACAACAACGGCTAAAGGTGACCCAGGCAGAGGAGGCAACAGTGGTTGTACTGTATGTTTTGTTAGTTCTGCACAGAAGATGGTGGTGGTAAGCATCTGTTAAATTCTTCTCTCTATGAAAGATCTATGATGAAACTGTCTAAAATGAAACAAGAGAGAGGGCTGGAAGATGAAATACCCAATCAGAAAGCACTCAGTCAGGTACCAAGAAAGAATAAAGGACAAGTAAGAATAGCATTGTCTCTACAGATGTAACTCGACTGAAGCCAAAAAGATGTCCAGTGGCTGATGTGCACAGAAGCAAAAGAAAAACCTGATACTGTACAGCACGTAAAATTGGAACATGAGAATTATGAATTGAGGTAAGCTGGAAACCAGAAAACAAGAAATGGGACATACAAACATTGCTGTGCTTGCTATAAGTGGATTAAAGTACACAGGAATAGGATCTTTGCAGACGGAAAACTACAAAATGGAAATGACAAACTCAGAATACATGCAGTGGCTCTAATAATGATGCAAAATGAAGCACTGAGAGTTAGAGCAGTGGTTCCCAACGTAGGGCACGTGTCTCACAGTGGGACTTCAATTCTCAGAAGCCTAAGTCAGTACATTGGCTGATCAGTGGTTTTGGGAATTGTCTTAGACTTCTGGGAATTGAAGTCCAAAAACCAAAGATTGAGTAACACTGGGTTAGAGGCTGTAATGCAAAGTCTGACCAAATAATATCAGTCAGAGTCTGTGGGAAAACCTATCAACATTGACATTCTTCAAGTCTATGTTCCAACTACCAATGATGAAGGAGATGAAATGGAAAGCTTTTATGCAAGGATCAAGAGGAAATTGATCACACACAAGACAGGCTTATGATCATTGATGACTGGAATACAAAAGTAGGGAGCAAAACAAAACCAATGTTGTTGGGAAATTTGCCTAGGAAATAGAAATGAAACAGGGAAATGATTCACAGTTTTGGGAAGCCAATAATCTGCTGATTGCAAATACATGCTTCAAGAAACTGAACAGATGACATGTGTTGATCACCAGATGGTCCATACTGTGCAGTCCTAACAAAACTTAGCTGTGCGCTGTAAAACATCAATTCTTTCCAGGGTTCCTTAGGGACAAGTGGTTTAGCATTCTCTTCTTCTGGGGGAACTCTGCGATCGTGCAGCTGAATTGGAAATTTTGTTTAGCTACTATAATAAAACCTTTATTGGGGGGAAAGGAGAAAAATCACACCCATTAGTTTACTCCTTTCCAGCTCATCCATGTTTTGAGCTGTGTAGTGAAATAAAGTTATGTGATTGTTTTAAAAACCCAGTTTTCACCCACACTACCAAAACTCTACTCATGCCTGTCCTGCTCTTTGTAATCACATCTCCTTACTCTCTTCTTTTTTAATCCTACTGATCCTCAGGTGGATCCTGGCAATAGTCCCAGGGAATTAAAATTCAGTTTCCTAGAATAAATTAGGAAATATGTGCAGATTTGTGTTTTCGGATGACAGCTCCCAGAATCCCCCAGTTGACTGTTTTTTGTTCTGTGGCCAAGATGCACCTTAGTTTAAAATATCTGCTGACTTTACTGACTGTCAGAAAATGACATCTTTTTCCTAATGTTCTCAAAGCTTGGTGAGGTTGTAGTTTCAAATAGGCCTCAGAAAAAATCCTTTGTCTTCTCTGAGCCTCAAGGCTGTGTCACAGACAGCATGTTTTTCAGTATTTCTTATATTTCCAAGCTAGCTGAGATTCATGTTTTGTCTACATGCCAGAACACTCTCTGTGCACATGTGTAAACAATGTATTGTTTTGAGAAAGTTATTCTCTGTTGTTCTCTGTTACTTGATTGGCTAAAGCTAACCCACCTGACTGCAAATTCTCCATTTTGCAGAGAAGTGAGGGAGTTCGTTTCTGCCTCTTCATGGATTAAGACCTGTTTTGATTTGAGAGTTTTTGTTTCTGGATCTCTATGGGCTAACATCCTTAGCCTAGGAGCTATGCATTTTGCTCCTTAAAAATGGTTACCTAGATTACCTGTGGACTGTATTGGACTGACCTATGCTACTGACTTTTATGCTTTATGAACCTGATCAATAAATCTTCGTCATTTTCTTGAACAACGTGTCTTCATTGGACTAAAAGGGTAAGAGAAGCATTGCATTTCACACACAAGCCTTTGAACACGCTACCCAATTAAACCTCCTTGTGGATGATAAGCAGCTGTAAAATTTTTATTGCCGGCCAGCCCGCCCTTTGGATGCTTTGGTTAAGGGAGGTTACCAGAGAGAGGGCCAGCTGGTACGTGACACTGACTTCCTATACCTGAGATGGAACCCAAGTCTGCTTGGTACTGATATCTGATCTGATTACAGTTGGCTTTCTATGTGAAGATTGCTGCCACAGGGAACAACTTAGAGTGGCAGCTATTTCATATGTCAGTTTCTGGGCCGCCCAAGTCTACGGCAGTGCAACAAATAGATCTAGGGAAGAAGCGTGAGAAGTTATAATATTGTTTGCTTTGCTTCTTCCCTGTATCCTATTGACTCATATGTTCAGCCATCACTACCACCAGCTCTCCTATCATAGTTCATGAATTCCTCAGGAATGATTTTCTTTTGAGAGTGTAGCTACGAGACTATGGCTTAATTACCCATGAGGCTTCCTTGTGTGAATGTCTGATCATAAGTAACATGGGAACAGTTGGTTACGAATATAGGTGTGGGAAAAATACTGTATGGCATTACATTCAATATGCTGACTGAGATATCCTGGGAGTCATAGAAGTGGTTCTTCTGCCTGTTAACAGACATTTGAAATCAAAATGAAGACAAGTCTTAGGTGAGAATACAATACCGCCAGGAAGTACTTTAGCTCAATTCAATGTATGGGTTTTGCCAGGACATTTAGATTTGCTGACAGTGGTTTCAGTGGTGGGTTGTTGCCAGTTCGCACTGGTTTGCCCAAACTGGTAGCAACAATCCCGGGTGGTTCTCGGGGGGGGGGGTTTAGTAATAATGTGCAGTTCCTGGCAGCCATTTTGGCTGCCGGGAAAAGAAGGGTACAGGCAGCTCCTGAAGAAATGACGGTGGCGGCAGCGGCCTTTCCTCGCTGGGCCGTGCGCGCCATGTCGCCAGGCCAGTACACTGTTGTGGCAATTTGCCGCAGCGGCAGTTTGCTGCCACACCGCCACCTTTGCTGCTCCCCAATGAGTCAACCCAGGGTAAGTGACCCAGGGTTTGTGTTTGGAGTGGATGGGGTTGGGTGGGTGGGTTGATTTGAGGTTGGGGTGGATGGGTGGGTGTTTGTGTGGATAAGTGTATTTTATGTAATGTTCATTTTATTCATTTATTTATTTATTTATTTACAGTTTTTTGTTGTGGGTGGGTGGCTTGAGGTGTGTGTGTATTTATTTTTATTTATTTTTTTATTTTTATTTTTTCTTTGGCTCCACCCACAACATCATGATATCATGACATTGGCTCTGCCCATGACGTCATGACATCATGACGATGGTTCCGCCCATGCTGTGATGACGTCACAGTGTGGTAGCAAAATTTTTGAAAACCCACCACTGAGTGATTTCCCTTGCTCTTTTCCTGCTGAATAAAACCCTCAGATAGGAAGTGAATTCTACCATGCTGTGGATGATACTGAAAGAAAACAAGAAGAACGATGATGATCCATACTTAAGATCACTTCCTCATTCACCTATGATGGTATGTAATCTCTTCTACGCCCTTTGGTAATAACAATTTTAACTTCACAATCCTTGCTCATCAACATTCCGGAACAACAACAAAAAAACAACAACCAACAATACTCTGTCCTTGTCAAAGCAGATGACTAGGAATTACCATGCCTGAAACCAGGCGTTGATTATCACTTTTCCTCCCTTTTGCGGGGTCGGTGAGATTGTCACGGCAACAGAATGAGAGTTGGGGTGGACCCTCAGGATGTGTCCCAGTTCTTTCATTCTTGAGGCTAGGATTTGTGTGGGGAGAATCACTCACCTGGCTTGCCCTGAGGCAAATTCACTCTCATGACCTGAGAGGGAACTGTTCATGGGCGATAAGATTCAAGTGGTGTCTGGTAACATGTAGGTTTTGATTTCCTCTGTATCTCAATGGCATTTGCAGCAATTCAATCTTAATTTCTCAGTCTCCTCCTTGGCTGACCCTGACAGTCTCAGCATCACCTTTCCACAGAAATTATGTTTTCAAAATATTCCCCCTTTTCTCCGAAGAACAGTGAAATCATGGGCAAGGATAACCAGAAGAGACAGCCAGACCCAGCTCTCCTCCTTGCTCCCTGTCTTGTAAATTACCAGCAGATGGAAAAGGTATCTGAATACAGTACGACACGTTATAATTTTATATGGATGTTTAGAATCTCTTTGAGAAATCTCCTCATGACCTGTACTAGAATCCTCTCCTCCATGTCTTTGGAAACTCTGACATCTTTCTCCCAAGTAGAGAGTTTGTATTTCATTGTAGAAAATCAGTGTTGGTGAAGAATGTCCACAGATTCCATCATCTCCTGTTAAAACAGTTCTTCCTTGTGTTTTCAGGGAAACAAGAAATATTTGCATCGGTAACTATGATGCATCAATTCCCTGACCTGCCTCTTCCGCAAGGAGCTCAAGGCAACATCTATGGCAATCTTCCTCCCAATTTTATTCTCACAACCGAGGTAAGTTAGGCCAAGAGAACAGTGTGGCTCAGGAGCGCCTCGTGAGATTCATAGAAAAAGAGTTGAACCCAAGTCTAACACACTAATTACTCCAGTACACTGGCTCACTGATGGAAACAGAGGAGTAGAGTGATAGTGTTGGGGAAGGCTACCACATATCTTATACCGGTAACTACACATAATACAGTACTGTACAGTATCTGCTTTTCAAGGATTCAGGGATTTCCTTGGGGTTTTTTTAAATAGAAAAGGTCTGAAGCATTTATTTCCTGTCCTAGTTAGTGCAAGCACTACTCTGAATGGCTAACAACAACAGTGATAACATAACAATGCCTAAGGCAGTGAAGGTGAACCTTGGCACTCCAAGTGTTCTTGGACTAGATGCCCAAGCCAGCACTCCTGCTGATCAGGGCCTCTGGGAATTGAAGTTTAAGAACATCTGTAGTTTCACGGTTCACCACCACTGGCCTAGAGTTTCTCAACCTTGTCCCCCCAGATGTTCTTGGACTTCAATTCCCCCAAAGCTCTGGTCAGCAGGTGTGCTGACTTGGGCTTCTGATAACTGAAGTCCAAGAACACCTGCAGACCCAAGATTGAGAAACCCATAGACCAATTAATAATGCAGATTACAACCGTTTAAACTGTTAAAACACCAACCAACCCTGCCACTTACCTGAAGTAGTGGAATTCAGGGATACATGACTCATGGCTGCCAAATGACCTCCACCTCCTCCTCCTCATTTGAACCATAGAATTATGGTTTGGAACTTCAGTCATCTCCTTTAGACTGCCAGAGGAAGTGATCCACGTGAACTCATCATCCTTAGCCACCAACCACCAGATACTTTATCTTTTCAAAGGGCAGTGATCAAACAAATCGGCAAGAGGGATGTCTGATGGAAGCATCTTGTGCCTTCTTACTCAGAGTTAATTAGAGCCAGGGAATCAAGAATTCAGAAAGAGGTCTCTGTATGGTGAAATGACGTGAAGGACTCGGAGCTTGCAGGGTTGAAGCTGTTGTCATGCGAAGAATTACTGGCTGGTTTGATCTTCAGTGGGCAATTCAGAGCCATTGGCTTCATAAAAGACCTGCTACTCATTTTTGGACTGTCCAGCATTTTTGGACTCTCTTTAGAGAAGGTGGGACTACTAGAGCAGCTATGATGAGCAGTACTTGAACATCTGGATTTAGTAAAATGTGAGCATATCTTGGCAAGAGCAATGGGAGAAAAGGCAGTATGAATTGCTAAATATAGCTTATTCTGGGTGTTAAGCCAGTTTTGTTTCAAACAAAAGGGTAGCGGCATCTTTGAATGGAAATGCTGGACAAAAATGGGGGAAGGGTGGACATACACACAGACAGCAATAAAAAACAGCAAAATCTCTAAAACGTAGTAGTCACTGTCGCTAACCATTGTTACCTTGCCTTTTCTCATTTCACAAAAGTAAATGAAAGAGTTGCTTTTGATTTCTTTTTAAGAAAATAAAAGTTGAGTGTTAAAAACTGCTCAACTTCCTCATCTGGCTCATCTCCCCAAACGAGAGACCAGGTAGCCGCCATGCGGGTTCTCTGAACTGCGAAATAGTCTTCCTTTCCCCATTTCGGGAGGTCAAAACACCAGAGAAAGTTACAAAAAAGTTGAAGGTCCACCAAGGAAAGGAGTGAAGTTATTGCTTGTTAAGTTCAAAACATAGTGTAGCTTTGTTATGTTGTTGTTCAGTCGCACAGTCGATTCCAACCCTTTGCAACCCCATGGACCACTGTCCGCCAGGCACTTCTGTCCTCCACCATCCTCCTCAACTCGCTCAGTTCTGTGCCCATTGTCTCTACAATACCATCTAGCCATCTCATTTTTGGTCACCCCGTTTTTCTTTTGTCCTCTACCTTTCCCAGCATCAAGGGTTTCTCAAGTGAATCCTCTCTTTTCATTTGATGTTCAAAGTACTTAAGCTTCATCTTTACTATTTGACCTTTTAAGGAGCAGTCAGGGTTGATTTCTTCTAAGATTGACCTATTTGTTCTCCTCACTGTCCAGGGGACTCTCAAGACTCTCCTCAAGCTGTGGTTATTTCAAGTTGGAATTGAGGGCAAGTAACGAGCTTTCTGTGGCTAACTCAACTCTACCTTTAGCTATTGCTGAGGCCAAAGGGACGGTCAGGGTCAGGCCACTTGTCTAGCAAACATTGTTCTGCCGCTGCTCTTAAATGAAGGCAGATTGCACAGAGGAAAATGTTCACCAATAAAGAAACAGGAATTAAGCTACCTAATGAGGTTTGCGTGAGTCACAGTAGGGCGATTGTGGAGATAAAATGGGTTGAGGATGGCCTAGAAATGGTGATTGCTGCCTGCCTCGATCTTTGTGTTTTAGTCACAACAGCACAGAGCTGTTGTTCTACTCTCTGCATCACTACCGACTCTTGACTTTCCAGCCTGTCTCAGAAACAATCCCCTCCCTCTGCATGCAACAAAACAAAAAACAGAAGTGTATCACAGGGGTGCCTAAACACACTTACGACAGCCGCAGGACATTTACAGCAGCATTCTGTGCATGTGCAGGCACGTTCTACGCATGCAGAAGGTGCCTGGAGGCTGTGAGGGTCTGGATGGGGGACAATGGGTTACAGCTGAATCCTGGCAAGACTGAGTGGTTGTGGGTTGGGGGTCCTGGGTCAACCCAGGAGTTACCATCTTTGGTCCTTTGCCTCAAACAGACCCTGTGCGCAATCTGGGGGTCCTCCTGGACTCATGACTCCTGCTCAATGAGCAGGTGGCAGTCATGGCTAGGAAGGCTTTTGCACAGTTGCGTGTAATTCGTCAGTTGCGCCCACTCCTCGACAGGGACTCCAGATTAGATTATTGCAATGTGCTCTACATGGGGCTGCCCTTGATGACCACCCAGAGACTGCAGCTGGTCCAGAATGACAGGAATGGTGTGGGGTAGTGATGGTTCATTGACCCCTCCTCGCTGGCTTATTTAACATCCTACAACTGCCCTGTTATTCCTCTTATTCTGTTTGTTTGTTCCTTCAGTCAAAGGAATGAGAGGTTTTTTAAATTGGTTTTTAATCTTTTAATTTGTTCTCTTTGGAGTTTTTAACTGTGTATTGTATGTTGGTTGTGCTCCGCCCTGAGTCGCCTGCGCAAGTAGGGCGGAATATAAATTTGACTAAATAAATAAATGTGTGTTTTACTTCCGCTTCCAGGAGCAGTGCAGGTGGCACAGGCCGGATTAATTGGTGCCGTGGGCTGGATCCAGCCCATGGGCCATAATTTGGGCGCCCCTGCTCTATCAGAAAAGCAGGTTCTTCACTCCCAGATGAAAGGGTATCCCATCCTCCTCCATTGTGATGGCCATATTGGGGAATTGCCACTCTTGTATGGAATTGCCTCCAGGGGCAACTCCAGGAGAGATCTTTGTGGGCTATTCCGTCACCAAGATGTCAGTTATGCACAATAACTGTTGTTGTTCTTGTTATTTGCATTCTACAAGGAAATGCCAGTCTCATAAAACCACACATAGAAAACCTGCCTTCCCACTTCCCATAGCATTTGGCATGTGCTAAAGGGGGAAAGGGCATTTCCCCCCTTCTAAGCTTCTGTAGGCATCCAAAACTCTGCTCACAATCTGAGTTCAATCCCAATGGGCTCCAGGTTGACTCAGCCTTCCATCCTTCTGAGGTCGATAAAATGAGTACCCAGATCGTTGGGGTCAAAAGGCTAATTATCTTTCAAACTGTCCAGAGTGCTGTAAGTGTTATGGAGTTGTATAGAAGTGTAATTGGCACTGCTATTGCCATTAAGCAGAGTGAAAACAGAAATGTAGATGGCAAGGGGCTCTCAGACAGCAAGAGTGCTTCAGCTAATGCTGTGCCTTTGAAAAGAAAAAGCCAATTTTCTTAGTTAGAGAAAACAACAAGAGAGGATCAGACCAATTACAGCATGTAAATAAACAAAACAAAAAACACTGTAGCACTTTGAAGACTAACTGCTATATTTTTATTGTTAGCTTTCGTGGATCACATCTACTTCTTCAGACAAGAAGTGAAACTTACAGGTATGGTTTTTATACACCAAATTTTATACCCCTGAATTTTAGGGTATAAAAAACATGCCTGTAAGTTTCACTCCTTGTCTGGAGAAGTGGACTTGATCCACGGAAGCTAACAATAAAAATATATTAGTTAGTCTTTAAAGTGCTACAGTGGTTTTTATTTTGTTTTGTTTATTTTGTTTTCTGATAAGCATGTAAATAAGCACCTATCCAGACTGGCTGTTTTGTTATGGTCTGCTATGGCGTAAATAGGTATGGGTTGAGTTGGGGAAGGGATGATAAGCAATTTGATTGATCCTCATGTCTAGATGGCTTATTGGCCTCCAGCAACACTTTGGCTTCGCCTGTGAAGGGGCAGAGGAAGTAAAATTATTATTATTTGTACTAGATGATTGCTGATGTACTGAATCAGCTAAAGTAAACAATATATTTTTATTTGGCTTTGGATTGTTCATCGAAATTGTGGTCAGTTTCTTGATTGGCAGCACACAACATTGCAAAGAATTTCTCCGAAGTGTAATCTAATGGCTTTGGTGTATCAACAACAATCTAGCAGATGTAATATTAAAAAAATAAGGGGCAGGCAGAGTCTAAGGACACTACCGTCAGGGATTTAGTTCATGAATTCGATGTGTTGTACTATGCTCATTAGTTCATATATTTCTTTTATTTCATTCAGCTCAAAATAAATAAGTGAACTAATTCAACACATCAAATTCGCAAACTAAATCCCTGATGGTAGTGTCCTTAGACAATACCTGCCACTTTTTTGAAGGTTAGAAAGAATGTGTGTGTGTGTGTGTGTGGGGGGGGGTATCAGGACCCACTTGGCAGTGAAGAGGCGAGCCAGAAGCAGCAGGCGCAAGTGAGAACTTTTTAAAATTCTTGCTCACCTCTTCGCTGCTGGGCGAGTCCTAATTCCCCTTTCCACTTTCTCTTACCTTCCTTCCTTCCTTCCCGAAATGAACAAATTGACAGCCTGTTTACTTCCACATCCAGCAAGAAGGAGAGAGTTGGTGAGAGACTTTTTTTAAAGGAAGGTTAGAAAGGGTGGGGGTTTTTTTTGTTTTAAACCTTCATAGAAAATGTTTCTGAAGTCCAATACAAATTGTTTAAGTGTCACAAGAAAGGATATTATGTCCTCTATCAATCACACTTTGGATCACTTTGATTGATCAATTTGGTTGCTGGCTCACCGCCAACCGACACCCCACCCCCCGGTCATTTTTACGAGTCACATTTTTCCTTAATCTTTGTTGTTGTTCCCTGCTTCGGCATCATTCTTCTCCACATGTTGTATTCAAACTGTATCCTTGGGAAGTTGTCGTATTCATTTTCTAACACATTTCCCCTTTTAATTTTGCTTTTTTTGTGGCCTTGTTTGAGTGTTTTTTTGTAAAACACTTCATAAGTCCCCCCCCCCCAGTCCAATTTCAAATGTAATAGTGTCGCCACAAAGGTTATTCTTTCCTCTCTTAAACACACTTTTGGTCACCTGAATCGGTTGCGTGGTTTGGTTGCTGGGCCGCCGAAAAGCAGCACCCCCCAGCGAAGATTGCATTTTTTCAAGGCAACTTTCGGAAGCAATGACGTCATCACTTTGTATTTTTGGCCAATGGCTCTTTACATTTCTGAAAGTCACTGAGACGAGCTTTCACTCAATGTAACCATTATTTTCATGGGTGCCTTAGTTTTGTGGCAGCAACTCGTCGAATGTACATGATTTTAGTTACATCGCAAAAGCTGCCAGACCACCCAACCGAAACGTAAGATGTTCATCAAATTCACGTCAAAACCACATGCTCACCTTCTGCAGACAATCAGAGGAAGACTTCAATTTGTTAAATCCACAAGTGGTTTGTTTGTAAACCACTTTATGAGAGTAGAGATTGACACCGGAGTCATTTGACAATTGTGAGCCTCTAGTTTAGCCCATTCCAAATAACTGCATATACTGGGATGGCCCAAAGTAGAAAACAATAACCTGCCCCATAATAACAAAACCTCCCGATAGGTGCTCAAAAAGGTGCAGGTTGGGACAAATTGGTCCACTCCAGTGATAACTACATGTGGGTGGCAGGAAAATGAGTGATCAGGGACAACCCATCAGCACACCAAACAAATGCCCATCTGGGCAAGCTTTAAGTTGCTGGCAATGCCAAAGAATGGAATATTAGTACTGTAAATAAAGGAAAACAATGGCAGAAAAGACAGCCTTGTCAAAACGTGCCCCAGGGTTGGTCCCTGTGTTATTTGATAGGCAGTGAGCAAGAACTGTTGAAGTGACTCATTCCTACCCACTGAAATGTGATCTGGACAAACTTTTCTCAGCAGGAGGACTCTAGACCAGTGGTTCCCACCTCCTTTTTTTTTTTTTTTGGCCAGGCTCCATCTACAGTTTGATTTTAATGTTAAAAATGTGTATGTCACAATATAAAGTTATACACGGTATGTGAGGTCCCTAGAACCAAAGAAATGCAAAATAAATAAATAAATCACTGTTAATAACTCATTCTCAAATTGCCCCCTTTTAAAAAAATCAAATTGTCCCCCTGTGGGACATGATCCCCGTTGGGATCGATGGGTCTAGACTGTAAATAAGGAACACTTTAGAAGTTGCATTCTTGAGAGAGCAGGGCCTGGGAAATTCAGGATTCTAAACCATCATGTAAGTCTGTGAAGGCAGAGGAAACTCTCTTTCAGAAAGTTCCCCTCTATGTGTTCAGACGAACAGATATGATGGTGGGGGGGGGGGCATACCAAGTACATGTTCATCATTATGTGTTTAGTACAGAATGCTGGACCGTGTCCATGTCTGCACTGCAGTCTTTTACATGGGTTGCATTACAGGGTCCAAAATACCCTTGGCTTTCGTTTACATCCGACTGAAACAACAGGCTTTGCCTCTCCCAGGAACATTTCAGGAAGTAACACACAAGAAGGTTTGCACTTTTCTTTTTAGAAAGGACAGATATGACATATGTCTCTCTGGCATTTCTGAGGCACACTATATTTAGGGAAGCCAATTTAAAAAAATTGAAAGCGTCGAGGATGGGGGAGGGCATTATTTTGTCCTAAATCAGGGATCCTCTACCTGTTGTCAGACTGTGATTCCCAGTATTTATGCGCTGGCTATGGGTATTAGAGCTAACATGAGCTGCACGCTGGCAACAGCCGAGAGCCATAAGTTCCCTGTTCCCGACTTAAACTGTTGAAACTCTCCCAAAAGGATAGCACCCATTTCTTGTTCGCAGGAACGGTATTAGATGGAAGCACGACCAGGGCCCAATCCATCGCATTCAGCTTTCTAACATGACCCCCGAGATGACTGCTGACAAGAAGCCTGGAGGTTAAAGTAGACAGAAACTGTATTTGTCTCCACAACTACCCTGGATGGTAGGATAGGCCAAGAGAAAGTAACTGGCACAAGTCAGCTTCAGATGTAAATGAAGACTCTGTATCCAGGACACTTGGCTCTGAATTTACGACTTCCCATGACATCACAAGTTTGTTTCTTAGGAGGGCTAGGCAAGTTGCCAGCTCTTGCCTGTTGGAAAATGACAATGCCCATAAGTCTTCACCAGTGCGTGAAGGATACAGATGGTTATGGAAGAAGACTGTACTCTGTGCCTATGATAATTGCCCCAACTGAAAAGGACAGACAGCCATATCAACTTCCCTTCCAAGGCATGGGAATAAATGGGACACCCAAGAGGAGAAAAAATTTAATGTTTTTATTAAATGTTAAAGAATTACTGACAGAAAGATTTGGGCTGAAAAGCATACAGAAACGCAATCAATTTCATGAGAGATATTCATTTTGATCTTATCTGTTAAACTGTTCTTAACAGAGGGAGTCTTGTGGTGTTGCCAGAAATACAATGGTTGATCAAAATAGAGAGAGGATTTAATATATTTTCCCAAATGAAAACAAAAATACCCCCCCCCCATTCTTTTGCTCAAGGGTACACACATGTGCAAAGAATAAAGGAAAAGAACCCCATAAGAGAAACTTATCCAGAAGATAAGGAGGCTACATTTCATTCATTCAATGACACTTCACTTGTAGGGAATGGCAGAGGATCTTAAATCTACACAGCAGTGGCACTCAATTGATGGTAGTACATCAAACAGAGACTGCTGGCAGTCACCATTGACCAGAAATCTCTTTTCACCATACCAAGAGATGAGGAACCAGTAGCTTTCCAGTTGTTGGATTTGTAACACCATAATGCCTGACCATTAGCTGTCCTGGTTGAGGATTGCTGCCCTGAATTCTTGCACAGATGCAGGTCTAACCCCACCCCCACCCCCCAATCTTGGCCTAGACTAATGGCTGGCTTCAGAAGAAAAGACACACGGACATGACTATATTGTTAGCAGTCACCCACCCAGTTTACCAGATAGGAATACTGTGCTCCTCACTAGATAGGAGTGCTGAGGATTTAGAACAGGGCTTCCTTTCCACTTCTTGTGCCATCCAAATTAGATTGTCTCTCCAGCTGATCCAATTGCTGGCCACTCCTGCTACATTGCAGTGACATATGGGTACCGACCAGAACCAGGTGCAGCTCCGTCCAATGTTCTACAGCCATGGCACTGTGCCAGAACTCACGTGCAAGCAATTAATCTGCCATCCCCCGATGTATCTTGCAATGTTTTGTAGCCGTTCTTTCCCCTTTATTACGAGGAAGGATACTTTCTTGATTGTCTCTGAACTTTAACTCGGTCTGTCTTTTAAAAAAACCTTTACCAGAATTGTTGGCAGGCCCAAGGTGAAACTCAAAATTTCAAGGAAGCCAGCATGAGGGACGATCCACCAGCCTGGAAATCAAATTGAGATGTATTTCAAAAACCTATGGACCATGTGTGGGCATGAGGTGAAGAAATAATGTGACTGTGTGGTGTAATAAATAATTCAAGGGTAAGGAAGTATTTGTCTTTCTGGTTGGTGCTAGACTCCAATTCCAGTCAACCCCATACAGCATTTCTCATGGTCAGGGGTGATGGGTGTTGTAGTTCAACTATGTCTGGAAGGCCTCACATTCCTCATTCTTTGTACCTGTGAACACTGCTCTGGACATTGTCTCTGAACAGCACTGTATTAATGACAACAAAGACCATTTTTATGTCCAGAAGGTAACTTCCCGGCCTACCAGATCATATTATTATTTTAAATACACCAAACTCACATTTCTTCAGTGATTGTAATTCAGTCTTACAAACAAGCTCATAAACATGACTGGCCTGCAAAAAAGTTTCTAGTGTGTGCTGCCGTGCGAGCCACAGAGACAAGAAACCTTGTGTACCACAGGCAGCATTGAAGTACAGAGGACTAGTTCCTTGGGCTAGTTAAAAGTGTACCAACTGGAATGGCAGAGGGACAGCAAGATCATTTTGTTTCCATGGCAAGCAGGGTCCTACGTGTGATATCAGGGTGGAACTTTTCCAAGCTCCCCGCATTTCATAAGGCATGTGAGAATCACCAGGTAGAAAAAGTTGTTGAGTTAATTTAGCCAGAAAGGTGTGTAAGTTACAGAAATGCTGCTTTTTCTGCCACAAATATGTTCACAGCCTTGTGCTATCTTGAATGTTGGAGGGGGGGGGGGGGAGAGACTTCCAAACTCAGAAAAGTTACTTTTTAGACTAAAATGCTAGCCAGATTGTCTGGTGGAATTATGAGAAGTTAAAATTAAAACAAGTTGCTTATTTGCGCTTTGGCATTTCTTAAAACATTAAATTTGAAGAAGAAAACTCATTTAAACAGGAGAGATTTAGTCACAAACTCATTTCTCCCCTTGGAATTAGTGGGCAAAGATCTTAAATCTGTGTGGATTGTGTCCCTTGCTTTTGTTTGTAGCTAGTATAAATTTGTAATTACTGACTGCCATCCAAATATTACATTTTCATCAAGCAAATTACTCCCACTTTTAAAACAACCTGTCTTACTTTCTACATAGCTGCAACATATTTAATCCACTGAAATAACAGTCCATAGAAATCTAGCCTCATAACGCAATTGGGACATTAGGATGCATTTCCTAGAGAGCAAAAGCACAAATAGTTTAAATTGCCTTTAGATTTAAACAAATGTTACAATTGCTTATGCGTAGCACCATTATGTCCTGATGTGCAAATACTTTTGTACCTGTTGGTTGTTCTTTATCCTGACCAGAACTAGACAGAAACTTCTCAAGGCTGCTTGAGTGAAACAAAGGCAAAAATCTCGCACAGAAGATTCATATGGCTGTACCCAACTTGGAACAGAGCTTGAGTGGGCAAAGAAAACTGAAGGATTGGGTAAATCCACGGAAGGACTGAAGGAAACTGATGGGTTGGCAGGAAAGCGGTAAAAACAGAGGAAAGAGGCAACTACTTAGGGAGAGAAAGAGAGGGATCACTTTCCTGTCACCCAAAAACCTACAAAAGGGATGCAATTCAGAAAAAGTACTGTGTATTTTAATTTCCATTGGCTGAAATCCTGTTGCTTAGTACAAACGGGCCTGTTTACTGCTTACTAAGCGACAGGATTTCAGCCACTGTCTTCATTAGGAATGAAGAGTACCTTGAACCCCACACCACTCAATGAATTTTTAGGTGCAACACATTCAACATTTTCAGCTTATTTCTGGAAGGGTAACAAACATGTTTTAAGCTTTGTAGGAACCCCATGATTCGCTATAGCTCCCTGCTGAGGGAACACTGGGTCGCAAATTTAGGATTGCCTCTCATGTAGAGAACACCCCTATGTTCAGTGGTGTGGCATGGTGGGCATGGCCAGGGCGAAAGCCCTGCATTGGACCCAAATTAGGACTACTTTATTTCAAAACTTGGATGGACTGGGCCAGCCAAAATTTCTGCTACCGGTTCTGGCACAGGCTTCTGGGAATTGAAGTCCAAAAGTCAAAAGTTGGGAAACACTGGTTTAAGTTACAGCACCATCCTTAACAGATCTGTGTGCCCTAAACTCCGTGACCAGCATAACGGGATAAATCTGGCCATTGCAGAATAGATTTGAAAGAAAGACAAGGATCATTTATTGGAAATATGAAGGACTAAAGTAAACTTTTAATTTGTTTAAATGTTCAGGGTGGAATTCAACCTCCAGGCATGGACACAACCTGGAAAGAACTGCCTCAGACTCCTTCCATTCAGCCTTTCTGTGGGCCAAGGTTGAACGCATTGAGGAAAATTGACAGCAAGGCTGTTCTGCTGTTTGAGATCACTGATCATGTGAACAGTTGTGCCTGTACAGATATAGATTGCACCCTAACATAAAGCCTAAAACTGTATCAAAGAGACAGTGGTTGGCATAAAACACAAAAGAATGCAAGTGTGGGGGCAGTCCTAGAAGCATTTCCTTTCTGTACAATAAGAAGGAATATATAAAGATATATATCTATTTCTCTGTTTTCCATCTTTAAGCATAAAATTCCTATATTTGCTTTTCCTCCTTCTGCTTAGCATATATTATATATATCTATGTTATCTTGTGTGCCATCAAGTGAATTTTGGTTATGGCAACCCTTTCCAGGGTTTTCTTTTATATATATATTATACTCTCACTCCCAAAATACACTCAGTATTTGTTGTGGAAAAATACTATACAAGAAAAAAGCACACTCTAACCATCCTGTATAAAATTTATACATTTTATAGTAACCAGCTTCGTTTGGTCTTCAGAACACATTTAAGTGGATTGGATTAACCAGAGTACGACAACACCAGCGCTTTTCAGCATATAACTGCATTGTATACATTCATTTCCCCCACCCTTCCCAGCAATCCCATGAAAGTCCATTCTATAATACAGTTTAACACAAATTTCAAAAGCCAACCAGAGCTAAAAAGGACAGGAAGAAAAAAATCAGAACCACCAACTCATCATACAATCAAAACAACGTGGAGACTTCTAAGCTCTGTCCAAAACAATCCAGGAACACAACGAGGGAGAAGGCCACAGAAAACATTTTACAGAAAAACTGGTGGGGAGTGGGGGTGGGTAGAGTTGAATCAAAAGACCAGGTCTTTGAGAAATGCAAATGTGAGCAGAAATAATAGGAATACTAAGATGCCTCAAAATGCCAAGCTCAATGGTAGCAAATTCCTGTTTTCCCCTCTTACAAAATGAAATGTGTCTTCTGTTATGTGCACAACATTCTGACCCTGGTCTAGGAAGCCTGGTCAACTGATGTGTCCCTGCTTCCATGGATGTTAACACTGTCTTGAGAAATGAGGAAAGGGCCAAGTCCATCTGCCCGCCTTCCCACTGAGAAGTGCCTAGATTAACAATGGCGAACCTTTTGAGTGCCCAAGGAGGAGGAGGAGGTATACATGCACCCGTGTGATGTCACTGGCATGCTTCTTACAATGTCACATGGGTGCGTGTGCGCGCACACCACTTGAGGCGCACCGGTGACATCATGTGGATATGCACATACCCGCCACCTCCTGGGTGGGATTTCACCTTCCCATTTCGTCTCCCCATTGGTGGAGAGAGAGGGGTGGGAGGAGAAGCTGTGCTGCCATTGGTGCCGGCGGGGCTTGCCTGCGACGGCATATGTGCCAACAGGCCTCTGCGTGCCACCTCTGGCCTGCGTGCTATAGGTTCACTGACACAGGCCGAGACTAAGCACAGATCTAGAGGAGCAAAGGCAGGCAATGGCGGTCTAGAGGTTTGAAGACTACAGTCCTCCAAGTTCCCTGACCAATGGCTATAGTGGCTAGGGGAGATATACGCTGGGACAGAAGAAGGAAAGAGAAGCTGCCCCTGCGCAACAGTCTACCCTGACTGTCAGGCAAAAATTGGGCAATATATTATAGTGTCTACATTCTAGGGTTGCCTATGCTATTGAGATTTTTTTGACACCAGGTTGGGGAATATAAACCTTCCCAATGTCCACCAAGTGATGGGCTTAACACCACCTGCATCTCAGGAACTGCAACCAAAAACATCTGGTTCTCCAGTGGTTCCATGAGGCATCGAGGATGTAAAAGAAGTAAAGGGTATTACAAATGAAAGCCTACGATCTCAGTCAGTTATTGCATCATTGCATGTGGTGCTCAAAATACTGGATGGGACAATGCTGGGCAGAGAGGGAACCAACATTTTAATTGGCCTACAACAAAGGTACGACAAAGCCTGGCTTGGCCATGCAGGGATCTCTGGGTCAGTTTTGTTTTTTTGTCTTGCTCTTTCAGGAACATTTGTAGCAGCCTATCAATAATTCTTCGTTAAAAAGAAGCAAAGCAGTAAAAAGTAAACTTACTAAGAAAGGAAGTCATCCTATGGCCACCAAAAACTTTGCAGATAACGTGCACTAGAGTACAGTAGGATTATTGCTTAGGTTTAGGCAATGCAAACAATAATAATAATAATACACTGTGATCTATCTGTAGTACTTCTATCAGTGTGTTCCAGGTTTCACGGCAATTAAAGGACACAGAGCGGTTCCTTATGCATCCTACCAGGTGGAGAAGTATGGACAGCAGTGTGAATCTGAAGATCTATTCCGTTACTGAATCTTATGAACATAGAGAGAAACAAACAAAAAGGAAGCAAATCTATAAATTAATATTTCTGCAGTGTAGCATTTAAGGATCATTTGTCCTTTTTTGTTAGCAAGTTAGCATTGTCTGATTAGGCATATTTGAAGAAGAGATTCTACCTTTCTCTCTCTTCCTCCTTCCTTGTTTCTCTTCTATTTATATTAGTGGTGCTGTCTTTTCCCCACCCACAAGTTAAATCAAGAGGATGGTAAGATAAACATAAATTGTTAAAAGCGGCACTGGCAAGGAGACGGGGAGAGAAATACTGATACACTTCTGTACGTTTCTAATAAAAAGCTGATTGTGGCAAAACTTAGCAGTCCAAGGGAAAATACACCACCCTCTTTAGAGGGCTTCTTCTTCTTTTAAATGAAAAGTGCTGAAATGTACGAGCACACGCATACACAAACACACCCCTGTGTACACGCATGCCCCTATGTGTGTCCATGACAGAAGAGTTGCACACTGGTTTGTTTTCGCTTTCCAGTAAAGTGAACGATGACTGAAAAGGTAGGGTGGCATCAAACCGGAAACACGCTGTCCATCTATTTAAATGCCAATCCAGGGTGTGGGGGTGGCAGGGTGGGATGGGGTTGGCAATCAGAAAAGTGGGAGTGGAGAAATGCAATTTACAGAGCACCATGCCGGGCTTCGTACTTGGCCAAAACATTCTTGCATTTGCCCAGCTCCTTCCGCAGTTCGGCCACCTCCTGGCGTAGAGCCGAATTCTCTTTCTCGAGGAACGAGGCGCGGATGGCGATCTGGTTCTCCTTCAGCCTTCGGGCGTCTCTGGAGCGCTTGGCAGCCATGTTGTTCTTTCTGCGTCTTGCCCAGTACTTGTCATCCTGCTCATGAATAACAGAGAGGAAGCCAGAAGGCATTAGATTTCAGAAGATAGAAGAGACTCCCTTAAGGAACTTGGGAGAGGGAGGCTACAGGTGTCTTGGGTCTTCTGAACAGATACAACAACTCAAGTCAGGGGCGAAGGGGAAAAGCAACATGAATCTGTGTCATGGGGGAACTGTCTCACAGCTGCTTTGAACACCTGAGCTCCACTTGACAGATTCCCTGGCTCTGTAGTTTGACCAGTAGTTCTGGATTCTCTAGCAATGCCTCTTCTCTAAATTACCATCCAGGATCCTAAGTAGTTAGTCAAACTCCAGATCCCATGATGACCTCAGATGGAGCCAGGGCAGTCACACACCTCATCTTCTAGAGCACCAGGTTCATCAATGGGCCTTCCTGGCTCTGAATGAGGAGATGAGGTTTTCAATTCTCACTGTTTCTCATTTATTTCGGAGGCATAGAATCATAAGGGTGGCCCAAGAATGAGGAAACTACAGTAATACCCCGGATAACGATTGCATCGGATAACGCTAGAATCGGGTAACGATGCAAGTTTTTTGGAAAAAACTTGCATCGGATAACGATTCTGGATAATGATTCTTAGCGTTATCCAATGCAATGGTCTACAGGTGTGGGGTGGTTTGGGTAGAACTACCCAATCCACCCCCCACCCGCAGCGGTCTCTACCACTGCAGTAGGGTCGGGGAAAAGCACCCGCCTTTCCCCGACCCTACTGCAGTCGCAAAGCCTCCTTGTCTCTTTCCCTCCCTGTATTTAAACTACAGGGAAGGGGGAAAGAGAGAGACGTGATTGGTTCTCTAGAGAACCAATCACATCTCTTTCCCCCTCCCTGTAGTTTAAATACAGGGAGGGAAAGGGAGAGAGAGAAAGACGGAAGCAGTTCTTTTTCCTCCCTGCATTTAAACTACAGGAAGAGAGAGGGTTGTGTTTTAAATACAGGGAGGGGAAGAAAAAAACACAACCCTCTCTCTTCCTGTAGTTTAAATTTAACCGCTGCGGGTGGGGGGTGGCTTTAAAGGCAGGGAGGAAAAGTTCTTTCCCTGCCTGCCTTTAAAGCAGTTTGTCCCTGAAGTCAGGGCTTTTTTCTTCAGCGTTGTTTGATGCATGCATCGGACAACACTAAAAATCGGATAACGTCGTGACTTGTGGAACCAAGTCATAACGTTATCCGGGGTATTACTGTACTTTAAAAGGGGCTATGGCCTTTTGCCTGTCTATTTGACTGTGCGAGGACTTCACTCTAGCAGTTAAAAAACAGCAGCCTCTTCACAAGTTCATTTCCCCAGGACTACCATCCAGGTTTTTTTAAAAATATCAATTTTATTTTGGCTGTCTGTTTTTCATTAACCAAGTCTCTTAAAGCACAGTGTAGGGGTACAGGTATGCAGAAAGAGCCTCCTAGAACAGTGGTTCCCAACAGGGGGTACACAGCCCACAAGTGGACTCCAATTCCCAGAAACCTAAGTCAGTACATTGGCTGATCAGTGCTTTGGGGAAATGACTTAGGCTTCTGGGAATTGAAGTCCACAAACCAGCATTTGGGAAACACTGTCCTAGAAGATTGTGATATTTTTGAACCACAGTCGGGCGTACCCTTGTAACGGTAACCTTGTGTTGCCTGCTAATCTTTCTCACACTAGATCAGGCGAAAGGAACTGCAGAATGGACTCACCAAAAGTTGGCTTAATTTTGGCAGTTTCACATCTGGCCTAGACATGAAAGAAGCAGCTCTTTGGAATATCGATAATAGGACAGCCAGATAGAAATGGGGCACGGCTACGGATTCCCATGAGGGGATGTGGCCCTGGTGGTTCATGTGAGGAGTTCCTGAACTTCAAGCTTTTCCACTATACCAATGCCTTATAAACAGTCAAAGTGTCTCTCTTTTTCATTTTAAAAAAGTTTCCAGCTCATATATTTGGCACACTTCATTCTTGTTTTTCTGAATGCCGTTTATGGAATGAAATGGAAATGAAACTCAGGCTTTGCTAAGAATTCAGAAGTAGCCCTGGCTTGATTTGAAGTAAGCATTAAAGGAGTATTATTCACTTCCAATAGTCTGGGGCTCCAGAATGAAGTAATTCTGAAGACTGCTGCCTAAATCTACTCCAACCTCCCCAGCTTTGTTTGTTGAGGCCAAGAGAGAAAGAAAAACCTTCCCACAGCTCCTGCCAGCCTAGTTTGTAATTTCACTCTGCTCTGTAAAAAAAGAAAAATCAGCTTTAATTTCAATCCGTTCCTGGGCTATCCGGGCCACATACATCTTGATTTTCACAAATTACAAAGGCAAATCCTTTAATCCGGGGCCTGAGAGAAGCAGGGCTGCCATCTGAGAATCACATGCAACCCAGAAACAATGGATGGGCCTAATCTTCTTACCCCATTCCAGAACCAGCACGCTGAGAAAGGGGCAGTAAAGGAAGAGAAAGGCCAGAAAGCTTCTGCAAAGCCTTTTCTAAAGAGCTGAGGGGAACACCGGCTGCCATTTCGAGCAAAGCGAATGTCCCACACACTACCATATTATCTGGGCCTGTTCTTTCCTTCTTGTTATTATACACCACCTCTTCTTGTTTAATTTTCTTGACCAGGGCTGGACATTTTGCTACTAGAGGCTGAAGAACAAACATCACTGCCTTATAGTGTTACTGTGAGACAGACCAGTTCACAATTTTCCTGTGCACTAACAAATACACAAAAATAATCAGTCAAATAACTAACAAATAAATGCATGCCTAAGTAATGCAAATATACTCATATTAATAAGTACATGTACTCCACTGCTCTGAATGATACAGAAATTCCAATTCAGCCCTAAAATCTTTAAATCAGTTTTCCAAGAATGCAACAATATGCTTTGGTGCATCAGGTATATTTTCTATTTGTATTGCATTTTTCGTCTCCTCAGGGAACTCAAAGTGGCATACTTAATGTATTTTAGTTATGTCATTACAGATAATTCTATTCTGGGGCTTAATCAAAAGCTCCCAGGGCAATTCATGCAGCAGTCAGTCTCCCGTTCAAACACAGCCCACCTGCTTAACTTCAGAAGAGTTGCCAAATCCTCTGCTGTCAGATCTAAAGGCATTGAGCCACAAGAAGGTAGAAGGTAGCTTTACCTTAGAATACAGTTCTTGACGAATCAAGCAGTTTGTCAATGGAAGCGCTGTTAAATTTATGGGATGGTCGGGTCTTCTTTGCTGGGGGACTGGAATGCTATTTATTCAGAACCCTCTACCTCAGAGCTAGAGGTTGGATAACATGTCTTACAGGACTCTTCCCCAACTCCATATTTGACTGACTCAAACAATGGCATGCTACCAACTCTGAACAAGAATATTATACTAGAATTCCATTTAAGATCTCTGGTCCTTTTTCAATAGATGCCAGGATCCCACAGCTGACATGGCTGGTATCTATGCTGTGGGATTCTGGAAGCTGTAGTCCAAAACAATGAATTTTCTAGCTCTGTTTTAGTCCATATGGGCCTTAAGATTTCCTCCTTAACTTCTCTCTCAGTGTAGTTTTCCAATGGTTCAACTATAGTTCCCTTTAATTCCAAAGAACTGGAACAGGGAAGGAAGGCAGGGCAGAGAAGGAGCTGCCTAGAGATATTGAAAAATCTAAGCCTAATTCAAATTATTATTGAAACATTTGGAGTAATTCCAATCTGTGAATTCCTTGAGTCTACCATGACTTTCAGAACAGCTGCCGCAGGTTGGGTACCAGATCCAAATTACCTTCAGATCTTCTGGAATGAATACTTTGCGAGCTTTCTTAATCATGGGCTGGGGCTTCAGCTCTTCCTCAGAGAACTTGCGTTTACGAGGATCGAACATCTCCTGACCAGGAATGCTGGAAAGCGCGAGATCAGCAGGGTCGGGTTCATATCCCACTGGAACCTGAATGGTCTCCGGATCAATGGGACTTGGTGTGTTACGATTAGCAGGCAAGATCTGACCTAGAGAAAGCAAGAAAATCATACTGTGAGGCAGAAAAGAAGAGGTGATGCTAAACATAGCTAAGTAACACCTATGGAACTCTGTTTGTCTTGAGCATTAAAGGTTACATTTATATCTCCCTCTTGAACAGAGTAGTGCCTGCAGTAGAATAGGACAGCTTCATATGGGTTCCTGTATGTCATCCGTCTCTACTATAGGCAATCTTAGGTCATGTTCATTGGAATTGCCATTTCACCATTGCTCCAGTTGGCTAGATAAGTCACAGCTTGTAAATAACCAATTATAAATAGCTGTGGATTAGTTCCTTTCCCCCAAAGAAGATACAACTATGATACACCACTGCTATAATTTGACATGAGAAAAGCTCACTTCTCTTTTTGTTATTTAAGTTCTTGAGTTATTTACATTGTTATGGCACTTGATGTCATTGTTACTGTTAATTGGTACATTGTTAATTGGTTTAATGCCCCTGCCTGGCTCACAGGAGTTAAGGGTGATTTTCAGTCAAATAAAAAAACACATGGTTAAAACTGCAAATTATGAATAGCAAGGTTTGGAAACAGTATTTTTTTAGGACTACAACTTGAAATTGCTCGTGCTAATCAGGCACCCTCTCTACATTCTTCTTTGCCATTTAACTGATGTCCTTCCAAAGAAATGAAAGCAGAAGTTTGATCCAAAGTGGGGAACGTTAACAAAGACTGTGATTATCTCATTTGAAATGAATGTTCACACCATGTGTTAATTTCCAGAACAACAGGACACTGAAAGGAGAAATGGGGATATAGTTAGAAAACTGCCATAAAAGTCATTTTCAAGCACATTTGAAGGAAACAATGCCTTAGCATGTGACCTCCTATGAACTGGCACCAATGACATTTGCTTCCAGGAAGGGATGCAAACACTTGGGAGAAGAGAGAGGTGGATCAAAGGGCTGTTCTTCCCCAGATTAAAACAAGGGGCAAGAAATTCCATTGTTATTGCTTGCACCAATAACAGAATGTTTCTTTCTCACACAGTGGACAAATGCTACATGATGCCAAGTATTGAAAAGTGGGTATATTCTGTTGCAGTTTCATTATCTCATGAATTAAAGGGCATATTATTGAAAAGGGCACAAGCACAAGGTGATGTTTGACAGTTAAGTTAGGTTTTGTTTACAGCTCCATTTGTGGTTTGTGGCCAACGAGCATCCTTTAAGAATTAACTGTGAGCCAGAAAATCATTGCTTCAAATCCACTATCTTCTAGGGCCAGTCAACAACCTTGGCTATTGCATACATACACTGTTTTAGTTCCTTTTTTTGTGAAATGTCAGTTACTGTATAAGACCTCTTTGCTACAATATTATTCAAAGCATCCTGAATATGTTCAAATTATGCAGCACAGCTATTATATTCAGCAGCAGCATCTACCAAGGAAAGCAGATTTTTGGCATCCCATAGTGATACCGTATATGTATCTCATGCTAGTGTTGTATGTGAGTAATATGGAATTTTACACATACAGTATTTTGAAGTACATCCTATTATATTCAATGGGGTTTAACTTTTCACTAATTATCTTTAAGATCGCAGCCTGAAGCTGCAATAATTTGAAAACCTAGATCAGTTCTAGATACAGTATCAGTTACTGTATATACTTTACTATAAGTCATCCCAAATATAAGTCGAGGTATCTAATTTGGACCTCTAAAAATAGGGAAATAGACTGACCCGAGTATAAGTCGGGTGGAAAATGCAGCAGCTGCTAGTGAGTTTCAATAATTAAAATACATGAAAACACAGTAAAATTAATTAATTAAGACATTTGTGTGAGCATAGTTTTGAGTGTTTACATTGACCCGAGTATAAGTCAAGTCCTATTTTTGGACCTCATTTTCGGGGCTATAAACCCCTACTTATACTCAAGTATATATGGTAAATGATGTGATACTTAGGGTGTTTTATCAGCAAGCACTCAGGACCAGTCCCGTGATCTACACTAACAGACAACATCAGAATGGGAGGTCTTGTGCTACAGTATCCCTCCTTATAGAACAGTGGCAGACAACTTGTGGCCCTCCAGACAGTTTTTGCTTTCTTTTTGTGCTGTATCCAATTCCAGACATTGGCAATCATCATGGCAATCAGCCATGAAGACTGTCCTCCGAATATAATGCTGTGGCCTTTCATCTGCCTTCTACATCGCAGCATGACACCAGTGCCACAGATCCAGCTCCATGAGTCACTTCCTGGTACTGAATCCTTTTGGCACACAATGTCCTCCTCAGCCCCAGGCCAGTATTGATGAAGCTGCTCCCCTCCATCAAGATCTATTCAAGTAGGATTTAATCCAATTGGGAACCATCACCCATGATTCTTGATCATGTTGACAAGCGCTAATAAGTCTTGAAGGCCAAAACCATCCACAGCTTCACAATTGTCCCCTTTTGATTTTAAGAGACATCTATCCAAACTCCCAATTCTAATGCTTAAGTAGCGAAAACAGGCAAGTTTCTAAGAAAGTGCACATTTCCTCTCCATACATGTTGCTTAATATGTACACAAACAGGATATTTCGATGCATGTTTCCTAGAAATGAGGACTTGGATGGTCTTGTAGCCAAAATGTGCATTTCTCTAGATTTGAAACTCAAATACCCACTCCCTCAAAATCAACAACATAGAAATAAACAATAATTTGATACTTCTCAGCAACCTATAATTTAGCTAATTTAACTCTTTTCTCTGGTATATAAGAAAAAATGATAGCAAAACAACAACAACAAAAACAACAAATGAATAGTTGAACAAGAAACAGCAGTTCTTCTTATCTGGTTCCTCACATTCAGTATAGAGCACAGGGGAATTTCATCCTGATTCACTACCAGGGATACGGTCCAAGAACAAATTTTTGGAGAAGTGGTTGCCTCAAAGCGGTCCATCTGTCTGAGGCACACTTAAATAAAACACAATTTATTTATGTATTTATTTTTAGGATTTGTATTGCCGCCCAATTCCAAAGACTCTGGGCGGCTTACAGATATTAAAACCATCACAATTTTAAAATCACAATTAAAACCCCATTAAAAACTACCACAAAACATCCCCTACCCTCCCACCTGTTTAAAAAGAGGGAGTGATCTTAAATTAGCCAGCAAGCTGGGGCTACAGCACTGCCCGTGCCCCACACATGCTCTGCCAGCCAGGTTTTTAAACCTTTCTGGAAGGGCAGCAACTCAGTTGGCAAGAGGTTCCATAGGGCCAGAGTGGACACTGAGAAGGCCCTCCTTCTAGTGCTAAAGAAACACGCCTCTCTAGCAGATGGAACAAATAGAGAGGCTCTCCGGTCCACTCTGGTGGGACGGACAGATATTCTTGGGGTGATGCGGTCTCTTAAGTATCCTGGCCCACTACCATGTAGTGCTTTAAAGGTAGTAACCAGCACCTTGAATTGCACCCAGAGGCACACCAGCAAACAGTGCAGCTCCCGACGCAGTGGTGAGGCACTGACATACTGCCTGCACCCCATCACCACCCTAGCAACCATATTCTGGCCCACTTGCAGCCTCTGAATGGTCATCAAGGACACCCCCGTGTAGAGCGCATTGCACTACATAGTCAAGTCTGGAGGTGATTAGAGCGTGTGTGACCATAAACAAGGAGTCCCGATCTAGGAGCGGGCGTAACTGGCGTATGACATGAAGTTGTGGAAAATCCCTCCTGACTACAGATGCCACCTGTTTTTCGAGCAGTAGACATGAGTCCAGGAGGACCCAGATAATGCATAAGTCTGTTCGGGGCAAAGCAGCCCCATCCAGGACCAAAGATGGTAGCTCCCGAGATAACGTGGAGGCCCTAGCCCAGTGTTTCCCAAATTCTGGTTCTTGGACTTCAATTCCCAGAAGACTAAATCAGTCCACTGACTGATCAGTGCTTTGGGGAATTGACTTAGGCAACTGGGAATTGAAGTCCAAGAACCAGAATTTGGGAAACACTGCCCTAGCCCATAGCCACTCAGTCTTGCCAGGATTCTGTTGTAGCCCATTGTCCCCCATCCAGGCCCCAACAGCCTCCAGGCACCTGGAAAGGACTCAAAGTGCATCACTGGGATCACCATGGGCTGAGATGTATAGTTGAGTATCATCAGCACACTGATGATACCTCACCCAATGGGAATGGATGATCTTCCCCAGCGGCTTCATGTAAATGTTAAATAGAAGAGGGGAGGGAACCGAGCCCTGAGGCACCCCATACTGGAGAGGCCTAGGGCTCGACATCTCATCCTCTAAATACACCGAATGGATCCGGCCCCTCAAAAATTAGGCAAACCAGGATAAAACAGTGCCCTGGATCCCCAATCCTTGGAGCTGTCCCAGAAGGATACCATGATCAATAATATTGAAGGTCACTGAGAGGTCAAGAAGAGCAAGGACGGACAGATGGGGGCACACCCAAGCATGTTTTAATGGTGCAGAAAACACCCCCTTCCGCAAGGAAGCATTGACTAGTGCCCCGCCCCAAGTACTTATGACTGCCTTGGACACCTTGACTAGCTAAGCGGGACAAGGGTCTAATAGACAGGCAGTGGCACAGACAGATGCAAGGAGCCTGTCCACTTCCTGTATGTGCCCAGGTGTTCCTATATATGGGTATTTATGTATGTTGGTTGGTATTTGTGTTCCACAGAGGTACAAAGGCATTTCTCCTAAGCCGTCAGCAAAATCCATACCGGGTCTTGTGCGTTATTTTTAGGATGCTTAAATTCATTCCAATCCCAGGGCAGGTCAAGGGAGGACAGTGTACAAAAAGGTCACATGTCTAGGAGAAAGAGCAGCAGACACCACAGCTGTGACAATATCCTGCAGAAGGAATGGTCAGCAGATGATGGAGGGCTGCAGGGCACCACCGGTCAGTGGAAGGCCGATTTCTTCCCAAAGCTAAGCCAAACACTAGGCTCCACAACATTACTCCGGGAGCATGTTGCCCGCCAGCCTCAATGCTGCCTCTTGATCCTAAGAACAGGGAGGCAGAGTTCAGAGTTCAGCTGAAGCTCTACTAGCCAAAGGCCAATCCATACAGGTGGAAAATGAATGCATGAGAAATCTGATACTCAGCAGATGTGGCTGCAGCACTGGTATAATTTGTTGCCCCATAAGTGGTGGCTTAGTGGTTAACATACTGAACTTGATGACTGGAAGGTCGGCAGGTCGGCAGTTCAAGACCCCACTACTGCACGACAGAGTGAGTACCCGTCTCTGTCCCAGCTTCTGCCATCTTTGCAGTTTGAAAGCAAGAAACTGCAAGTAGATAAATAGGTATCACTTCAGTGGGGAAGTAAACAGCATTCCATGCACTCTGGTGTCTAGTCATGGCTGCCACATGTCCACTGAAATGTCTGTAAACACAGACAGCACTGCCTCTTTGGCTATAAACACAGATGAGCATTGAACCCTAGAGTCAGATACAACTGGCTTACAAGCAAGGGCAACCTTTACCTTTACACATGCATTTGGTTGGCATAAAATAAGTATAAAAGGACTACAGGCAGAGCAAGCCCAAGGCATTTAACTGCCCCAGGTGGAGGTGACCAAAGGACATGTCTCCTTTTTCACAGGACAGCATCCTCTACTGCAACTGAAGACAGCACACAACAGCAAACAACAACAACTCAGCCCAGGGGTGTGTGTGAGAACCACTGCACACAGCCCTATCTTCCAACATCTTATTGCCACTCTTTCCTGCCAGATGTGGCTGGTTCCCTTCTCTTTGCATGCAGAGGTTCACAGATCCAATCCTACGCAACTAGTATGCCATTTCATTTTGAAGGGACAAACTACAGTTTACATCAGCAGTGCCCAAACTAAGGCCCGTATGGGTGCGTTTTACTTCCACTTCCAGGAGCGACAAGTGCTTCGTGGGCCGGATGAATTGGCGTTGGGGGCTGCACCTGGCCCCCGGGCCTTAGTGACTGGCTCCCTGAACCACATGATCGGCCCACGGCCCAAAAGGTTTGGGCACACCTGGTTTACATGAGCCACAGCTTCCTTGCTTCAGATGCAGCAGTAAACTATGATTATACTGTACCATGAATAAGGCAGAAAATCATATCACAGAGAGAGATGGTGGAGAGAAAGAGAAAGGGAATAACGAAGGGCAGGCAAGTGAAATCAAATTTAAAACATGAACAGACAATTAATGGTTTTCTACTGTTCCTAAACCAAGACAAAAGACTGGGCCTACAAGAACAAGAATTAATTGCATACTGTATTTTCCCTACTGAACTGGCTTCAAGAATGCTTATCTTTAGCTGGTTTGTATCTATTTCTGTAGTTAATTTAGAAGGGATATAAAGAGTGGCAAACAATACAATAACTTCATTCAAACCGTTAGTTGGTGACTTTTTTGTTTTGTTTTTACACTAACACCTACACTTCACTTGAAGGTGATAAAGACATGGATTCAAGTAACTGAGTAGCCATGAAGCTTTCCCTAGGTAGCAAAGGTAAAGGTTTCCCTTGCTTGAAAGCCAGTCGTATCTAACTCTAGGGTTCAATGCTCATCTCTGTTTCAAAGCCGAAGAGCCAGCGCTGTCTGCTTCTGCAGATGTTTCCATGGTCATGTGGCAGGCGTGACTAGACACAGTGCACACGGAACACCTTTACCTTCCCACTGAAGTGGTCCCTATTTATCTACTTGCAATTTCTTGCTTTCCAAGTGCTAGGTTGGCAGGAGCTGGGACAAAGATGGGAGCTCATTCTGTCCTGTAGTACTCAGGAATCAAACTGCTGACCTTCCGCCTCCCAGTCAGCATCTTAGCCACTTGAGCCACTGCAGTCCATTATAAGCGCTGGGAAGTCACTTTTTGTCAAACTAAAGGTCTGCAGAAGCAGACAGTGCTGGCTGTTTGGCTTTGAAACAGAGATGAGCACTGAATCCTAGAGCCGGATACGACTGGTTTTTGAGTAAGGGAAACCTTTACCTTTACCTAAAGAATCCTACTGAGTTCTTGCGGGAATAGCCCCATGCACTGCTTTCAGATCCTTCGTTGAAGGCTGGGATAGAAATGTGCTCTAAAAATAAAATCCTACACAGATTGTTTAGTTTTAGCACAGAAAAATGTCAAAGCAATTGGCTGAGAGCAGATGTGAACCATTCCTTAGCCTTATTCCTCTCCCCCCCCCCAGTATACAGACTAACACCCAAGAGAAACATATTGCCCTAAAAAAAGGGGGGGGAGAAGACATGCATAGCTGCAACTTCTGCTCACTTCCATATTATTGTACTAAGAAAAACACATGATAAGCAAAAGATATCCAGCAGGGGGAGTATCTGGATACTACCCTTTTATTTGAAATAAGTTTAAAAGAAGCTCTTTAGTACAATATCTTTCCCCCACCCCAGGTGTCTTTCACTTAGCTTTCAAGGTTTCATGCTCATCAAAATGACCCGACAGAGGTGTACTGATTTGTGCTTTTGCACATAGCCCCTAAAATTCCCCAGGCAACCGTACTGAAATTTGGCAGGTGTAGTCTAAAAACAAAAATCTGCACTTCTATATGGATGCAATGGAGCATCAGGTCAGCTTCAAGAACTGACATGAAGGGAGAGTTCTTGGAGACAAATGGATAATAAGTGATTACACAACACCTGGTCTTGCATGCATTTCCTTGGAAACAAGTCACACTATGTCCAATGAGCTTTCTCCCAAGCAAACATACACAAAACTGCAGCCATAGAAAGCTGGGAGAGGGGGTTCTGCTTCATGTGAGAAACTCTCAGCTTGGGCAGGGAGGTTCTTTGGACGTCCTAAAGCAGTGGTGGCAAACCTATGGCACGCATGCCAGAGGGGGCACTCAGAGCCCTATCGGCACACACACCGTTACCCCAACACAGAGTTCACCCCGCCCCTCTGCCCAGCAGCCCAAAGGGAGCGCTTCTTCCCTCCCCCCAGCACAGAGTTCACCCGGCCCCTCTGCCCAGCAGCCCAAAGGGAGCGCTTCTTCCCTCCCCCCAGCACAGAGTTCACCTGGCCCCTCTGTCCAGCAGCCCAATGGAAGTGCTTCTTCCCTTCCCCCAGCACAGAGTTCGCCCGGCCCCTCTGCAGCGCAGATGGCAGCCTGTTTCGTTTGAGAACTCGGTCTCTAAAAAGTCTGCCATCACTGTCCTAAAGCCACTAACTAGAAGGCGAATAACCTTGCCTCAGCTTTATGGAGCTGTGGGCCAATCTACAATAATGAAAATCTCCTTAAAAGATCCAGTCTGAAAATCTTAAACCAGTGTTTCCCAACTGTTGGTTTTTTGACTTCAATTCCCCAAAGCACCGATCAACCGATGTATTGACTTAGGCTTCTGGGGATTGAGTCCCCCTGTGGAGCGTGGGGCCCACACTGGGAACCAACCTTAAATATTTGTTCTTTGTTGCCGTCTCAGAAAAAAAGCCCAAACCTAAGCACATACAGTCTGAAACTGAGGCACCAGTAAGGTGCGGAAATTTCTTGGACAGTGAGGCCGACCATAATTCAAGGGCTCAGGAAATTCTGTGAGATTTACTATTATGAAGTCTTGTCTATGTCCTATTTTCATGCTGTAGGCAGTGTTGCCACAGCAACTGTCACGACTCATCACTCCGTCGTTTTTGACATACATCATCAGCATAAAAAAGAGCGAGCGAGCAGAAGAGAGAACAGGTGGATTTTAAAGGAGTTTTTTTACACAAGCACACTCATTCACACTTACACACAAAAGGTGTATAAAAATAGCTATTTGAAAACTGAACTGCCTGGTGCAGATCCGACTTTTAAAACCAGCCCTGAAAAGTTATAATGTACTACTCTTCTATCAGACAAGGTTGCATTTTAGCTCCAATGCTTTTTAATCTTTATATTAATGACTTACCAGGATTCCTGTTTGATACACAGACCCATATGTTAAAGATTCTTGATAAGCACATTAACACTCTTTTATATGCTGATGACATGATTTTAATGGCTCATTCACAAATAGGTCTGAGGAGATTGCTTCAAAAACTAAATGCATATTGTGCTCAAAATATTTTAAATATCAGCAAAAGCAAATCCAAAGTGTTGGTTTTTAGTAGGAGAAGCAAAATGTATAATTGGCAGATAAATGGGGAACCTATTGAACAAGTTAACTCTTTTAACTATCTTGGAGTGGTTTTCTCCAATACAGGGTCGTGGCTAAATAATTTTAAAAGAATTTCATCAAGGGCTGCCATAAGTACAAAGAAACTGTATAAACTATTTAATTATAATCATCCTGGCACCCTGTCCCCAATTTTAAAAGTGTTCAGGGCAAAAATTGTCCCAATGCTGTCATACGGGGCAGAATTGTGGGGTCTAAATAGAGCCCCACTTCTGGAACAAATACAGTCCCGGTTCCTAAGAAGTATTTTAGGAACTGATAGCAACACGTCTGCTCCTGCAGTCAGAGCAGAATTGGGCTTCCACTCCTTGTATAGCCATTTAGTATTTAAAACATTCTCATATTGGTTGAAGATCCAATCAATGGACTCAAATAGGCTTCCCAAATTATGCTTAACCGAACAGATAAAGTGGGACTATCCCAAGTCCTGGGTTAATCAACTCTGCGAAGTAATTTCTCACCATGGGTTCTCTGTTCAGTATTTGCTCTCAGTGGCCACTCAAGCCAAGGAAATTTTTAAACAGAGAGTCTTAGATATCAGTGCACAATCTGACTTGGAACTACTGGCCCAAAATGGTTCGTTAAGGTGGCTGGCGGCTAACAAAATTACATTTCAAAGTGAAAAATATGTTTTGATGGGCCTCACTTATCCTTTAAGAAGGGCATATTGTAGAGCCAGATTCGAGCTATTAGACTCCATGAATAGATATGGGCGTTTTCACCACTTACCATATCACGAAAGAACGTGTATCTGTGGGTCTCCAAATGTTGAAAATAGCTCTCATATTATATTAGATTGCCAGTTGTACACTGATATTAGATCTAAATACCTTGCATCCCTATTGGAAAAAACAACTTTTTGGGACTCAAAAAACAAACTGTCTTATCTCCTTCTGGGCTCTAATATCCACGTTGTGTGTAGAACTGCCAAGTTTATAATTAAGGCATCAGCTAAAAGAATCGAATATGTCGATCAAATTGGGGTATCCTGTAAGGGAGATTCACTTATCTGACTATCAATGTGCATGAATTAATTGTATTTAGGGACCTTCTCCAGTTTACATTCTTTAAAAGTAGTTCAGGTATGTATATATTGTATTTTTATTGTATTTTTATTGTATTTTTATTGCATTTTATCGCACTCTATTGCATTATTGCATTGTACAGATTTTAAACTCTTATATTATTGATAAGGTCGAAAGACTAATCAATTAATAAATATTCATTCATTCAATACTACTCTTCTATATGTTTTTGTCTCAGCAGAGTCAGGATTAAGACAAAGACACTCCTTACCGCTGGTTTGTTTGTTTTTTAACTTTGAAAGAATAACATTTAGAGTACTGTTGGTAACCCTAAGAGAAATTTGTCCTTCAATAATACACGAGTGTATGAGTAAGGAAAGGAAAGGCTTGCTCATGTATAAGTATTTCACAATATTCACACACCACCCAAGCAGTGTTGTCCAAAGACTAATGTTTTCTTTTATTTCCCTTCTTAACTGAAACCAGCCAGTCCACCCCACCGGAGCTAATCTGAAACTAGTCTTAAAATGCAAACAACACGCATATTCAGTCCTGTACAAGAAGTGAGAGGACAGGACTGTGTGGAAGTGAAACGACGAATCCTTTTCCTCTCACATCCCTTTCCTCTCATCCAGCAACTTTGCAATGTTTCTGGATCCAATCTCCAAAACAAAATGGATGGAAGACAGAAGGAAAAAATGCCTGAGGAAAGGGGAGGAAAGTGACAAGTACAACGTCACACACACTCCAAGGCACAAATACACTTTCTATATGTACTGTACACACCAGGAATGGCTGGAAACAGAATACTCTCTGGTGCCTAATAGCAAATGACACCCCACTGCAATCAACTACCAAATGTTGGCCATGTTGTTTGGGCAACTGAGACAGAAAGCCCCCTCCCTCCCAAAAAATCCGTCTCTAGGAGAAAAAGAATGCAAGAGAAGCAAATTGAATTATTTATAGCCCTTTCCCAATTCCTGAAGTCAGGTGGTTGAAGCAACCCCTTCCCTCTGTCTAATGGCAGGCCTGGTCATGTGAGAGACAGCTGAAAACAAACACCAGTCTACCATCCACAGACCTAGTGTGATCTGTAAACAATATTTTTTAAACTGTTGCTCTGGTTCCCAGCCTTGGGACCCCAGATGTTCTTGGACTAAAACTCCCAGACGTCTCCCCCATTGACAGTGCTGGTTAAGATTCCTGGGAGCTCTAGTCCAAAAACATCAGGCTGGGAATCAATGCTTTAAAACAGGGGTGGCCAAACTTTCTGGGCCACGGGACGGTCACATAGTTGAGCTGGCAGGTCATGTGGTTCCTCCCACTGGAAGCGGAAGTAAAAAGCTACTGTAAATGCACCTGCGGCTATCGTAAATGTGTTTATGACAGCCATGGGTGCTTTACGGCATTTTGTGCATGTGCGGGCACATTTAATTTCTGCTTCTGGGAGCAGTGAGGGTGGCTGGGCTGGATTATTAGGCGGTGCAGGCTGGATCCAGCCCATGGGTCATAGTTTGGGAACCCTTGTTTTAGAACAGTGTTTCGCAACATTTTGTTTTCTGGACTTCAATTCCCAGAAGCCAACGTGTTGACTTAAGCTTCTGGCCATTGAAATCCCCTGTGGGGCCTGGGGCCCACGCTGGTAACCACTGCTCTAAAGGGAACAGAAATGAGGAAAATAAAGTGTGAAGTCTCTGGTGTGATTTGTGGGAGCTGCTCCCCTCTTCTTGTCTTCACACAATACCAATTACTGTATGAAGGATCCAACTTTACATTGTAACCTGCCAGCCCGCTGGTCTTTATCAGATACTAGTTAGCCTTGATCAGATCAGATCTCAGTTAAAGCAATACTGTAACAGCAGAGAATATCCATAACTAAAACAGTAGTTTTCAAGCAGTAGCAACACAAATAAAGAGCTGGAAACCATCAGAATGGATGCAGGATTTTCAAAGTAAATCCTGGTGATCCACTATCTCTCAATTCATACATCGTTCTACAGTTATGATGCACTATCTTCTACTGTATGGATTCTCTGTTTGTGACCTTCAGACATGCAACTAGTAACTTTTGGCTTTACTAGCAACCAACCTCTTCACTTTCCCTATTGGCTTATTAATTGCAGACGATAATTGTGACAACAGCAGGTCTCTAAGCAAAAAATGATCTACAGTGGAACCTCGGTTAATGGCTCAGTTAACATAAAAATCACGTAACAAAAGCAAATCCATAGAAAATAGTGGCTCACTTTATGGAATTTTTTTCAGAATGGATTAAATGGTTTTCAGTGCATTCCTATGGGGAACCATATTTCGGATAATGTATTTTGGTTTTCAATGCATTCCTATGGGAAAATCAGTTAAAGTAAATTTTCCTGTAAGAAATGTCCCTGAGAACGCATTAATTACGTTAACCAAGGTTCCACTGTACCTGGGGAAAATATACTTTTTTTCTCTCTCTCATAGAGGGACTCATGTTCTATGACAGCGTGATTTGTAAGAAAACAAAGGCAGATATATTCATCTGACATCTTGCTGGAATGAAGCATTACTCTGATGTCACAGATTCAGATAATGCCCATAAAGACACCTCACAGAAATGGCACTGTTTTGCCAGAACATTACAAAACATAGTAGTGAATAAAATTGACTTGATGGTACATATCGATTATTTATTTATTTAGATTTATTATCCCACCCCAATCAGGCGAACCTGACTCTAGGTGGCTTAGAGAAAAAGAGAAAGATTATACATAATGAGTGCAAAACAAACTAAACAATCCCACTATACTCCTACAAATTCAGAAATTAAAACTTCATATCCACAGAAGTAGACGCAAACAACTATAACCTTCCTCTTCAAACTACAACACGCTGAGACTGATTCAAGCACATGCATCTTCACTTACACAGTGATGTGTGATGTATTGACTAGATGACTTGGAGCTAAAACCTGTGCCCTGCCTAAAACTAAGGACTGATCTTCACATGTACTTGAATGAAGCAGTTAAGCACAAAGGTGGCGGGATGGGTTGAATCATTTAAGATTTGTAAGTGTGGGAGATTTCACTTTGGAATACACCATCTCTTGAAGAACTCCCTGTGCCTAGAAAGACATACAGTACTTGCAAAATCTTCTTTTTCTTTCCTGTGAATTTTAAATATAGGTGGACATATAAAAAAAGAAAGAAATGTGTTGAACAACCTGAAGTGGTACAACCCGATCTCCCACCTCCATATTCTAACACTCATTCAGCTACACCTTGAAGACCAACCAAGTCTGAGGTGCATCATGACCTAGAGGTGATGGAGACAAATACAAGCAAGCTCCATCTGTGGTGTTTGATCTGTATCAGCTATTTCACATATGTTTATCACCACTTGATGCGACAGTTATTGAATGCTGGAATATTTGAGTGTGTGAATCTACATCAGATCAGCTCTGACTAAACATAAACAGAACCATCTGTTAGCTCACACAAGGTGGAGGGGTGGTGGTTATGGTTATCATCATACTTATAGTCCTCACACCTACAGTTTATTTCATGTCCACAATCAAGGATTAATATCCAGCAACTTCAGGCTACTGCAAGGATTCTAAAGAAGATTCACAGCTTTGACCAATGGTAACCTCAAAGCCAAGCTATCACCAGCTCAAGTATACAACAAGTTTACAACAAGTTCAAAGTCTGGCATGTCCACAGCCAGTGCCAAATATATTTATATCTCCTTCTCCTTTGAATTGCATACAGCCCTAGTCTGAGAGAAGGGAATCCTGATATTTGAGACCCTTTTCATTCCACGTTTAAGTGAATGAGGATCTAGTGAGGGTTGAATCCAGTGACTCCAGATCTAAAAGGAGACACATTTCTCACATTTGCAGGCAAAACACGCTCCAGTGGTGTTTGTTTAAATGTTAACCAGGCTTGGAAATTCAAAATATTTCAAATGTCCTATAGAATTCCCTGGAGAAGAGGGATCTGGAAATGAGAGATTCAATCTTCTCCCTCCTCCACCCCCAAATCTTTGCACGTTGCACATATTCTTCTGTTCTCTAATGGCTCCAGGCTTGCCAATGGACACAAAAAAAAAAAGGAATTTGTCCCTTTCCATAATCAAGGTCAAGCTGTCATCCTAGAGCCATTGGGATAGGTCCCTCACATGTTGATTCCAAGAACCGTAAAACAGCTAGCGAATGTAAGTCTTAAGTGAATTCTATTGAACTTTCCACTCACACATACGTGCGCTCCTCCTCTTCGCCTGGCACGTGACTCACTTGCAAAATGAAGAAGCCATGTGGACAGATAGGAACGTCTAAGAAATATGATACAGTTCCACTGTACATTTTGGCTTCAAATAATTAGATGATTCTAAATAAAACACCTGGTGCATCTCATATTAGTGCTTATGGCTGGGTCTCACTCAAATTAACTGGAAATGAGCAATGCTGGAACTGATACCTTTTTTCTTCTGCTCTATCCTGAGCCTTCTCAGTTTCTAGGCAGCACAGAACTTAAGAACTTCCTTTTCTCTCAGGCAGCAAGATGTTTTGGGCTACCCCTGATTTTGTTCCTCCATTGCAGAAAATCAGTGCTCCCAGATACTACCCTTAAGGTTCATACATATTTTAGTAATAAAGTCTCAGAATTTACACTACTAGTGTAAAATCACTATGGGGATGGGGGGGAATCCAATATTTCCACTTTGATTGCTTCTTCCCCAGGAAAGTCAAAGGTATTTTTTTCTGGCAACGCACAAAGGCAATCTTATGTAAATGAAACAGTTTCTGTTCAAGCAATTCAGATTCATACATTTGCAGACTTGTTGATAGGCATGGTCTTTAATATTATTTACCTTTGTTGACAATGGGATCTACCTTGCTATTTTTTGCTGGCCTTTTTGACTTTGTTTCTTCTTAGTCTCCATCAGACTACTGATGAATTACAAGAAGAAAAGGAAAGAGTTAATTTTTCACTCCTGAAGTGAATCATGTTAATCTCTGGGAGAAGCACCATTCTTCTTTCAGCTCAGCTAGTTAATTGCTTAACCCGAACCTGTTTGTTGAGTTTCAGATGCTAGGAAAGATCATCTGAGGACACCTAAGGAGAAGGGTGGAAGTTCTTGATTACAAAAATATCTTCTTTCTTGAAGGATGAGGACTAGCAATTTTGTCTGGTTGTTAAAAAATGGAACCTTAAATTCATAGGGCGAAATCCAACTGCTAGCCCAAATCAGAACTTTGAATTAAGACACTATTGTTTGTATGTTGGGCTATGTGTTGAGTTGCATAACTCAGTATGCAACATGTAATAACTAATTTATCTTCAAAAGTTACACCATTAGCATTATGCCAGGATAACTACACAAGAGGTTTTTGGTCTTTGAGCAACATTTTTAAAATATAGATCTCCCCCCAAAATAATGTAAAAACAAGTGTAAAGCAACAAATAACAGAAGAACCTACCAGATGGTAATAAAATACTTTTGCAGCACTGTCATGTGTAGCAGAAATGAACTACTTTTAACAAGTAGCTCTCCAACCTTTGGCAAATATTTCATCCTCTCACCACCAGCCCAACATTTTCTAAGGTGCTAAAATAAAACCATTTGATCTAGTTGTATGATTTGGGGTTTGAACGAAAACAGCTTTGGAAGAAAACCAGATGGTGGGGTATACATGCCAGAAATGCATAAGAAGATAAGTTTGGGAAGATCAAAAATTTGTCATAACCAGTTATTTCTGTTTTTCCTATACAATAAAGATGATCACAGAACTGAAGAAAATAGACGTAGATGATAAAGATATCAAAATCATCACCAACCTTTATTGGAATCAGGCAGTTGAAGTAAAAGTTGAAGAACAGATGACAGAGCAGGTTCAAATTTGCAGAGGTATATGACAAGGCTGTATGTGTCCCCCCCAACACTGTTTAATTATATATTCAGAGAGTATTTTTTCAGAAGCACTATCATATTTAAACATTGGCATTAAAATTAATGAGGTATACCTGAATAACATCAGATATGCTGATGACACAATGTTCTTGGCCACAAACCTTGAAGATCCTAAATTGATGCTGAACTGAGTTAGAGCTTCAAGAGCAGAATATGGTTTGGATATCTACACCAAGAAGACTGAATATCTGGTTATAAGCCGAACAACAACTCACGGTACGCTAATGGCAGGAACACAAGAAATCGAAAGAGTGGATAAAATTGTCTATTTGGGGAGTCTGTTAAATGTAAATCCCTGGGAAGAGAGGCCCCAGACGTAGACGGACTTCATGGCTGAAGAACCTGAGAGACTGGTGTGGAATGTCCTCAGAAGAACTGTTCCAAGGAGTTAAGAACAGGAAGACTATTGCCATGATGACAGCCAATATCTGGAACGGATACGACACCAGAAGAAGTGCAGATTTAGCAAATAATCAAAAAATGTTAAAGCACACAGGAAGGGGAAGAGAGGAGGACTTGGTGTGCTATTCCTGATCCTCACACAAAGTTACATCTTTTCCTCCTTTGAGTTGACATTTTTGATCTGAGGAATGGCAACAATCATATAATCAAAGACTGAGACAGAGAGACAATTTTTTTTAAAAAGTCAGACAAAACAAAACAGCAATGGACTCTTGCTTGGAATCCCAACATTCTACATCTTTTCTTGTCATTCAAAATTCCCAGTAGTAAACATTAAAGCTATAAGCAAATGCAAAGTTTTATTGTTATGGAGTTGCACCTTTATTAAACCAACCTTCTGAGCACACACAAAAATCCAAGAATGCTCATTAGATTATAGGTCTTCTTCTTTTTTTCAGGAAAGTTACAGTATTTCACACGTAAATGGTGGTAGGGAGTAAAGGAGTAGAGACTGGATCTTAAGTACCCAGCTTGTTGGGGCAAAATACTAATTACCTTGTGAACCACCCAGAGAGTGCACTAAGTGCTATGGGGTGGAATATAAGTGTAATTGCTGTTGCTATCTTAAAGCTTAAACTGTGGAAGAAAACAGCTGCAAGTAACACAAACAAGCAATGGAGAGATCAATGCTTGGAATCTCATTTCGCAATAAAGTGAAAAATGAGGATATCAGGTGAAGATCACTGATAAAAGTGATCACTGATAAAATATGTGGCAACAGAATACCCAACGAACAAATTAAGGTGAGTTGACCAAGTTTCACGCACAAGTGACAATAGATGGAGGACAGAAGTGCCTGGCGGACAGTGGTCCATGGGGTCGCAAAGGGTCGGAATCGACTATGCGACTGAACAACAACAATCCGAGAGATCGCAAGAGACCTAGGGGAAGACCACCTCACAGATGGGAAGGATTTCTCAAGAAAAAGGTTGGACCAACATGGACAAGAACTGCCAGGGGCAGACTGTATGGGCAAAAGTTGTGTGGAATGTCATCATAGACATGTCTGCTCATACAAGGACTCCTCAGCACTCCAAGGTATCTTAAGGCAGTGAAGAATCTTAAGAATCAAATAATCCCTAGATAAGCTCCAAATACATGTACAGTACAGTAATACCCCGTATAACGCGAGTACCGTATATCGTTAAAACCGCATAACGTTACAAGATTTTCGGAAACATCTTGTATCGAGTAACGCGATTTTAACGTTACACGATACAGTCGTTCTTAGCAGCAGGGTGGGTGGAAAGCTGAACGGGGTTCTCCGTTCAGCTTCCCAGCCACCCTGCAGCTACGGAGGCAGGGGTGGGGAGGCTGGAAAGCTGACGGGGGGCTCCCCCATCGGCTTACCCAGCCACCCCACAGCTGCGGAGGCATGGGCGGGTGGCTAGGGAAGCCGACAGGGAGTCCCCGTCAGCTTCCCCAGCCACCCTGCAGCTGTAGATCGGGTCCTCTGATCTCTCTGGAGGTGTTTCTGGGCTTCCCCGACGTCCAGAGCCGGTGCAGCAAGCCAGAATGTCAGAGTTCGAATCCCGACGTTCTGGCTTCCTGCACTGGCTCAGGACGTCGGGGAAGCCCAGAAACACCTTGGATCGGGTCCCCACACCTCCCTGGACCCGGCGGGGGGGTCAGACCCCCCCAAAATTGGTAAAAAAAGGACTTTTTTTACCAATTTGGGGGTTTCTGACCCCCCCGCCGGGTCCAGGGAGGTGGGCAGACACGATCCAAGCTTTTTCTGAGCTTCCCCGACGTCCAGAGCCAGTGTAGCAAGCCAGGATGTCAGAGTTCGAATCCCGACGTTCTGTGTTGCTGCACTGGCTCAGGACGTCGGGGAAGCCCAGAAACACCTTGGATCGGGTCCCCACACCTCCCAGGACCCAGCGGGGGGGTCAGAAACCCCAAAATTGGTAAAAAAAAACGGACGTTTTTTTTACCAATTTTGGGGTCTCTGACCCCCCCGCCGGGTCCAGGGAGGTGGGCAGACACGATCCAAGCTTTTTCTGGGCTTCCCCGATGTCCTGAGCCAGTGCAGCGACCCAGAATGTCAGGATTCGAATCCCGACATTCTGGCTTCCTGCAGCATAAAAGAGGGTGGGGGAAGTTCAAAATTAGCGCGCATCGGGTCTCCCGACCTCCCTAGAGCTGATGTGCGCTAATTTTGAACTTCCCCCACCCTCTTTTATGCTGCAGGAAGCGAGAACGTCGGGATTCGAATCCTGACATTCTGGCTTGCTGCACTGGCTCAGGACGTCGGGGAAGCCCAAAAACACCTTGGATCGGGTCCCCACACCTCCCTGGACCCGGCGGGGGGGTCAGAGCCCCCAAAATTGGTAAAAAAAAGTCCGTTTTTTTTTACCAATTTTGGGGTTTCTGACCCCCCGCTGGGTCCAGGGAGGTGGGGAAACCCGCTCCAAGGTGTTTCTGGGCTTCCCCGATGTCCTGAGCAAGTGCAGGAAGCCAGAACATCGGGATTCGAACTCTGACATTCTGGCTTGCTGCACTGGCTCAGGACGTCGGGGAAGCCCAGAAACACCTTGGATCGGGTCTGCCCACCTCCCTGGACCCGGCGGAGGGGTCAGAAACCCCAAAATTGGTATAAAAAAAACAGACTTTTTTTTACCAATTTTGGGGTCTCTGACCCCCCCGCCGGGTCCAGGGAGGTGGGGAAACCCGCTCCAAGCTGTTTCCAAAGTTCTCCCACCTCCCTGGAGGCAGCAGCAAGCCAAAATGTCAGGATTCAAATCCCGATGTTCTCGCTTCCTGCAGCCTCCAGGGAAACAGGGCTTTTTTTAACATTGTGTGTTCAATGTATCGCACAACGTTAAAAACCGAATAACGACGGGACTTGTGGAACCAAGTCATAACGTTATTTGGGGTACTAGTGTATTTCAAGATCAATGTGCTATGTTGATGGGAAAGGATAAAAAGAATCCAATAAAAGTTCTCATCTAATAACAAGAATAACAATTGCTTCTGCTACTATTACTGATATGGCTGTGGTGGCTCAGTGGTTAAGAAGCTCGCCTTGTAAGCTGGAAGGCTGCCATGTCAACAGTTCAAGACCTGGGCACTGCATGATGGATTGAGCGCCTGTCTCTGTCCCAGCTCTTGGGAACATGAAAGGAGCCTCATTTTGGGTGTTCCCTGAGCAGAGATTCTTTCGCAAAAATCCTTTCAACTCAGAAAATTTTCTGTCATGAAATAATAATAATAATAATAATAATAATAATAATAATAATAATAATAATAATAATAATAATAATAATAATAATAATAATAATAATAATAATAATAATAATAATAATAATAATAAAGTAAAAGCAAAGCAGAGTTAAAGTGAGAGGCAGCAACCAACCAAGTTCAGTGACTCCTCTGGCTGCACATTATCAGTTGGCAATTTTTAAAGGGAGAAAGGAAAAGGAAAAGAAGAAGAAAAACACAACTGTACTAGATTACTATCCAAACAAACCCTGGCAAGGATGTCCTGCCAAATAGCAAATGTGTGACTGTGTACTCCAAGCTGGAAGAAAAGCTTGGCGGGCAGCCCAGGGCTTCACTGTATTTTGCTCAGCCAGCCCAAGTCTGGCAGAACACCGTGAACACGCTCTGGTCCACGTGATGGAAGGGTCGTTAAGGCTAAGCTGATTTCCTCACGACACTTCAGTGTAATCTTCACACAGAAGAGGCTGCAGGCCAGGCTGGCAAAAATGTGCGGAAGAGAGAAAGGAGAAGGGCCGGGGGGGGGGGGGGAGTCACCCTGAAGGTAGCTGCAGAATCTCAGAGAGCAGGAACAGGACAACATCTGGATTCATAAGTGCTGTTCTAGTCTCACCTAGATGCCACATTGCAGAAGTTTGAAAATGATGTCTCAGAAATTTGGAAGTGCTGTCAGTGGGGCAGCACCTCCCTGCCCACTGCCGGGTTGATATAATGACCGTCCAGGGTGGTTTTTAGCGCTCTGGTGTCTAGTCATGCCTGCCACATGACCACAGAAATGTCTGCAGAAGCAGACAGCACTGGCTCCTTGGCTTTGAAACAGAGATGAGCACTGAGCCCTAGATTTGGATACAACTGGCTTTCAAGCAAGGGAAACCTTTACCTTTACTAAAGCTTTTATTTTAGTTTTAGCTAGTTAGCTGAGAATTGGGGCAGAGGATTTTTAGGTTTTGATTATTTTAACTTGAGGTTTTATGTCTTTTATCGGTGGGGACGTTTTTATGTTGGGATTGTGATTTGTTGTAAGCCGCCCAGTCGCCCCGGTGATGGGGTGGAGATACAAATCAAATCAAATAATAAAATGTCTCTTGCAAGCAAGCACGGACCTCAGGCATGCTGGCTGGGCGGGGGGTGGGATTCTGGGGTCTGCAATCCAGAAATTACTTTTATATACAATAGAACCCCGGATAACGTTATGACTTGGTTCCACAAGTCCCGTCGTTATCCGGTTTTAAACGTTGTGCGATACATTGATCACACAATGTTAAAAAAAGCCCTGTTTCCCTGGAGGCTGCAACAAGCCAGAACGTCGGGATTTGAATCCTGACATTTTGGCTTGCTGCAGCCTCCAGGGAGGTGGGGGAACTTTGGAAACAGCTTGGATCAGGTCTCCCCACCTCCCTGGACCGGGGGGGGGGGGGTCAGAGACCCCAAAATTGGTAAAAAAAAATCTGTGTTTTTTTTTACCAATTTTGGGGTCTCTGACCCCTCCCCCCCACCGGCTGGGTCCAGGGAGGTGGGGAGACCCGATCCAAGCTGTTTCTGGCCTTCCCCGACGTCCTCAGCCAGTGCAGCAAGCCAGAATGTCAGGATTCGAACTCTGACGTTTTGGCTTGCTGCACAGGCTGAGGACGTCGGGGAAGCCCAGAAACAGCTTGGATTGTGTCCCCTGCCTGCTCCAGAGAGATCAGAGGACCCGATCTACAGCTGCAGGGTGGCTGGGGAAGCTGACGGGGACTTCCTGTCGGCTTCCCTAGCCACCCGCCCTTGCCTCCGCAGCTGTGGGGTGGCTGGGGAAGCCAACGGGGGAGCCCCCCGTCAGCTTTCCAGCCTCCCCACCCCTGCCTCCGTAGCTGCAGGGTGGCTGGGAAGATGAACGGAGAACCCCATTCAGCTCCCCAGCCACCCTGCTGCTAAGAACGACTGTATCAGAAAACGCTAAAAATCGCATTATTCGATACAAGATTTTTCCGAAAATCTTGTAACGTTATGCGGTTTTCACGCTATACAGTACTCGCATTATCCGGGGTATTACTGTATTCTCATAGTTTAGATAAAATGCAGTCTCAAAAACTCTTTGCAACAAAAGGTTTGCAGGTGAGAGGTCACTGCTTTTTGGCCAATATAAAGACATGGACTGGAAAGAAATTGGCCTTGGTGTTGCAGTGGCTGTTGTGGCAGTGGCTGTTCTGTGCTGTCAAGTTCCTTCTGACATATGGCAATGCTAACAGGGTTCTCAAGATATGCAATATATTCAAGGACTAGTGGATCATGGCCACTACTTAAGTCAGTTTCCCTGCCTGAAAAGAAATTTGAACCACCGTCTCCTAAATCCTAGCCCAACTCTCCATCCAGAGTTTCACACTGGATCTCCTTTTAGTGAATACTGCATGGAAATCTACACCCTGTGGATGGCTACTGTGTGTGTGTGTGGGGGGGATAATCACATATTAGAGAGTTATTAGCAAAAAGAAAACTGCAATATCATAATGCCTTCATATAAAATTATGGCATGACCACACGTGGAATAATGCGTACACATATCACTACTGTGCAAAGGTATTATTGAGCTGAAAGAAGTCTTCAAAAGGGTATCTTAAACAATCAGAGGAAGAACCTCTTCACACAGAACATAGTCAAACTATGACATTTGCTAATGTAAGCCATGACGAATGCTGACAACTTGGATAGTCTGTGAGTTCATCCTGTCAGACACCCCAAGACAGGAGTTCTGAACGTTTTAAAGAAGGGGGCCGGGTCACACTTCCTCAGACAGCTTTGGGGGCTGGATAGCCATTTTGCCCTTCCTCCACCACATGGCACTTCCTGATGTAGTGGAGGCGCTGGGGGACCCACATGAAATGGTGTCACGGGCTGAAGATTGAGAATCCCTGCCCTAAAATATATATCCAACAGATCAACCCTGTAAAACAACATTTATTACGGTCATAGACCAATGCAGTGTACGTTACATATACAGTTGTACCTCGCTTACAGAGCATAATGCGTTCCACAGGATGCTCTTTAAGCAACTTTGCTCTATAAGCAAAACACCATTGTAAGTGACCAATGGGGGGGGGGGATTGCGAACCCCGATTTATTTGTTAAGCGAGTTTTTGGTTGGTTTTATTTCTTAAGCGAAGGGAACATTCAGAGAAAATTCTGCTCTTTAAGCGAATTACTCTTTAAGCAAGGCGCTCTTTATGCGAGGTTTGACTGTACAATTATAGAATATGACAATAAATATAGCTTTAAGTGTTTGTTAAGGATTTGCTTTAAAATTCCTGCAAATCGTTAGCACTGAGGTGCAGGATCTGGCCACCTGAGCCGTGACCACACTCTGCTCGTCCCTGAGCAGAAACTGAAGACAATCTTCATCAGAGCAACCATGGAACCCCTTGATCAAGGGAAGAAGGAATTTGGATCTAGTGTCTTGAGGAAAGGAACGTCTAAGGAGGACATGACGTGTGGTTTCAGTTTCACCAGAGCCGCGGGGACAAAGTCTTTCAGTGAATCGTACCTTTTTATACTTGCCCTGTGGGGAGTGCATGGCGTCTCGCAACCCTATGCAAGTTTACTTAAAAATTAGTCTCAGTTAGTTTAATGACACTTACTTCCAAGTAAAAGTGGAAATATTCCAGTATTTTTGTACTTTAGGATGGGCAGGAAAGCCAAACCGCAGGGAAGTATTGCTAAGGATGACTTCTGTTCAGGGCTAAAACCTTTCAGTTAGGTTTATATAAGAACCACTTGTTTGATCACCAGGGGTGAGTAAGGATCACTTAAAGGTGATCAGGTATGGAAAGCTTATTACTTTGACTCTGTCCTCAACTTCCTCACCAAGCCCAACTTAGCTATTAAGGGCCAACACATATATGTATAGGCTGGTAGACTAGTAACCCTTGATGGATTTTCCCCCCAAGAATGCCTCCACCTATATCCACTTACTAAGCATATTCTTGGCATTGCTTTCTGTCTATTCCTTGCCTCTCAGCAAACAACATCAACAACAGGCAAAAGTACACACTCAACATGACCAGCCTGGAGTTGTGCCCAGTCCTTGAGATCAAGTTGAGCATCTCTAAATGAAGAATGTGCACAGAATTCAGAATCCTTCTCAATTAGAGACTCATTAATCACTTTCCCAGGCTACAGACCATAACAACATATGAGACAGTACAAACTATGCTGGCTATACACCAGTCAAATTCTTATTTAAAACTACAAACTACCAAAAGCACAATTATAACATGACTGTAAACAAATTAATATTTAGGTCTGAAATATAAAATCACTTTATGAGTTGTCCCTAATGGTGGTGATAGCAAATATTTTTACAAAATCTGTCTTCAAATATAAAAAAGACCAGTGTGCACAAAAGGCAGACACCCTTTGACTTAGGAACTGATATAAAAATGGAAACAGATCTTAGAAATCTCTCTCAAGGATTTCAATACACGGTTACACTGAATATTAGCATGTACGGTTCAATCAACCATTAACTGAAATATCTTTCCTTGTTCTTCTCACCTACAAGACGTGTGATTCTTCTGACAGAATTTTCATGGTTTTTCTACAAACTGCTCTATTATCCTTGCATGATTGTTTTGTTTTTTTTACAAACTGCCCAATTAGGAAAATAATAGAATAGATATTATCTTGTTGCATGGACTTTAAAAAGCTGTAGTACTGAATGGGTTGTTGGCATCTATTTTACCTATCAGTCAGTCCTCTTTTTATTGCTCTATATGTGCTTAGATTCATAGAGGGAAGAAATACTGGTTTTGCACAGAGACACTGCACAAACTGTGGAAATGTATGTAGCGGGGTGGGGGGGAGCTGTTATTTTGTGTTTGCTGTAAAGAAAAATCTCTTGCACGGTTTGTTAACTCTTTTAACAAGTTGCATCAACCTCTTAAAATAGTCAGTCCTAGAGAAGAATAAGAAATTTAGCAAGAATTATTCCCATCCTTTGTTGTTCAGTCACACAGTCAATTCCAACCCTTTGCGACCCCATGGACCACTGTCCGCCAGGCACTTCTGTCCTCCACCACCCTCAACTCACTCAGTTCTGTGGCCATTGTCTCTACAATATCATCTAGCCATCTCATTTTTGGCCGCCCCCTTTTTCTTATGCCCTCCATCCTTCCCAGCATCAAGGCTTTCTCAAGTGAATCCTCTCTTCTCATTTGATGTCCGAAGTACTTTAGTTACATCTTTACTATTTGACCTTCTAAGGAGCAGTCAGGGTTGATTTGTTCTAAGATTGACCTATTTGTTCTCCTTGCTGTCCAGGGGACTCTCAAAACTCTCCTCCAACACCACATCTCAAAGGCACCTATTCTTCTGTGCTCAGCTTTCCTAATGGTCAAAACCATACAATGCCACAGGGAATACCATTGCTTTGACTAGATGAATGTTCGTTTGCAATGTGATGTCTCTACTTTTAACTATGTTCCCCAGGTTTCCCATCGCTTGCCTCCCAAGAATCAGTCGCCTTTTTATTTCATGGCTGCAGTCACCATCTGCAGTGAGCTTTGATCCTAGGAAAGTAAAACAAATGTCCATACATGCCAAGTTCCAGCTACATTCAACTACATTGGCCACTGAATGGCCTTGTGCAAGACATTGCTTCTCAGCCTAACTGAGAAATGCCACTTTACAGCATTGGTGTGAGAATACATATGGTAAAACTGGCACATTTTAGACTACAGGTCCCAGAATTCCCCAACCAGAAGGATCACTGGATGAGACTCCTGGGAGTTACTGTCCTAAAACGGAATTGTTTCCCAGTTCCATCTCTTGGTTACCAAGGGAAAACTTAGGCATTGAAATACTTTGGGGAAATGCAATACAGTATAGTACAGTACTGTACAATTCCCTATGGAGCATCCTGAAGTTTCCTTAAGCCTACGGTAAGAAACAGAATGAGATTGGAAGCGATTACAGAATAAAGATTTTAGGGGGGGGGGTCGGGTCTTTTAACTCTGAAGCGTGCAGCCAAGACTGTGATTTACCCCAAATGGAGAGGACTTACAAGCAGTAATGGGTTGTTACCGGTTTCGACCGGTTCACCCAAATCAGGAGGGGGTTGCCGGGGTGGTGGTAAACCCCTGGGCGACCGGTTCGGTTGCCTCTCTGCCCCTCCTACCCGGAACTGAGCATGCGTCAAACCTCCATTTGACGCATGCACACTAAAAAAATAGAACTGCACATGCGTCAAATGGAGGTTTGACGCATGCACAGTTCCAGGCAGCCATTTTATTTTATTTTATTTTTGCTCCGCCCACAACGTAATGATGTCATGGTGGGGTAGTAAAAATTTTTACAGCCCACCACTGCTTACAAGTGTTAGAAAGTAGGGGAGGAAGTGCACTTTACGTAGGGAGCACTTTACGTCAGTTTACCTCGAATGCAACCAAGTTCCCAGAACTTGCAAAGACAATCATTCTCCCAATAAACACCAAGTCTCCCAGACAACCACAGGCTAATAGCATTAACACATGACTGCAACTAAAAACATTCACCTATAAAATAGGTATCAATTTCCCCATTTAATTAAGCTCTGTGAGGGAGGTTTAAAGGGGAGGGGGAGCCACAGTAGTCTCATTAATATTTAAGTTTAAATTTTAAAAATTGGCAACGAAAAACTCATCTATATTTATGTATTAAAATAATCTGTCTCCCACACGGCAGGACTTTTCAGATATTCTGCTGAAATTCAGCTGCTATCATTGCAAGAACGACGATCTACTTTGTTGGAGACCCTTTTTTGAGAGTTTTAAATAGCAAATTATTTCATCTTAAGAAAGCCTATCCAGATCTAAATTAAGATAAGGTCTGGGCTAAGTACGGTATTTCATATAGCAATAGGAATGAGACTTATATACCGCCCCATAATGCTTTAGTGTACTCTCTGTGTTGTTCACAAATTAATTAGCATTTTGCCCCCAAAATGCTGGGTAGTCATTTTACCAACCTTGGAAAGACAGAAGGCCGAGTCAACCATTTTGTCCATCAGGATCGAACTCAAATCGTGATCACAGTTTTGGCTGCAGTACAGCAGTTCAACTACATTGCCACAAGGGCGGTGGCGTGGCTGGGAAGGCGAACGGGGATACATTAGTTATTATGTATATTAGATATCACTGTAATATAGATATTGAGATTACTTCTTTCTTACACATTAGCATAGAGAAAAACTGTTAAGATTCCAAGGTTCAAGTATTAAACAATATTCACCCCATGGTGAAAATACAGTGGGACCTCAGGTAACAAATGGCTCAGTTAACATAAAAATTGCATGACAAAAGGAAATCCATAGAAAATAATGGCTTGGTTTACGGATTTTTTTTCCAGAACAGATTAATTGGTTTTCAATGCATTCCTATGGGAAACCACGTTTTGGTTAATGTAAAGTAAACCCTCCTTGCTTAACAAATTTAATGTTAATGGGATTGCTCTTTAAGCGATATGCTCTTCAAGCAAAATCCCGACCTCCCTAGAGCCGATGCGCGCTAATTTTGAAGTTCCCCCACCCTCTTTTAGGCTGCAGCAAGCCAGAATGTCGGGATTCGAATCCTGACATTTTGCCTTGCTGCAGCCTCCGGGGAGGTGGGGGAACTTTGGAAACAGCTTGGAGTGGGTCTGCCCACCTCCCTGGACCCGGCGGGGTGGGGTGGGTGGGTCAGAGACCCTAAAATTGGTAAAAAAAAGTCCGTTTTTTTTTTTTACCAATTTTGGGATTGTTGACCCACCCCCCCGGCCGGGTCCAGAGAGGTGGGCAGACCCGCTCCAAGCTGTTTCTGGGCTTCCCCGACGTCCTGAGCCAGTGCAGCAAGCCAGAATGTCGGGATTCGAACTCTGACATTCTGGATTGCTGCACTGGCTCAGGACGTCGGGGAAGCCCAGAAACAGCTTGGATCGGGTCTGCCCATCTCCCTGGACCCGGCGGGGTGGGGGGTCAGAGACCCCAAAATTGGTAAAAAAAAATGGTCCAGGGAGGTGGGGAGACCCGATCCAAGCTGTTTCCAAAGTTCCCCCACCTCCCTGGAGGCTGCAGCAAGCCAAAATGTCAGGATTCAAATCCCAACGTTCTGGCTTGCTGCAGCCTCCAGGGAAACAGGGCTTTTTTTAACATTGTGTGATCAATGTATCACACAACGTTAAAAATCGGATAACGACGGGACTTGTGGAACCAAGGCATAACGTTATTCGGGGTTCTATTGTATTCTGTTCTAGACAAGCCTAAAATGGCTCCCACACTCCATTTTAATACAGTAAACCCCCCAACTCCATTTTAAAAAACCTCCAACCCCCCTTCCAACCCCCAAAAATGTTGAATCACTTTATCCTTACCTTTCAACTACAGTAATACCTCATATAACATTAGTATCGAATAACACTAAAATCGCATAACATTAAGGAATCTGGGGGGAAGAATTGCATCAGATAACATTAAGATCCTATGGGATGCTTCAGATAACAACCGCTAAAGCCTGTGTGGTTACAATGTATCTCTTTGGATCCCATAGGATTTTAACATGCATCAGATAACACTAAAAATCATATAACACCAAGACTTGTGGAACCAGGTTTTAGTGTTATATGAGGTTTTACTGTACTTGAGAAATCCAAAACTCTTCCAAAAAAATTCCAGGAATTGAACTCCCAAAATGGTTGTGCATTTCTTCAGGGCTTTTGGACAGTCTCCGCTGTCTCCCAGGGTGGCTGCAGACTTTGCGGAGCCCGATCTGTCCGTTTTTTAAAAATTTCCACTGCTTCCCTGTGCGCCCTGGACTTACATTTTTGTCGTCATCAACAGTGTGCGGCAGCGGTGCTTTTTCCAGGTGTTTTGGACAGGCTCCGCCATGTCCCAAGGCAGTGGGAGGCTTGTTTGAGCACGATCCCTGTTTTTAAATTTTCCCGCTCTTTGTCCAAGGAGCTAATTCTCGAGGCTTTGAGAGCTCTGTTGGTGCATGGTGCTTGCATCATCAACTGATCGCCTGGTGCTGAACCACGAGCTCTCAAAGGGCTGAGGATTAGCTGGTTGGACAAAGTGAGGAAGCAGCAGAGAAAATTAAAAACAAAGGGATCGTGGTAGGACAAGCCTCCCGCTGCCTTGGGATGTGGTGGAGGCTGTCCGAAACATTTAGAAAAAGTGCCGCCACTGCGTTAAGTGGCATATTGCGACTTCTGGTGGTGGGGGTTGTGAACGCCTGCTCTAGTCGCTTAGCAAGTTTTTGGTTGTTACACGAGGCCGACCTTTCTGAGTAAATCCCACTCGCTAAGCAATTTAGTCACTCTAAGAGCTGGTCGTTCGACGAGGGTTTACTGTATTTTGGTTTTCAATGCACTCCTATGGGGAAATGCATTCAATGCATTCCTACGGCGAATTCAGTTAAAGTAATTTTCACTGTAAGAAACATCCCAGAGAACACATGAATTACATTAATCGAGGTTCCACTGTGTTTCATTTTGCTAATGTTGATCGTCCCTGGAAAAAGTTGGAGTATACTTATTAGACAATTCTCCCAAACGACTCTATCAGCAGAGGACACGCAGTGGTTAAACTGCTGCCCTGCAACCAAACTGTTGTGAGTTTGATCCTGACCAGGAACACAAAGTTGACTCAGCCTTCCATCCTTTCAAGGTTGGTAAAATGAGTACCCAGCATGTTGGGGGGATGCTAATTAACTTGTGATCTGCCCAGAGATTGCACTAAGTGCTATGGGGAGGTAATATAAGTGTGGTTGCTTTGCTCAGTTGATGGCTAGGAATGCTGGGAATTGTAGTCCAAAACCCATAATAGTCTCTAAGCTCTGTCTCTCGCTCACCAAGGGAAATGTCACCTTGCAGCTGTCCATAAAAGCAGTGTCCGCTCATTAGCTGAATTCAGACATGTGTTAAAGACTACATAGGGATAGAGGGAGCATCTCCCTCTTCTCCTCTACGTTATCAAATTAGCTGCCATAGCGAGCAGGTATTGAAGAACCCTTCCCCCTAGTATGCCAGGATAACCAGTCACCATTCACTTCTTCCTAGCTAAATCCCAGCACCTCAGCTTTTGCTTAAGCTGGAGCAACAGCTCACCAAGGAAAGTCATGTGCCTGCTCTTCATTGCTTAATGAACTCCATCTCCTGTGTTTCTTCCCTATCAGCGTATCCTGCCTATTGCCACCACTTTGTCTGTTCTGCACAATTCTTCACTGACATTGCTCTGCCACGTACTAAGAAACTCACGGCAAGGTCCATGGGACTGCTCACTAACACAAACAAAACAAATACAACCACAGGGCATGTCTACACAAGGGAATTCTGTTTCAGGCTGAAAATCTTATTTGTACAGTATGGCTATATATTTTACTTCTTACTTGAGCGTCTCTTCTGTTTATGCTGGAGATGTTTAGTCTCCTGTGACAAGGGTCCACACTGTCCTTCAGACTGCTTCAATTTGTCCTTCTTTCAATTACTGATGCCTCCTTTCCTGCCTTTCTGTAGAGCAGCATCTCTCAAACTATGTGCTGTGGAACACTGGTGGATTCAATTCCCAGAAGCCTAAGTCAGTACATTGGCTGATCAGTGCTTTGGGAAATTGACTTAGGCTTCTGGGAATTGAAGTCAAAAACCAAAGTTTGGGAAATGCTGCTGTAGAAGATGTATCTGGAGGTGTCCTCCTTCCAACCTACTCAACTTTTCTGGTGGAATTGCCCCTGAGAAACCTTGTCATGTGCTCCAAGCAAGACTTGAGTCTCTTTCTGAGAGGAAGGAAAGGTTGAAGCTAAAGTTTTGTTTATTATGTTTGTGCCTCCTTTATTTTGAAATGTTCTCCACCTCTCTGTGTATAGGGGTGTGGGGAAATGCACATCTCGAAGAGCGCTTTTGTGTAACAAATCAGTTCAGTTTGCCTGCCAGACATGTAGTGGGAGCCCAGGAGGCTGCTACTGCCACTTTTTAGTTTGCTGATTTTTCCATGAATAAAGTTATCCTGGTTTAGACTGCCCTTGCTTGGAAGCCAATCATATCTGACTCTAGGGTACAGTGCTCATCTCTGTTTATAATCAAAGAGCCAGTGCTGTCTGCATCTGCTGATATTTCCGTGGACATGTGTCAGGCATGCCTAAACACCGGAGTGCACAGAACACTGTTTACCTTCCCGCCGAAGTGGTACCTGTTTATCTACTTGCAATTTCTTTCTTTTGAACTTCTAGGTTGGCAGGAGCTGAGACAGAGACGGAAGGTCACTCTGTCATTCAGTACTCGGGTCTCAAGCTGCTGACCTTCTATTCGTCAAGTTCAGCGTCTTAACTGCTACGCCACCACACTCCCCTTAAGTTTGTTTACTCACAAGCAAATTTGCCTGGTTTGCTCTGAGTAGTTAACTTACTCACAAATAAGGAGGAGGTAGCAATGGTTGTCAGTGGGCCAAGATGCCTTTCCTTGTTAAAGATAGAAACTGACATAGTGAAACAGCAATGCATCTAGAATTGCGCTATTTCAGTTAGGGAACTTATTAAAAAAAAACAGAACAGGGTGAAAGTACAGAAAGGGATTTCAAAACTCTCTGTTCTGTTTCAATGTCACAACCCACTGCGCATGTCACAGGGTTGTCACTGTCCACAGCTTTATCTGGGAGTGAATTAACAGGACAGAAATTGGGATAATTAGCAGGGTGACAAAATTAATGTAACTTTAGTGCTGTGCCAGAAAGTAGCAAAACAACAGGGAAAAAAGAGGTAGGATGAAGATTTTAATTGAAAACTCATGTAGATGCTGTAACTTTAGTCAACCAAAACCTCAGTATAAAACAATTTTAAAAAGCAGGACACAGTATATGCCATTGTTGACAGGCTCACAGAAGCAAACAAAAGAATGGCCCAGCCTTTTAATTCTGCCTGCTGTAGATGTTGTAGTTAAATGAAGGGCATAACACCTCTGGCAAAGTAATTCTGGTAGTCAGTTGCATGTTCCACTGAACTCAACCCAACTCAACCTCCTTAAAATCTTTCATAGATGTGTGAAAGGTGGCAACTTTCACCTTGCTCTAAAGGTGATCACAGAGTTCTCTGTCAATGATATATCCACATTTTAGAGGTTTAGCGCCGCCCCCGCCCCCATGACTATAAGCAAGCAAGCTACCAGTAAAGCATGCTTAGCTTGTTGGGTAACTTATACCACCTCCACAAAACTGGCAAATCATAATTGGAAAAAGCTCCCCGGTAAATATCACCCTTATTTGCATTCCAGCTTCCTCTTTTTATGACTGCCTTGGGTAGATTTGATTGCTATGGAAGGGGAGGGGGACACGTACCCAAACAATGCACTGAATTATCCTGGCAAAAGCTAAAGGATGTCTGTTCTGGATTGCATGCAGCGAAATATTATCCTATAAGTCTTTGGTGGCAATGAAGCTCAAAGCCGACACACCCATATTTACAGCACACTATGTACTGTAAAATACCCTGCACCAAGAAACTCAACCTAGCTACACTGGCAGAAAAACAAAGTCATTCCAGGTTAATCCAGCTCTTAAATTGCACAACTTCTATAAGACTGGGAGCAAAACAAACCTCTTCCTCTCAGCTTATTGCTTCTTTCTCCTCCCTCAGCGCTGTGGCCTCATCCACCACCACCACCCCTTTTGCTGTGTTCCTTAAGGGTTTGTATTTCACTGCCAAAGTTTTTTTTAAAGGCTATATTCTCCATACAATTTTTTTCTAGTCCCAAAATGGTTTATTAAAAAAAAGAGAGAGAGAGAGAGCAGCCTAGGGAAGGTTGATGAATATGAAAGCTGCCCAAGGTCATATGGATGTGTTTCTCCACTTCTAATAGGAAAACTGCTTTGATAAGATGAAAGGCTCAAGATAATAAAGACTCAAATTTAAACTCTGGAGATTAGCTGCATAATTGTTTCCAGGAGGTACCACTCTAACCAGGGAGTTCCAGTGTGTGCATGTGTGTGTGAGCGTGTGCATGTGTTTAAGCCTCCACAAGTAAGATGAACACTACATTTTTACCCTTTTAAAACAGGGATTCCCAACCTTTTCAAGCCAGGGGCCGGGTCATGCTCTCAGCCAGCTTCAAGCGTCGGACGGCCATTTTGCCCTGCCTGCACAATGGGGGTGGCCATTTTGTCCCAACAGGTTCAAAGGAGTAACCATGTTGTTTCTCAAATGCGCTTGGAGGAGGGGGGCACATGAAATGGCGCTACAGACCAGATCCAGCCCATGGGCCTTAGTTTGGGAATCCCTGCTTTAAAGTTTTACTGTTGCCCATAAAGCTGTTCTATGCTCCAGGGTTTGTTTTTTTAAACTACCAAGACTTGTTCTAGATCTGCCCACACTGGTGTATTCTACTGGTGGCCTCTCAGATGAGAATAGCAGCTCACCCTGTGCAGAATAAAGTATTACTTGCCCTTGTTCAGACTGTTGGTGACCAGTTACACAGAAAGAGAATCCTCGAAGATTGTGGTATTCTTGAACCACAATCGGGCATACCCTGGTAATGGCAACCTTATCTTGCCAGCTAATCTTTCTCATACTAGGTCAGGTGAAGGGAACTGCAGAATGAACTCACCTAGCTAAAGGTGCCTTCATTTTAACAGTTCCATGTCTGGCCTACACACGGAAGAAGACCAGTACCGTACTATCTGTTTCTTTCTAGACTGTACACAGGTCTACTAATCCAATTTGTTGGGCAATTCACAGCTTTGGAATGGATCCCAATTCAATCTGGAGTCATCTGTCCTTTATCTAACTCAATTGGTAAATCTCCCATTGATTTACATTGGAAAACCAAAATGGCTGCACAAATATACATAGAATTTGGAGATGGGAGACCCAAAAGATTGGAGTGAGCCTGCTAAATTTCAGACAGCTATCTTCCTGAGTTTGCTTACTAAGCACCTTAAAAGCTTGTCTTTTTCCATAAACGAAGGAAGGAAAGGAGGAATGAAGGAAAGGCTGATCCAATTTGTGTGCCTTCCAATTTAATTTAGTGGGTTGGACATGCATGCATGGAGTTAAATGTGTGCCTTATTTTGTGATGACGTTTGTAGAAATAACCATGGTGCAGTGGTTAAGTTGAACTCTGCTCATATCCTGAGCTCAAGTCTGATGGACTCAAGGCTGTATCAACATTCCATCCTTCCAAATTGGGTAAAGTGAGTACCCAGCTTGTTGGGGACAAACTATAGTTTGCATTATTCTCTTGTAAGATTCTGAGAGAGTGCTTTTGCAGTATGGGGCGATATATAAGCAGCTGCATTTTAGAAACCTGGATACAGTCAAACCTCGCATAAAGAATGTTTCACTTAAAGAGCAACTCGCTTAAAGAGCAGGATTTTCTCTGAATGTTCTCTTCGCTTAAAACCAATCAAAAACTCACTTAACAAATAAATCGGGGTTCGCAATTCCCCCCCCCCAATTGGTCATTTACAATGGTGTTTCACTTAAAGAGCAAACTCGCTTAAAGAGCAATCCTGTGGAACGCATTATGCTCTTTAAGCGAGGTACAACTGTACTTTCTTTTATGATTACTAGGTGGAGGATGTTGACCAGTTGTGATGACCTTGTTTGGACTCATCACTTGTAACTACCAATGTGTTTTGCACTCATGCAAGCGTATTGAGAAATGGTCTTCTAAGACTTTTTCTAAACAGGAACAACATCTACTATTGTTAATACAGTACTAATGGTTATAAATCAAAACTATGTTGATATTACTTTCTGTAAGTTATCAAACCTGACTGCTCCTTAGAAGGTCAAATAGTGAATATGAAGCTAAAGTATTTTGGACATCAAATGAGAAGAGAGGATTCGCTTGAGAAAGCCTTGATGCTGGGAAGGGTGGAAGGCAAAAGAAGAAGGGGGCGGCCCAAAATGAGATGGCTAGATGGTATTGTAGACACAATGGGCACAGAGCTGAGCGAGTTGAGGAGGATGGTGGAGAACAGAAGTGCCTGGCGGACAGTGGTCCATGGGATCGCAAAGGGTCGGAATCGACTGTGCGACTGAACAACAAAAAGTTATTAATAGGTCCATGAGACATTGGGAGCTATATTCTTCTACAAGTGGGGAGGGGTGTTAGTCAACAGGGACATATTTTCACATGCCACAGTTTTCTGTACATGCTGGAGAAATCCAGTAATAGCTCCTCAAAGCCCCATATGCAAACTTTATAGCAGGGGTTCCCAATGTTTTCGTGCCACGGGCGGACCTCACACACACACAGCTGTGTAGGCTGGTCATGTACTTCCAGTGTTGGCGGTGGTGACGGGAGAAATCGCAAAGTTTTTTCAGCTGTTTTGCAGCCTCCATGCGTCCTATGGCGGCAGGTGGGAAGACAGAACATTTTTGCCATGCTTTTGTAATTTTTTTGCTGCATTTCTGGCACTTCCAGTGGTGGTGGGGAGCTTCCAGCGGTGGTGAGGTTCTCACCACAGGCCTGATAAATTGGTGCCATGGGCTAGACTCGGCCCACGGGCCATAGGTTGCAAACCCATGGTTTATAGCATTGACTGGCCTGAAACCAAAAACTCCCGGTAGGGAACAGACAGTCCTTCCAAAGGCAGCTACCATTTTGCACAAAGACTGTTCATTGTTTTGTCTCCAACACTGCTAACAAGATAGCACAGATTTACAGAGTGTTTGGAAATAAGTTGTTGACAATTAATTTGTTGCAACCTAATCTTTTCACAGTTGCTACCATTTTCAAAAGAACTGAAGATGTGGTTGGCAAAATGGGTCTGGGGGCCAGGATTGTCAACAAGCTCCCCTTTCTGGCTTGTCTAAGGTTCCCCCCTCCTGTAATTAATTTTTAACGTTAAGGTTATGCCATTTTTATATTTGTTTTTAGATAGTAACGGCACAGCAATGGGCAATACTGCATTGTTCTTAAGGGTTTTTAATTGTTTTATATTGGTTTTAACTTCTGTCCACTGCCCAGAGTCCATCAGATTAGGGTGGTATATAAATCTATCTATCTATTAAACTATAAATTTTAATATTGCTATTTGACTAGTTAGCCATCAACTATGTTGCTGTTGTTTTTTGAGAGACAGTTGTTTATTATTGGTCATTATTAGTCATTTAAAATGAATATTAATGACTTTTAACTATTTAATGAACCAATTAACACATTAATGACTTTTACTTATTCAGTACAGGTGATTATTGTAAATACATTTTTAGTAGAGAGGTGAGCAGCCTGTGGACCTTCAGAAGTTGTCATCTTTCAGCTCCCATCAGACTTGGCAAGTACACCCAATGGCAAAGCATGGGGAGGGCAGGGAAGAGCTACAGTCCATCAACATCTGGAGCCCCACACTTTTCATATCCGTGCTTTAACAGAATGATTCGTGCTTATGGAAATCAAGCCATTTTAAAACCTTGACCATAGACTTCCTTCTCTCCTTGAACTCCTCTTTGAAAATGGTAAGTTCACATTGACTTCATTCTTAAGCAACAATTGTGATTCTGTGCAGAGCTACGTCTTACTTTACTTGCACTTAACAGCACTTTCCTCTACTCCATACTTATTGAATTGCCAGAGTCCCTGAAACACAACAACTGCTGTTCGCTGGTTTTGAAGGCCACGGGGAGTCTGTAAGTGGTTTATCAGACACAAGGTCCACGCTACAGCATACAAAGCAATGGGAGACCACCACCCCTCCTCTTTCATTGTTGTTTTGCTTTTGGCTGGAGAAACAGCACCCAAACAAGGTTGTTGTTTTGCTTCTCTTCTCTTCTCTCCCTCTCTCTCTTTCAATCCCTGACCTGTTGTCCCCAGCCATGTTCCAGAGAGGAGAAACAGACTGCAGGGCGAATTCCACGAAGGGAAACTGGTTACGAAGCTTGCTTTGGCCTCTCGGTGTTGTCAATGAGTGATCCCTCTGCCAAAGAAAATCAGGCAGGGCAGTGCTCTGTTTACGTGGCTACACGTCAGAGGAGGACATTTTGTCACAACTGATTTATCGCTGGAGCTTGTTTCTGACATCTGCCAGGGCCCAGCGCACGCTAAGCAAAAGAACACGCTGATTTGGAGGCACCTGGCAAGTCCTGCTTCCCTAATTATCGGCTTGCTCTCTCGCCAGTTACTGAGCCCCGCAGACCTAACGGGGGTCATCCAAGGCCTGACTGGAGTTGTTGTGGATTATTCATTTATTCCTGCTCTCCCATGAGCTGACAGGAACAAGCATGGTGCCTTCTGCGTGCCTGGGAATAGCAAGCTGAATTTCACTCAGGCGGAGAACATCAACAAGGCACAGTGCTGGCTTATGAGCCACAGCAGCAGGGCAGCAGGCAGTACATACAGGTGCTTCCTCCCATGGCTGCTACTCAGGGCAAGGGGGGGGGAGAGGAATGCACCCCAACCCCTTTTTGTAAGGGCCAAACAAGATACAGTAAGATGAAAGCTGCTCCTAGGAGAGGGAAAGGTTGTGATTCAGATGCCATGTAGAAGACTGTTTATCTCTTTCCACTCACTGCCTTTTTTTGATACAATTGGTCAAACTCTCTCTCTCTCTCTCTCTCACTCACTCTCTCTCAACCTGTTGCTTTTCCCCTTTGAGACCCAAGCGCTGCCTGACAGAATGAATGCCTGCCATCTATCCCAGCTTCTGCCAATCTAGCAGTTCAAAGGCAAAAATTTTTTTTAAAGTAGATAAATAGGTAACTGCTTCAGCGGGAAAGGTAACAGCCTTCTGGGCATGCCGGTGTCTAGTCATGCCTGAGATATGGTTACAGAAACTTCTGTAGGCGCAGACGGCGCTGGCTCCTTGCTTGAAAACAAAGATGAACACCACCCACTAGAGTCAGACATAACAAGCAAGGGAAACCTTTACCTATATTATTGTTATTATTAAAGTTGAATATGGTCCACCAGATGTTTGGACCAGAGTTTTGTAACCCCACAGCTTGAGTCCTATCCCTGGACCTAAGAGTCAGTGAAGTATCACCTGATGATATATATGGTACCTAATAGTGCTACTCTCTGAAACTGCTCTATCATGATCTTATCAATGCTAATCTCACTCAGATATGTTTCCAACCCTTTGGGGATTGTTCCCAACCTTCCTATCAGTACAGGTATCACAGTTGTCAATTTTATGTATCTTTCTTGTTTTCTTAAATTAGGATGCATAACTAGTTACAGTACTGGCCGGATAGCTCTGTGGTTTAGGCTGTGGAGCCAGAGAAAGTTCAATATTCTGTTGGACATCCTCCCAAAAAAAGAGCCAACCTATGCGGCCTTGAGCAAATTGTATCTTACCACCCATCCAAAGAAGAAAGGAATGGTAAACCACTTCTGAGTATCTTTGCCTAGAAAACCCTGGGAAAGGTCACCATGAAACAGAATTAACAGCATGTGCACAATGACATACACACAACTATGGTGTAAGCCCATGATGGAGAACCTTGGCACTCTGGGTGTTCTTGGATTTCAATTACCCGAAGCCCAAGCCAGCACTCCTGCTGATCAGGGCTTCTGGGAACTGAAGTTCAAGAACAGCTGGAGTGCCAAGGTTCACCATCACTGCTATTCAGTATATTGAAATGGTTTTCTCTGGTGGTACTTAACAGCCTACCATAGGTACTTCCCCTTCAAATAATAACAATAGCAATTACACTTATATACTGTCCCATAGCAGTTAGTGCACTCTCTGGAAGGTTCACAAGGTAAGATTGTGGAATTTTTGAACCACAATCGGGCGTACCCTGGTAACAGCAACTTTGTGTTGCCGGCTAATCTTTCTCAAACCAGGTCAGACAAATGGAACTGCAGAAAGGACTCACCAAAAGGTGCCTTCATTTTGGCAGTTTCACGTCTAGCCTAGCCACGGAAGAAGAAGGTAATTAATATTTTGCTCCAACATGCTAGGTACTCATTTTGCTGACCTCAAAAGAATGGACGGCTAAGATAATGCCTCTTTCACTTTATAATTTAACTGCAAATAGCCCAGAATCTTCCACCACCGTTTATAAATCTTGTTGCAGTGAGGAACAAAAAGGGGAGTGGAGTTGCCATCAGCTCAGCTGAGAAACCAAATCTACTAGGACCTTCTCTCCCGCAGTGTGTCACCTGGCAGAAAACATCCCCCAGGATACAACAGAGGAAGGGGGGACCATAATAATCCCATTAGTTATTTTAAGAGACCAGCAAGTATTTGTTCTTGTTGATCCTAATTTTTTTAATTAAAAAAACCCTTTGTAACGAAGAACTAGTGCTTGCTAGATCTTAATAGGCTTGAACACTGGGCTGAAAACAACAGAATGAAACGTAACAAGGATAAGGGCACAGTTCTAACTTAGGAAGACCCCTCGACCCCTGAAAGAACAGTTACTAGATGGGGGATACTTGGCACAGTAATAATACAAGCCAGAGGGATCTTGGAATTGTAGATCATAAGCTGAATAGGAGCCAACATTTGGATGTGGCTACTAAAAAAAGTCAAAGCTATTTTAAGCTGTACTGACAGACTATAGTCTCCAATCCTGTAAAGCACTAACTCCTTCTATTTGGCACTGGTTAAGCCTCATCTTGAGTACTGCGTCTGGTTCTGGACACTACACTTTAAGAAGGATGTCGACAAATTGGAACAAGTTTAGAGAAGGGTAATAAAGATGATTAATGGACTGGAAATTAATTCCTACAAGGGAAAAACGGAAAGCACTTGGCATGTTTAGCCTTGAAAAAAGAAGATATAATACTCTTCAAATACTTGCAAGCTTGTTATGTAGAGGAGGGACAGTATCTGTTCCTTGATTACCCCCCAGAATGTAGGACACTTAAAAAATGGGCTCAAGTTACGGGAAGCTAGATTTCGGTTGAGTACCAGCCAGGGTAAACTTCCTAAATGTTAGAGAAGTACAACAGTGGAATCAATTACCTCGTGTTCCATCAGGGAGGCATTCAAGAGAAATTTTAGACTGTTGGGTCTGCTCTGATTTGGATTCTTGCATTGAGCAAGGTGTTGGACTCAATGACCTTCTAGGTATCTTCCAACTCCATTATTCTATGATCTTATCAGACTTTGCTTACTATCTTCCAAACTCTTTTGATTTTAAGTTGCATCTTCCAGATCAGGGATTCTCAACCTGTGGCCCATGGGATGGATGCGGCCTGCAGCACCATTTCACATGCTCCCCCCCCCCCGCCTCCACCACATCCGGAAGTGCCATGTGGTGAAGGAATTGCAAAATCCTCAGCCCTCTGTCTAAATCAAAAGAGGACATGTATCCCCCTTGCTTCCAGCCCTGCTGAGATGCTGCATTCAGCACTTTTCCCCCTTTGCCCCAAGGGGATCTATTTTTAAATCTGCCTCAATGTAGTCTCCAACTCTTTTTGATCTAAACTGCAGTCTCGCAGAAACCATAAGAGGAGGGAAATCTGGAGAAATGTCTCTCTCCCTCTCCTGCTGTCTCTGCATATTCTCTAACTTCACAGCGTGCATACACATAATGAACACATAATGTGCACATACGCATGCACGCACATAAACCTTTTCAGCAGAACACTTCCACTTTACCTTACATTTCACTATAATAATAACTTTGTGTCAGAAATTATTCTGGTTTAAAAAGATTTTTGCTGAAGAAACTCCGCTCAGAGGACACCCAGATGAGGCTCCTATCGTGCCCCCAAGATCTTTTCCCACCAAAGTGGTCCCTATTGATCTACTTGCAATTTCTTGCTTTTGAACTGCTTGGTTGGCAGGAGCTGGGACAGAGATGGGCACTCAATCCATCATGCAGTACCCAGGTCTCAAGGTGCCAACTTGCCAGGCTTCCAACTAACAATGTGAGCTTCTTAACCACTGAGTTGCAGTAGCCCCCCTAGAAGGCTGGTCATGTTAGGGACACAGACTAACAAGATACGCTAGCTTTACTGTTCCACATAAATGCTTGCCTTGCACAGGGGGTTGCCATGTGCCACAGCCAAGAAACCACTCGAGAGGTGTTTGGTTTGGTTTCTTCTCTCTTTTGTTTCTAATATGCAAGAAACCATGTAAGAAAACAACGCTCAGGAAAAGACCTGCTTGACAGATTAGCTCCCTCTGCTTCAGCACAACCCACGTGGATAGGCCAAGTGTCTGGAGTAGTTCAAGGCTCTCCAATCTGTGCACGAGATGGTTTGTGACATCCACAACCAACGGTGGGCTCCAAGTCACTTTGTATCACAACTGCTCTTGGTAGAAGGGTATCACTGCACCAGGATCACAAAATATAATTCACCTCAGGGGGGACAGGCAGGATTAAGCATCTCATAAATGTCACCTTAGTGGTTAAAGAGGCTGAACTTAACAACCGGAAGCTCGGCAGGTCAGGAGTTTGAGACCTGATTATTGCAAGACGGAGTGACCTCCTGTCTCTGTCACAGCTCCTGCCAACCTAGCAGTTTGAAATCAAGAAATTGCGAGTTGATAAATAGGTACCACTTCGGTGGGAAGGTAAATAGCATTCTGTGCACTCCGGTGTCTAGTCATGCCTGCCACATGTCCACGGAAACATGCAGACAGCACTGGATCTTTGGATATAAACAGAGATGAGCACTGTACCCTAGTGTCAAATACAATTGGCTTTCGAACAAGTGGGACCTTTACCTAAATGTCACCATACTGGGAGCTACTTGGACCACTGAGGGAGGAGAGGAAAGAAAGAGCCATGGAAAGTCTTCCAGTTGCAATAATCTAGTAAATACACTCTTTAAACCATGTTCTGTTTAGAAGTTATGTATGGAGATGGAACTGTCTGCAACCAAGAAGTTGCTGCTAAACTGTAGAGGAGGTTTTTCTACTTACAAGAACTGCCACCTGATAAGTAAGGGTGTGTAGAGGTGGTATCCCAGTTTACGAAACAACCATGTTGTGATCTGATATCAGGCGTGGATAATGTGTGGCACTCTATACTTGTTGGACAACAGCTTCCAGCCTGCCTTACCACTGGCCATCCTGCTGAGCTGAAGCAAATTGAAGTTGCACAGCATCTGGAGGACTGTCATGCTCCCCACATCCCAATTCCAGACAACAGTTCTGAAACGGAAACTCAAGACACCTATGTTGGTGCTGCATGGCCATGTCTGAAGTGGAAGATGAAGGGCTGTTCCTTGCTCTGGTCTATACTCCCACACCTCCTGATAACAATAATTGAGAATTCTTTCTCTAAACACCACAGAATCATAGAGTAGGTGCCTATGAGATCATCCATTCCAACCCCCTCTCAATGCAGGAATCCTAATCAAAGCAGTCTCTTGATGGCTGTCAAACTTTCTCTTCAATGCCTCCAGCGTTGGAGTGCGCATCGTTTCACAAGGTAACTGGTTCCATTGTCATACTGCTCTAACAACTAGGATCCCCACCCCCAAGATTCAATTGAAATCTGGCTTCCTATAATTTATATAAGCCATTCCTGCCATCTAATTGATTTAACGTGAAGAGTTCGGTAGGCCTTAAGAAAATACAAGCCATACATTTTACAGGTGTAAAGTGAGATTCACATAATCATAACTGCATGCTGTCAAATTGATTTGGACTTATGGCGACCATTTCCATGTTTTTCTGGGCATAAAGGACTGAGAAGTAGCTCCCTTCTTCTGTGGGCGCCCTGGGACTGTGCAGCTTGCCTGGGACTACACAAACAAGTTCTTCTTCCTGGAGACACAGTGGGGGATCAAACTCCCAATTTCAGACTACCTAACCCAGTGATGGCACTCCAGGTGTTCTCAAACTTCAATTCCCAGAAGCCCAAGTCAGCATTCCTATTGATCGGAGCTTCTGGGAATTGACGTCCAAGAACATCTGGAGTGCCAAGGTTGGCCATCACTGACCTAACCCACTGAGCTATCATAGTTCCATCCATTAAATCTTCAAAATGCTTCATTGCAGCTCCACTCACTGCAATGGCCAATGTGAAACAGGTCGTTTGCACAAACCAGCTCCCAGAGGTTCCCAACTTATCTCTTAGGACAAATTCCTCATAAGGCATGGAGTATGCATTGCAACATTCTCTTGACATGAGAAAACCAACAGTCACAGCACTAGTGACAATCCAATTCTCCAAGCAGCAGTCTAAGTGGTTGTTTGCCTTAGGATGGGACTTACTGAGTTAACAAATTTTAATATGGCAGCCAGAGGTCGAGTGTTTGTTTGGAAACAAGGTTAAGTCACCAATGGACACCTCCAGGCTAGGTGTGAAGGCTTCAGCAGTATAAACTTCTAGTGCAAAGAAGATGCAACCCTATGGGAATGTGGAACAATTTGTACATAAAGTCACCAAGTAAGCAAGCGACTTCCAGTCTATCTCACTAAAGAGTTGAGCTCATCCTAAGGAGGTTCTGGGATAAGCACACATGATTTCATTGAAAATTATGCCACATGGGAAAATGTACATGAAACACCTAAAGGGGCGGGGGTCACTAGAATAATATTCATCCCCCTGAATATTCTCCAAAGTATCACCTAACATTCCTGACAACCTAGCAGTTCAAAAGCAAGGAATTGTAAGTAGATAAATAGGTACCACTTTGGTGGGAAGGTAAACAGTGTTTCGTGCACGCCGGTGTCTAGGCATGCCTGCCACATGTCCATCGAAACGTCTGCAAACACAGACAGTGCTGGCTCTTCAGCTATAAACAGAGATGAGCACTGAACCCTAGAGTTGGATACGACTGGCCTTCAAGCAAGGGTGACCTATCACCTAACATCGTTCTTCTGTCATTCTTCCCAATACTGACTGTTAAGTACATTATGGTAGGATTTAGTCAGGAAAGAATACGCGGCTTCTATATTTTTTTATTTTATATAGAAGAGCAGGGGTTGCGGTGGCTCAGTGGTTAAGAAGCTCGCGTTGTTTTCTGGAAGGCCAGCAAGTCGACAGATTGAGACCCGGGTACGGCATGACGGATTGAGCACCTGTCTCTGTCCCAGCTCTTGGGGACATGAAAGGAGCCTCATTTGGGTGTCCCCTGAGTAGAGTTTCTCCAGCAAAAATCCTTTCGACCAATAATAATAATAATAATAATAATAATAATAATAATAATAATAATAATAATAATAATAATAATAATAATAAAGGGATGATGACGATGACGATGACGATGACGATGACGATGACGATGACGATGACTATTATTATTATTATTATTATTATTATTATTATTATTATTATTATTATTATTATTATTATTATTATTATTATAGAAGAGCACACTTCCAATGAAATCACATTAGGTAGCACAAAGGATGCTTTCTGACACCACATCAGTATTTTTCCTAGCCTAAAGCAGCCTAGACAGCAGTTCTTTGAGATCTAAAGCAGGTGGTTCTTTCTGTCCCACAATACATTATACCAGGAGTGGCACAGTAGGAAATTATTCAAGAACAGGCAAATATAAAGACACTCCCCATAGCTATGACCCCCTCCCCCCTGCAAAAAAAAAGGGAAAAAATGAAGGCTGCTAGATGACAAGATCGTTAAGGCAATTTAGAGTTGTAAAATCATCTTTTCCCTCTTTCATCTTGAGCTGTGTGACTTATGTTGCCTTCTCGAATTGGAATCTATGCACATTTGAATACATTTCCCCCGCCGCCCCCGCCGCCCCAAAAAAAACACACACACACAACCATACACCTACTTGTACATTTTAAAAAGTCACTCAACTTTTCCTCGCTGGCTTACAATGTGTTTCTGAGGGTGTATTTTTTTTATGGTGTGCTTTTTAGCTATCCATATTTTGAAATGTACACATTGTTTTCCGCACATTTTTAATTCTCCAGAACAGCCTGCAAATATTCCTTTTCACAAAGGGCAGCAAAATAAAGGCTATTTCTGTCAAAACTGTCAAATACAACACAATTCTTTCTCAACTCTATCAAGCATGCAAGACAGTCGCTTTAAGCCTCCTGTTCAAGCCTCTTAAGCCGAGTATGCCAAAGTATTTGATTCAGCCTCTAAAAAAAAAGCTTTTTCATTTTCTAAGATTATGCAGGATGAAATGGAGAAATGTAGGACTTTCGTGTTTTTTCATTGCTTCCCCTTAATTAAAAACAAAACAAGCAAAACTAGGAGAAAGATTTGCCACCACTTTTCTCTTTCTTCATATTCCCTACTAAATGTAGGGAATTTACCACATGGAAGAGGGTCTTTATATGGGATCCCTGAGAAATAGATAACCCAGATGCCAGTATGAATGATGTACGGTAATCCAAATGCTAGTATTTTAGGAATGGTCAAAATAGGTATTAGGAGGAACTGTTCCACTTAAGAAGAGACATGAGAGAATTGTATTTCTGAAGGCTATTCCTTGTTGTTGTTGTTGTTTTGTAGCCCTGAGCTAAATCATGTTACAAAGGAGGGGATGGTGGAATAATTTTCCTTAAAACTCTTGGGTTTGGGTGTAAAAATGAAGTTACTTTAAGAGAACTACTATGGACATCATTATAGGTCAGTGATGGCAAACCTATGACACATGCACCAGAGGTGGCACTTGGAGCCCTCTCTGTGGGCACCCATGCAGTCACCCCAGCACACAGTCTGCCCTGCCCCTCTGCCTAGCAGTCCAATGGGAGTGCTTCATTCCCCCCCCAGCAGACTTCACCCGCCCCTCTCCCCAGCAGTCCAATGGAAGCACTTCCTCCCTCCCCCCCACACAGAGTTCGGCCTGCCCCTCTGCCCAGCAGCCCAATGGGAGCACTTCCTCCCTCCCCTGTTGCTATGTTGGCACTTTGCAATAAATAAGTGGGTTTGGGGTTACAGTTTGGGCATTCTGTCTCATCACTGTTATAGGTGATCATTACAAACCTCCCAAAAGTATAGGCCAGTATTCAGTTCATGTTGGTTTACGTAAAGTTACACTGGCATAACTGCTCTCTGTGCTATGAGCAATGTGCTGAAGGAAAATCCTTTGGGGACAACACTTCACAACCCTAGTGCTTCCTAGGGTGGGTAAAAATCTGATTTTTAAAAAATTAAACCAAATTTAAAAAAATATATAAATTGGATTTTAAAAATTTTTTAAATGGATTTTAAAAAATACTTTTTGTGGAGACAATCTATCTAAAGATACAGTACTTTTCTCCAAAGGTGAAATAATGATTATTCTTTAATTATGTAGCATAAGGCTGTATATTCGTGTATTGTTTAACTTTATTGGTAAATGAATTCCCATTATCCATTTATAATACCCATGTTCTTCCAGAGATTTCTGTAAGATTATTGGGATCTAGAAGATATTGTTACTGATGTTTAGTTTTACAGTCCTCAAAACTATGAACTTGTGTCTGCAGAGACAAATGCCTCTTTCTCATGGAAAAATATATATAAAATAAACATAGAATTGAGAAAAAGACTTTAAATCCATTTCCCCTCGCAAACCTATGTACACAGAACAAACCTCTTACCTTTTAAGTGCCTGGCTTAAAAAAATTAATGAGTAGAAGAAGATTGTTGGCAGTGGAATAGATCTGCACAAGAAGTTAAGTTTGAGGAGAGACGGGCAAATGGGAAACCTTTGAACCTTTATGTGGAAGACCATGATTTAAATCTAGTCTTACAGACTAATGATTTAAATCATGACTTAAATTGGCTTTAGACAAATCCACCCTGTCGGTAGCACAACTTTGTCACCCCTCCCCCTGAACCCCCATCAACATATTGTATTGGTAATGTATTGTTTGTAAGCTGCCCTAAGTCGCTATGGCAAGTGAGCGGCAATATATATTTGATCTAATAAACAATAAATAAATAAATAAAACTGCCATGCACACAACCTTGGGCATCACAGCAGAATTTTGGCCACAGAGTTCCCTATTGCCTTCAACAGTCAAGATACAAGAGATATCGAGAGAGGAGGAGAGAATCAGAGGTTGGAATGTTAGAATAGCCTTGATATGCTAACCCTTGTGTGAGTGTAGAAGTAAGCAAAGCTGTCCAAAAACAATGCTTTAACAGAAAATAATGAATGGCAAGTCAACATTTCCATAAATTCCATTGATTCAATGGGGCTGTTCTAGCTGTTATTGCGAGTTGGATTCTGACATTTGCTATTAGCTTCTTTGTCAATGACGCTAATCCATTTAAAATCTGCACTGTTCTTTCCAAAGTGGCATTTCCCAAATGTATACAAATCCAACCACCCAACTGCTGACAGGGAATAGTGGGCTTTGTTGTTCCACAGTTTCCTAAAGATGTGAACCACCAAATGTCCTGTAATTACATTTTGCCATTCATCTGCAGCTCTTGACTTCTTTTCAGTCTGATCTATCCAACATGCATGCCTGTCAGATCTCTGTTTAAAATAGGTAGCCATGCTTCAGCTGCAATAAGCAACTCAGTACTTTTGATAGTAGGAACAATCACAGAAGAAAAGCCTTGGTTACCCTATATTTTTTTAGCCCTGCATTGCAACATCTGCCATATTTATTTTCAGAAACTGATAAGCTATTTCCATGTTGTAAAGGTGTTTGGCCTACCTAGACAGTCTTCTTCAAGAACAACATTACCTGAGCCTTGAAATGTTCTGTCATTTTCATCTCACAGATTTATAACTACATTTGCTCCTAGATACTTCTTTTTTTTTTTTTTTTTACTGCTCTGTGTTCCAGGGTGGGGCCCTGGGCATTAAAAAGATATGCCTCGGGACAATAATTTCCAGCAGTTTATCTACGAGCATTAGTGCTATTTACCTTTCAGCAAGAGTCTAAAGCTGCTGTAAATTCTAGTCTACTTCAACTCCGAAAGCTAAAACACATGAGCATTAATTCTTCAACAACAACTTGACTGGCCTCATTCTTCTGCCAGTGAAAACTCTTCCCAGTGAAATCAGTAGAAACTTTCAATAGGATATTGCCAGTTGAAGGTCACAGCCAATAGGTTTTTTTAAGATGCAAAGAGGAAACGAGATTTCATTGTCTGCAAATTAAAACATCAGCAGCAACACGTACACCGCACCCAACGATGTCACTACAGAATGCACGTTCTTCGCTTCAGCACGGGTATAATTATCACAGCGATATCACAGTCTTGCCAATAACACAGCCAGGAGAACTGCATGTTCCCAAGTCTTTTAATAACTTCTGAACTGTATAGTAAAATAATACAGTGGAAGCTCGGTTAACATAATTAATGCGTTCTCCAGGACATTTCTTACAGCGAAAATTACTTGAACCAAATTTCCCATAGGAATGCACTGAAAACCAAAATGCATTAACTGAAACATGGTTTCTCATAGGAATGCTTTGAAAACCAATTAATCCATTCAAAAAAAAATTATGTAAACCAAGCCACTATTTTCTATGGATTTCCATTTGTTATGCGATTTTTATGTTAACCGAGCCGTTTGTAAACCAAAGTTCCACTGTAATATAAGAGATATTAAAACGGAGCCACACGTCTATCATAAACACAGATACAAATGCTGAGTTTAGATTTCCATGCAAAAATTCATCCTTGAACCACAAGCCTTATAATCCTGCTATTACTGGCTATTCTGTCTTCAAAAAATCCAGGCTTACTTTTAATAGTTTACTTAAAATAGCCAGATTCAGGCAATAGGTCTACATATAAATTTGGGGAAAAGCCACACGAGGGAAGCGGAGAAGGGAGCTCATTAGGAGAATAGTTGCTGCTCACTCTGGAACGACCACAGTTAGCCTCAGGTAAGCTTCACTGAACTGAGAAGGGTTTACTTCTGAGTACACAAATACAGGATTGAATTCAAAACCAGTAACTACCATGCATAGAATTTCTGGTCTTTCCTTAGGACAGTGAGGACTAGCATGAAACAACAAAGTAGAACTTCATTTGTGCTTATTTATACAATAGGGATTAATCTTAATTTTAGTTTTTCACTGTAAAATGCATCCCTTTGTTATGAAAGAACAGGACTAGGAGTGGTAGATTTGAACAAGACCATTCACCACAGATCCCACCACATGGGAAACTGCTCTGAAAGCCTGTCCAACCATTAGTTCATCTTGTTTCCCATTGCTCTCTATGCTCACAAGGTACATCTTTGTGAAAGATCTTTGCCATTGTCTGCTACATGACTAGGATTCACATCAACACGCAGCATGAGAGAGCAAATCCTGGGTCCCACTGGATGCAATACCTGCATCTCCCTGGAGGGAGAGGTCAAACACTCAATAAGAATGTGAAGGAGGCAGGGTGAGGAAGGTGAAATATTGCCATCTTAATCTCTGCAGTGTGGAAGAAATTAAGTCAACACCTGCTGGTCTGATCATCAAGGTCATGCTCTTCCTTGCCATCTGCCACTACTTCCACCTGGGACACAACTGTCCATCCTTTACCCACTGGGAAGCCTGCTACAGAAGGTCTACTCTAGATGTTATCTTTTCCAGATTGCCCCTGGAGACACAGATAATTGAACCTGGGTTCTTCTGACTGGAACACAGATTCTCCTCTATTGAGTTGGAATGGAAGCTGTTGGGCTTTCCTGGAACTCAACACTTCTATCCCCAAAGCTGTGCCTTTTAACTCTGGAGGTCCAAGTGCTAGTTGGGTCATTGGGAAGTAAAGGAACCAGACCCCACATACGGCTAAGGGCCCCTTTCACTATTATTAATTCCTTGTGTTGCAGAGCTAAACTGAAAACAAGTTCTTGGACTCAAACCTGGCCAGGCAAAATAATGCCTCGAGGCCTTCTTCTTGAGTATGAGAGGAATCTGTGAATGTTAAAAAGGAAGTCTCCTTTCAGAACAACTTTGAAAATGGAAAAGTTTATAAACATGCTTTGAAATTCCCAGAAGTCCGGTAAACAGCTGGGGGAGGAGAAGTGCCTTTTAAACTCAACCAAGAGCACAAATCATGCAGATGACTGGTCCGTAAAAGTAGTTGCAAATTAACTCTGACAGGTGATCATTAAAGGTTGGCTGCCTTCCCTGGTCTCTCAAACGTGAACAGAGAAGGATTACCATTCACCGATTGTACTTGCTCTCACTCCGTCATGTGTTTCTACATGTGATCCATGTAAAGGAGCCGAGAGGCACCGCGGGACTGTACCCGCTCAAGAGCGTATATACAAAAAACCCCTGCGGACAGGCGGTTTCCACCTTCTAGAGGGCACCTGCCAACTTTTCATGCAAATATATTTTCTTTCCATGTTTGAGGAAGAGCCAACAGCCCTAAAGGGCTTCTCAAAGCACATCCGCAATCCTGTGCCCTTCAGATATCGCTGGGCGGCAGCTAACAGAGAGGATGGGAGTTTGCAGTCAACGACACTTGGAGGGACACAGATTGCACACCTTTACCACAATTAGTTGCACTGTGTCACATGTATTTCCGAGTATTTCAGCTGGTTCTTCGAGATTAAAACAAAAAAACAAAAACGGAAGATGACGTGAACGGAACTTTGTGTGCTGCCAAGATAAATTCTCTTATTTCAAAGAACAGCCCTTCAAACAGAAAGAATCCATTTGCAGTGAATTCACACACGGCATTCACGCTGCATTATGTGACTTTGTGCTTGGATGTTTCTGCAGCAAACATGTGAACAGGCCCCACTGTAACGGTCTCCATTTGAGCCGACTTTAGATTATTTCGGTGATTGCCTCCTCACATGGACATCAGCTGATGACCATGAAGATCTTATCTGTTACATGATACTGGCCCTTAGTTTCACAGAAACAAGGCCAAACTATAGGGTAAACAGCATGTTCTTCTAACTTGTAATTAAAAAAAATAAATCCTCCTCAGATGAATTCCTCTTCTCTCCCCCCCCCCGCAAGAAATATAATCTCACAATCCTGAAACCTACAATCAGTTGTCTATTCTGACAATTGATCAGTTGACTGGATGGCAGAGATGCCAGTAGAGTCATCCACCAGGGCAAATTTGGGCAAGCTGTACAGTCTCATAACACCACCAGAAGGAAGGACTGGTCCCTCCTTCTGAGTCCTGTTCCTAGAAAACCACGGGAGTCATCATACGTCAAAATTGATGTCATAGCACATAAAGGATTATTACAAAGGCGCTGTCTTAATATATAATATGGAATTTATTTTGGGTGATACAGCAATCAGTGCTTTTGTCAAGCCTGAAGTATTTCTTTTTTAACTTTAGGTTTAAAACGTGTTTTCCGTGCGCCAGAAGTAGGCTTATTTAGGGTAACCGCTTACTTAGAGAGAGAATAAAGGAAGGGGCTTTTTATAGACTCTGTGCTTACTGAATCAGAGTTCCTCCTCCGCTCATTTTGCTGTTGGGTCCAATACAATGGTTTCCAGTTGCATTTCTTCTACTGAGGGGACCACTACCTCACCTAAAGGGACTCATCCGCCTGTAGCTGTTGATCCCTTTAGCGAGTCAATGGAGGCCAAAGAGGCAGTGCCAGATGAACTGGCTGCGAAGGCACACCTTGATAATATCCTCAAGGCTGTGTCAGTCCATTGCAGTTAAATCCTGCATGTTTCATTTCATATGTGCCACAGGAGATGGCTCCATGATCATAGTGTGTGGGTCACTTCATGGCAAGCTGGGATCCACCTTAAGCAAATTCATACCAATGGCATTTTTCCTGCTTCAGGAAAAAATGCATTCTCGGATATGAGTTACAGCCAACGGCTTACTGAACAACAAAAGTCTACTATGACATTGTGACTCAAAGTTGTCATTGAAAGAGTAGCATCACAAAGTGTGCTGTTTCTTGTGTAATTTTTGTTTCTACTCTACATATGCTGTGGAGCTACTTCCTCTCCATCATTAGTGGTTTCCATTCTTGCTGGCTCAAATTATCTTCCCTGTGATATAGGTAAGACAAGCCTATTTATCTAATAATGTAAGACCCAACATTTAAAATTAATTTTTTGCTCTACCATCATAGTGATGGGATGATAAATTAACACAAAAACAATCTTAACTAGGAAAAAAATACTAATGCAAGCAGCAGAGATTGAAAGGGATAGCAGGACAAGATACAGTAGCTTTATGTTCAAAGTTAGGACTACATAATAGAAGTGCATTTTCTTCCCCTTTCTGTCTGAATTCCAGTGTTTTATCATTTTAGCTGGGTTCTGTGGTGGCTCAGTGGTTAAGAAGCTGGCCTTGTTAGCTGGAAGGCTGTCAAGTTGGCAGTTCAAGACCTGGGTACTGCATGATGGATTGAACGCCCATCTCTGTCCCAGCTCCTGCCAACCTAGCAGTTTGAAAGCAAGAAATTGAAAATCAATAAACAGGTACCACTTTGGTGGGAAAAGATCTTGGGAACGTGAAAGGAGCCTCATTTGAGTGTCCCCTGAGAATTTCTCCAGCAAAAATCCTTTCAACCCAAAATAATTTCTGACATGCAATTATTATTATTATTATTTTAACTTTGCCTGTGCAGCACCTGTTTCCATTTTATTGAAGAGTTCTTTGGTAAATTCACAGAATATGTTCAGGATTCTTCACTCTTTGGGTTCCTCAGACGATTCTCCATACCTCATACTTGGTAGATTACGTAAGAGCTTTGAAATTTTCTTTAAGGAATATTTGGTATAGCATCTAATCTAAAACATGCTTATTTCTTGTTGGATTAACCAGAACTGACTTGAAAGTAACTAAAGAAATATCAATGACACTTGTTATTCAAACTGAGGGAGGATAGGCTGATCCCTCTTTTCCTTTACCTCTAATTTCCCAACTGCATACTGTATAAATTTAACACTAATATTAGCTACTTCAGTTAGCATCCCACTTATAGCATATCACATGGGTAGCCAAGCTAGTCTGCAGTAGCAAGAACAACATTTTTAGAACCTAAGTCACTAACAAGTTTATTTGGCACAGGCTCTTCAAACTGTTGTCTACAGCCCTATTATAAAGCCTCCTTTGTATTCACTCAACAGGTTTTTGTAGATTCCTCCATTTGTTTGATGAATTAATTTAATTCAACTGTATTGCAAAAGTCAGTTTACCAATATCAAATAGTATATTAGCAATTCAGCGGCCCAAGTCCTGTTGCTTACAGCAGCAAATTGCACTACAGCAGGCTCATTAAATCAATGCTGATTTAGTGAGACCACTCCTCTGTAGGGAAATGGTTCAAATGGGCCTACTCTAACTGCAACTTACTGTACTAAAGTAAGTCACATCTACTGTAGGCTGATTTTAATCCAAGGGAAATGGCTTGAAGGAGGTACAGAAGTTAACAAACCCTTTCTCCCCATCAGTGGTAATAAAAAGACACAACCTTCGAGAGCTGTGGATCAGTGGAATTCATTAAATAAATATACTGTATGTGAAATTACACCTGTAAGTAAGCCAAATTCATATTGAGGGGGAGTCCCTGGTTCTCATTCTAAAAATAGTCTCAGAATTTCTTCTTGGCAACTCTTCTGGCCATCCGATTCTTAAAGAACAGTCCTCCAGTCTGTCCTTTGATGTGTGCGCAGCAAGCACGGACAATTTCAAAAGTGCCTACAAGTTTTCAGTGGGCAAGTGTAGATAAGGGGTCTTTCCAATACATGACCATTTTAGGGGGAGAGGGAGCCAACCAAGTATCACGGAAAGTCACCGGGGGGGGGGGGAGGGTTTGGCATGAAGTCAAAAATTTTAACCCCCAGGCAAGGTGGAAGTCTGGGGGTGGGGTAGCAGACGTCCTCAGGCTCCGGGGAGGACCGTCCTCTGCCGCTCGAGCCAGCATGGCTTTTAAAAACCTCGGCCAGGTGGGAGACTGGGGGTGGGGCGGCAGGTGTCCTCAGGCGTCAGCTATGCTTCTGCAGTTTCTCTTCAAATCAGGGAAAATGGAGAACCTACATGATGGGGGGGGATCAGGGTCAGTTAAAGGTCACAGAAAGTCACAGGGGGCAGCTTTTGCGTGGTAAACAGAGTGGTAGATGAACCCCTGCTTATTTCTGATGGTGCTGCAGATATGTTAGTCATTCTTTCTTATTAAGTTTAGGATTAAAGCTAACACTTAAAAAAAGATTTGCAGATTGCACTTCCAGTTTAAAGAATGTTTAAAACAGTTTTACAACCTTCTTCCCGAACATTGCAACACTGCAGCCTTTTCCTGCAGATGATTCCAGATTTTTCAAGAGCAATCGTTTGAGTACTTCCCACAAGGAAATATTGAGGGGACTGACATTTCCTGGAAGTACACCCACTGACTAGCCGATTCTTGACAGATAAAAAGTACTGTTTGTGCAGATGCTACTGCACACAAAAGTTCCACAGGCAATCGATTGTCTGTGTTTATCTGTTTCATGGGAAGATTCTTGTGCTGCTTGGACAAATGAAACGTGGATCTGTTAGGAAAACACAAATGCAGGAGGGTTTCACTCATAAGAGAGAAGCAACGGATGGGAGGGATGAATGGTCACCCCCTCCCACACATACTCATCCTCTGCTCCACATTCCATGTCCCTCCTCGGGATTTTTTCTGCCAGATGGGCTTCCTTCCAGAATTGCACAGCTGAGCTGAAAGGAGGACCAGGTTGAGAGAAACAACCTGGTGGAACATTCGCAGGGGAAAGAAGCATTCTCACCTGCTAGTTTTGCTCCTGAAATCCTCCTTTCCCATCGTTGTTATGTGGAGAGCACTAGGTGTGGAGTTTCTTTGTCTCCTCATAAGATCAGCATTGAAACTACTGCAGAGGGAACTCACCAAAAGGTGGCTTCATCTTGGCAGTTTCGTGTCTTGCCTGGACACGGAGGGAGAAGATGCTTTGAAACCCTGAGCAGAGGGGGCTAGATTCGGTCACGAGTTCCTGCCTTTGCAAAATGGTGTTCCTCACCCGTCACCTGGAAAGCCCAGTTTAAATGAGCAGGAGACTCAGGCAACCATCTTCTTTGGCATGGCATGTCCCTAAGGGGCTGCACAACTCATATTCCTCTCCCTCCTCCATCCAGCTAATCAAGAGAAGACCCAACGGGTGGAGACAAGAACTCCAGAAGTAGACAAGAGCGAGTGGAAATTTCACCCAGTCCAGAGGCTCTACAGAAGGGCTGTGACCTCTGCTGGGTCTTAGACTCATTTGTTCCATTTTCCCCTTCTGTTATGATTTCCATTAGAAGTTGTGGATTGTCTCTCTTTGCGAGGATACAAACTTTCAGCAAATACAGAAGTTAGGATCTGAGACATTCAAGAACCCAGATGTTCTGCACACTGAAAAAAGAGGAAGAGTGGAAGAAGACAAACAAACTACACTGTGACCTTCAGCACAATGAATAATAGATTTCTTACAAAGGTGTAGGGGAGGGGTGTACAAACTACAGTCCATGGGCTGTATCCAGCCCCCGACACAAATTCATCCAGTCCACGCCAATCTCATCACTCCCAGAAGCGGAAGTAAAATGCAGGTATGTTTTACTTCCACTTTCAAAAGCAACAAGGGAGGTGTGGGCTGGATGAATTGGCATTGGTGGGCCGGAATCAGCCCACAGGCCATAATTTGGGCACCCCTGGTTTAAGCAGAGAAAATGGCAGGCTAAAATCTATCTCACTGTTGCAAAACATATCTGTTGCAAAACAGATTACAAGGCGTGTTTTACTTCCACTTCCTGTGGGAGAAACCACATGACCGGCCCACCGAACCACATGACTGGCCCACGGCCTGAAAGGTTTGGGCACTCCTGGTGTAGAGATTAAGGAATCACATGGGAGGAGCCAAAGACAGGCAGAAGAGCTCAGTGCTGTTCAAAACAGTTACCTTTTCCAAGTCACACTGGTAAAGAAAAAATTGGGAACTGTGGTCAAAAAAAGTAACCTTTCCCAGTTCTGAATCTGCCTTATAACATCAAGCCAGATAGTCCCTGTGATTTATTTTCAGGCAAAGCACCACTCATGTGTTCTGTTGCAACAAGTAATCTGAATCTATAGAGGGGATACATGCATGGTGGCCCCGGTGAACCTTTACCGGTATGTCAAGTGACATCCTCAACCACCTTCCTTCTGCATTTGCCATGCTGAGCAGCAAAGTACGTGAGGGGGTTCTACCTGTGCCTCCCTGACACCCCACTTAATGGTTTGTGCACTTAAGGAGGCCTGTTTCAACAGTGTTGCAGATTACACAGAAGACACAATGCTTCTTCCAACGAATGAGAGTAGCCATCATTGCCACACTTGTCTGTTTACCATATATACCCGAGTATAAGCCGAGGTACCTAATTTTGACCTGAAAACCCAGGAAAATAGATTGACCCAAATATAAGCCAAGCGTGGAAATTGCAGCAGCTGCTAGTGAGTTTCAATAATCAAAATACATGAAAATATGGTAAAATTAATTAAATTGTTGGCACCTCTCAATCCGATGCAGTCTTGGGACCCTCATGGTCAATGACCCAAGTATAAGCCGAGGCCCCTTTTGGGGGCTCATTTTTAGGGCTCAAAAAAATCGGCTTATACTCAAGTATATACGGTAATTTAGGAGGGTTAAAGATAGGGTCAGCACACATAGCACCACTGGGACCTTAAGCCTTCCTGCTGAGACCTTATACCTGAACCAGCACATAGCAAAAGCTACACTATGGGGAGAAAGCTCCCAAAACTCTCAGCCAACACAGAAACTTCCAGACTAGATGATTCCAAGAGCTGCTGTCCCAAAAACCAACAGTTTTGTGCTCTTGCCTCAACAGAGCTTATTATACACACAAACGCATTAACAAGTAGGAATTGTCATACCTTGAAGGCTGGCAAGATTTATTGGATGTAAAATATTGGAGGGCAGCCCACTTCTTTACTGCAGGGCACTGAAGTTCATGCTAAATAAACATGTTAGCTTCTAAGATGTAACAGGACTTGTTTTAACCACAACAGACTGGCACGCTAGGGAGTTTGTGCACTTATGGGCAGAAACAAACACAGAGAGAGAATAATAAGGATGCTTGTGCGCTACACTAGAAAGCCGGTGGAAGAGGTCACGCGGAGGGTTTACCTGGCCTGGCTGGACTCGGCATGCAGTTCTGAGAAACCAGGGCCGGGTGGGCCGACGTGGAGGCCCTGCTGCTGAGGTCCACAACAGAAGGTGTCGCTGAGGTAGATTGCTGGAGAGCAGGCTGGTGTGGGCTGTGGTCATGCTGGGCCGGACTGGGTGGGATGCCATTCTCTGAGAGAAACTCTTCCAGATCCATGTATTCCAACTGGAAAGTGTCACCATCATAGGGAAGAGTCTTATCCCACAACGTCGGCCCCAGGAAAGCAGACTGTGGGACCGTGGCACTAGAACTGTCATCGTCCAACTTTTTTTCTTTGTCTTTTTCTTTACAAAACACTGAAAAGGAAAAGGATGAAGGGAAAGTCAGTATTTTTACAAAAGCATTTTCAACTCTTGTGAGGAAAAGGAAAAAAACACACCACTAAGAATGATCTTTTCACAGCTCCTTGGGCTTCCCTTTCAGGCTGCATGTTTGGCATACAACGGGGGGGGCCAAACTACGGCCCGGGAGCTGGTTCCGGACCCCAATACCAATTCATCTGGCCAGCGAAACCCTCGTCGCTCCCGGGAGTGGGCTGGATGAAGTGGCATCCGGAGCCGGGCCCCAGGCCATAGTGACTGGCCCCCTGAATGACGTGACTGGCCCACGGCCCAAAAAGTTTGGGCACCCTTGAATTAAAAGGTCTTGGGATAAATTTCCAGCTCATTAAAACTTATGCATGGTTTCCACTTGTTTTTAATTAGCAATTCATCTTGAGCTCTGGGATTCACACAAATGGAAGCTTCAAACAACAGCCCTCCAAGATTTCCTCAGTGGGTTCATGTCCCAAAGACAAAATGGAAGAAATCACATCTGAACCCCAAGCAGGGATCTTCTGTTACTACTGGTTGTACATAGCCACACTAGCAAACACATCTGTTATTCTACCCAACCACTGTGTGCCTCTGTACCTGATATGTATAAATTAAAGCCATGAAGTCTCATTCTCATGTCTGAGGAAGTGGATTTGATCCACGAAACCTAACATTAAAATACAGGAGTTAGTCTTTAAGGTGCCACAAAGGTTTTTGTCTTGTTTACTCTCAGATCAGAAGTTGCCCATGAGGACAAAATCTATCAGTAAACAATCTGCTGAAAATCCCACTGAAAAGAGGCAGGGAGAGATTATCCCACTCCTCTCCTATCACCATCGTTCATTTCAATGGGGCTCAAAATGGCAAATCCCTGAAATAAGACTAAAGCTGAATGTCTGATTTAAAAGTTCCAAGTTCTTTTTATTAAGCCTGAGGGAACAGATATAATCTGCATCACTTGTTCACAAGCTCTTGAATCTGACTGACTAGATCAGAAGTTGGCAAACTAAGGCCTGTGGGCCGAATCTGGCCCATGGCACCAAATAATCTAGCTCCCACTCTCGCTACAACCGCCACTGCAGCCACCGCCAGAAGCAGCTGCAAACACATTTACGGCGGGCCACCCACCATTTTGGCCCCCTCAACCATCTGAGGGAACGTGACCTGGCCCCCAACTTAAAAAGGTTTGTGACCCCTGAACTAGATTAATTATAAATGTAGGGAACAGAAGGAAAAAAGAGATGATATTCAATGCTACTATTCCCCATACAGCACAATTAAAATGAATGCTAGAATATACCAGAGATAAAGAGAGCTATCCTACGTATGTCTACTCAGAAGTAATCCCAGTTGTAATTGAATGGTATCCGCTCCTAAGTAAATACTGTATACAGGACTCTAGCCTAAAGAAGATCATTCCAAGAAATACAGCTCCAGATAGAGGTGTGTTTATGCAAAAATATGAAAATCACCAAGTTCCAAACTAGCAGCATAAGACAAAGGGTGGAACTATGGAAGTCAACAACAAAGGTTTCAATCAAATCACAGAGTAAACAAAACAAAAAGACATGTTAACTTTTGTGGATCAAGGCCACTTCGTCAGACTTGATCAACAAAAGCTAACATTAAAATACTGTACAGCGGTTAGTCTTTAAAGTAACACACCATTTTTGTTTGTTTTGTTTGCTCTGATATGCTCAAGACACAGACCAACACAGCGACCATTTCAAGGATTTTAATGAAACTGGGCTGATGGTTTCTTAAATTCTACTGGATGGAGTATTTATAGAACTCTGGGTCAACCTACACATTATAGAGGAAAGCAATGGTTAGATCTTGCAATGTTTATAACATAAAGGGAGCTGAAAGTGAGAGTTTGGGGTAATGCACTAGGACTCTGCCCACAATCCTCTGTATACCATTTTCTTAGGCAAAATCTTTTTTGGTCTTTGTCTCCTTCCCCCTCCAAATGCTTGTTCTGTTTTCTTTTGCTTTGTTGTTTAAGTTCCCACTTTGGCCCTGAGCGACTGCGCAGCAGAGTATGCTGTTCCAGTATGGAGCACATCCACACATACAAAACAAGTTAACATCACTATTAATGAAGCTATGCGTATAGTGATAGGATTCCCCAAACCTAAATCGGTTGAGAAAATATGCCCTCTTGTTGGTAAGGAGAGAAGCTGCAGTTAAGCACCCTCTGAACAGATATGACCCTCAAGCCAGGAAGTTCCAGGAAGAGTTTTATGGCAAGAACAAACTTTCTTGAGGGTACACAAGAGCAAAACCAAATTAGAAGATAAAAGAGCTCACTGGACAAGGAACAACATTAAAGGAGAATATGGCTAAGAAATTCGACCTCCCCTACAACACTTGGAAGACCCTGAACAGGCTGAGGGTCGGAGTCCCTCAATGCAAGACCAACACGCTCAAGTGGGATCTGCTGGTGGACAACAACACATGGTGTGAATGTGGAGAGACACAGAATCTGGCTCATTTACTGGTCTGCCTATTACTGATGGAAACATGCACCAATGAGGACTTAAGGTTGGTCAACAACAAAGCCAAGTAAGTAGCTTCATTTTGGCTGTCTGGGGTTTGATCGGCAAGAAAGAAGCAGTAGTTCCCACTTGCCTGAGGCCATCTAAGTGGATGAACTGCTTGCCTCTTCCAGTTGGGAGCAAGCCTATCAGGGAGTGAAACTGCATAAGGGGGGATTTGATTGGGAAAATGGCCTCAGGGAGGTACAGAAGTTAACAGACTGCTTCCTCATCAGTAGGAATAAAAATGCAGTCTCCCATAGCTGTGAATCTGTGTTAAAACAAAAGTTGAAAAGATTTAATTAAAGATCTCCGGTTTAACTTGTAGCTTGGTCAAGTTGTCAGGGTTTAGCGCAGTGGTTACTAACCTTTTTTTTTTTTGCCATGCCCCAACTAAGCTTCTCTAAAATCCTGATCCCAACCCCCAACCCCAATGACATATAATTCTTATTATTCAAAAAGTGAACTCCTATTCAAGTGGAGGAAGCCTAAAAGACTATTCACTATTAATAACTCATTCTTAAATTGTTTTTGTTCAGTCACACAGTTGAGTCCGGCCCTTTGTGACCCCATGGACCACTGCCCGCCAGGCTCCTCTGTCATCTGCCATCCTTCATAGCCCACCCAGATCTATGTGCACCATGTCAATGATGCCATCTAGCCATCTCATTCTCTGCCACCTTCTCCTTTTGCCTTCAATCTTTCGTAGCATCAAGGCCTTCTCAAGTGAGTCCTCTCTTTTCATTTGGTGGCCAAAGTATTTGAGCTTCAGCTTCAGTATTTGTCCTTCCAAGGAGCCATCAGGATTGACTAATTTGATCCCTTCAGGATTGACTGATCTTCTTGCAGTCCAGGGGGCTCTCAAGTGTTTCCTACAACACCACAGTTCAAAGGTGTCTATTTTTCTGCTCTGACTTCCTTATGGTCCAGCTCTCGCAGCCATACATTACTAATTCTTAAATTGCCCCCCTTAAATATCAAATTGCCTCCTCGTGGGGTATGTGCCCCACATTGGGAACCGCGGGTTTAGAGTAAAGATTTAGGAAAGCAATCGATATATTGCTCACTACACAGGAAAAGAGGAAAACATCAAAAAGTTTCTCAAAAGACACAGTGGCCAACATCTTGAAAAATGTTTTGATCTGAATGCACACTAACTACAGTTGTGCATTGCATTTAAAAATAATACAGTTTTTAACACCTAACTTCTATGATTTGCAGTGATTGTTTCTCTGAACTTTACTTCCAGATACACAGCTTCTAGGGAGGAAATTAATTTGATCCTCTTTTTATACATTATTTTTCCTTGTCAGTCACAAGACTAAAAAGTGGATTCTTGGGAGTAAATCCTCACTTTAAAAAACTGTAATATGCTTTCAGGTCAATGTGTTTCATCAGCCTGAAAATTTATGAAAGGCACTTGAACTGAAATTCAACATATGCAGTACACAATGTTGTCAGAAAGCTCTCCTGAGAACTGCCAGGCTATAACTATTAACAACCATTGTTGCTATGACTTTTAATAGGAAGTAGTTTACAACTTCTGTGTTGAACTTTATGTTACATTCGATATCAAAACCTCACTGATTCACACTGCTTAACCTATTGAGGAAAAACCTTCTGCTATTATCTGATGTACAGTACTGTATTTGGTAAGGGCAGTGTTTGGATTATGTACAGATTTATAGTAGAAATACATTATACATTTATCTATATGCTGCTGTGCCTCTAAACTTTTAGAATCCATAGAACACAGGCTGGAAAGAGTATAGGAATGAAATAATTCCATAAACTCATATGTAGGCGAGATTGATTGTTAGCAATTATTTTGACTCCCCCACCCCACATTTTTTCCTCCCAAATGATATGACTTCCTTCTAAGATATTGTACATGCAAACTTTGACTGTCATTTAAACTACTAAAGGAGTAAAGCCTATCATAAAAGCATGCCACATTGGAGACTTGTCACAAAAATCTCAGGGTACATAATGTTAAAGACCCAAACCCCATCCTTTTTATTATTTAACTCTACATTGCAGTAAATCTGATAAAGCCCAAACTTTTCACCATTTACTGGAAAATAACCCCTCATGCTCCCACACTGGGAAACGGACAGAATCAAGGTGTGCAAGTCAACACACTTACTTGGGAGTAAGTTCACCGAACCCAGTGAGCTTCTCCTTTGATTCGAGGGGCTGGAGGCGCAGGGCTGACGAAGGGCACAGGCTCAGTCTGTGCAAAACGCCATGTCAGTGCCAGTTATTACTCGGGAGCAAGTCCACTAAACTCAGGACAGCTTCCCTCAGGGTAAACAACTCAAGGGCTGAAGCTGCAGGACTGGGGCTAACGTGATCCTATGTTTATTTACTACGAGGTGAGCAGGAGGCTCATCCCTTATGCCTTGCTCCCGAGTAACTAAGCATAGGATCGTGACCCCAAGGAGACGGCAAGTGGCCCTACAGAGAGGGTCGCCCTTCGCTGCCTGGGGGCGCCAGTAGATTCCTAAAAGGGCTTTGCCCTAGAAACACATGTCAGTGTCAGGCATCGTTACTGCGATCATCATGATAATTCTTATTATTGTGTAGGGACTGCAGTGGCTCAGTGGTTAAGAAGCTCACCCTGTTAGCTGGAAGATCGGCTAGTCGTAAGTTCCAAGACCCGAGTACTGCATGGCAGAACGAGCGCCCGTCTCTGTCCCTGCTCCTGCCAACCTAGCAGGGCGAAAGCAAAGAAATTGCAAGGACTGTAGATCAATAGGGACCACTTCGGTGGGAAAAAAGATTTTGGGGACATGAAAGGAGCCTCGTCCGGCCGTCCCGAGCGGAGATCCTCCTGCAAAAACCCTTCCAACCCAGAAAGCATCTTTGCGTGCTTCTGAAACGGTATTTTCATTTCTGCATTATCATTATTATGGGATGCAAACCAACCCTTTGGTTCTTACTCTAAGACTGGAATAAAATGAACAGTTCAAGGACCTGTTAAGGTAATATCTAAGTATTTTATGCAGTTCCTCATAGTTTTTTTTTTTTTTTGAGAGTTACGATGTTCAAGTCCGACAGGTAAATCATTATAAGTAAATGTGTTGTTATTAAATGTACTTGTGATGGGGCGCCGAATGAATCAAATAAATGAAAAGTGCAAAAAGCGGCGGCGGGGAACCCCCTTCCCCCCCAAAAAAAGGGGACCCCCCATCCATAAAACTTTCTTTTTGCTCTCCTTTTCCCCCTCCCCATCTTCACTCTCACCTTCTTCGTGATGCAAAGCGCCACCGGGGAACCCCCTCCCCCCCCCAAAAAAAGGGGACCCCCCCATCCATAAAACTTTTCTTTTTGCTCCCCATCTTCACTCTCACCTTCTTCGTGATGCAAAGCGCCACCGGGGAACCCCCTTTCCCCCCCCAAAAAAGGGGACCCCCCCATGCATAAAACTTTTCTTTTTGCTCTCCTTTCCCCCCTCCCCATCTTCACTCTCACCTTCTTCGTGATGCAAAGCGCCAGCAGGGAACCCCCCCTTCCCCCCCCCCCAAAAAAAAGGGGACCCCCCCATCCATAAAACTTTTCTTTTTGCTCCCCATCTTCACTCTCACCGTCTTCGTGATGCAGCGGCAGCTTGAGCGGGTTTTCCAGCAGAGATTTCAGCACTCCGTAGGTTGGAGGTAAGAAAGTTGGGTTCAACGAGAGAGGTCGAGCCATCCTCTCTCTCTCTCTCTCTCTTTTTGGGGGTCTCTCTTCCCTGCCAATTTAAGGCTTTAAAAATCAGGAGGGAGGATGAGAGAGAGAGAAAAAAAAATCCAAAAGCGATCTTTGGAGTGGAAGGAAGGGACAATAGCAAATAATAATAATAATAGCAGCAACAGCTCTACTAGCAATAATAATAATAATGCAATTTTTAAAAATTAATAATAATAGAGACGCTTGTTTTGGGGAAGTTCCAAGCGATCTTTGCTCTTCTTCCCAAGGAATTAAATTAAAGGAATTAATTACTTAAAAAAAAAAAAAGACACACAGGGGCTCCAAATAATAAGGGGGCTGCCCTGCTTGCCACTGGTCCAGAGGCTCTCCGGCTCTCCTGCAGCGCCTCGACCCAAAGAGCCTGCCTGCCTGCCTGGGGCCACCTGCGCCGCTCTCACCGCATTCGCCCCTCCATGTGCGGAGAGGGACAGGCGTGACGTCAGAAAGCCCCAGCTCCCGCGCTCCCGGGAGGCGGGCCAGCAGAGGAGGAGCCCGCCGGGCCCTAGCGCCGGGCCAGGCCCACCGAACGAGCCGAGCGTCATTCCGCGGTTTCTCGTCGACGCCTCAGCGGCTTTGGGCCACCTCGTGCGAAAGAAAGGGAGTCACTTTGGACAGGCGCTTGTAATGTGCGGACCAGTGGTGGGATGTCAAAATTTTTACTACCCCACCGTGACATCATCATAGTGTGGGCGGAGCTAATGTCAAACCCGTAAATAAATTAAATAAAAGAAAGAAAATAAAAATTATATTAAAATACACACCCATCCACCCACCCCAAACACCAGGCCTCTTTAGGATCTGTGGTAGTATGTCACAATAAAGGTATTAAATACACATTAAAATACACACAGACACACCACATCCAAAGGTGAATCACTTACCCTGGGGAGCTTCAGGCTATAGGGAGCTTCAGGCTAGCAGCTTCTCTTCCTCCTCCCCACTTGGGAGGACAGCAAGGAGGCCGTGCATATGCGCCAAGCACTGTAGGCGTGCATGCACACCAAGTGCTTGGCACGCATGCGCAGTGGGGGAACCAGTGAAAAGGTATGCCCCGAAGATGGTTCCCCCCCCCCCAAAAAAAAAAAAGCTACTACCAGTCCTCCGGGACACTGGGAAAAGTTACTACTGGTTCTGGCGAACCGGTGAGAACCTGTTACATCCCATCACTGCTGCGGACTGTAGGTCTCCGAAACGCATGGACGAGGAAGCCCTGGGAACAACCTGACGTCTGCTACAGAAAGAACAATAGCAAGAACGCTTATATAAACCGCCCCATCGTGCTCAGTGTATCTTTTTGCCTCCCCCCTCCCAAAAAAAAAAACCAACAACGTGCTGCGTCCTCATTTTGTCGAGCTAGGAAGAATGGAAGGCTCAGCCAACCTTGAGTCCTAGTCAGGATCGACCTCACAACTTTGTCATTGCAGTACAGCAGTTTAATCACTGTGTCACCAGGGCTCCTGCAGGGGAATTTTATTTATCACATGATGGACTTCAGTTGTTTACATTAATGTTGAGCAGTGGCTCAAGTGGCTAAGAGCTGACTGGAAGTCGGGAGGTCAGCAGTTCAATACCTGAATACTGCAGGACGGAATGAGCTCCCGTCTTTGTCCCAGCTCCTGCCAACCTAGCATTTAGAAAGCATGAAATTGCAAGTAGATAAATAGAGACCACTTCGGTGGGAAGGTAAACACCGTTCCATGTGCTCTGGTTTCTAGGCATGCCTGCCACATGACCATGGAAAGGTCTGCAGAAGCAGACGGCACCGCCTCTTTGGCTTTGAAACAGAGATGAGCACTGAACCATAGAGTCAGATACGACTGGTTTTCAAGCAAGGGAAACCTTTACCTTTATACAGTAAGCACAAATTGCCCATTTTAAGTTCCTAGCTAGCATTCCACGTCCATGTTTGAAAGCCATTGAAGAGCTTCATCTGCGGCACTATGGAAGTCCTCCAATGTGCCTCCAAACACGCATAAAGAACACCTAAATATAATGTGGTCCATGATTTGGTCTTCTTCTCCACAGTCGCGTTGGGGAGAAGACTCCCATCTCCATGTGAACAGAGTGGCTCTGTATCTACCACAGCCGTATTGGAAGGGAAAATCCAGCTGGGCATTCACAGGGATTCTTGATTATGTGATGATGGGGAATTGAAGATCGATGTTGTCAGAGTTCCTTGGCTTCCAGGCATCTGAGATATTAAAATGGTTATTCTGCAGGTTGATTGCAGTGAACCAAGCAGGGTGTCTAGATTTTAATTGTTGGGCTGAGGGGGCTGCTATATCGACATGGATTGAGAGGAGAGGATTGTTTACTATTTTTATTCATAGGTATAATAGTTATCCATGGGGTAAATGAAGGCTGCCTAAATACCTCACTAAAACAAAGGGCTCTCTCTCTGTGTGTGTGTGTGTGTGTGTGTGTGTGTGTGTGTGTGTGTGTGTGTGTGTGTGTGTGTGTGTTGATGCCTTAATTATAGTAATGCAAACATTGTGGGTAGGGGAGGGGGAAGGACAGAAAAATTAACTCCTCAGAGGCCTAATGGTACCTAGCCAAGTTTTTGCCCTCTCTCTGTTACTGTGGATACCCAAGCCTGATGAAGCGTTCTGGAGAACTCAGAAGCTTGCACAGTTTAGTCTTAACAAAAATACTGCCAACTCTGGGGATTTGGAGGCGTGTGTGTCTTCTTCAGCCTGGACCCCCTGTGAATAGCATGCCACTAAGTCCTGGCTCCTTTGTGGGTGACTGTGACTGAGACACCAATAACATTAGACACCTCTAGCCCCTATCATGGGTCAGCTTCCCTTGTGTGGGGAAGCAGAGTGGGGTTTCTTGTAAAGGTGATCTTCTTCCTCTTCCATGTCCAGATCAAACTTTTGACTGCCAAAATGATGTCACTCTCTTGTCTTTGTCTTTGTCCAAAATCAAATCTTCCTAGGTACATGTTTCCAGTAATAATCAGCAGACCATAAATTAGCCAGGTTCTGTTTCTCTCCAGATTCACACAATGTATTGTTATAAGAACAGGCAACTTGATAGAAGTAAGAGGTCTTTTAGAAGTTTGTGTCCCAAACAGTTTACATTTTTTGTTTAAAGGTAACAACCAGAACATTGAATTGGGCCCCTAAAATTTATTAAAACAAATGGAGAGCCAATAAAGGTTGTTGAAATTGACTTAATGTTGAGGTTTAGATGCATTGGCCACTCAGAATTTCTGGCTAGTATTTTCTGTTGTTTTGTGCCATCAAGTCATCTCTGACTTAAGGCAACCCTATGAACGAGAGATCTTCAAAATGTATGTCCTCAACAGCCCAGCTCAGCACTTGTAAATTCAAGCCTGTGGCTTCTTTTATGGAGTCAATCTATCTTCTCTTTGGTCTTCTCTTCCTCTGTTCCTGCTGCCTTCCACCTTTCTCAGGAAATCTTTTTCAGGAAATCTTGACTTCCCATGATGTACTACTTGAAGATTTTTAAGTGCTTTCTGGGGCAGACATAGTTATAACACTGATAGTTTGTTTTCTTGCTTTCATTGTTTTGTTGATCATCCTCTTTTCTTTCTCAGACCTTCAGCTAAGTAGCAGGCATGGAGGGCCTCTCCTTGTGTAGAGACTCCATCCCGTCTGCCCCCTTTTTTTGTTTTAATTTCTTCTGACTGCAACTTCTTCTTTTGTGTCTAGGCCAGACGTGAAACTATCAAAATGAAGCCACCTTTTGGTGAGTTCATTCTGCAGGTCCTTTCACCTGACCTAGTGTGAGAAAACTTGTCTGGCCAGGCTACCCTGGTATGGTAATAGAGTAGACCGTACTGCCAGCAACTCATCACCGAGTGCCAGGTGGCAGTTAACTAACCTGACAACCCTGAGGACTAGTGGCTTGGGTGCCAAAGTCCACAGGGGAGGGTGATGGTCCCCAAGTGGATTAAATCCCACTTGAATCCATCTTGATGGAGGGCAGCACCTTCGTCAATACTGGCCTGGGGCTGAGGAGGATTTGTGTGCTAAAAGGGCTCAAGACCAGAAAGTGGGTTGCAGAACTGGATCAGTCATGGCTGATTGCCATAATGATCGCCGATATTCAGATTCGAATACTACAGAACAAGAAGTGTGAGAAAGATTAGCTGGCACAAGGTGGCCATTGCCCTGGCTATGCTCGATTGTGGTTCCAAAATACTACAATCTTTGAGGATGCTCTTTATGTGTACCCCACTGTAACTATAAAGATACTCTTTCTTCTACTCTTTCTTCTACTCTGTGTGATTTTATCATACAGATTGCTACCTCATGTAGGAGAAACCAAGAGTGGGCAATGATGAGATTGGGCTGTTCTTTCCTGTTTTCCATGCTGCTGGTTTTCCCACCTCATACTCTGTTAACTAAGAGGAATAACAAAAATCCTCCAGTATAGTTTAGACACAGGTCCGGATTGGATTAGAACATATTTTCCTGTAAATTATGTGATCACTGAGAAATTGGAGTAAATAAATAAATAAATAAATAAAAATGGATTGCACAGAAGTGCTCCACACGTGGTCCAAACTTTGATCTGTTTCCCTGCATGACTACATCGTAAGAGTCTCCACAAAAGCATTGAAGCTGATTATATAATGGGTTTATTGGGAAATTGTCTTATTCTGAGTCAGATCCATGGTCCATCTGTCTGGCAGTGATGTCTCTTCAAGGTGTTCTGGCAGGATTCTTTCCTACCAGAAGATTTCTAGTATTCCTTGGAGATTTCTTAATCAGGGGATATCCAGATGTGCACTGGTTTAATTTCTGAAACCAGATTAGATTGGGTGGTGGGAGTGCTGCAGAGTATAACATTAGCATGAGCGGAGTGAGCGATTAAGCCTTTATGTAGCCCCCTGTCCACTATATTAAACATTTGAAACACAAGCGCAATATGTAAAGATGCCAGATTGCTTCTTATTGAAGGCTTAATTACATAAATCTGGGTTGATGGACACCAGCAAGAGAAATGGCTGGTGGTGAAGATATTAGCACATGATGCACTTCTGTTTGAAAAACCCACCAGTAAATGCAGAAGGCAGCCTTGATGAGCTGCAGGGTTAAGTTCCATGCTTAGAAAATGGAAATTTAAGATGCAGGAGGAATGAAGATTCTAGGAAACATCCATTTTAATCTGAGATTAGGATTAGAAAAAGGAAACCTTGAGGAGGAATGGCAGGACAATTGACCTTTCTTCAGTATGCTTTCAGGCCAAACCAAAACATTTAGCACAGTATTATTAGATGAAACACAATAGCCAACTAAATGGGAAAGCTGAGTAGACCTGGACCCTTGTTTAACCGTGAAACAAGCGGTAGGTCTCAGGGGGCAAGAAGGATCTAATCAGTAGAAACCCCAGCATCTGAACAAGATAGAAAAATTATTAGGAATGGGTTAACTGTATAATAGCCGGACTGCAGCAGCTTAGTGGTTAAAACACTGAACTTGGTGACTGGAAGGTTGGCAGTTTGGCAATTCGAGACCTAAGTGTTGCATGTCAGAGTGAGCTCCCCTCTCTGTCCCAGCTCCTGCCAACCTAGCAGTTCAAAAGCAAGAAATTGCAAGTAGATAAATAGGTACCGCTTTGGCAGGAAAGGTAACAATGTTCAATGCACTCCAGCGTCTAATCATGCCTGCCATATGTTCATGGAAACGTCTGCAGATGTAGACTGATGAGTACTACACCCTAGAGTTGTATATGACTGGCTTCTGAGCAAGGGAGACCTTTATCTTAACAGTATAACTAACTGTTTGCAACCCCAAATACCTAATGTAGTCATGTTTAAGTTGGATGTGAAAAAATTTCAGTAGTTAGATTGTCGTTAAATCACCACATTCATGATTTTATTGGTCTCCCCTAGGTCTCTTTATTGAGCTTTGAAGAGAAGGGAACAGCTTCAAGAATTTTCTTTAAAAAAATAATCATTTCCCACCAACCCCACTTGCCTTCTTTCTCCCATTGTAATCTCATGTTTGTCATTTTATTCATTTATCTGTAAATGAAATGTGTGAAATACTTTTTTCTGGAGTGGTGTATAGAGGGAGAAAGGTTATGATTGAACGACATTTAAACTGCAACCTTTCAGTCACATGCTTGGGAATAAAATAAAATCCTACTAGATAGTTTACTGGACATAGGATTACATTGTTAAGTCTCCCTTGCTCAAAACCCAGTTGTCCCCAGGCTCTAGGGTGTGACGCTCATCTTCATTTACAGCTAAAGAGCCAGCACTGTCTGTGCCTGCAGAAATTTCCATGGTCATATGGCAGGCATGACTAAACATCGGCGCACACAGAATGCTGTTACCTTTCCCACCAAAGTGGTTCTTATTTATCCACTTGTAATGTCTCGCTTTCCAACTTCTAAGTTGGCAGAAGATGCTAAGCATAAACTGCTGCTCTTGATAAGTACTAAGACTGTCACTCTATATCCACTTACACCCCACTGAACTCAGTGGAACAAATTTCCCAGTAGGCATAAAGGATTGTGGTCTAATTGATGTTAATCCTTAATTCATACGTATGGGTGCAGCTTTAAAATCCAAGGAACACCCTTTTAATCTCTGAGGTATGAGGACAACCATTGCTAAAGGTACACAGCCTGTTTTCAAAGAGACGGCAAAATTTCCGAGGCAAAGGGAATAAACTCTCCCAAATCCCATCTATTCCCACTGACTATTGTTCAAGATAGGGAGACAGAGCATAGAAAGAGATTTCCTCCACAGAGAAATGGTAGAAGCTTTTGCACAGTAAGGCATGGCTGGTGCTCAATGCAGGTTCAACGGAGGATTGTATCTACAAGCAGCAAAGATGCAACGATTGGGAAATCTCTCCTCAACATGGGTGGTACTCATGTTGGGTGGTACCCACACAGCCCTGATCCAGTGACCAATGTTGAGTCACTGGTCTCACAGGAGGATTTCTGTGAGTCCCAAAGCCAAGCCAGTACAGTTCATCTCCCTTTCTCTTCCTCTAGGGAGGGAGGGAGAGGGTAAAATGTTGTGAAGGGAAGGGGAGAGAGTCTACCTCCAACCTTTGCTAGTTGGAGCTTTTCCACCTGAAGGGCTGTGAGGTGGAGTTTGGGAGTCAGAGATCCAATGGAGCATTGAGTCAGGGAAGTAGTTTGCAGCCATGAGGGCAGCTTTTTCAATATAAGAAGGCAACATAAACCAGTGGAAGATCAGGCTTAAAATGGAACCAGCTTAAGGTCCAACTCATTTCTAATTTTTATTACATAGCTTTAAGTTTAAGGGACTGCAGTGGTTCAAGTGGCTAAGATGCTGACTGGGAGGTGGAAGGTCAGCAGTTTGATTCCTGAGTTCTGCGGGACGGAATGAGCTCCCATCTTTGTCCCAGCTCCTGCCAACCTAGCAGTTTGAAAGGAAGAAATTGCAAGTAGATAAATAGGGACCACTTCGGTGAGAAGGTAACAGTGTTCCGTGTACTCTGGTGTCTAGTCATGCCTGCCTCATGACCACAGAAATGTCTGCAGAAGCAGATAGCGCTGACTCTTTGGCTTTGAAACAGAGATGAGCACTGAACCCTAGAGTCGGATACAACTGGCTTTCAAGCAAGGGAAACCTTTACCTTTAAGTTTAAATAAAATCTAAACTTATTTATCCATCAACCGGAAAAAAAACCCTGCCTTACTCAATTTATTACTAATTCTTATTGTTGATTGGTGTGATTCATAAGGTGGTCTGTGTACAGTATTTATTTATTTAGGTTTATTTTTTAGGGTTTTTTTTTTTTTTTTAGATTTATATGGCTGCACCTATTGCTTTATAGCAACTCTGGGCGGTTCACAGTTCATAAATAGATTGATTCTCATTTCCACTTTTTAAAGCTAATACAGTATTCCACTTTTCAGATTGGATACATGAACCATCTTTCCATTCTCCTACTCCTTAGTAGTTTGCACCATTGTTTGTTTGTTTGTCAATCAGGGAGCTTTGTATAGTTTTGACAAAGCAGACTTTCATCTAGGAGAGAAAATTGCATTGGCCTCCTATTGACCTAAGTGTTTGTGTTCCTTTTTGTTGTACTGCAAAAGCCTCCGGAATACAGCGCTGTGTGTGGAGAGAAGCTGATTTATATTTAAGGACCACAACAGAAATGGCGATGATATGTGTAAGTTCTCAGGAGGCTTTGATTATTGCAAGCATCCTCATGGTTACAGAACATCTGTTCAGCTCCATCACGGTCCACAGACAGAAATCGCTACTAATGAGGACATTAAGCACGGAGGACCAATTTTACTGCCACTTCAACAATGGTGCTAAGTGCAATTTTCCCTGTTAAGAGTGAACAGCAGTTATTTACTTAACCTTGTAGCCATGGGTAACTCCATTGCTCCACTGCCAATTCACACCCCAGTGTTGGTGGTGTGTACTACCTTTGGACCAATGGATAAACATGAACCAAATCAGAGGTATGTGTGTCTTCGTCAGGTCACTATGGGGCACAGCAAAGAGCCCAGAAACACTAACAGAGTGTGGCAGTGCAACCATGGACCCCTCATGTTAAAGAGCATATTTGCATATTGTTGAATTTTTAAAATAATAGCTGTGTTAGTCTGTGTTTCAGGGATATCAGAGAATAAATAAAACAAAACAAAAACACTGTAGCACTTTAAAGACTGTTGCATTTCAATGTGAGCTTTCATTGATCAAGCCTCACTCCCATGTCTGATGAAGTGGACTTGATCCACGGAAGCTCGTATTGAAATATAACAGTTAGTTTTTGTTTTGTTTATTCTATAATAATAATTTCATGTCAGAGATTACTCTGGGTTGAAATGATTTTTAGGGGACGCCCGAATGAGGCTCCTTTCATGTCCTCAACTCTCAGATATTGAAACCTAACCTTCCAGTCTCCTGCTCAGCGTCTTAACCGCTAAGCCACCAGAGGAGCTGATTTGCATATTGTGATTACTCATTCTTCTTCCGTGTCTAGGCCAGACATGAAACTGCCAAAATGAAGGCACCTTTTAGTGAGTCCATTCTGCAGTTCCTTTGGTGTGACCTAGTGTGAGAAAGATTGGCTGGCAACATAAGGTTACCATTACTAGGGTACGCCCAATTGTGGTTAAAAAAAACACCCACAATCTTCAAGGAGGCTCTTTCTCTGTACCCATATCATGAAGACTGTCCTGAGAATATAATGCAGTGGCCTTTCATCTGCTTTCCGTATCACAGCGTGCCACCTGTACCACCGATCCAGTTGAACGAGTCACTTTCTGGTCCCGAGCCCTTTTGGGACACAAAGTCCTCCTCAGAACCAGGCCAGTATTGATGGAGTTGCTGCCCCCCCTCGAGATGGATTCAGTAGGTTTTCCCCTTGTAACTGGCAGATACTGACCCTCATTGTCTCAGCCAGCTTTTCCCAGGCACTCATAAATGGAGCCCAAAGTTGGATTTCATGTTCTTCCAGCTTCTCGGTTTTTTCACAGCAGGAACTGGGCCGTTATGAAGCACTGGAAATGAGACAATATTTTAAATCAAAGTATAGATGTGCTATATTTCATCATAATGCAGTATAGGCATTCCTAAACACACATTTGTGAGACATTTTTGATTCGCCACTTACATTACGAAATGCAGAGAACATGCAATTTGATGAATATTAACATACATTAGTCTGGGGTGGGTGGGTGAGAAGAGGTCAGTTGACATTAGAGTTGCCAAAAGTCAAATTCCATGAAGATGGATGGGCTAAAGTTTTTGTTTTGACATGGTAGCCGTGTTAGTCTGTGCAAGCATATCCGAGAGTAAATAAAACAAAACAACAAAAAGTTGTGGCACCTTAAAGACTAACTCCTCTATTTAAATGTGATCAAGTACACTTCATAAGACATAAGAGTAAAACCTCATGGCATTAATTTCTACAGTTTATATCAATTTATGCTTTAAAATGCCCCCCCTTGCCCCAGGAGTGCAGCCTTTAAAAAAAAGTTTGCTTCTATTTGTATGGAATCTCTTCATCCTTGTTATTATTGTTTTCTATTTTACGTATATTTTAATGATGTTGCATTGCTATGCCACGTGGAATAAATAAATAAAATCATTGTTATCTAGACAAAGCTAAGTTTTTTTTGGCTGCCTTCAAAAAGCTGCAGGTGGTGCCTTCTGCCCACTTAAGTCAAGGTGCATAGCATACAACACCAGCTGTTTCATACAGCCATATAAGGTGGACAGATTCCAAACATACCTCCCCGTATTCCTGCAGTAGAAAAATACAACCACTGTCATTTAAGTAACTAGCCTTTTACTACTCTTTCATGTTACTCTAACACTGTTGCTTGAGGCAAGCAACTTACTTTGCCTAAGTAAGGGATGTGCTGGCTCCCATGGCAGCAGCAGTACATTTGTCTAAAATGTAATGTTCCAGCAAAGTAATTCGGGAGCTGCACCAGAAAAAAAGAAAAGGTAGTTGCACGCACATTTGCTCATACACTCCTCCCAAGCTCTGCCAGTGTAACAGCTTCACAGTCATGAGCCTGGCAACTTCCACTCTTTTATCTCAAACCATGCTATTTTTAGAAAATAACTGAAAGCCTAAAACAGAAGCTCATAGCAATATCCATGACATTGAAAGAGCTTACATTAAAGCAAAGCAATTACACTTATATATAATTGCTTATGTGTTAGCGTACTCTCTGGGCAGTTCACAAGTTAATTAGCATTTTGCTCCCCCAACATGATGGGTACTTATTTTATCAATCTTGGAAGGATGGAAGACTAAGTCAACTTTGTGCTTCATCGGGATCGAACTCACAATGTTTTGGCTATAGCACAGCAGTTTAACTACTGAGCCACCAGGGATCATACAAGTACGTGATTGTCAGAGTCTTAAAGTTGTTAAACATCTGGCTGGTCCTGAAACAACACTTTGACTTTTAATACAGCTGCTCATGTTTGTTGCATTTTATGCCACTGTCAGTCCCCACCTGTAAATGCCACCTGAGCTTTGTTTGGTCAGGTTATGGTAGAGTTTCACCACACTGCATCTCCATCATCATGTTTGTATGTGTGTGAGAGAGAGGTTTGATTTAATTAGCTGATGCCATTATAAACCTTCGACACCCTGATACCTGAAATTTTGAATAAAGCATTATAATTAATCAAAACGTTTATTAAATCACAACACTCACACACACATGGAAAATAAGGAGAAGCCAAAAGTTAAATCATACGATTGGAATGCTCTCCAGAAGGAAAGGGGGATTACCCGATAGTCAATAGACTCTGGCAAGGAATGTAAACATGTCCCTGATTGCCTCCATTGTTCTTAAAACTGGTTTGCCAGGTGTTCTGATAAGCAGAAATTCCTTTTTTTATTCCTTCACAAAGGAAGCTGAATGACTCATATCTCTGGTTTGATCAAAGTTCAATTCAACATTTTTAGAACACTGACCCGAGCACAATCATAGCTTAAAGAGGGAAATCAACATTCTGTGGGGAACAACCATACAACCCCAAAGTTGATAAAGGGGGGGAAGCAAGCGAAGTAAACAAAGGCTAAATTGTTGGTTTCCCTCATCCAGAGATCTCCATTTAATTAAACAAACAAGACATAATGATTCTAATTCCTTTCTTTGTGTTTCTACTTAAGAGTGACTCAAACACTGTAATTCATTCATGTCCGGAACATTAACCCACGTTGGAACTGCAATTTCCCGCCTCAAAGCACCATTGGCTGTCAATACTGCTAGATCGTCTCCCATTGGAGAAGACGTACCAGCCTCTGTTTCATTCAGCAGAGAACAAAGAGATATTCCTGTCAACCACAAATATGCTCCTTTGACCTAATGTAAACTCTCTATAACCGGTTTTTTCAGCAATAGCTGTAATCTGCCGCTTTTGTGTAACTAAAGTCTCTGACCTCAGAGCTGCCTTTGTTTTATGTTTGCATGTAATTAAAATATGTTAATTGCCTTTCCTCCTTCCCAGTTTCAGCCCCCTCCCCTTGCATGCAGAGTTAGTTTAGATAGAATAGTTAAATACCCCTTCCAGGTGGGTGGGGGCCATCTTCTGTTCACCAAATTTTGTGAGCAGGGATCACGAGGGGGTCTTTTCCTCAGAACGGTTGCGGGAAGGTTAGCTATTTAGAATTATAGGTCTGGCCAGACTATATGCCTGAATAGGCTTCCCTTTGCTTTTGCTCCCAATAAACCATATTTTGTTTTGACTGAAAAACCTGCCTCATTGTAAGTTCTTGGGTCTTTCTAGTACCTCTGCCAGAGAGTGAATCCAATCACCCAGAATTGGGTAACAACCCGAAGGAATAAAAGAGGAAGTAAAGAAGAAGAAGGCATTATAAAAGGGTGGAAAATAAATATTCTAAATCAGGGGTTCCCAACCTAAGGCCCATGGGCTGGATCTGGCCCACGGCACCATTTCATGTGCCCCCCACCTCTCCAAACAAAATGGCCACCACTTTGAGAAACAAAATGGCCACCCATTTGAAGCTGTTGGGACAAAATGGCTACCCTATCGTGCAAGCAGGGCAACATGGCCATCCGGCCCTTGAAGGTGACTGAGAGAGCATGACCTGGCCCCTGGCTTGAAAAGGTTGGGGACTCCTTTTCTAAATAAATAAAACTATGAATCTGTAAGTGACGCTTTTCCTCAGGATTGCAGGATGGCCCAGCTACCATTCTGGTTGGCTTTTTCCTCACATGGGTCTTGGCCTCATTTTCAAATCTCTGCAAAAGGGACCTGCCTTCTGTTTAGCAGCTTGCTATATAGGGATGAAGATGCAAAGGAAGGAGAGAAAGCGGGAGAGGGAGGCAGAGGAGGGAGAGAGAGAGAGAGAGCGAGAAAGAAAGAAAGAAAGAAAGAAAGAAAGAAAGAAAGAAAGAAAGAAAGAAAGAAAGAAAGAAAGAAAGAAAGAAAGAAAGAAAGAGGAGAGGCAATGTTCAGGTGAAGGAAACAGATTCCTCCTGAGAGAACATATTCCTCAGATGACAAAATGACTGCCCCATCGATGACAGTGCTGACAATACAGAAGAACAATACATTGCCGCAATAATGAAAGAAAGATAGTAGCCCTAAAGGAGTCTCAGTGGTTAAGAAGCTCGCCTTGTTAGCTGGAAGGCTGGCAAGTCAGCAGTTCGAGACCCATGTACTGCATGACGGTTTGAGCACCCGTCTCTGTCCCAGCTCCTGCCAATCTAGCAGTTCAAAAGCAAGAAATTGCAAGTAGATAAATAGGGACCACTTCAGTGGGGAAAAGATCTTGGGGACATGAAAGGAGCCTCATCTAGGCATCCTCTGAGCAGAGTTTCTCCAGCAAAAATCCTTTCAATCCAGAATACTTTCTGACTATTATTATTATTATTATTATTATTATTATTATTATTATTATTATTATTATTATTATTATTATTATTATTATTATTATTATTATTATTAAGACAGAAATGTGTGAAAGCTGTGTATAAATGTGCCAAGGTGGAGCAGGAGAAGCAGAAATGGAAGTGAAGTATGGAAATCAGTCTGGCAATCATTTCCATTTCAATGGGTATGTCCTCATGTTCAGTTAATTGGGCTGTCTGGCAACAACAACAACAACAACAACAACAACAAGGCCTATCGGATAAATAAATAATTTTAGCTGAGAGAGAAACACAACAGTATCATTCTGCCTTTGAAATTAACGTTTAGGACTGCAGGGTATTGCAATCCTTCAGAAATTAACACCAGACTTCTTCAACAATGCCTTATTGAATCACCAGTGTCACATGAGATGAAGAGAACACTAAAACAAACACAGTCCATGAAAAAAAAGAGAGCTGCATTACTAAACTCAACTGACTGTGAATCTCCAGAGCGATGGAATGACACCAAAGGTATTATCTGGGGGTGTGGGTGTACAAAGATTATTCCTGCAGTCAAAAGAAAAGAAAAGCTTCAATGGATGCCTGATGAAATTCTTAAAATTATTAACAAGAAACAAATGTTTTAAAATGATGGAATTAGAGTCAGAATCCTATAGACAACTGTCAGGAAACAAATTTACTCATGAGTAGGACTTCTTGCCCACCAGTGGTTGGTTCCTGTTTCTGAGCTACAGCACTCCTGGCTACGCAACAGAAGAAAGTTTATCAAAAGTTCAGAAAGCATATCGTAGCAAAGAAAACTTCTCTAACTGAGGCAGCCCAAGGGCCCCCCCTTCTAGCTTAAGCACCTACAAGTTTGCAGGTCACCCTTAGCTCAAAGCATCGGATCAAGAGAATGTCTTGGCCTCATCTTCTGGGTTTTATCTCGTTACACACGGTCCACCCCCTTTCCATTCCCCGAAAGGAATCCAGCCAGTGGTGGGCATCAGCAGGTTTGCACCAGTTCACCAGAACCGGTAGCAGAAATTCCAACTGGCTCTGCCCATCCAAGTTTTGAAATAAAGTAATCCTAATTCGGGTGCAATGCAGGGCTTTCCCCCTGGCCATACCCACAGTGTGGTAGTAATTTTTTTTTTTTTGGAGCAACTGATAATGTCTACAGTGATTTCTTAATCTTTTTAAATTCATTTAGGTACCGGGAATCAGCCTTTCCTTTGCAAGACCTTAGCAGGGCTCTTAATGAGGAAATCTAGAGGAAGTCATTCATTCATAGAGTTACTGGAAACTGGAAACAGCTTGATGGTGCATTGCAACAAGTATCACAAGGACTGGTGTGGAGTAATGTTTCCAAAATAATGTGACAGTGTTAGACCCAAGTTAAATCTTGAGTCACAAGGAGGCGGAGGTAACAAGATTTCCCACTTTCCCCACCATTTGCAATTGATTAGCCAGATGATTTCAATTAAAACCCAGTGGCTACATGATGTAAAGCTGAAGAAGCTTTGAAGAAGCTTGAACATTCCCTTGTGGAATTGTCGCTTTTGAGTGAGGAATATTTTTAAAAATATATTTTGTTCAGACAGCGGAGATGGTTTAAATATTCACCAAACAGGTTGATATCACTTTTGTCTGCTTTCTATCTGGTGTGACCACCTAATCTGAAAGCCAAAGGATGTCTGCGGGCATAGTTTTCTTTGATCGACCACCTATCCTATCAGCTGCAAACAAGTGTTTCTCTCTTTGTTATTGGTGGCTCTGTAGGCAGTGCTGGAATGTCATATTGCTACACCATTTCACGAAAAGGGACTTCAGTGGCTCAGTGGTTAAGAAGCTCACCTTGTTAGCTGGAAGGTTGGCAAATCAACAGTTCGAGACCTGAGTACTGCATGACAGATTGAGCACCCGTCTCTGTGCTGGCTCTTGGGGATATGAAAGGAGCCTCATTTCAGTGTTCCCTGAGTGGAGTTTCTTCCGAAAAAATCCTTTCAATCCAGAATAATTTCTGACATGAAATTATTATTTCAGAAAAAATAAATTTTAAAAAAATAAGTGGGAATTGACAACTGGCACCTTCTCAAAGGTAGCTCTTGCTGTGCCAACACAGTTCTTTGCCTGTGCTCCTTCTTGCTAATTGTTTGACATCTGGATGGCTACAGTGATTTCACACATGGAATTGCAGTATGAAAAAAAAGTGCATCACAGCACACCCAAGCATATTTTCCCCACTGTGTAGTGACACCCTCAGGTGCAAGGTTTAGAGCAGTGTTTCCCAAATGCTGGTTTGTGGACTTCAATTCCCAGAAGCCTAAGTCATTTCCCCAAAGCACTGATCAGCCAATGTACTGACTTAGGTTTCTGGGAATTGGAGTCCACTTGTGGGCTGTGTCTCCCCTGTTGGGAACCACTGGTTTAGAGAAACTACTGGCCTCTCATAGATATACCTCACTCAGTCCTCTCTGACGTTGTCATCAGCTGCTACTCATATTCAAATATACATTTTCCCTGAAAATCATTTAATGACAAACAAAATGCTACTGCTGTTAATTTTTTAAGGTGGATCCCAGCTTGCCATGAAGTTACCCACACATTGTGATCACAGAACCATTTCCTGTGGCACGTATGAAATGAGAGGTGAAGAATTTAACACCGGGACTGCAATGGACTACCGCAGCCTTGAGGGTATTGACAAGGTGCCCCTTCACAGCCAGTCCATCTGGCATGGCCTCTTCCACCTCCATGACCATTGGGAATAAGAATAGTGAAGTGGTTCCTCCTCCGCTCATTTTGCTGTTGATGGTTTCCAGTGGGATTTCCTCCCCTGAGGGGATCCCTCACCCCACCTAAAGGGGCTCATCCACCCATAGCCATTGGCCCCTTTAGGGAGCCAGGTTATTTACCGCCCTCCAACACTTGGTGTTGAGCTGCTGGCTGTATGGTCTACTCCATTACCGTAGCGGGGTGTCCAGTCCCCTCCATTGCAATGCATATAAGATATCTTATAGAGGAATTTTAGGAATTACATGGAAAAATGCATGTTAGACATGTTAGACATTTCAAAGGCCTGATACAAGGAATGTGAAAAATATTCAACAAAAATCTTGTACAGTACTTGATGATTTCCATGTCTATTTCTCATATTCCTGTGAAAACATGCGGTAACCCTAATTTTGTCTCCTCACTTTTCCTGTTCTATTCACAAGAAACTGCATTGTATAGCTATCCACTGTTTTTTTCCAGAAAAATCTTCTGTGCCAAAAAATTGTCATTTTGTGCAAGAATTGTGATTTTAAAAATCACTCAGAAAATTTGTTGAGAGAAGAAATGAGCATTTGATTTTTATTTTTTTTACAAAACTTGAGTCTTCACAAACCACATTGATGGCAGCTGTTAGCTAGAGATTCATACTTGGGTTCTTCTGTGTGAAATGCTAAATCTTACCGCATGAAAAGGAAATATTATGCCACCCCAATTTAACAATAATGCACTCCCAGGGCTATGTTTAGGAGTTCAGGTTTTGCTTTATAAGTTTCTTGATTTTCACCATTTAGAAATGGAAGGATCAATTTTCCAAAAATCTGTCCCTCTGATTTTGGAAATAAGCTGAGGAGGAGCAAGATTTAAGTTTGCAAAAGCACCACCACCATGAAATCCGCTCGCCTTCAATTTCTGACTGCTTAGGTTTTATTCCAGAATAGGTTGTGCCTTGATGAATTACCAGACAACAAGTCCAGCCCATGTGAGTGTCTCTGGTACGCGTGACAATTCACCACAGAACAGGAGCAACCAAAGCGTCTACCCGGTCATCTGAATGCTGTTGCTATGCAACGAGGATAACTCGCTTCGTGGCAGGTTGTTTCACGTATATAAGCGCTGGATGCAGTCCTCTCTGTAATTGAAAGCCTCTTTTCTGAGGGGTGATAATGGAATGAGATGGAGGCACATGTTGAAAAAGGAAATGCTCTCCTCTACTACCAATCAATGCACGTGATTAGTAAAGGTAAAGGATGCCCTTGCTTGAAAGCCAGTTGTATCTGACTCTAGGGTTCAGTGCTTATCTCTGTTTATAGCCAAAGAGCCAGCGCTGTCTGCATTTGCAGATGTTTCTGTGGACATATGGCCTGTGTTCCTCAAAACCTGAGTGCATGGAATGCTGTTTACCTTCCCACTGAAGTGGTCCCTATTTATCTACTTGCAATTTCTTGCTTTTGAACTGCTAGTTTGGCAGGAGCTGGGACAAAGATGGGATCTCACTCTGTCATGCAGTACTCAGGAATCGAACTCCGACCTTCCAGTCGTCGAGTTCTGCATCTTAGCCACTTGAGCCTCTGCAGCCCCTACACATGATTAAAAAGTATTAATTACTGACTGGGAGCATATCCCACTTTCTTCACTTGACTGCTGTTGGCCTGATTCAAATGTAACACATGCACGCACATGCACGCACATACGCACACATTCCATCTATGCTGTCCTTTTGGAGTAGAGCAGCATGGCATGTTTGTACATATAATTGGTCAGTTCTCTCCATTCCCCAGCTTGGGTGTGGAGGTACACAGAAAGAGCCTCCTCGAAGATTGTGGTATTTTTGAACCACAATTGGGCGCACCTTGGTATCAGCAACCTTGTATTGCCGGCTAATTTTTATCATACTAGGTCAGGCAAAAGGAACTGCAGAATGAACTCAGCAGAAGGTGCCTTCATTTTGGCAGTTTCACATCTGGCCTAGACATGGAAGAAGAAAAAGCTGGGGAATACAGCAAACTTCCTCTATTAATTAGTGACAGTCATGTTTGCCATTAAAGATAGAGAAGGCCTGCCAGGAAATAGCTGGCAATCATAAAGACAAGGAGAGGGGTTTTTTATTACACCGTTAACAGTTTTATTGGTGAGTGTCAATAAAAACCTAATGCTGAACATATTTGAAATGTGCACATATGCATAAATACACAAAATGGCTGACCCTGTTCTTACATAGAAACAGCTATTTGGTTTGGGGCTGCAGTCAAATGTTATGAACTCTATTGGAAACCAAATCCAGTGTGCTGGTGTAGGAAACAATCCTTTTAAGTCCTGGGTCAATTTTGACAAATTTTGGGGTCTTCATATCAGAAAGTAAACAAAACACATTGTAGCACTTTAAAAACTAACTGCTGTATTTTAATGTCTCTGACGAAGTGGACTTGAGCCACAAATGCTAACATTAAAATACAGCAGGTAGTCTTTAAATGCTACAACGTTTTTGTTTTGGTTTACTCTCTGATATACTTGATGTAGGATGTAGTCCGAGCTGCACCAAAGAAATTGGGGTGGTGGAGGAAATAGAATCGAGCTTCCAGGAATCAACTTTGTCCCTCTCCATATAAGCCTAGAAGAAAATGGAAATTGTGGGAAGAGTTAGGATCAGCAGCATGAAATCGTGCTTTCTGGGTTGAAAGGATTTTTGCTGGAGGAACTCCATTCAGGGAACGTCCCAGTGAGGCTCCTTTCATGTCCCAAAGATCTTTTCCCAGCAAAGTTATTCCTATTTATCTACTTGCAATTTCTTGGTTTCAAACTGCTAGGTTGGCAGGAACTGGGACAGACAATGGACGCTCATTCCGTCATGCAGTACTTGGGTCTTGAACTGTCGACTTGCCAGCCTTCCAGCTAACAAGGCAAGCTTCTTAACCACTGAGCCACCGCAGTCCCAGTGTTCTGATGAAGTGGATTTGGTCCACAAAAGCTCACATTTAAATACAGTAGTTAGCCTTAAGGTGCCACATTTTCTGTCTTTTTCCCCCCTGTTCTGTTTTGTTTACTCTCAGATATGCTTGCACAGGCTAACATGGCTACCACTTCAAACATTTTGTGAACCAAGTGTTCCTTGCAAATCTAGCCATAAAGTCTTTTGTGTCTCGTTGGCAGCAATTGTTCCTGAGAACAATTACAAGCGCAGCAAAATTAAGCTAAGTATCTCATTTCTGAACACCACTTCCTGCAGAATCTGGTGTTTGGGTATAGTGTTCCTGGATATGAAAGCTTGCTAGGCATTAGCATGGCATGGAGTATGTAGTCCAGCCAGGCACATCATTCTTAGATGGAAAAGGGGGAAACAGCAGGAATAAACAGGAGTTTACATCTTCTTGCAATTTAATAGCAAAATATGTAAGTTCCTGTTTGCTCCTGCTGTTTTCCCATTTTCCACCTAAGAATGATGAGCTGGCTGGACTACATACTCCATGCCACGTTAGCCTGAAGAAGTAGAAATTGGATGCAGATGAAACATACTGTTTTGTGGTTTGATTTTATTTTTTGATGTATGTTTATTGTTTGATTCCCGAGTACTGCAGGGCGGAATGAGCTCCCGTCTCTGTCCCAGCTCTTGCCAACCTAGAAGTTCGAAAGCAAGAAATTGCAAGTAGATAAATAGGGACCACTTCGGTGGGAAGGTAGCAGCGTTCTGTGCGCTCCGGTGTCTAGTGATATGACCATGGAAACGTCTGCAGAAGCAGACAGCGTTGGCTCTTCGGCTTAGAAACAGAGATGAGCACTGACCCCTAGAGTCGGATACGACTGGCTTTCGAGCAAGGAAAACCTTTACCTTTTTTATATTGTTTAATTCATTCCTTCTCCCAAATTTCCTCAGTTAAAAAAAGAAAATAAACCAAAAACCTTAACTAGCACTAATGGGAAGTTAAGATGCTGGTTCAGGCTTCGATGCCAACCAACAAACTGACCAGCAGAGCCGTATGAAACTAAAAATAATAATAATAATAGCTGCCACAATTTTTAAAAAAAGAGGATAAAATGCTTGAATGCATTTTATGCCGTCCTATTTAAGTCCTATTTAAGTCTTCCCAATAAAGAACGGACGGCGCCCGACCGCGCCACATTCGATCCCTTCAGCGGGTGGCGAACCAGAGAGCCGCGCCTCCGCTTTGCCTAACCCCGCCCTCTCAGCTGTACTCCCACGTTGAGGCGTCCACACTCAAGGAGGAGGTGCTGACAGGCGTGGTCACGTGGGGGGGGGGGAGAGAACGCGAGGGGGGGGGGCTTGACCTACTTTGCGCCAACACAGCGAGCCGTCCCGCAGAGAGAGTATCAGCGCGAGTTCTCCGCTTTCAATCCAGACTCCGCCTCCTCCCCCCTTTTGGAGGGCTATGATTGGATGGAAAGAAGAGGGGCGGACCTATGAGAACGCGGGGCGGGGCGTTGAGAAAGCACCACAGTAGTGTGGCGTGCATTGAAGAAGGCATGCCAAGTATTATTGGGAAGGGCGTGGAGAGTCCCGGGAAGAGGGAACCTGACGCGATGTTTTGACGGCCTTGGTTGCCTTGGAGCTCCACGAGGGAGCAAAGCATTTATCACATGAACGCCTTGCTCCATATAAACCACAGTTTATTACTTGAAAGCATTTACTTAAATAGGACGGTTATAAGTCACGGAAGCGGAATCCCCACAGGCTTAACAGTACATGGTGGGGGAAATAAGCAAATAAAGCAGGGGTGCCCAAACTATGGCCTGTGGGCTGGATCTCGCCCCTGACACCAATTTATCCAGCATGTCTCTCCCATATGCGGAAGTATAACGCACCTGCATGGTTGCGACGAGGGCTTCTCAGGCCAAATGAATTATTATTATTTTATTATTATTATTAAATTAGATTTATATACCCCTCTACTCACCTCACTGAGGCGACTCAGAGGGGCTCACATAACATAAACAACATATATAGTATCACAATCTCAAATATAAATACAGCATAATATAAAAATATAACAACAGATGCAGCACAGATAATACAATCAATAAATTTTACATAAAAAATCCCATACAATAAAATACAGTGTAAAAAATACAGTCCAGTCAAGAGAGACAGCAAGGTCTTTATGGCTGGGCTAGCTGGTCCACACAGCTGGCCCTCATTCCTCCTCTCCAACAGGCAGGGAGAGTTCTGTGATGTTCCTGGGGTGGTCATGAAGGCAGCAACAGCAGTAGCAGCAAGAATTGGCGTTGGGGGCTGGATCCGGCCCACGGGCCATAGTGACCTCCCCCCTGAACCACATGACCGGCCCATGGCCCAAAAAGTGTGGGCATCCTTGAAATAAAGATGCTTTGAAAATGCTAATTATAACATGAAAGGGTGTGGCAGTTATTTCCCCTTGGGATGTGGGACAATTTGTTTTGCGCATTGAAAAAGCACAGTATGGAGAAGGGAATGGGCAACCACTTCTAGCCTAAAAAACCCTGGAAAGAGTTGCCATAAACCGGAATTGACTTGATGGCACACAACCATGATGATGATGCACTTATAAACCGGAATTGACTTGATGGCACACAACCATGATGATGATGCACTTATAAAGTTATTTATTTGCAACTTGCTATTATTAGAAGGCTATTCTAGGTGGTTCACTATAAACATCCAGCAGTAAACATAAAGAAAAACGCAAGATAATAGCAAAACCAGTGCTCAACCCAATAAGCAACTATAAAAGTAATTTCTATATACAGTAAAACCTCATATAACACTAAAACCTGGTTCCACAAGTCTTGGTGTTATATGATTTTTAGTGTTATCCGATGCATGTTAAAATCCTATGGGATCCATAGAGATACATTGTAACCACACAGGCTTTAGCGGTTGTTATCTGAAGCATCCCATAGGATCTTAATGTTATCTGATGCAATTCTTCCCCCCAGATTCTTTAATGTTATGCGATTTTAGTGTTATTCGATACTAATGTTATATGAGGTATTACTTGTACAGTACAGTAATTTCTATATACTGTACTGCAGTGGCTCAAGTGGCTAAGACACTGACTCCATAAGGCAGAAGTTCAGCAGTTCGATTCCCAAGCACTGCAGGACAGAATGAGCTACCTTGTCCCAGCTCCTGCCAAACTAGCAGTTCGAAAGCAAGAAATTGCAAGTAAATAAAAGGGTACCACTTCGGTGGGAAGGTAAACAGGGTGCCTGCCACATGACCACAGAAATGTCTGCAGGAGACAGTGCTTTGAAACAGATGCGCACTAAACCCTAGAGTCATATATGACTAGCTTTCAAGCAAGGGAAAACTTGAAAACCCTGGAAAGATGCTGCCAGTCAATGTCTGTCATTGCAATTTCTTGTATTCCTGGGTTATTTTACATTTTGTAGAAGGCAAGATTCTGGACTGAACAGGTGGATGGGATTGGGAGTCTTTCTAGAGGCAAAATGGTGAAAAACAACATTATTTCCCAGTTCTTTTGAAAGCTTTTCCACATACAATGTGAAGCTGGCAGCTGCTATTTTTCCAGGATTGGAGAAAGAAACTGATGTTTCTGTGTGAAATTTATTGCAAAGGAAATAACATTTGCAATTATGGGATATTAATGGCTCTGGTTTGCAATGATTTGGGGCCTGCAGTTGCACAAGTGGTGCTTTGATGCATGAGGCTATGGGAATGGGTATGAGGCTTGGATAATTTTCAGCATTGCACCTTCAAGTAAACTCGCAGAGATGGCAACAAGCTAACTGGGCATTTTACTGTCCTCTGCTTGTATCTGACCCCTTTCTTTCACTTTGTGTTATGAAAAACATCACAAAAAATAGTCTGCACGTATTATGCCCAAATCATTTTTTTGGAAACTGCCGCAGAAATGCAACGCTGAGGCCCCAATCACTTAGCCTGGAGTCTCTATGTTGTGTCTCTTGTTCAGGCAGACCTGGAGAAGATACCATTCCTCAGCTTTTATCAGCACTAGCCCCCCTACTTGTGGACACAGTTAACTCACAAGATCCGTCTAGCAGCTTTCTCCTTGTCATTTCATTAACACATGAAAGCATGCATTGGTTTGGTATTAGGCATTTTTCTAGTCCAGTTTTGTGCCTGCCTGCAGACCAGTGAATCCATTGAATCAATGAGTCTTAAAATTGTGTTTATAAAACTGTGAAATGCTTTTAGTTATTGCTCAGCATTGTGTAGTACCCCCCAGCTTTTAAAACTTTGTTGTTGTTGTTATTTTTACATATTAATTTTTTAAAATTGTGTCTTTTCTGAATGGTCATTGTGCTTATTGTGTGTGCTTTTGAGCATAGCACAAAAAAATCTCCACCTCTCCTTCTTGTATTTGATGTCCTCTTGGCTGAGTACAACACACTGTTGCGATACACAGAAAGAGCCTCTTCGAAGTTTGTGGCATTTTTGCACCACAATCGGGCACACCCTGGGCAGTGGCCACCTTGCGCCGGATAATCTTTCTCACACTAGGTCTGGTGACAGGAACTGCAGAATGAACCTTTTGGCAGTTTCATGCCTGGCTTAGACACAGAAGCAGAAGAATGCACTGTTGGGCAGTATGCATGTATATAATCTGCTGCCTGTGGCCAATATCTTGTTGCATTGCACCAGTGTAGAACGACAGTCGTGTCATTGTTCTCCATGTTCTAGGAAACTCCCTGCTCTATGTCAAGTTTCTCATCAGTTTGAGATTGTTTGTGCCACCGTTTGCATGATCAGTTGCATGATGTGGGTCCACCAATGTGGGGTGGGGGGAGATTAAACAAGTCATACATTTCAAACAGGATACTAGCCTCAGTGGGAGGTTGGGTGTCTTATGTGTATGGGTGTATATATATATATACATGAACACAGAGAAGTGTGCATGCATGTGTGTAAAGCATGTCTGAAATCTCTTGAGTTCTTGCAAAATGTACTCTTATGACAGTCTAACTAAAGCTCTTGTTTGATGAAGTCCATTGTATAGCTATCCATAACTTCTATAAAGTTTACTCATAGCTATTTAAAACTTGTCAAGAAGAATGTCTAGGGATTTGGCTATCTTTGAGAGCCTTCCAAAATCTACAAAGCTATACATAGATGTGACAGAAAAACTTCTGAATGTGAGAGAATAGTGAAACGGACAGATTTGCCTATGCAGTCTCAGGTTTCAGAGTGTTTAATTCTTTTTTAAAATCAAGAATTGAATCCCTATATGGTAAACCATATTTATGAAACTCAATGACAATGTGTTTCTGACAGATTCCTCACCTTTTAACATTTTTATAGATGCGAGGTAATCAATAGTTTTATTTATATTGGGAATAAAAGTACCTACTGATTTTAATCAGTGCAGGTTGACAATTTTATTTGATCCATTTTGGAGGGGGTTATCCAAACTTTTCAAAAGTGGGATGGCAAGAACTTGGAGACTTGTGCGGGGTTTTAAAATCAATATGGGTGGGAACAAAGCTCATAGGTTCATTCGTGTTTCATTGTTTCAGCAGCTTCTCAGTTCATTGCTGTAACTTGCAGTGTTTATTTATGGGCATAAACAGAAAAATAAAATTCAATTATATATGAATTTTTGTGGGAGAGTGTTACTGACTGGCAAGAGTGTTGAAATAAGACTCAGGAGACTACAGTTCAAATCTGTCATGAAAGCTCTGGGGGACAAGGGAGTTGGCTGTGAGAAAGCACTCATTAAAAAACTCACATACTGTACCTGGAAAGCCACATTACAGTCACTGTATATCAGAAGTAAACATGGCAAGTAATGATGACAGGAGCATGCATTTCTAGGTATTGGACCCATTTTCCAATTTAAAATGGATTTTTTTTTAAACCAAGCAATAGTTTTGTTGGATATAGAGTGGTTTGCACCACTGGTTGTTCTGTTTTGGGTTTATGGTATGATGTTAATATCTGTGCACTAGGGAATGACATGTTTGACAGCGTATTAGTAATTTAGGCAAAGTTAAAAGGTCTTTTCTTGCCCAAAAGCCAGTCTGACTCTAGGGGGTTAGTGCTCATCCCCATTTACAGCCCAAGACCCAGCTCTATCTGCACCTGCAGACGTTTCTGTGGTCATGTGGCAGGCAAAATGGTGCCTGTTTCTTGATTTCAAGCTGCTAGGTTGCCAGGAACTAGGACAGATGATGGGAGCTCATTCTGTCGTGCAGCACTCAGGTCTTGAACTGCTGACCTACCAGCCTATCAGTTCTGAAGCTCAGCATCTTAAGAACTAAGCCACTACGACCCTTTAGTAGTAATTTACAGCTGACAAAATTAACAGTGTTGGGAGGGAAGTAATGTGAAAAAAACTGAGGACAAAATACTGCAGCACTTTAAGAACTCTATGTCAGTGAAATCTACCTGCCGCACAGTTAGTCATTCTAGTAATACCCTGTAATCTTAAATTCCTGTATCTATGGTTCTTTGTGACCTGGCCTATTGTATGTGCCCTCACTGGTCAAGAGACCTCATGGAAATATGTTGAGGACATAGTAGAAGCACCCAGTGTTAGTTTTGGACATCCCACATTTCATCCTTATATACATTTTTCTCCCTCCCACCCCTCTAATTTTGATAATACTGTATACCTATTATCAATATTTTATCGGGATCTTGAAGGTGTTTAAGTGTATCACGCGCTGGCTTTGTGGGGCTCTTTCTGTTAAATTATTGCAAACACAAACCTTACAATGGGTCTTTCCCTATTGTATACATATAAGTAGATTAGTTAAGAGATTGAAGCTACTGTAATGATTAATTGTATCAATGTTTAATGGTATTTAGTTATAATTGTTATATATTTTCCTTTTCGGTTCTTTGTTGTTGTTGTTGTTATGTTATATAATTTAGTATTTTATTATACTCTTTTTTCTTATTATTATTTTCTTTTGTTATTGTTGTTAAAAATTCTAATAAAATTTATTTTTTAAAAAAAACAATGGGTCTTTTCCACCCTCTGTATATACTAATGCAACAAACAACAACATATGACAAAACTGGATACTACTACTTTAAATATCTGGATTCTTTTCACCAGCACCAGAGAGGGAGTTGTTTGAAGAATTAAAAAAAGAATTCAAGTGAGATCAAAAATCAAGATACAGTATGCTGTATTTGATGGCATATAAGACTCACTCTCCCCCCCAAAAAAAATACAAAGAAAAAAAGGGGTTGCGTCTTGTACTGTATATAGTGGCCTATAGTGGGCTATTTTGCTAATAACATGATGTGTCTTATACACCGGCAAATACAGTACAGTAATACCCCGGATAACGCGAGTATCGGATAGCACTAAAACCGCATAACGTTACAAGATTTTTAGAAAAATCTTGTATCGAATAACGCAATTTTAACGTTATCCGATACAGCCGTTCTTAGCAGCAGGGTGGCTGGGAAGCTGAACGGGGTTCTCTGTTCAGCTTCCCAGCCACCCTGCAGCTACGGAGGAAGGGGTGGGGAGGCTGGAAAGCTGACGGGGGGCTCCCCCGTCGGCTTCCCCAGCCACCCCACAGCTGCGGAGGCAAGGGCGGGTGGCTAGGGAAGCTGACAGGGAGTCCCCGTCAGCTTCCCCAGCCACCCTGCAGCTGTAGATCAGGTCCTCTGATCTCTCTGGAGCAGGCAGGGGACACGATCCAAACTGTTTCTGGGCTTCCCCGACGTCCTGAGCCAGTGCAGCAAGCCAGAATGTCAGGGTTCGAATCCCGACATTCTGGCTTGCTGCACTGGTTGAGGACGTCGGTGAAGCCCAGAAACAGCTTGGATCGGGTCTCCCCACCTCCCTGGACCCGGGGGGGGGTCAGAGACCCCAAAATTGGTAAAAAAAGACTTTTTTTAAACCAATTTTGGGGTCTCTGACCCCCCCGCCGGGTCCAGGGAGGTGGGGAGACCCGATCCAAGCTGTTTCCAAAGTTCCCCCACCTCCCTGGAGGCTGCAGCAAGCCAAAATGTCAGGATTCAAATCCGTACGTTCTGGCTTCCTGCAGCCTCCAGGGAAACGGGGCTTTTTTTAACATTGTGTGATCAATGTATCGCACAACGTTAAAAACCGGATAACGACGGGACTTGTGGAACCAAGTCATAACGTTATCCGGGGTTCTATTGCATTTATCAACAGAAGTAGGACGTCCACAACATAGAGGAATCGGCTCCAAAACCTTAAAATACAAATGCCAATACATAAGATCACTCTGTGGATTTGTCCTTGTAATGCCCCTCCTTTGCAAACCCATACATTTCATTTCCACTACTTGAACTAGTCGGGATGGGTCTTCACTTCCTATATGGGAACAGCAGCTCCTGAATCACAGCCCCTTCCTTGGATTTCCCCAACCGTTGGACTGGACCACCTGGTCTAGAGTGGTTACGTGTGCGTGTAAGAAACCTGAGTGTTCTGCACAGGTTTGCCATGCAGAAGAAATAGCCATTTGGAGAACGGTTAAATTGTGCAAAGCCTTCACCCCAGTGGGCAGCCTCCCACTGTCAACAAGAGGAAACCTTTGCCATGCAGTCATAACCTGATTGTAGTAGCAAAAGCTGCTATTGGAGGCCTCGATTTGCTTTGGAATAGGTCTGTGTGTCTGTCTGTCCTTACTCCACCAAACACCCACACCCTGCCAGGCGCTGCCCAGCCTGTGTTTCAAAGAAACAGCCTGTTGGAGAGGCAGGTTTGGCACAGCTTCTGGGTAGAGGGCAACAGCCGCTCACAGAACAACTTGGGCTGACTCCAAATTACATTTCAGTTCTCAGGGGGGGGGGGGGAATAGGTCTTGTTAGTCATCATCACTTAAGGGCCGAGGGGATGAAAGATTAATCAGGTTTCTCCTCTAACCCTCTTGACAAAATTTATACTCAGGCTTAAGGGAACAACGAAAGGAGTACCCAGACCTTCATAGGTGACTGACCTTGTTTGAGCTGTCATTTATGTCATTGGAGTCATTTATGGAGGAGAAGTCTGTCTTCGGAGCCCAGGTTTTGGCCAGCCTGAAAAGAAGTGTGTTTTTGCACAGCTGAGACCACAGGTGGGAGGGAATGAAGGTTGTTCAGTTCTAGAATTTTCTTTGTTATGTTCACAAGATGGCTCTGGATTTCTGCTATTATTTTGGGGGGTCTCTGGGTGTTGCTTTCTACACCTCAAATACAACCACAGCACAGCTTTTATGGTCATAATCCAGACTTTGTCTTTCCAGAGAGCCAAAATGGCTCCTTCCTTCTGGAGTGGTGGCAGTCATTCCTTTTATACATGCTTTCTTTAGGTAAAGGTAAAGGTCACCTTTGCTTGAAAGCCAGTTGTATCTGACTCTAGGGGGTCAGTGTTCATCTCCATTTACAGTCAAAGAGCTAGCACTGTCTGCGTCTGCATACATTTCCGTGAACATGAGGCAGGCATGACTAGAGCACACACAATGCTGTTACCTTTCCCACTGGAAAGTTTGAGTAACTGCCTTGGGAAAGTATTGATGTCCCCCAGGCGATTGAGCATACACTGTATTTGTATTTATGCTCTCTTTGTTTGTGATATGTTTTTGTTTTTTAAGAATAAAAATGCAAATTTAAATGAAGAAACCTTTCCTGCTGGAGAGGTACCCATTTATCTACTTGCAATTTCTTGCTTTCAAACTGCTAGGTTGGCAGGAGTCGGGACAGAAACAGGAGTAATACTCAAGTCTTGAACTGCTGACCTGCCAACCTTTGTCGTCAAGTTCAGCGACTTAACCACCAAGCCACTGCAGGAAAATTCAGCTCAGCTACCTCTGGCGATGCAGCTGGCCTCAGAAGGATAGAAGGCTAAGTCAACCTTGATACCTAGTTAGGATTGAACTCACAACATTCTGACTGCAGTACAGCAGTTTGACCACTGTGCCACTAGGACTCCTTCTTTTCTATTAAAGCAAACACATGTGAGTTATTGCAGTTCATTTCTACGGAGGGAGCAGGTCATGTGGCGTTCCTGCCACTTTTTGGAGCAACAAGTGCCTTGGGCTGCCTGCACACAGCTATCCTTTCAGGGGGAGTGGAAAGGAAGGAGAGACACTGATCAGATCTCAGAATCCCCCTCTCTGAGGAAGAATTAGGCAACTGTTACTGGATTTAGCAGCATATTCCTGGGAGAGAGCCAGAGTCTAGCCTCTACAAATAGAGACTGTAGAGCTGAAGACCTGAAGGACAGCTCCCTGTTCAGCTGTTCATGAGAAGGGAAGTTATACTGGATTCCTACAAGTGTATGTGTGCACGTGGAGGTGAAGACTCTGGCAAAGCTCAACTAGATATGACTGGCTTTCAAGCAAGGTCAACCTTTACCTTTACCAAAAATTATATCCTATCATGAGCTGAGATTTCTAGGTTCAGCCTCTGACATCTTTAGGCGGGGCTGAGAAAGAGCCTGGTTGGAACATGTGGAAAACAAGTTTGGCATGTTGTGGCCTTCCAGATATTGTTGAATTGTTGTTGCCCTCAGCCCAAACCAGTACACCCAATGGGTAAAGGAACCATGAGAGTTTCCATCCAACACACATTTCCACACTTGTGCTATGTGATATGGTGAGCCCCCACTGTGTTGATAAAAGGCAACTAGTCCTCCCACCATCTTTATGTCTATGCAATAATCAAGACTGTTCTGCACTCACAAGGCTGGAGAAGGAATGTGGGTTCTTGAAAATGATTCTAGGTCCTCAATTTTAGTTTCATTTCCAGTTGTCCTCAAAAACAAAAATGAAAAAACCATCCTTGGCCTCCCAAAGCCACAGGCAGCAAGACCAAGGGTTCTGGCCGTGCTATAGAAAAGACAATCTAAAGCATTTGTAGGGCCGATGTTTGTTCACCCTGTTCTATCATCCTATGGCAGTGATGGCCAACCTTGGCACTCCAAATTTTCTTGGACTCCAATTCCCAGAAGTCCTGATCAGCAGGTGTGTTGACTTGGGCTTCTGGGAAATGAAGTCCAAGAACACCTGGAGTACCAAGGTTGGCCATCATTGTCCTATGGTCTTCCCTGGCCTCTTCAGAGCGTCAGGCAGAGAAGATGTCTCCCATCACACAGTTCTTTTTATTGGAGCTGCCAGGGATAGAATCTGGGACAAAACCCATACTCAGTGTCAGGTGAAACAGATCCTTCAGCCAGTCATTATAATTCTGTTCTGTTCTTGTATGTGTCCCCAAGGAAGCACTGACAGAGTATCTCTGAATGAATTACTGTCCTTACATATTAACTGGTAAAGGCCTTTCTGGTGCATCTCTGTCAAGTCCAACTGTACTGTTCAGTAACTCCTTACATGAGGAATAACCTTTTAGAGGAAGTTACCTGCTATGAATAAGGTACAGTCAAGGGCTGCAATACATACATGACCACCATTCGCTTTGATCATATATCTGACATTGGTGGGCACAGGAAATTGAAGTGTGAGATCTCTCCCCCCCCCCCCCACCGTTACACCCCTGTCTCATCCATTTTGGATTGTTGCTCCAGAATGCTATCAAAGACTACTTGCCAACATCGCTAACCATAATTTTAATTGGGTTTAAAAACAAAAATCCTAATTTAAGTCCAATTAACCATTGTACAAAGCAAGCATGCTGTGCCATAAAGAAAAACGATCATATTTTCTCTTTAATTATACATAATTTACATATTTCTCTATTTCCTAGAGGAAATGTCAAATAGAATTGGAGTGTGCTGACTCTTAATTTACTCAAGATATCTTGCTTGATGTGCTATAATGAACAAGCAAATGCCTCTAGTGATAGAGCACTGTTGTTGTGGAGATGCTGGTGGTTGCTTCTGTAAACAGGTTTCCACATAAGAGAACAAATCATAACTCAGTTTTTTTGAGAGAGGGAGAGAATCACACTTCTCTTGCATGTGTGCGTGTATTCTCTCCCTCTCTCTCCCTCTCTGTGCAACATAACTTTCAACCTTGAAAATGGTTTTTAGTATAAGGAAGTAGCTGCCCTAAGGGTTTATCCCTATTCATTATTCTAAAGGAAGTATGTCTCCTGAGTGAAAGGAAGTGAGTCCAGAAGAACAGTTTCTCCAGAGGCACAAATAGAAAGGCTTCTCCAAGGACGGATCCTTTTGCTGCAGTCCCTGCTTTAGGAAGGATTCAATGATCCAATTACATTTGACCAAATGTTGCAAATGTTCTTTTAAAAAAATGACACTTCCTCAGAATCCACCACTTACAGTGGATATTTTTGGAGGTTACTAAACTTAACCAGCAGCTTTCCAGATCTGGACTACCAATCCCATCATTCATAACCATTTGCTATGCTGTCTGGAGATGGATACCCAGGTTTTAGAGCCAACACATCTCCCTCACACAAATCAAACTATCTCTTCCCCCATCACTACTGTCCACATCTACACTCCCAGAGAAACACACCAATTTCCTGAGACACTAGGTGAGGACCCGAGACCTAGCAAGCCTACCTTTGAAGGTGTCATGTAGCCCAGCCTCAAAACCCCATGGGGAATTAAAACTGGTCACTTCTTATTTCGTGTCCCGATTAAACCCTGGACTGCCAAAACGAAGCCACTTTCCTGGCTTTGTTGTTAGCCAAACTTAAGTCCTCATCGGTGCATGTTTCCGGCAGTAATTGGTAGACCAGTAAATGAGCCAGATTCTGTGTATCTCCACTTTCACAGGAAGTGTTGTTGTCCGCTAGCAGCCCCCACTTGAACATGTTGGTCTTGCATTTAGGGACTCCAACCCTCAGCCTATTCAGGGTCCTCAAGCAGAGCTTGAGTTCCTCAGCCATTTCCTCCTTTAACGTTATTCCTTGCTTTGGCTTGATCTGGTGTTAGAAAGATTAGCAAGGTTGCTGCCCAGGGTATGCCTGATTGTATTCACAATCTTCAAGGAAGCCGTTTCTGTGTACTTCAACTGGTCCCTGTTTAGACATTAGAGGGACCTGGATTTGGTTGTTATGTATTGCTGTAGAGATGAGTGTGGCGAGGTCCGCCCATGCTCACATCTTCCTTTTGTAAAAAGAAAGTGATCAATTTGGATACTTTTGGGCGGAAAGGAAGCAAAAGCTTTTACTTTTGTAAAAAGTAATTTGTTCTTTTATACACACACACATATATATAGTGCTGAGAGTTCTTCAGCCGGCAGAAAGTGGAGGAGAAAAAACACAGAAACAGAAGAAAAAACAGGAAAGGAAGGACATTCTTAAGGACTTTTAGAAGTGGGTGGGTGTAAAACTCTCTTGGTTGAGGTATGATCACACCGAGATATAGCTTGTGTTTCGGACCACTTGGATACTGGGTAAAGGTAAAGCTTTCCCTTGCTCGAAAGCCTGTCTTATCCGACTCTAGGGTTCAATGCTCATCTCTGTTTCAAAGCCAAAGAGCCACATTTCCATGGTCATGTGGTGCACGGAACGCTGTTAACTTCCCACTGAACTGGTCCCTATTTATCTTCTTGCAATTTCTTGCTTTCGAACTGCTAGGTTGGCCAGAGCTCGGACAAAGACAGGAGCTCATTCCATCCTGCAGTATTCAGGTATTGAGCAGCTGACCTGCCACCTTCCAGTCAGCATCTTAGCCACTTGATCCACAAATGCTGAAACTGGATACAGTGTAGTGCGATATATTTTCTGACAATCAGATGATCTACAGAAGATTGTGAAACAGCCTGATTCTGCTTTGTCCTCAAGTTGGACTTTTGGTCCAATTGCAGAATTGTTCTTTTCTGGAGTGATTCCTGTATATGCAGAAGGGTCATTTTAAAGGAGATGGCTTTAAAAAGCAACCCACTCCAGTGTGATAAAATATGATCATTTCTCACGTACTGTACTAACAGAGAAGTGTGCAAGGTTGGGATTTTCAAATTCTCACCACTCTGGCAGGTGTCTCTACCAGTGGGCTGAGGCCAAGACATCCGACCCTTATATCCAACCAGAAGACCATGCTCATGGCAGACCTATAGTTGAGCTTCCACATTCAAAGGCAGTGGTGGCAAGCCTTGGCTCTCCAGGTGTTCTTGGACTTCAATTCCCAGAAGCCCAAGTCACCATTCCTGCTGATCTGGGCTTCTGGGAATTGAAGTTCAAGAACATCTGGAGTGCCAAGGTTCACCAACACTGTTCTGAGCTGTACATATTTCTTCAAATGTGAAAATGATTGAATTTGCTGTGGTTGTAGAAAGAGCCCAGTCTGCATAATGTTGTGTTTTCTCTAGACATTGCTGTGGCTGATTTATACCAGAAATATTTGTACTGTCCCCCATCCCAATTTCCTTTCTCAAAGATGTAGAGAAAAATGGAATTGTTGCAATTCATCCCAGATGTTCACATTAACTTCCCTGGCTTTTTAGCATGGTTTGAAACAGGTTCAAGTCTACTTTTTAATCAACAACTAGTTAGCTGCATGTAGAACATCCTGGCAAATAGTAGGGCCTAGAAAAGTTACTTTTTTGGGCCAAGGGTCCCAGAATTCTCCAATCAGCGAGGCATTTGTAAACATCTCTATAGGAGTGCAATTTAAATCCTCCTTCTCAGATGAGTCTATCGCCTTTTCCTCTAGTCCTTGGACAGTCCTCATGGCTGATGCTGTGCCAAGTTCCAGGACCTATTCTTCTCCAGCTCGAAAGGCCACCTGTTTGCACTGAGAACTTCAATTATCTTTGCCTTTTGAGATTTCTGCAAACATTTTTGTGTGTGTTATGAGTCATTAGAATTTTTTTTGTCTTCCTTGGAGGCTTTAAAGATCTGACCCTGCCAGTTCCTGATCATGGGAAAAGACATACGATCAAATCACTAAGACTTTATGGAGGAGGGGAGAACTAAGCACCTGGTAGAATGGAGCCATCATACAACTGCAGTTCTTGATGCTTCTACAAACTCTGAGAGAAATGTCACATGAAAAGAAATTTGGCTTTTCCTGAATAATAATTGCATGTGGCTACTTTATTCTTTGGTTTTGCTGAAGTCTTATGATCCTTTGGAAGTTCTCCAAAGGGTGCATTATGGTGCCCAGAATAGCTCAAGAGCCCTTTGGGTGTATTCTACAAAAGGCTGTCTAATGGATTTCTTCTAACTTTGTTTAGCAAACGTTGATCTTCTCAGGGTTGAATTCTAACCTGCGGGGAGCAAATCAAACCAGGAGAAAAGAAAGAGTGAAATCATTGTTGGTATGCAACGGTTGTGAAGTTAGCATGCAAGATCATGAGATTTGGAAATGTAAGGTCAGTTCTGGGAGTATGAGAAGACAGGAACATTGGCAGAACTAAAAGCAGAGGCAAGTTGTTTGTCCTCTGGATTAAATTTTATGGGGCAGGGCAAAGACGAGAAGTTTTAAAACGGCTTAATTAGAATTATATTTTTAATGCTCTTGTATCAAAGTTTGCATTCTCTTGGCAGCAGCGTGCTAGCCATACGTGGCCCTAAAAGAAAGGTAAGATTGCCACACATAATTAAAAGGGAAGACCGAAGAGAATGCTGAAATGTGTACAATTGTAGACACTGATTAATGTGTACAGATTTAAAGTTAAACATAACATTGGATCTCCCTTGAGTCAGGAAGACTGTGGCCATAATCCTTGGAGAATCAAACCACAGAGTTGTCACAATTATTATTATTATTCTCCTCCTCCTCCTCCATCATCTAGGACAGATGTGAAACTGTAGTTGGAAATGTGGATGGACAGACTGCGGGGCTATAGCTCTCCTTCTGGGTGTCCCTTGGGCAGACCCCTGTTGAGTTCCAATATAGGCATAATACTCCATCTACAGAGCTTCCCTTTGATCTTTAGTTTGCTGCTGGTGAAACTTCTTCTTCTGCTGCTGTATCCAAGTCTGAATATTGGCGATCATCATGGCGATCATCCATAAAAGTCCTTAGACTACAAATGCAGTGGCCTTTCATCTACCTTCTGCATTGCAGCGTGACCCACATACCACTGATCCAGTTTCGCGAGTCACTTTCTGGTCCTGAGCTCCTTTTAGCACGCAAAGTCCCCATCGGCCTGAGGCAAGTATAGATGAAGCTGCTGCCCTCAATCAAGATGGATTCCAGTGGGGTTTAATCCACTTGAGGACCATCACCCTTCACTGTGGACTTCGGCATGCAAGACCATTAGTCCTCAGGGTTGTCAGGTTAATAAACCACCAACTAACACTCGGTGTTAAGTCACTGGCAGTATGGTCTACTCTATTACCACAGCAGGATAACCTGATCAGAATGGCCAGTGAATCTAGGATTGCACTATTGGTAAAAGGTACTGGAACACCTTTTGTAAAAGCCTGCTTGTCATCAAACCACTCATGCAGTGGGCTTCTTTGAGCAAACAGAAATCTAGCCTTTAAATCAGAATTGAACTGGACAGCCCCCAAGTGGGAACATCTCCAATAAGAGGATTATAATTGACTCACTTAGGGCTAGGTCACCCTTAGTAGGACCCAACACTTTCCCCTCCAGTGTTGTCTTCCTCTCAAAGGAAGGAGGAGGAGAAAGTGGGCAATCTTTATTTGAGAAATCAACTCAGTTGTTGCCTTCTGTTTCTCCCATTGTAGCTGCACCTGTCGGTCAAGTTCAATTAATTCTTGCCCTCCTTTCCCTGCTTTGTGTGCCAGTGAAAGACGGTGAAGGAAGAAAAGAAAATTCAGTGAGATGCAGGAGCATTTTGTGAGACTTACTGGGATTGTAACTGGAAACAGTCCTTGACAAGATAAGCTTGTGAATAGTTATTTTTGATAGTCTGTAGCTTGAAAAACCAGACATAAGGTGAAATGGAAAGCTTCTTTGAATATCTTCAATAATACCGTGACCTGTAGAAAGCCATTTTATGTACCTTACCTTGGATACTTTGGCGTTGTTATTCAGTGAGGAGTCCTTGTATGAGTAGATGTCTCTGTGACAACATTCAGCATAACTTTTGCCCATAAAAGTCTGTCCCTGGCAGTTCTTCTCCATGTTGGTCCAACAATTTTCTTGAGAAAATCTTTGCATCTGTGAGGTAGTCTTCCCCTGGGTCTTTTGCGATCTCTCAGATTCCAATTCATTATTTTGGCACTCCAGCTATTGTCACTTGTGCGTGCAACATGGCCAACCTACCTTAATTTGTTCGTCCAGTATTCTGTTACTACTGTACATCTTTTTGCAGTGATCTTCGCCTGATGTACTCATCTTTTAATTTATTGGGAAGTGAGATTCTGAGCATTGATCTCTCCATTGGTCATTGTGTTACTTGCAGCCATTTTTCTTCCGCAACTGCTAAAGACCATGTTTCGCTGCTGTATGTCATTGCTTTCAAGTCCGTAGAATTGAACAAATTTGCCTTTGTTTCTGGTTTAGCTGTTGACTTCAAGATGGCTGAAACTTCTCTGAATTTAGCCCATGAGGCTTTTGGTCTTCTAGAGATTTCTTCTTTTAAATCATTGTCAATCCCGACTGCTTGATCCAAATAAACATAGCTTCCCACTTCTATTTGTTCTTTATCAATTTTTATTCCATCGTGAGCCAGCTCTTCCAATTTCATAAACTTGGTTTTAGTTTTGTTGACCTTGAGACCTTTTTTTGCGCCCTCTCTGTCCAGCTCTGTAAGCATTTGTTACAGCTCTTCTGTTGTACTGCTTATCAGGACAATGTCACTTGGCGAACCTCAAATGGTTTAATTTCTCACCATCTATTGTGATACCCTCAGTCCAGTTTAACTTTTGCATCACCATTTCGAGGCAAACAGAGAACTAGGCGGTGGTGTCAATCGTTTTATGTAAAGACAGAAAATATCTTTTTGAGGTTGCACCAGTCAGCTAGTGGGGAAAAAACCCGTGACACTTATCTTTTGCTATCAATTCCTAGCATGGGTCTAGCCCCCCCCCCAAAAAAAAAAAAAGAAAGAAAGAAAGAAAAGGGTTTAGCTTGCATAAACAGCATTTCTGTTTGAGAAACAAGATGGCTTATACACATAGGACAGTTTGGGCCCAGTTTGAAACACAAGCAACTAAGAAGACATGTACTCTTAAACATAGTGAGACATGGACATGCCATAAATGTAGTAGCTTGCCCATTTGTATAAAAGTGTGGTTAAACTGTTAATCGGGAGTTCCTAAGCCTTTTTGACTCAGGCACCATACCAGCTTGTATCTTTGATGAACTTTTATTAATAAATCTCTTTTTCCTTCAAGAATTCATCTGGCTATTTTGTTTATAGATTTTGGAAATTTGAGAGCCGATTCCTGTTTTGAGGGTTTATATGTAACAGGATCAGACAGAAGCAGCATGACAACTCGCATAGGGCAGATGGGGATTTGAACCCAGTCTTTACTCCAGTCCAACCCCATCGCCAGAGCTCAATGTCTAGACTTGGGAACTGAAATTCCACCCTGGAAACATGACGTTGAGGACAGGCTCATGGGGGAGAGTACATTACACATGTGACATGATTAGCAGTCAATGTCATAGTTATAAAAGAAATAATTAATAGCCAGGTAGAAATATGATCTGCAGGCCACAAGAATTGAGACCTAGCCCAATAAAAATGGGAGGTCTTTTTACCTAATGTAAAAGCTGTTGTGGTGGTGGTGGATATTACCAAGATTATGGCCAGGAAGGGAAGGCTTAAGTTTCTCTGCACAATGTAGTGCTTGATATTTAATGATTAAAACCACAAGATATGTTTAGTAAGCATGTCACTAATGCATGATGAAGGTAGGCTCTCAGAGATCTCTTTTTGGTTTCCTAATTAACAAAGTACTGTATAATGTTCCAATTTCGATGTAGAGCTGTTGTGACTCATTGGGTCAGATCACCTAGCTGCCCTAACTTTTGTGAAAAGACCCAAACAAGAGATTCAGCACTAGAGTATCACATAGCATGTCTGAGTCTCAGATATGTCTCAGAATTGCCAGTAGAAAATATGGCCAAAATCCTACTGGAAATCTATGTGCACAAGCCGAACTTAGCACAGCTAAATGCAGATAACATTTGTTTCTAGAGAAACCTGACTGTCAAGCTGTAATGAGCAATATACTGTACCAAGTTCCTTTTAAAATGTTATACAGTATTTGACACTCTAATTTTAATTTTAATTCCAGTTTTGTTGACATAATAGGAATGTCTTATTCTGTGAATGTCTGCGGCAAATCAAAAGGAAGATACCCGTGTGCCCAGCCAAGACAACAAACAGATTTGAGGAGAGGTCTTTGTCAAGCTTTTTGTCTGCATAAACACGAGAGAGTGTGCAATGATAACCTGAACACTTTTGTCTTAAACTGAATGTGCAAAATCCTATCTATCTTCTGCTACAAATAAAAAAAATCTAAAAGGAACAAGCACTGCATCTAATCCCTCTCCTTTTTCTGATATCTGCTTCCATCCCTACGTTCCATTTTAAACCTGTGAACTTGTGTTGCCTTATGAAGAGTCCCAGAGAACTCAAAAGCTACCTAGTCTATGACTTTTTCATCTTGGTTTAAACGGTTTCTCAACCTTGGGTCACCAGCTGTTCTTGGACTTCAGTTCCCAGAAGACCAAGTCATTTCACCAGCTGACCAGGGCTTCTGGGAATTGAAATCCAAGAACATCTGAGGACCCCAAATTGAGAAACACTGGATGTTGCACAAATTGGAATGTTTCTTTAAATAGAGCCCTGTGGGGAATCCCTGCCAGCCCATCTGCCTTCACCCTGTGGCCCCTGGCAGGCCAGGTAGAAACACTGGCTACTGGTGGCCAGAAGAGCACAGAGAGAGGAGCTGGGAGAAGACAGCAGCACTTGGGAGAGGAGGCTGAGGTTGGGTCCAGCTAGTGGGAACTGGTTGTAAATGAAGAGGAGGAGGAAGAAGCATTGTGGGAGAGAGGAGTCGGGAGAAGTGGAAGAAGAGATGGACCTCATATTCTGTACTTTGGGGAAGGAGGATGTGGTGACAGTCCAGAACCCCTGAACAGGCACTTAGGAACAAATGCAATGGGAAGAGAACACCCACTTCTTCTGCAACCCGGTGGAAGGCAAGGCACCCAGCCCCAATCCCAACCCAGGGGAGACACTAGAGGTAGATTTCAAGAAGGAATGCCTGAAATGATATCAAGGATGGACTTGGGGCCTCCCAGACACCAGTGAGCAGTCAGCTGTACAAGCCCTCTTTGCAGTGATGCGATGTTACCAGGTCTGTCCAGGTCGGCTGACCTGGTAGCTCCCATCACGATTGGTTAGCCGGGGGGGGGGGGTGTACTTAGAACCCCAGGTGACCCGGTTTGGAAAAATTTTCCCAGGCAGCCAAAATGGCTGCCCATTACTGCGCATGCGTCAAAACTCTGATGCATGTACAGTAAGAAATAGAACTGCGCATGCATTAAATAGAGGTTTGATGCATGCACAGTAAGAAATAGAACTGCGCATGTGTCAAACAAAGGTTTGACGCATGTGCAGTAACGGGCAGCCATTTTGGTTGCCCGGAAATTTTTTTTAAGGCGGTGGCGGTGTTTCCTTGGTGCGATGCGTCATCAGGCCGGTGCACTGCCGTGCCATTATGGGCAGCCATTTTGGCTGCCTGGAAAAAATTTTTTTGAAAGTGGTAGTGGTGGCCTTTCCTTGGCGCAGAGCCAGACCGATGCGCCAGTTTGCGGCCGCGCTGCTCCTCCTCCTCTTCTGCTCCCAGACTAGGGTAAGTGACCCAGGGTTTGTGTTTGGGGTAGGTGGGTTTGTGTTTGGGGTGGGTGGGTATATTTTTATTAAATTTTTATTTATTTACGGGTTTGTGTTGTGGGTGGGTGGGTTGAGGTGTGTGTGTGTGTATGTGTATTTATTTTAATTATATATACAGTAATACCTCATATAACATTAGTATCGAATAACACTAAAATCGCATAACATTAAGGAATCTGGGGGGAAGAATTGCATCAGATAACATTAAGATCCTATGGGATGTTTCAGATAACAACCGCTAAAGCCTGTGTGGTTACAATGTATCTCTATGGATCCCATAGGATTTTAACATGTATCAGATAACACTAAAAATCATATAACACCAAGACTTGTGGAACCAGGTTTTAGTGTTATATGAGGTTTTACTGTGTGTGTATATATATATATATATATATATATATATATATATATATATATATATATATATATATATATATATATATATATATATATATATATATATATATATATATATATATATATAAATTTGAATTATTATTTTTAAGGCCCCACCCACAACGTCATGATGTCAGCTCCGCCCATGATGTCATGACATTGGCTACACCCACGACGTCCGTGATGTCAGGGTGTGGTAGTAAAAATTTTGTCATCCCATCGCTGCCTCTTTGGTGGGTGGGTGGCTCGGGTCTGCACTTAAGACCTGATCCCACCCATGGACTGCAAACAGCTTGAACCCAGTGACTGGAACACAGATTTGGGCAAATAATGGACTTTGTGGGAAGCTAGTGAAGTCAACCCAGCCCCTCAGCAACTTTTCTAAATGGGGTGTTACTGGTACACCATCTTTCCTTGTGTTCTGTTCCCCTCCATGAACAAAATTGAGTTCTAGCAGCTTCAGGCGCCTTGGCTAAAGAAGGTCTCCTTACAACCTCCATCTTGGGCAGAGGTAGTGGAACTTGCGGGATTACATGGCTTCCTCTCCCCCTTCCCCATTTATTTTAAAATCTGGTAATACTTACTCAGAGCTTGAAAATGTAATTGTTTTGAATTGTAACTTCCAGGATCAAAAGACCATATTCAGGAAAATTTTGGGAACTGGTCCTAAAAAAACCCCTGAGGCCGAATAGATAGATAGATAGATAGATAGATAGACAGACAGACAGACAGAGATTGAGAATGCTGTTCATTTCAGCTAATGCATCAGCTGCCTTCCAGTGTAAACATCCCCATGCCTCCCTCCATCCCATTTCTACAATGTGACACCCCCCTCTGCATGCTTCAAGGCTGACCTTACGTGAAGTAACGAATCAATCATTTGTTCCTCAAATCCCTAACCATAGAGTACTTGAATGGAAGGAATTATGATGTTGGTTTACTTCATTAAGGATAAAGAAATGAATGGGAAATGGATGAATGTCACTTCCCAGAATCAAGGGCTGCCTCTCCTTCACCAACAGGAAAATAGGGAAGTAATCCTCACTGAGACGAAAGGGGCTTCTTCTTCCGTGTCTAGGCCAGACGTGAAACTGCCAAAATTAAATTGGTGAGTTCATTCTGCAGTTCCCTGACCTAGTGTGAGAAAGATCAGCTGACAACACAAGGTTGTCATTACCAGTGTATGCCCTTTTGTGGTTCAAAAATACCACAATCTTCACGGATTCTCTTTCTGTGTACCCCTGAGATATAAGGAAGCTTCTAGCCTTCATGATTACCAAGCACTGCTTCGAAAAAAATTAAGTAATTCCCCCAAAGCCGAAACATATTGGTTGATGTTGTTGGAATGCAAGGATGGTAGATTGTCTCTTTACTCAGTCATGTGCCAAAAGCAAAGAGGAAGAGTGAAGCTTATGAGAAGAACCTTGTTAAACACACAAGGAAGTTTCCTCTTCCTTTTTTAAAATAAGCAAATATAAGTACAGTCAAACCTCGCATAAAGAGCGCTTCGCTTAAAGAGTAATTCACTTAAAGAGCAGAATTTTCTCTGAATGTTCGCTTTGCTTAACAAATAAAACCAACAAAAAACTTGCTTAACAAATAAATTGGGTTTCCCAATCCCCCCCACAATTGGTCATTTATAATTGTGTTTCACTTAAAGAGCAAACTCGCTTAAAGAGCAATCCTGTGGAACGCATTATGCTCTTTAAGTGAGGTAGAACTGTATGAGGTTCCCTGCTCCGGATCAGACCCAGTGCACATTGGTAGGGAGGTTACAGCTTTGCTTCAGTTGGTTTAACATCTAAATCTCAATCCTTAGAGTTTAAAGTAGGCAACTTCCATTGTTACTATTGACCATTACTATTGACCACTGAGCACCTGGCACACCGCTGAGAATCGTTTAGTCTTTCACACACATATACCCCATCCAAGCAAAAATGAAAAGGACGCAAGTTAAAAGCTAACGTAATTTATTTTGATACACAATTTTAAAAAAGAACATTATTGTTCAACACTAGTTACAAACTAATGAAGCATTATAACCCGAGCCTACATTCTCTATTTACAGTTCTCAGTGAAATTAAATTTGATTTATGCCTCAAAGCAGAAAGGAAAACAAGGCAGGATCAGAACATCTTGTGTTTTAAATGGAGAGCACAATCTCTTTAACATATATCTACCAGGCATCACAACATGCCAGTGAAAAACATGAACTTACAGCAGCTTATCTGACCAGCAAAGGGATTCCAAGATAAACAAGCAACACAGTAGACAGAGCGACCTACTTCTGAAAAGCCATTAATTAGTAAGTGAAGAAAGAGGAACATCTTCAGGTTGCTCCACTCCTATCATATTTTTTTTTGGGGGGGTATTGTAACTATGGCCATTAGTAAGATAAATGCATTGACCTAATTACTCAGATTCTGCATTGACCACAACAGTTATGAACCTGAAGATGTGGGACATGGAAAAAGCAATAACTATATTCCTACGTAGATCAACCTTAGTTTTAAAGCCATAATTGTGTGAGGGAGATGATATTATATCCGTGCTACAGCCTTTAGTAAGCGAGTTTAGCTATCGTGACTTTCCCCCCAAGGACTGTGAAAATTGCTATTAGTTGCAAATGCTGAGAATTCTCTGTGAAAGAGCCCAATCAGATATTTAGGATTTTTTGAGCTGAGGATGCTATGGTCAACAAAGTAATTTTGTTCCCAAGGATACCTTTACTCAGTCTTACCCAAAAATATTTTGTCCTATCCCAGTGATGGCGAACCTATGGCACGCGTGCCAGAGGTCGCACTAGGAGCCCTCTCTGTGGGCACCCATTCATTCACCCCAGAACAGAGTTCACCCAGCTCCTCTGCCCAGCAGCCCAATGGGAGCATTTCCTTCCTCCCCTGTTGCTGTGTTGACACTTTGTGATAAATAAGTGGGTTTTGGTTTGCAGTTTGGGCACTCGGTCTCTAAAATGGTCGCCATCACTGTCCTATCCTCTGCCCAAAGGCTAGAGAATGTGTGCGCAGAGGAATGCCTTGCATGTTCCAAGGAAATTTGTGCAATGAATGCACAATCCTATAGCAGGGTTTCTCAACCTTGGGCCCTCAGGTGTTCTTGGACTTCAATTCCCTGAAGCCCAAGTCAGCTTGCCTGCTGATCAGGGCTTCTGGGAATTGAAGTACAAGAACAGAGGGGGAGGGGGCAAGGTTGAGAAACCATGTCCTACAGCTGTACAGGCACATTTTACTTCCGCTTCCTGGAGCGACGAGGGCAGCGCAGGCCAGATGAATTCCAGCAAACCCATTCGTGTGGATTCACAGGGTGCTTGGGCTTCTGGGAATGGAAGTCCAAGAACATCTGTAGTGCCAAGGTTCGCCATCACGGTCCTATGGGATTCCTGTGGCTGGAAAGCAGATTTTGCTCAAGCTAAAATGTTGTTCCAGTGGCAGTGTTGTGCCTTTGTCAAAATGGAAGCCATTTATTTGTATGTGAAATAGTATAGAGGGGTACATATGGGACCGAGGCATTACATCTGCTCCTTGCTTCTGCTGACATCCATTTAGTGACAAACAAAGTTGCTGTTTCATGGCCCTGCTACAGCCATCATCCAAATAGCTTCAGCTTTGACTCTTACCAGCTGCAGACCACGATCAATGGTCAGAGATGGGAACTGTACTCTTAAAAAGTCAGTAGCAACTCAGGTTGTGGAAGTGTGCTCTAGAGTTTGAAGAGTTTTTGAGCTATGTATGTATGTATGTATGTATGTATGTATGTATGTATGTAAGTAAGTAAGTAAGTAAGTAAGTAAGTAAATGACCAGTGCTTAGAAAAGTCACCAGTTGGACTACAGCTCCCAGCCAGGCCATGTCTCCTGAAAAAAAGTAATGGTTTTGTTTTATGCAAATAATTGATAATTATTAGGAGCAGAAAGAAATATTAACTTTTTTTTTTAAAAAAAGCAGGTGTATTTGCTTGTTAACATCAACTTGTTAACACCAACTTCTCATCCATGGAGATTGGTTATTCCAGATGTCAAGAGAAAGTCTTTTCAATTATAGCCTGAGGATGGTTATTTAGGCAATAAGCCCTGCTCCATACAATCAAAAGCAAAGTTTTCAATTGCTCTAACCAGATCTAGATTATTAATGCTAGACTACTAGAAGTTGATCATCTTCTGTTAACTGGCTTGAAAGAAAGGTGTACCAGTGGATAATATTCTCAGCCTTTAGAACCCGGGAGCTCTCTGATGTTATCATCCTCATTTTCTTCAGAGCATGACAAGGCAAGGACACTGGTCACAGGGTGGACCCAGGATGTTGTCTGCGTCACATGGCTGTAGAGGAACAAAAACCAGATTAAACTTGACTGGCCAACCCAAGACACTGTTCTGTTAATGCTATACATTATTTGGTAGGGGAAATATAACTTATGACAAAAAGGGGTCATGCTAGTCCTTAGCCTTGCTGTAATGGGTGAAGCCTTGCTGGACTAGGGGAATTGCTCTGCTCTGAAATTTGTGCAATGTGCAAAATTTTGTTTTCGCTTTAAGGAAGACAGTCATGTAATTCTATAATATTGGTTTAAGACTGGTAGAGGTTTCTTTCTCTCTCTCTCTCTCTCAAGTCCCAGGCACATCACATTACTAAAGTCTATCCCTGCCCTACCCGCCAAAAGGAAAAAAAAAGGGAGTTCAAGTCCCTGTGAACGCACAATAGTTATAACAGTCAACATGCCCACCCAGAGACATGTTTACTATTTGCCCAGAAAAGTTCCTTGTCCTTTCAAATATAGTAAAACCTCAAGATATTAAATTAATTAATTCCTCGAGGTTTTTTGTATCTTGAAAAATTTGCATCTCAAAACGTGGTTTCCTATAGGAATGCAATAAAAAGCAAAAGATCCATTCCGGACCTCAGAAAAAAGCCAAAACCCCTTATTTTTTTCTGTTCAAAATTCTTACAAAGTGCACTTTGGAATTTTTTGCTGCATTTGGCCACTTTATAAAGATATTTGAACAGGAAAAAAAAACCATTTATTTGGCTTTCTTCTGAGGTTTGGAATTTATTATTTTGGTTTTCAAGGCATATTCAGCATGTTTCCGACAGCACCCTCTAGTGGCCAGTTCTGATAATTGCTGGCTCAGTACCCGACTATCAGCTTTTGAGGGGACTGGGAATTTTCAGCACTTCCTGTTTACGTGGAAAGCTTCTGTTGATGCCAAAACATGATGAAAAATTCCAAAAATGGAGCAGAAATGCTCCAAACACCCTCCTACCATTGTGGGAAGTGTCAGAAGACCCAATTTTTTTGTGTCTCAAAAATAATAATAATCGTATCTCGAAGCAGTTTTTTTTCCGGAGATTTCCTTTCATATTTTTTGTAGGTTTGTAAATCAAGGTTTTACTGTATCTTCTTCTTCAGGTGCCCTATATGTTCCAGATATTGGCTATCATCATAGTGATAGTCTCCCTGCTCTTAACTCCTCGGAACAGCTCTTCTGAGGACATGCCACATCAGTCTCTCGGGTACTTCAGCCATGAAGTCCATCTATATCCAGGGCCTCACTTCCCAGGGATCTTTCCTTGTAGAGTGAGCTGGAGTATAGTATTCTATATGTTGTTCCTCATAATATCACCAAGGTATTGGAGCTTTCTTTGCTTAATGGTCTTAAACAGTTCTTGTTCTTTATCTTTCTGGCTTCTACAAATATAACTAATTTCAAATATGAGGGATTTAAACACTTGGGGCTGAAAAGAAAGATACTTTTGTCATTTAAATTGTGAGTCCCAAATTTAAAATAACAAAATAACAGCAACAACTAATCCAGTTGACAAGGTGCGAAGAAGTTGACTGAAACAAAACCATTTCTTGGAAACTTCTTCCTAGCTGTTTTTAGCTCTGATCATTACATCTTTATCTGGTTACAGTAAAACACCGGATAACGACTGGATCGGATAACGCTAAAATCGCATAAGGTTAAGTAATCTGGGGAGGAGAATTGGATCGAATAACGTTAAGGTCCTATGGGACGGATTGGATAACAACCGCTAAAGCCTGTGTGGTTACAATGTATCTCTATGGAGCTTTAACGTTATCCAATCCATCCCATAGGATTTTAACATGGATCGGATAACACTAAAAATCGGATAACACCAAGACTTGTGGAATCAAGTTTTAGTGTTATCCGGTGTTTTACTGTATATGGTTTAGGAATAGGAAATACAGCTTTTCTGCCCTGCTAGTCAGAATATTGTATTTGTGTATAAGTGATCTCATTTGATAAGTGCCAATTCTTATGCAGCTAAAAATGCTTCCATTCACATGTAAGGGAAGCATCTATAAAAATTTTCAGATTTTGAAGATCTTTACAAACAATATTTAGGAAAAAGAAGACTCTTTGAACACAGATTAATCAGTGATTGTTGAGGGGAAACTGGTGGAGAGCTTGAATGGAGCTCTGAATGGGAATTCCGAACAGACACAATCCACATGGCAACCTATTGGAGCAGGCCCTACTTCGGTAATATTGCAAGAAACATTTCTTCTAGCCTCTTTGGCCATGTTTAGGCAAGCAAACAAACCAGATCTTAATTCAAGACAGTCCAAGACCACCAATATTTATTGGGACAGTAAATTTCAATGCTTTCATTTGTATGTACATCTGTGTCAAAGAACACTCAGTGGATATTGGAGCCAGTAGCGTCGCTATGGGGGGCTAGTGGCCCCGGGCGGCGCTTTTTCGGCTATATGTGTTCTTAGAGTACAATTCCCAGAAGCCCTAGCGGGAGTAGGTGCCAGCATCCACCAGGAGGTGGCAAATTTGGCTTCAGCCCCAGGCGGCTGAATTCCACATGATGTTACTGATTGGAGCAGCACATAAATACAACAAGAAACATGAACTTAACTGCACAACCCACCAGCCAGGTAAAGACCTGGCTGGTGGGGCATGTGTGGGGTGCTGGTCAGATGGTTAGTTCAGCCGTCTGACTCTTTTAACCCCCACCTCTGTCCCTGTATTCTTTTTACCTTTTTAATATTTTTAATTTTTAAGCCTTTTAATTTGTTTAAATGTGTTTTAATTGTGTTTTTTTTATTCTGTAAGCCGCCCTGAGTCTTTGGATGAGGGCAGGATATAAATGTGATTAATAAACAAACAAAGAAACAAACAACTGGAAAAAAGGTGGATAAAACTGGGTGTTGAAATAGACATTTATTGCAAGCCCAGCATGTTCAGCACAGGTGTGGTTACTGAGAATTTGTGATGTACATATAATTTAACACTGTGAATGTACATGGTGTGAGGAATAGCTATCTTCATTCATATGTACGAAGCACAAATATTTCCAAGTTCAGATACAAGCTCTATGTAATGATAATGGAGTTAAATCTAACTGATAGTCCCAAATAGAGAAAAGCCACTGCTTCTATGAGGCCCACGTAAGTGTTGACTTAGGAAGTCCTACTCATTCCATGGTCTACTCTAGCTGGGATACCAAACTGAAGTAAGTTGAGAGGTTGTGTTCTTAGCCCTAGCTTTGTGTTCCATGAAAACTATCTTAAATCCACATTTTGGGGAACTGAGAGAAGTAACCGCTCTAGTAGATTCTCTTTCTACTTTCTTTTATCTCTTAAAAAATGGAATGAGTAAGACAGAGGGAACACAGAGACATAGTATTGCAAGAAAGGAGAATTGTTAAAAAGTAGATTCTTCTCCCATTGCATTAATTATCAGCTAGTCCCAGGAGTTCGGAAAGATACATTCTTGGAAAGTCTCAATTTTCTCTGGACAAGAATGTTTCCTTCACTAAGGAGGCTTGTTGAGGGCTGGATTTAACCATAAGGTAAGTAAGTTGCAGTCTATGGCCTCAACATATGAAGGGTGTCTAAATACAATCTTAAAAAATAAATAAATCAAGGTTTGCACAACAGCTGAAATCTTGTTGCTTTGCGTAGTAAGTCACAATTGGAAGAGACCCATTTGCATCCATGGAAACACAGACGAATTAGCTCACAGATTTCTCACCAATTCGGTGTGCCTACTCTAGTGCAACGTTCTACACTAAAGCAACAGGATTTCAGCCAGTGTCTCTATTGCCGAAGTACAGGCTGAATAAAATGACAATCCAATAACAACAGAAGGTTCATAAATATTAAAGTGAATCCTTCTGTACTTACAAATATTTCAGGGAATAACAAGGAGATAATAAAAGATGATCCAACCTTTAGTTGGACAATGAGTATTTTTAAAGCCCTAGTGGCTCAAGTGGCTAAGACACTGACTGGAAGGCGGGAGGTCATCAGTTTGATTCCCGAGTACTGCAGGACGGAATGAGCTCCCGTCTTTGTCCTAGCGCTTGCCAACCTAGCAGTTCGAAAGCAAGAAATTGCAAGTAGATAATATAGGGACCACTTTGGTGGGAAGGTAAACAGTGTTCCGTGCACTCTGGTGTCTAGTCATGCCTGCCATATGGCCACGGTAATGTCTGCAGAAACAGACAGCACTGGCTCTTCGGCTTTGAAACAGAGATGAGCACTGAACCCTAGAGTTGGATATGACTGGCTTTTGAGCAAGGGAAACATTTACCTAGTGTTCAATAGTGGGTATACTTAAACAAAACTTCCTTAAAAAGGAAAAACCCACCAGACACTACCCCTAAAACAATGCGTGGATTTTTATTACAGTCTATCCCATGACAAATTCCAATCCACCTGGTGTGTGTTTGTGTTGAGCTAGAAGTTGTAGTCCCATGGGTGGGTGGTGGGGGGATTATTACTGGCCAACCTAGTTCAGGTCAGAAATGGGAGACCTGGCTCTTTCCTGATGCAATTGAACTGCATCTCTCATCAAACCCAGCCAACATGGGACGATGGGCCTTGTAGTCTGATAATGTGGGGGAACACATTGCCCACTTCTTGGTGTAGGTTTTCTTACGGCTCAAGTCAGCTAAGCAAAGTCAAAGATTACTAGTCTTTATACCAGGGGTTCCCAACCTAAGGCCCGTGGGCAGGATCCAGCCCACGGCACCATTTCATGTGGGCCCCCACCCCTCCGAGGGCAATCTAGAAACAAAATGTCCACCCCTTTGAAGCTGTTGAGACAAAGTGACCGCCCCCATTGTGCAGGCAGGGAAAATGGCTGCCCGGCCCTCAAAGCTTGACTGAGAGAGTGTGCTCTGGCCCCTGGCTTGAAAAAGGTTGGGAACCCCTTCTTTATACCATGGCAGGCTGTGGACTAAAAAGCTCTTGAGTTCAAAGTCCTCCTTGCAAAAGCTTTGTGCACTCAATGCAGGGAAAATCAATTCACATGGATTGTGAGTTAGGCTGGATGAAGTCTGAGGGGTGGCAAAGTAAGCGACTGCACAAAGAGAAGGCCAAGCTCTTTGTTTACCCCACGTGCCCAGCCCACTAAATCTGACAGAGAGGCTATTTCAATGGGGTGTGCCACCCATCTGTCCTGCCAGCTCCAGTTTTTAACAGCCGAAGACTAGCTTTTGCGTCACTGGACCACAGCTCTGGCTTATCAAGGGAGAGATCGTTCTGTTCTGAGAAGGATGAAAGGGTTGTGACACTGCCCATCTATCCCTGCTTGGCTGTACCAAGCTAAGAGCAAGAATAAATGGGCAATGAGCCTGGCAGATGGGGGAGGGTAACATTGCTATAACTGGCCATGGTATATGAGGGTTATGTTATTAAAACTGACCACAGTATATAAACCTGAAGGCAGGGATATATTTAAATCTCAAACCTGAGCAGCTTTAATTAGACCAACCTATCTCTGGGGCAGACAGTCCACAAATATCTCTCCTATACTTATGACTGAAGTTTTTCCAAGCATTGCTATTTGAATATAGACTGGATAAGAGTATCAGGATTTGGCTGACTGAGCACTTTTCTTCCATCCTTCTACAGACTTAATGCTGGCAGATCCAAGCCAGAGAGCTTAGAATAAATTTTATGTCCCAGCTGAAGGCTACACTAAACAGGAAAGGTAATTATGATGATAAGTTACACCTTTGTTTATTTGTTGAGTCTTTATAGTACTAGTAAATTTCTGCTCCACTTCTCTCTCTCCGATGACAGCGCAAAGTGCATTCTGTCTGACAAACAAATTCAAGACGTAAAATATCTTAAGACAATTAAACTGTCAACAGAAATGTGAACTAGAATGAATATTCAATGTGCCCTTAAATAGTATTTTTAACCTAGCAGTTCAAAAGCAAGAAATTGCAAGTAGATAAATAGGGACCACTTTGGTGGGAAGGTAACAGCGCTCCGTGCGCTCTAGTGTCTAGTCATGCCTGCTACATGACCAAAGAAACACCTGCAGAAGCAGACAGCACTGGCTCTTCGGCTTTAAAACAGAGATGAGCACTGAACCCTAGAGTTGGATACGACTGGCTTTCGAGCAAGGGAAACCTTTACCTTTACCTGTGGTTCGTCAAGTGGTCACCTGTGAATTCACATAAATGGGTTATTTCCGTGCAAACTACCCGGAATGTTCAAGAGCTCTGAGAGAGCTGTAGGGGTACTCCGCCCACCTACCTCAGCGCACATGATTCTTACTCAACCATCCCTCAATTCAACTGGCACCACTGCTCAAAAAAGCAATGCGTGACAGAATGAGGAGAGGCTGGTTGGAATGTGTGAATTCACAGGTGATCACTCAAAGAACCACAGTTACAGGTAAGCAACTTGTCCTTCTTCTTTGTGGTCCCTGTGAGTCATACAAATGGGTGAGGAACTACCTGACTTACTCAACGGAAGATCTCACTGCATGGCGGTGGATAAGACCTGACAGCTGGGAAAAATAAAGCACAATCTTGACATGCTTTCAGATGCTAAAGCCTGATGTCTTTGTCTCAAAGTTGGTATATCATGGGAGGAGCCAAAAGGCTGCACTCAACACTTGGCGTAGTGAACTAGCCGGAATGGTACCAACCTTTGTCATTTTGCACCAGGATATGTTGGTACGTAGGCGAAATATGGGTGTGGGAAGAACCAAGGTCCTTCCTTCTCATGGTGCCAAGATCAAATTTCATATTGATGTTTGTGTTGAGATCTTTCCCTTAGAGGTTACATCAACTAGGAGGTCAAATCCAATCTTGAGACAGGGTCATCATGGAGTCTGAGACCCTCAGATGATGACCAAAGTGTTGTACGCTTTGGAGATGGAACTAATTTTGTCAGTTTTGATTTATGTTTAGCATTTGACGTAGTCGATGACTCTGCTTGGGACTTTTTCTTTAGGAGTGTTTGTTTGGATGTTTTAGATTGTTTATCCGAATGCAAGGAACCCAGCATGGATGTTTGTGGATGCTCAGATTCTGAGTGTGGTTGAAACTGCTGAGATTCCATAACAGAATTGGCCTTAGATTTGGATAAAGTCAGAGTTGATTAAGGGGACGGTGTATCAACAGCTTGCAGTGATTTCTGTCAAAGGTAAAGCTTTAAACACAAGTTTGAATTGGATGGCCTTCCTCCAGACAACAGAGGCACTGAGTGTATCCATCTTTCAAAGGCACCTTATTGCCACAGTCCACACACCTTTTGAACAGGGCCAGAGATACCATAAGCAAGAAGCCATAACTGTGAAATATATATAAAATTGATAGGTAGGCGAAAGTGAGTGAGATAATTTGCTAACTATATACAGTACATGCACAGAAATAACACATTTGTGTGAATCACAGGGACTATGAAGAAGAAAATGCACAAACTATTTTTCTTTAGGATCTTTAGGAGGCTGAAAAATATGAGATGTGGTTTGTCCAAAAATTTGCACTTTTGTCAATATACAAAAATGTTTGGTGGGGTGGATGAGAAAAGAATAAATTACTAACTTGGTGATGGCAGCAAGCTTATTGACTGCAAAAATTTGGAAAGCCAAATATGAATTTCAACTAGGTGAATATTATAATGAAGTTTAGGATTTAGCAATTATTGACAAGCTTTTTTGCAATTATTAGCAAGAGATAAAGGAGATTAAATTTAATGATATACTGTATGGAGATATTTTCTAGAGTTTTTATTGATGAAAGGCCAAATACTTGTCAAAAATATGAAAATTTTTTGGGAAGGGGTACGAGACATCTATAAAGCTGATGTTGAAATAGAAACTAACTTTTACTTTTAACTTTGCATATTTTATATTTCCTATATGGTACTGTGATTTTTATTGTATTTTTTCATTGTTTTTTTATTCTTTTTTTTGTATTATGAGCATTTAATTATTATTTTTCAATGAGAAAATCAGAAAGCATCACTGCTGTTGTCTCACATCACTTAATTCCTCTATTCTGCTTAGTGAAGACTATTATCCATTATATATCTATCACATCTATGTGTTCATGTACTTATTTAATTACATAATTAGCTTATCATGGCTTCAAATGGCTCACCATGAACCCCTCCCCCAAATTATTTATTTATTTATTTCATTTATACCCTGCCTTATCCAAGGACTCAGGGTGGCTTACAATTAAAAACAATTAAAACACATTACTTACAATAAAGTTAAAATTAAGTTAAAAGATTAAAAAAATTAAAAGGACAATAGTGAGAGAGGTGGGGGTCAAAAGACCCAGCCGGCCGAGCTGACCGTCTGGCTTGCACCCCACACATGCCCCGCTAGCCAGGTCTTCACCCCTTTCCTGAAGGGCAGCAGCTCCGTCTGGAGATGCAACTCAGTTGGCAGGAGGTTCCATAGGGCCGGAGCGGACACAGAAAAGGCCCTCCTTTTCGTGCTAGAGAGATGAGCCTCTCTAGCTGATGGTACAACCAGAGAGCCTCTCCAGTCCGCTCTGGTGGGAAGGACAGATGTTCTCGGGGTGACCCGGTCTCTTAAGTTTATACAAATATACAACATGTCAAGTTAACATAAAAATCCTTGTAAGGAGTTTGCTTGCTTCTTTGTTATAAGCCATCAAGTCACTTTCAGTTTCGATGTGTATTTCAATTTCTCTCTCAGACTTCAGTGTTCCATGCCCTGGTATCTAATGTGTGGAATTCCAGGATCAAAGCGGATGTGGCCGCCCTTGTTCACACAGGGTGACATGTCTGCATCATGAACCTACACAGTGCCCTGGATGGGAGTCTTTGCCTCTTCAACTTTGACCTTGCCCCCTAATTAAAAATCAAATGATTAGAAACACTAAATCTATACTGGAGTCATAATCCCACGCACACACACAATATACACCAACTGTTTATGTACAGAATGATTAGGACCAGCTTTCTCTCTTATTTATAGCTTGCTGAGAGCTGCAGTGGCTAAACAGCTTTGACATAATCAGTCTGATGAGATAATCCCAGATTTACTGTTTGGTGGAACATTTTCATATTGGGAATATGTCCTCACTGCCTCACATAGGAGGAACATCAAAGAACAAGGCTGAAGGGGATGGAACCATGTATGTATGTGAATTTAAATCCTCAAAAATCACATCTGGCTGTTTGGATAGATCAGTGGTTTAGGTATCTGGATGCAGAACCAGATGTTGGGAGTTTGATTTCCTGTTATGCTTCTTTCAAGCGTGTGTGGCTTTGGTCAAGATGCACAGTCCCAGAACACCCCCAGAAGGAGAGAATGGTAGACCACTTCTGAGTACTCGCCACCTAGAAAGCCCTGGAAAGAGTTACCATGATTCAGAATTTACCTGACAGCACATAATTATGACTATTGTTTTAAGATCCTTCTTTTTAAAGGGGTTTGGGGAGGTTTTATGGATGTTTTTAGATAGTTTTATAGTATTTGGTTTTTTGGTATTGGGTATGGGTTTTAGCTGATGTTTTTTGAGCCGCCTTGGGTTATATAAATCCAACAAATAAAATAAAATAAATAAGATCATATCTAGTGGGAAAATCTGGGCTGAGGACATAAAAATATGTCCTACACACTGAAACATATAGCCCTAATTTCTCCTATGATTCAGGGATGCTTCCCAAAGGTCTCAGGTTGAAATGAAAGATAAAGGTCACCCTTGCTTGAAAGCCAGCTGTATCTGACTCTAGGGTTCAGTGCTCATCTCTGTTTAAAGCCAAAAAGCTAGCGCTGTCTGCATTTGCAGACATTTCTGTGGCAGGCATACTTCAACACCTGAGTGCACGGAACGCTGTTTACCTTCCCATCAAAGTGGCACGTATTTATCTACCTGCAATTTCTTGCTTTCAGACTGCTAGGTTGGCAGGAGCTGGGACAGAGATGGGAGCTCACTCCATCATGCAGTACTTGGGAATTGAGCTTCCAACTCCCAGTCATCAAGGTCAGCATTTTAATCACTTCTTTAGGTTGAAACTAAATATGCATTTAAATCTGATTTGTGTCACACAGAGATGTGGGCCGACTTTGGCTTTGCATGTTTTGTTTTATTTTCATGCAGAACCAGAGTCATAACTGTGGTTGTGTGAGGAGGAAGAGGGGGATATCAGTGAAATCACAAGCCCTACACTATATATTAAAAGTATAACTCACACCTATCATTCTTCCACGGTCAGCAGAAGGAGTATCCAATGTGTTTGGCAGCAAAACCATTGAAGAGGTTTTGCTTTAACTTTCAGTTTTACTCTGGTGTACATAGCTTAAAGTTGTTCTTCTTCCATGTCTAGGCCAGATGTGAAACTGCCAAAATGAAGGCACCTTTTGGTGAGTTCATTCTGCAGTTCTTTTCGCCTGACCTAGTGTGATGGGATGCAACAGTTTTGCACCAGTTCTCCAGAACCGGTAGTAACTTTTCCCAGTGTCCCGGAGAACAGGTTGCAGCTTTTGGGGGAATCACCTTCAGGGCTTACCTTTTCAATTGTTGCCCCACTGAGCATGCGCGCCAAGCACTTGGTGTGCATGCACGCCTACAGTGCTTGGCGCATATGCACAGCCTCCTTGCTGTCCTCCCAAGCGGGGAGAAGGAAGAGAAGCTGCTAGCCTGAAGCTCCCTATAGCCTGAATCTCCCCAGGGTAAGTGACTCACCTTTGGATGTGGTGTGTCTGTGTGTATTTTAATGTGTATTTAATACCTTTACCTATATTGATATACTACCACAGTTCCTAAAAAGGCCTAGCGGCCTGGCTTGGGGTTTTTAAGCAAAGTCTTGGAGTTACTTCATCAATAAGATACACCCGTGCTGTTCCAATTGCTGTTCCAATTGGAGAACCCTTAAGGAGGTACAGCTGTTTCACATTTACATTAAGGCATATTATCCTAGAGAACTGGTACGATGACCATATCCATCTTGCAACATGGTGCTGCCCAGGCACTTATACTAACAGGTAAGTTACAGGTTTGTGTTTGGGGTGGGTGGGTCGGTTGAGGGGCGTGTGTGTGCATGTGTGTGCTTATTTTTATTTTATTATTTTTTTTATTTTTCTTTGGCCCCGCCCATGCTGTCATGACACTAGCTCTGCCCACAGTGATGATATCCCAGTGGGGTAGTAAAATTTTTGACAACCCACCACTGCTATTACCCCATTGTGGTTCAGAAATACCACCGTCTTCGAGGAGGCTCTTTCTGTTTAAAGTAGCTAATCATACATTTTTTATTTTATTTATTTAAATTTGTTTATCACCCTCCTCCCAAAAGGGACCCAGGGTGATTTACAACAATTATAAAATCATTTTAAAAAATTAAAAACTATAAAAACTTGGTATTAAAAGCCAAAAATTACAACACAGGCATACTGGGGTCAAACCAACCAATTGGCTGGGGAAATTGAACCATCCACTCCCCAGAACGAACCTGCCAGCCAGGTTTTCACTCCTTTTCTAAAGGGCAGTAACTCCGTCTGCATGCGTAGTTCTATTGGCAGGAGGTTCCAAAGGGCCGGAGCGGACACCGAGAAGGCCCTCGTCGTGCCAGCGAGGTGCACCTCTCTGGCTGATGGCACAACCAGAGAGCCTCTCCGGTCCGCTCTGGTGGGACAGACAGATGTCCTTGGGATGATGCAGTCTCTTAAGTATCCTGGTCCACTACCATGTAGGGCTTTAAAGGTAATAACCAGGTAAGAAATACATAAATAAAGGTAATAAATACATTCAGAGGATTATGGGCTATTTCTGTAGCATATTTGTTTGCACACTGAAACAGATCTGCAACTGAATGATTCTTAGTATCAGCCATGATGTGCTGACATCAGTAATGCCAGATGCAACTCTAAGGCTAGAAGCTAATGTCCAATACTGTACTATACAAAAATGTCAATTCTATAAAAGCAGTATAAAGGTAAAAGTCACCCTTGCTTGAAAGGCAGTCATATCCAACTCTAGGGTTCAGAACTCATCTCTTGTTTCAAAGCCGAAGAGCCAGCACTGTCTGCTTCTATAGAGGATTCTGTGGTCATGTGGCAGGCATGACTAGACACTGAAGTGCATGGAACACTCTTTACCTTCCCACCAAAGTGGTCCCTATTTATCTACTTGCAATTTCTTGCTTTTGAACTGCTAGGTTGCAGGAGCTGGCACAAAGGCGGAAGCTCATTCCGTCCTGCAGTACTCGGGAATCGAGCTGCTGACCTCCCACCTTCCAGTCAGTGTCTTAGCCACTTGAACCACAAAAAAAAAAAAATCCTTTTACAAGCTGCCAGGTCTTCATTTCATAAACATGTTGGTCATCATGATGCTACGTTTACCCATTTGTTAATTACTTAATCGAAATCTATCTGTAACAATTTCACACCTACACTATTTTATGGCACCACTTCTAATATGTAGTATAGTTTGGGTGTACATCAGGGATTCTCAACCTGTGGCCCATGGCACCATTTCATGTGGCCCCCACCACCACCACACCAGGAAGTGTCATGTGGTGGAGGAAGGTCAAAATGGTAGTCCGGCCCCCGAAGCTGTCTGAGGGAGTGTGAACCGGCCCCCGGCTTTAAAAGGTTGAGAACTCCTGTTGTAGATGAAGGTAGAGAAGGGATGGAAAAGAAATGAAAAGGGTCACGGGCAAGGTATTAAAATGTGGTTGTAAATACTACAACACTGAAGTCTGGAAAGTTTTAGTTTTCAAGTACCAGTAAATGTTCAATCTAGAAAGAAAAATATGAAAAAGCCCACAGCATTTTGATTCTAGAATAGCAAAACTTAGCATGAGCATCGAGAGAAAGAGAATTTTGAGTTTCCCTCCAAGTCAGATAAAATCAGACGGGTGTGTTATCACTGATAACAGTGAGTCAATGGTCAGAGTGGCTTGGGCAGCAGGGACTCTCTGTCCACTACCCTCAAGCCTACAGGGGTGGAACTTGGGGATAGAACTTAATGGTCTGTATTTTGACTCCCATGGTCAGACTTCATTGTGAAAGCTTCCAACATGGGTTTCATCAATTATACCAGCAGAGAAAAGCAACAATATATGGTGGCTGGAGTATTGGGTAACTATGACATAGGGATACTTCCAAGTGATTAGTTGCTATCAACTTTTGTTACATTGCCAAATAAACCAAATGGAAACTCCTATGAGGTGTACAGAACGATTAGCCTCGTGGGTTATGCTCTTAAGGTCTCATTGAAAATCATCCATAGTAGAATTTGTAAGAAATGTGAAGAAAGCACAGGTGGAACACAATTTGGCTTCTGGAATTCTATGGGTACCAGAGAGGCACTGTTTATGATGCAGGTCATCATACAAAGATGTAGAGACATGAGATGTGATATGCATCTTTTGACAGATGCCAGCATGAGAAGATGATCATAGCACTGAAGAAAATAGGTGTAGATGATAAAGATATCAGAATCATCACCAACCTTTATTAGAATCAGACAGTTCCAAGTCATAGTTGAAGAGCAGCTGACAGAGCAGGTTCAAATTCACAGAGGTGTGCAACAAGGCTGTGTGTTTTCCCTGACATTGTTTAAATATATATTTGGAGACTATTTTTTCAGAAGTATTATCAGATTTAAACATTGGCATTAAAATTAATGGGGAATAGCTGAATAACATCCAGTATGCTGATGATACAGTGATGTTGGCCACAAACTTTGCAGATCCTCAGTTGACGCTGGATTGAGTTAGAGCTTCAAGTGCAGAATTGTTTGGATCTCAACAGCAAGAAGATGAAAAATCTGGTTATAAGCCTAACACCAACTCAAGGCAAGCTAATGGCATAAACACAAGAAATCAAAAGAGTGGATAAAACTGTGTATTTGGGGAGTGTGTTAAATGAAAATTGGGATCCTGAGGTAAAAATTAAAATATGAATAGAAAAAGCAAGACCCACCTTCATAAAAATGCAACACTTGTTATGCAGTAGAGATCTAACTTGTGCTACCAAGATCCGAATAGTGAGATGTTATGAATTCCTAGTGTTGCTATATGGAGAAACGTGGACATTAACTAAAGCATCTGAAGAGAATCGAAGCTTTTGAAATGTAGATCTACAGACGGCTGCTAAGGATCTCATGGGCTGACCATGCGACTAATGTAGAAGTATTGTGCTGGATGGATAAAGATAAAGAACTCTTTAAGACCATCAGGGACCATGAAGAAGCTCCAATACCTGGGCCATATCATGAGGAACAACATATAATACAGAATACTCCAACTCACTCTGCAAGGAAAGATCCCTGAGAAGAGAGGCCATGAGCTTCATGGCTGAAGAACCTGAGAGACTGGTGTGGCATGTCCTCAGAAGAACTGTTCCGAGGAGGTAAGAACATGAAGACTATCACCATGATGATAGCCAATATCCAGAATGGGTACAGCAGCTGAAGAAGAAGTAGTAGTGGGTGAATTCTGGCAACTAAGCGTAAATCTCTCCTCTAAGAAAGCAATGGAGCACTGGTGTAGTTTAGAGCGTGGCGACTGTTGTGTTGGCAAGTGCATAGAAAGCCACTATAAACTCCCTTGAAAACAGGGTGAGCTCCAAGAGTAATAAACAAGTGTGGCCTTGTCTTCTAAAAGTACAAATTGCTGATGTCCTTATCCCTCATGCAGATCTTTTGCTTCTCAGTTTTGCAGGGGGAAAGCCCGATCCAAGGAAAGCAGAAGAAAAACTGAAGCAAGTACACTAAATCTCTTCCAAGAGCAGTTGGCAGAGACAATTTGGAGGGACCCAGAACATGCTGACAGCTTGGGAAGTCACTTATTTTTGCAATCAAAACCAGATGGTTTGACCATAAACGTCAACATTTCTTTTAATAACTTCTGTTTATTTGGTAGCCAACTGGCCTCAGGTCAGAAGAAAATATTGAGTTTATAAAAAAAAAAACCAGTTAGGAAAGACAGGAATCAGTGGGGCTTGTTTTATGTTTAGCCAGCTCATTTTGATGCATGCACCCAGGCTGCTGGGGATGGCATGAGGAAGAGGAAAGCCATAGGTGAAAATTTTGCAATGTAACTGAGGCCAATATAGACGGTGGACGACAAGGGAAAACAATGGAAGGAATAGGAGGCAACTAGGTGAAGCAAAGAGATTCCCAAACTAGATGGATGTCAGGGTACTGCAGGGTCTGGCTGGTGGGAGTCAGTGTGTTTCTGTTTTGCTTTGAATTCAGAACATAAACAACATGAGGCATGTCCCTTACAATGTTTACTAAAGTCTTTCTAAAAAACAATGAATGTAATTTCTTAACAGATGTGTTGTGGTATGTAGGTTACCTTCAGGTGCTTTTTGGCTTTCGTCATCCCCGCCTTCGTGAGAAAGAAAATGGAAGATAATAGGCAACTTTCTTTGGACCAACCTAAGGGCTACAGATATGTACAAGCTTTAGAGTTCTAAAGCTCCATGCTCCATCCCCTCTAACTACTAGGCAATCCTCATAATTTGACTCCAGAGGAAAGCATCTCCATCTCTCACACTCCCCACTTGCGGTTCAAAACAGCCACCTGTGAGTTCCTGCCCACCAAGCATGTTGAGTTACCACTGCTATCCTCCCTAACCAAGAGGGCGAATACTAGAGAGTGGAAATGAGGCCAAATCCTGACGAACGACACCCCTAACCATTGTAGCAACTGTCATGAATTTCCTTTAATGAGCCGTTCCTCCTGAAGGAAAAAAATTGAACTTGCCAACCAGGGTAAGGACCAGAAAAACAAACAATGGGACCCTGTGCTCCCAAACTACAAGCACGGCACTGGGGGAAATAGATCCCTCACCCACCTAGTCCATTTTTGAAAAGAAAAGAAAACCACAAACACAACAAACGAGTCTTATGAGTTAGTGGAATAGAGACTGAACCATCAACATTTCTGTAGCTCTCCTACTTTTGCAGCACTGGCTTCAGGTTTTGAGAGGCCCTTGGGTAAGATGCTCTTAGTAGGTCGCCTACTAGAGTGGATAGTGAGAAGTTGTCTTTTAAATGGGTTTTAATTTTACTTTGTTCTTTTTGTGTTTTTAGGGGTTTATTTTATGTCTCTTGTGCTCCGCCCTGAGTCACTTGTGTGAATAGAGCGGAATATAAATTTGACTAATAAATAAATAAATAGATAAATAATAGGCACAACTTCTCTTGATGTCTGTTTCTGCTGTCAGTTTGCTCATCCCCTCTCTTTGGACCTTACCCCTCTAATGCAGAGTGAGTGTGCAAAGCAAGTGAAAGAAGGTTCCCAGCCACCCATATCTTGTCACTGCGTACACTCCGAGAGTGCAAGTACACAAGCAGTGTACACAAGCAGGAGCAACAGCAGGGTTAGGGGCATCTTGTCGTCAACAGATGGCCTCAATTCTTCTAATGTTAAATATGCTTGGAAAAAGTAGGGCAGCTAGGAACCAGCGCTGAAAGGCAAACATGTAGGCTGTCTGGCAGATTCTTGGGAATTCAGAAACACACTCCTGTCTTCTTTGTACTGAGCACACTGGAGTTGAAGACAGGTATCTGTTCTTAGAACAGCCTTCTCTACAATGCTCAGTACATACAGTCAAACCTTGCATAAAAAGCACCTCGCATAAAGAGTGACTCGCTTAAAGAGCAGGGTTTTCTTTGAATGTTTGCTTCGCTTAACAAATAAAACCAACCAAAAACTCACTTAACAAATAAATCTGGGTTCGCATCCCCCCCCCCCAAAGTCACAATTGGTCACTTTCAATGGTGTTTTACTTAAAGAGCAAACTTGCTTAAAGAGCAATCCTGTGGAACACAATACTGTATGCTCTTTAAGCCAGGTATTAAGCCAGGTACAGCTGTAGTTGGTTGTCAAACCAGCTGAATGTTGCAAAGTGATTCAATGTCTTACAGCCCAATCCTAAATCATGTTTATTCAGAAGTCAGTTCCAGGGTGTTTCCAGACAGAAAACTCACAACTGTTGCCAAGATACCATGAAGCCATTCTGTTCTTCCCTCACTAATGGATTTGTACTGTGGGTATGAAAAGAAAAGGGATGGAATAAATGGTGGGGAAACCTGAGAGTGTTGCAAATAACCACCTCTCCCTTCCAGTTCCATGAATGATGCATGGTGAAAACATTAGAAAAGCCTTGTCTGGAAAGATTCAATGGAAAGTGTGTATAGGACTGCAGATTTACTTCTCTTTTCAAAGGTACTCAGAAATACAAGTTTGTGGTAGAAAGGTGGCACAGAAATATTTTAAATAAATATCTATAAAGTGTCTATGTTATTTTCACTTGGATTAGATGAATAAAACCTAGCCTCTAGCCATACTGGTTAGCTGTAGCAGAAAAGAAACCAGAAGTCTTGTAGCACCTTTAAGACTATAAAGTGTTTATTTTTAACATGGAAAGCTTATTAAAAATAAAAACTAGTTCATCTTAAAGGTACTGCAAGACTTCTCATTTCTCTGATAAATACAGAAAGTGGAATCCAGTATTTTCTTAAGAGTACAGCTGCAATTGAAGAGGGATGTTCAAGGCCATAAAAATTGTGAATGTACATCAAGACTTCTAGGAACATTTTTAAAATCTAAAACATTTCTGCCTGTTGCCTTGAAGGTACACAATGTGTCTGAGAGTGTTGGTGCTGATGGTTTTTGATAAAATAGGTAGCAAAGTCAATCAGACAGGAGCCAAATCCTTTGAAATTTTACACATATGCAAGCAGTGGGTGGATGTGGGAGGATAGTAAGACCTTACCAACATTTTGAGAGTTAGTCTTATGATGCTGTCAAAGCTGAAATGTAGGAGGAGAGAAAAGCCTGCTTAGGGTGGCGTGTTCTGGAAGGAACTTGCTGGCATGGCTACCACTGCCCATATTACTTTAGCTCATTCAAGACCATAAATCCTTTGTGCTTGTTAAAAAGCCAATTAACCTCCACAGTTTCTTTTCTCTGAAACCAGAAAAGATGTGACTATATTGTTTCTAAACAGATGGCGTTAGGATCCACCAGTTACAACCGACTGTTCCTCCCAACAATTTCTGCGGCTAGATGGCTAGGGCACATAATGTCACACCAGTTTTAATTATATCCATCTTCACATAAAAAAGGGACTGTGGTGGCTCAAGTGGTTAAGACGCCGAACTCACTGACTGGAAGGTCAGAGTTCGATTCCCAGGTACTGCATGACGCAGTGAGCTCCTGTCTCTGTCCCAGCTTCTGCCAACCTAGCAATTTGAAAGCAAGAAATTGTGAGTAGATAAATAGGGACCACTTTAGTGGGAAGGTAGACAGTGTTCTGTGTTGAGGCATGCCTGCCACATGTTCACGGAAACATCTGCAGAAGCAGACAGTGCTGGCTCTTTGGCTATAAACAGAGATGAGCACTGAACCCTAGAGTCGAATATGACTGGCTTTTGAGCAAGGGCAACCTTTACCTCAAATGCTAAATTGACACCATGGGGCAATCCAGTAACATCACTGTGGCACACTCAGGTTGCAACTAATGTGCACTTAAATCAGAGGAGCACTAGAGAGAGTGTTGTATTCTATTAACAAGGAGTTTGAGTTGGGGAAAGTTTCTCCTAGGTGAGATTTGGAAGACATACCAAGTGGGGAAGGGATGGAAAAGGCAAAGATGGCTGTGTAATAAAGCGGATTGTGAGAAGCACTTGTATTTTTATCTTAGACAGATCTTGGATTTTCTGGTGTTGTCCAGACATCCACAATTCCATCCTAGGCATGGCTGAAAACATCACCCTTGAACATTTTGGTTGCCACCATTCAGAAAATCAATCCAGACCACCAGCAATTAGGACTCTCATTAAACTTTTGTTTCCCACCCCCACATGACTGGAACTTCTGAGATAAGTTATACTACTAAGTGTAGGAGGCTAATGGTCAAAACGGGGTGGGTGGGTCCTCCTCACTTCAAAATGTTGTGGTCAGCTCCTCTCCCATTTAACTATGAGCCACTGCAAATAGCTGTGGTTCAATACATTGCTTGTTTTATGTAAAAAAATAAATACAGTATTTTTCTGTACTTCTTTACCAGAGGGGGTTATTTCTATTTGTTGGATTCTTTGCATGAGTTGACCTTGGGGAAAGAGTGCCAAAAATGGAAGAAGGTATTAAACAAGATATGAGACTTCATATGAGTCAATGTTTCTTGCATGGAAAAATAGTATCTTTTGAATTTACTTTGCTGACTCCATCCACCGGGGAATTACACTGAAGTTTGAAACTGTGCTACAGTCAAAATCATAATAATAATACCATCACCATCTCAACTGATACATTAGCAGCACACTCCTCTTAATCATACTTCTCGGATTATTTATTTATTTAATCACACTCTTATGCCGCCCTCCTAAAAAAGACCAAAGGCAGCTAAAAAACTCTCCAAAACACTTAAAACACAATAAGACATAATATAAAAATCAGAATTAAAAGGTTAAAACATTAAAAAGATTAAAAACACACACAGAGAGGGAGGAGGTCAGATGAACCAACAGACTGGGGCAACCATCCAGCCCATACCCCACACATGCTGGAAAATGATTTTAGTTCATGAACCAAGTGATTTATTCCCAGGGAACGTAGTCAGAACCCAGCCTGAATCCATCAATCACAGAGACCCCTGCTTCCTCCATAAGGACGTGGGTTCTGGTGTTAGCAGAACCAACAGTACCAATGGATCCATGCACTTGAATAGTTCACATGATGAAAAAAGGGCAGGGCTTTTGCACCTTTAGTAGCTGAGAGGAAGAGAAAATTTCAGCAGCTCTAAGTTGTCAGGCAAGTTACTAAAGGTACAAAAACCCTGTCTTCTCTCTCATGGGCCTGTTCTCCTATCCACCATGTCCTTCTCCACATGTTCTATTTGAATGACTGATAAAGAGCTCTCTTGTTTCTACAGGTGTGTTTCTACAGCCACTTGGAACGCAATGCACTTCTGACTGTCTTGGGCTATTAATTGATTCAAACTAGGAGACATTTTATTGCCAATTAATACCTTGGTCCACGATGCTTCAACATTAGATCAGGCAGTTAATCCTTCTGTTACTATTGTGAAAAGCTGCTAGAAAATAATGAGCAATGTAAGAGAAAGAATCACAATTTGGGATCAAAATTGCTGGGAGAAACATCAACAATTTGAGATACGCAGATGATACCACCCTAATGGCAGAAAGTGAGGAAGACCTAAAGAAGCCTCTTCTTAGGTTGAAAGAAGAAAGTGCAAAAGATGGCTTGGGACTCAACATCAAGAAAACCAAGATAATGGCAACAGGCCCTATGAGTCCATGGAAAATAGATGGGGAAGAAGTAGAAGCAGTGACAGATTTTACTTTCCTAGGATCAAAGCTCACTGCAGATGGTGATTGCAGCCATGAAATAAAAAGGTGACTGATTCTTGGGAGGCAAGCGATGAGAAACCTGGGGAACATAGTGAAAAGTAGAGACATCACATTGCAAACAAATATTTGTATAGTCAAAGCAATGGTATTCCCGGTGGCAATGTATGGTTGTGAGAGCTGGACCATTAGGAAAGCTGAGCGCAGAAGAATAGATGCCTTTGAGATGTGGTGCTGGAGAAGAGTTTTGAGAGTTTCCTGGACAGCGAGGAGAACAAATAGGTCAATCTTAGAAGAAATCAACCCTGACTACTCCTTAGAAGGTCAACTAGTAAAGATGAAGCCAAAGTAATTTGAACATCAAATGAGAAGAGAGGATTCGCTTGAGAAAGCTTTGATGTTGGGCAAGGTGGAGGACAAAAGAAGAAGGGGGAGGTCAAAGATGAGATAGCTAGATGGTATTGTGGATGCAGTTGTCACAGAGCTGGGCGGGCTGAGGAGGATGGAGGAGGACAGAAGTGCCTGGAGGACAATGGTCCATAGGGTCGCAAAGGGTTGGAATTGACTGTGCGACTGAAGTACAACAACAAAAAGAGAGTGATTGAATGTGGGTCTTACCTACTGGCAACTGCCTCCCCTATAAGGCTTCCAGGTGGCTACCATCTGTCCTTTCTCCTGTGAATCAGTCACATCATGTGAAGCAGGCTGTCTGAATCAATTATAATATTCACCAGGCAACTCATCAATTAAAGTGGGTGATTCAAACATTTACTTCAATGTTTCATTGTTTGAGGAGCTCCAGGTCAGAAATGTTTTCCCCATCAGGATGTCTTTGTATAAATGTTTTATTCCTATTTGTGATTCACAGAAATGTGTTTCTTGGTAGAAAGCAACAAAAAGCAGCTGGTCAGCCTCTTTCTGAGCTTCCATTTCTCATGCAACACTTTATTTTGGCATGCCTGCTAAGAAAAGGATAAATATCTCATTCAGATAATTATTTCTTTCAGAGATATTTATAGAGATTTAGAATTACGCTATTCCAGGCTTGTAGGATATTTAGCTACTCAGTTGCACACCTTACATTTAAAAGAATTGGTTATCTAGAATGAACCAAGTATTGCATTATTGTATTTTCATGCTGTAAACTTCTAAATAAACTCACAGTGTGCCTCCAGTTCCCATTCAAAGAAGGTTCGAGGATTCAAATGCAGTAGCTTAATGGCTGCAAGATTTGGGGAATTATAACTGTCATGACAACCAAGACATGCTCCTATATTTAATTTTGTTCCTTGGAGAAAGACCAGCAGTGAAATAGCTTCTGTAGCCCTCATAACAGCAGCTCTTTCAAATACCAAAGAGCAAAAGAAGAGATTGAAATTCACAGCCAAGCAATACAGAGAGTTACAGTATTAGCAGTAGTGCTGTTAAGTACCAACCATTCCATTAATCCTTATTTAAACACACAACAGTTATATTAAAGCCTATTGAATGGGATCATCTGATTAGAAGCACTCAAAAGTATGTTCTCCTCCAGAGAAAGAATACCTTTGTAAGTGGATGGCAGCTTTCTTTTCAATCTGGGTCACAATGGCCACGATGGCCAACCTTTGGCATGAGTTGGTCTGAAATGTTTAACACAGTGCAGATATATAGGTGGTGAAAAAACGAATAGAAGAATGGAAAAGAACCAAGCCAGCAGAACACACACACACACACACACACAGGCCGTGGACCAGTCAGAGCCGGCCAGTCACATGGTTCCTCTCACCAGAAGCGGAAGTAAAACATGCCTACGCTTGCACATAACACTGCCGTAAACGAACCCATAGCAGTTGCAAACGCTTTTACAACAGCCACGGGTCATTTACAGCAGCGTTTTGCGCATGTGTGGGTGCATTTTAATTCCACTTCTGGGAGTGCCAAGGGCTAGATGGAATTGCACCATGGGTGAGATCTGGCCTGTGGGTCATAGTTTGGGCACCCCTGCCCTAGAGTATCATTCCATACTAGCCACTGGATTTTGGGAGCTGTGGAAAGCCAAAAAAAAGGGGAATTTTCTAAGCTCTGGGTGGTCATAAAATGGCAGATCTCCAGCTGGAAATCTTTTGAGACTGTAAGCAGCTTCTCCGTTTGACCAACCGCGAACCATGCATTTGTATCAGAGAAGTGGACTTCCTCCACGAAAACTAACATTAAAATACAGGAGTTAGTCTTTAAGGTGCCACAGCATTTTTTTGTCTTTTGTTTTGTTTTATTTGCTCTCTTATATGCTTGCACAGACTAACATGGCTACCACTTTAAAAAAAATCATGCGTTTGTAGTGTCTCCGTAACAATTTAACAGCCTTAGGCTCAGGACTGACCTTGCTTATGGAGAATGACCATTGGATCTTTTTAGATTGTACTTTTGCCTCATCTAAGCTTTATTTGCACAACAGGTCTCTTCTTAACGGACCAAATCCTATAATGGAGCCAGGGGGTGGCTCTTTCCCCACACTTAGACTGGCAACACTAGTCCAGAACTAGTTTGTGTCAACTCAAAATCTTCTTCCAGTGAAGGTACATTGCAGTAGGGGACAAAAAAAAAATTACAGATCCCATTACATTCAGCAGGGCCCCAATTTGAATAGAGCTTCCTGAGTCTGGTACTGTATCTACTTTAAAGGAGCCTTTCACATAATAACTAATTGCAAGAGTGGTTCTTTATGTAGTTTGATTTACTGTTGATGTGGCGGACATTCTGAAACATCCTTTCCATGCATGCAAATTTGTTTCCAAATGGAAGGCAGGCAGCTTCTTTAAAATGTACTGCATGACTTTACATATTTATGTACAACAGCTTTCTCCTAGTAAGTTTTTTTTAGCATTTTAATGTAGACAAAGAAATAATGTTCTGATTGAAAAATACATATAAACATATATCCATGAAGCAGGTCTAAAGTTCCTATAACAATGTTTGTGAATTATACTTCTGTGCAAATGTAGGAGTACAGAACGATTAGCCTCATGAGTCATGCTCTTAAAGTCTTCTTGAAAGTCATCCATAGTAGAATTAATAAAAAGTGTGAAGAAAGCACAGGTGAAACACAATTTGGCTTCTGGAATTCTATGGGTACCAGAGAGGGCACTGTTTATGATGCAGGTCCTCATACAAAGATGTAGAGACATGAGATGTGATATGCATGCATGTTTTATAGATTATGCAAAAGCCTTTGACAGATGCTAGCATGAGAAGACGAAGAAAATTGGTATAGATGTTGTCCCTGACACTGTTTAATATGTATTCAGAGAGTATTTTTTTCAGAAGCACTATCATATTTAAACACTGGCATTAAAATTAATGGGGGGAACCTGAATAACATCTGATATGCTGATGACACAGTGTTGTTGTGCACAAACCTTGTAAATCTTCAGTTGATGCTAGATCGAGTTAGAGCTTCAAGTGCAGAATATGGCTTGGATCTCAACATCAAGAAGACGAAATATCTGGTTATAAGCTGAACACCAACTCAAGACAAGGTAATGGCAGGAACACAAGAAATTGAAAGAGTGGATAAAATTGTGTATTTGGGGAGTTTGTTAAATGAAAATTGGGATCTTGAGGTAGAGATTAAAATATGCCTAGAAAAAACAAGATCTACCTTCATAAAAATGTGACATGGACTTCATGGCTGAAGAACCTGAGAGACTGGTGTGACATGTCCTCGGAACATGAAGTCCGTGTCACAGGAGTTAAGAACAGGAAGACTTTCATCATGATGATAGTCAATATCCGGAATGGATAAGGCACCTGAAGAAGAAGAGGAGGAGAAGCAGCAGCAGCAGCAAATGTAAGCTTCTAGCTGTCAACAGACTGTAGAAAGACTATCAAAATAATGCAATGGCAAAAATATGTTAAAGGATTAAAAGGCAGTACCGTTCTACCTCGCTTACAGAGCATAATGCGTTCCACAGGATTGCTCTTTAAGCGAAACACCATTGTAAGTGACCAATTGTGGGGGGTATTGAGAACCCCGATTTATTTGTTAAGCGAGTTTTTGGTTGGTTTTATTTGTTAAGTGAAGCGAACATTCAGAGAAAATTCTGCTCTTTAAGCGAGTTACTCTTTAAGCGAGGCGCTCTTTATGCGAGGTTTGACTGTAAGGGCTAGTTAACACTTACATGTGCATTACTGAATGGCTCTGACCTCAAATGTTTGATCTGCAATGGCTGCAGATCAAATAACACACAGAAAGGAGTTTAAGATAATTGGATATTGCAATTATCCAGTTACCAAATATAACACTTTTTAATAGAGCCAGTTCACAAGCTCAGGATGAAACTTACGGGGGGGATGAGATCTTGGATAATTTATTGTGTGAATCAATCTTAACAAACAAACTAAGTTCACTGTATTCTGACTTCTATGATTTTTTTTGCCCTGTAAGATTTTTTTATGTTAGGCTTAACTAGCCTTTGAAATGTGGTTTTGGAAGAGAGTTTTGAGAGTCCCCTGGACAGCGAGGAGCACAAATAGGACCATCTTAGAAGAAATCAACCCGGACTGCTCCTTAGAAGGTCAAATAGTGAAGAAGAAGTTAAAGTTACTTTGGATAGCAAATGAGAAGAGAGGATTCACTTGAGAAAGCCTTGATGCTGGGAAAGGTGGAGGGCAAAAGAAGAAGGGGGTGAAAAAGAATGAGATGGCTAGATGGTATTGTAGACGCAATGGACACAGAGCTGGGTAGGTTGAGGAGGATGGTGGAGGACATAAGTGCCTGGAGGGCAATGGTCCATGGGGTCACAAAGGGTCGGAATCGACTGTACAACTGAAAAACAAAAAAGCATTAAGCCAGGGTAGCAAAATAACTCTCCGAATTTCCAGGAAGCATGAAGCAAAATAATAATAATAAAAAGTAAATAATAACAGCAAATGCATTCTTGAAGTGTGGATTTCTATGTTCTCAAAATGTTATCATCCACGCATAAGAGAGTGGTATTGACAGTATCCAAGGAATACTGAAGTTTGCATAGATATAAGAAAAACTATAGGAAAAGGGAATAAAATGAAGAGGAAACAGAAACAGTTCTAGAAGAACTAGATATGATCTCTAGCTACAGAATGCTGAATATTCAACAAAGGAGATGAAAGGGATTTCTCTGATAAAGGGCCCATCTGGGTGGAACACAATCTTTTGTTGCAGGTTCCAGATGTTTAGCCTAAAGATAACATTGCAAGCATATTTACCCATTTAAAAAACAGAAGTACTGTACACTAATGGCACTAGGATGTGAGAACAGATTTTACGTAAAGCACTTGTTATATTTATAATAGAGAGAAATAACCAATTATTCAAAGCAAACGTAACATATCAGATTCCTCAGTTCATCTGTACTGAGGCACACTTGACTATCTGTTCAAAAAAGATTGCAGCTTCTAAGTTTTAACAAGATAAAGCAGCAATGAGGTTTTTACTAAATGAATTAAAAGGAAGGAAGCAAACTACTGTACAGTTGTACCTCGCTTAAAGAGCATAATGTGTTCCACAGGATTGCTCTTTAAGCGAGTTTGCTCTTTAAGTGAAACACCATTGTAAGTGACCCATTGTGGGGGGATTGTGAACCCCGATTTTTTTGTTAAGCGAGTTTTTGGTTGGTTTTATTTGTTAAGCGAAGCGAATATTCAGAGAAAATTCTGCTCTTTAAGCGAGGTGCTCTTTATGCGCGGTTTGATGGTACAGACTTGAGGAAAGCAATAAGGGTAAGAAAACTGGCAACATAAGGAAACAGACAGTGCAAGACACACCTGCCTTAAACATGAAGGAATACAAGCAAAAGCTATTAGATTTTCTTCAACAAAAGAAACATTCCATGTTAAACTTCCTCTGTCACTGGTGACACTGGGGAATCCCTTCTCATGCAGAGTCCTGGGCATCCAGTGGGGTCATGCACGGCCCTAGATAGCATCCCCATAGAAATCCCTTTAAACACAGAAATCCCTTTAAAGACTATGCTTGACAACCTTAACTTTAAAAGATCTTTCAACAAAATGCCAGATTTCTCCCAGGACCGTTATATTCATTTCAAGAAGGCTTGCTTCTGTCAAATTCTTTGAGGACTTGTCCGCCCAAAAGGAGAATGATTAAGAGAATCCTTTAATGATGCAGACCTAAAGAGCAAATGGGGAAATGGGACTGATCTTTTTTTTTTGGGGGGGGGGGCATCTTAAAGAGAAAAAGAGAGTCAAAAAAGAACTGTTCTCTCCAGAGGATTAAGCCTTTTCAAGTTCTGTCATATCTCACAGTGTTTATTAAGATGGTAATTTACTGCAACCATCTTCTCAATGTTTCCTTCGTCTGAAGCCTTAGAAGCAGTCCTTGAAAGGCATTTGTTTGCATGGACCATCTCATTTTCTTTTTAAATTGTAGGTGACATTCCATCATACACGCATAGTTCCCCTTTCATCTCTCTGCTGCGATGATACAGATTTGCTATTATAACATCAAGCAGAGGGCAAATTTTGAAGGGATGACTTGGTACTGACAAGAACAGCAAGGGTGTGCAGACATGTGTGCACAAAGAAATACATAATTTGGACAAGGTCCCCTCCCCCAAAACAAGCAAACAAACCCAAGACGTATCTTTCCTACTAAGACTACAAAGCAAGGTAAGCACAGCTTGTACAGAAGAAGAGGAGCGAATGGTCCCAGTGTTTTCATTTGTTGTTGTTCAGTCGCACAGTTGATTCCGACCCTTTGTGACCCCATGGACAATTGCACGTCAGGAACTCCCCTCCCCCCTGCAATAACCAGCCTCAGAATTGCAGCAAGAAAAGAGCTCTTAGCACCACTACATTAAAAGAGACTGCAGCAGCTTAGTGGTTAAGATGCTGAACTTGAGGACTGGAAGGTCAGCAGTTTGATACCTGGGTACTGCATGACGGAGTGAATTTCTGTCTCTGTCCCAGTTCCTGCTAACCTAGCAGTTCGAAAGCAAGAAATTGCTAGTAGGATAAATAGGTACCACTTTGGTGGGAAATATAACAGTGTTCCATGCGCTCCAGTGCCTATTCATGCCTACCACATGACCACAGAAATGTCTGCAAATGTAGACAGTCCAGGCTCTTTGGCTATAAATGAAGATAAGCACTGAAACCTAGTGTCGGATATCACTGGTTTTCAAGCAAGGGTGGCCTCTACCTTGCAACTACATTTTCAAATGGCAAAATGAGCAGCAGAGGAACTACTCCACTATTCTGATTCCCAATGGTCATGGAAGTGAAAGAGGCCATGCTAGATGGACTGGCTGTGAAGGCACACATTGTCAATATCCTCAAGGCTGCAGCAGTCCATTGCAGTCCTGGTGTTAAAGCCTGAATGCCTCATTTCATAGATGCCCCAGGAGAGGGATCCATGATCATAGTATGTGGGTCACTTCATAATAAGCTGGGATCCACCTTAAACAAATTCACACCAATGACATTTTTCCTATTTGACACCCCCATCAACTGTGAAAAGGATTTTCAGGAAAAATGTATACTTGAACACCAGTAGCAGCTGCCATTTTCATTACTGTGACAACCTGTGCAGTGTCTGTCGCAACATATCTTTGAATCTGGCTGGCCCTCCCATTCCTTAGAAAGAGAATGGCAACTATTTCCGTTAGTCCAAGATCTTTAGTAAGGAGGCAGAACATTTAGAGCAGCAATTGATGGGGAACAGCATCATATACCACTGGAAGGCTGAGAAATGTTGCTCTAGTTTATTTTACAAGTTTTAAAATGACATTCTATTGCTGGGTTAGATTCAAGGTTTAAGCCATTTAGCCAAGTCTAAAGCCTGCATGTTCTGGCATTAGAAGAGGCTCCGTTTTTGGGGCTAGATTTTTTGTTCAAAAACTAGTAAATCACACTATAGTGGCCCCCACTGAATCAGTGGGGATTTAGTGAGTCAACTCCTCCATAAGGTTTACTCTATTCTAACTGTGATTTACTATGTCAAAATAAATTGCAGTTAAAGTAGACCCATTTGATTCAATTCAACTTATAAAGGAGCTGACTCACCACTCATGGATTCAATGGGCTTACTCTAATGCAATTACTATACTAAGCAGGAGGATTCGGGCCAATACGTGCCAGAAAGATTCAAATCTTCCCCCCCTTGGCTCAAAACAAAACATGTTTTGCTTCTTTTCTCACACATGCACTAATAATTATCTTCAGACAGTCAGCAACAGCACTTACTTGATGAAGTATTTGATACCATCTGCTGTATAAGCTTCTTCCCATCCATACGGTAGACCTAGGTGGATTTTAAGGTAGGGGTGGAGAGAGAAAAACAAAGCCAATACGATGAATCACTCTTACAACTCAAAAGGCAGCATCAACACAAGCCGTTTTAAAGAACAGATATTGGAATTGCCAGTTTTTCTAAATCAATGGTGTATAAAGCTGACAATATATCTAAAGGTAAAGGTCTCCCTTTCTTGAAAGCCAGTCATATCTGACTCTAGGGGCCAGTGCTTATCTCTGTTTATAGCCACCAAAGAGCCAGCACCATTTGTGTTTGCAAACGTTTCTGTGGGCATGTGGCAGGCATGACTAGATACCTGAGTGCATGGAACATTGTTACTTTTCTTGCTGAAGTGGTACCTATTCATCTACAGTAATACCTTGGATAACGTTTACCTCGGATAATGCTAAAATCGCATAACGTTAAGTAATCTGGGGAGGAGAATTGGATCGAATAACGTTAAGGTCCTATGGGATGGATCAGATAACAACCGCTAAAGCCTGTGCGGTTACAATGTATCTCTATGGAGCTTTAACGTTATCCGATCCATCCCATAGGATTTTAACATGCATCGGATAACACTAAAAATCGGATAACACCAAGACTTGTGGAACCAAGTCTTAGCGTTATCCGAGGTATTACTGTACTTGCAATTTATTGCTTTCAAACTGCTACGTTAGCAGGAGCTGGGACAGAGATGGACGCTCACTCTGTCATGTAGCACTCAGGTCTTGAACTGCTGACCTGCCAATCTTCCAGTTATCAAGTTCAGTGTCTTAACCACTAAGTCACCACAGTACCTTAACAATATATCTATGTCTACTTAAACATTTAGAATGGGTTTCTGTCATGAAACATAAACGGAATTTTCAAAGAATTCATCATACTTTTTAATCATCATAAATCTAACTTCCATGTTTTACAAAAAATATCACCCATGCTAATCGCATTGAAGAGCTGCAATGGCTGCTGTGTCAGTGAAGTATCTGTCAATATTGTACAGGAAGTTGCCTGATTTCTGAGAATTATCTTGTTCCATAGCTGGGTGCTAAAGTATACCAAAGGGAACTGCGGTGCCTTAGTGGCTTAGACACTGAATTTGATGACTAGACGGCCGGCAGTTTGAGACCTGAGTACTGCACGATGAAGTAAGCACCTATCTCTGTCCCAGCTCCTGCCAACCTAGCAGTTCAAAATCAAGAAATTGCAAGTAGATAAATAGGTACTACTTCAGTGGGAAGGTAAACAGCATTCCATGCACTCCGGTGTCTAGTCATGGTTGCCACATGTCCACAAAAACATCTAGAGACACAGACAGTGCTAGCTCTTTGACTATAAACAAAGATCAGCACTGAACCCTAGAGTCAGATACAACTGGCTTTCGAGCAAGAATGATCTTTACCTTTACTCCTAAAGTATACCAAAAGTGTCTTATTCAATGAGTCAGAAACTGTTAATTTTTCCCAGATATTTGCAAACCAGACAACTGCTGAAAGCTTGGTAGGATAACATTAGAGTTCTCAACTGAAAAATGAAAAGCTACCCCCCCCAAAAAAAAACAAAAACAAAAAAAACACGCATCAGAAATAGGTTCAGGGAAAAAGCAGGATAAATTGAGAGAAAAGTGCCTATAAGAAGCAACACATGCAAAGAACTAGAAAACAGGATGTCCTTTCCAATATATGTTGAATTTTTTAAAATCTTAAAATTCTTAACTATAAATGGACCATGAGCTCCCATCTTTCTCCCAGCTCCTGCCAACCTAGCAGTTCAAAAGCAAGAAATTGCAAGTAGATAAATAGGGACCACACCAGTGGGAAGGTAACAGTGTTCCGTGTGCTCTGGTGTCTAGTCATGCCTGCCATATGACCATGGAAATGTCTGCAGAAGCAGACAGCGCTGGCTCTTTGACTTTGAAACAGATATGAGCACTGACCCCTAGAGTCGGATACGACTGTCTTTTGAGCAAGGGGAACCTTTACCTTTATGCTACCATTATGAAAACACTTGTTTCAATTGTACCTCTGTCATAAACTTGAGTCCGGCAAACTAAGCTGTGGACCTTATCCTCTCTACTTGCAATATGATAGTAACAGAATTTGCCCATCCTCGAGACATTTTTAAAGGATTATTAATATACAGAAAAAATGCAGTTTTTAACCATATGATGAACATCTAGTTTACCACCCCACACCTGTTTTGGTTATAAAGGCAAGTACTCATCCCTTCTTACTGTGATATAATATTTTTTAAAATTTTATTTTGCTATCCAAGTGTAATTCCCAAAATAATGCTGAAATGAATTTATGGGTAATTTTTGTGTTACCTAAATAAACAACAATCTCATCTGTTGACTGTCAGTTTCAAAATTCAGGGATTGATCCAAACTTTGTTTTGAGAAAGAGAAAATACATCAAGCTGCTCCTTACTTGATGGATCACTATTGGATTCTCCTTCAGTTGTCTTTTCAGTTTGTTGTTGTTTATATACAAAATACAAATTTGCAGATAAAGCCATTTATTGGAAGTCTGAAATTTACATTGAAGACATTTTAAGCCAATGTGAACAATATCCAAGACTTCCGCATGTCTATCTCCTGGACAACCACACTCACACCTGGTTCTGGGCCCCCAACCTATTTTGTCTTACAAAAATTGTGTTTCTTACACTACAAAAGCCCCCTTGTGCCCTCTTGTGGTCAAAATATAGGGTATTCTGTAACAGAGGTGCAACTGGGCAGGGATGTTGAGTGGACTCTGGAGTGCTTGGGATGGATCCAGACTAGGGGGTCTGCAAACTTGGCTCTCCATGTGTTCTTGGACTTCAGTTCTCAACAGCCCTGATCAGCAACTGTGCTGACATGGGCTTCTGGGAATTGAAGTCCAAGAACACTTGGAGAGGCAAGTTTGCAGATTCCTGATCTAGACCCATTGTGGACAATGTGGTTTAAGACACAATTCTGAAAGATACATTTCGAAGAGAAGATGGCTCTCAACGTCTCTGCTGATCCTTGAACCAGATCAAAGGGTCCCTTCTTTCTGTTCATATACTTGCCTCCATCCTTTGCTTCAAACAAGGATGGGAAGAGCAAGTCAAGCAGAGGTTGCTTTAATTCCTTGCTCCCCCATCCAATTGCTTGTTTGCTCATCTAGAGTTGGGTGATAAACAGGGAGAGAAACAAGGAGGTGTGAGGGCAGGATGTTCACAAGGTTATTACCAAGCCTTCAGTTGGGTTGAAACCTCACCAGAACCTAAAGATGCCAACTCCTGCTTCCAGGGCATAATTTAAGAACTGTAACAGAGTTGGATTGCTCTGCTTCTTCAGTGCCTGTCTCTGTCCCAGCTCTTGGGGACATGAAAGGAGCCTCATTTGGGTGTTTCCTGAGCAGAGTTTCTTCCGTAAAAATAATTTCAACTCAGAATAATATCTGACACAAAATTATTATTATTATCTGAAATTGCCTATGAAATCATGAAACAGTTCATTGTGCAGTTGTTTTGAAAGCAGATGTTTCCTGTGATGTCTGCAAATAAAGATACTGGCTCCTTACGAGCTTGCTATTTATTTGGTAAAGTGCAACATTTATAGACTTGAACACTGGCAGCTTATGCAAAGCGTGTTGACAGAAAACAAGGTTCTCCCTGCCCTGTGCTTCGAGTCTGTTCTCCTCAAGAGGTCCTGAAAGCCCGTGCAGACATTTGTATGCTGTATGAAGGTTTTTTAAATGAAGCACACAAAGTCGGAGCATTATGAGTGCACAGCTTAATTTGTAGGTCTGTGCCCCAGTGCCAATTTGAAAATAAATCCCTTCGTAATTTAGTCTAGCCTTGATTGAATATGTCTGGAGAAAGGAGCTGGATTTCATTGAGCAACAGCCATGGGCTATAAATAGCCAAGTAATGCAAGTGGTTAAGTGACTCAAGTGGTTAAGACACTGAACTCGAAGAGAGGAAGGTCGGAGTTCGATTCCCGAGTACTGCATGACAGAGTGAGCTCCCATCTCTGTCCCAGCTCCTGCCAACCTAGCAGTTCAAAAGCAAGAAATTGCAAGTACAGTAGATAAATAGAGACCAGTTTGGTGGGAAGGTAAACATCGTTCCATGCACCCTCGTGTTGAGGCATGCCTGCTACGTGCCCATGGAAACATCTGCAAATGCAGACAGCACTGGCTCTTTGGCTATAAGCATAGATAAGCACTGAACCCTAAAGTCGGATGTGACTGGATTTCAAGCAAGGGTGACCTTTACTTAATGCAAGTGTTTGCAAAGAAGTTATCTTAGTGAAAAGTGATGCAAAGAGATTCCTAGAGCAAAACATAGGGTCAAGCAAGCCAGGGTATCCTCTTTCAGACAGGGTTAGTGACATGCCCACAGTAGGATCAGGACAGGTTTCCATCTCTTGGGAGAAAAGATATAAGCCACGGAAACTATAGGACTGTCAGGCTCCCCCTCTACAAAAAATGTATTGCAGCCACTTCTCTGCTAGGGCAACCTCTAAGCATTCTGGCACCATGTTATTTGCAAGAAGGAATGGTGCAAATTAGAAAATGTTACCTGCACACTCCATTGAGGATGTATTTTATCTTTAAGACAGGTATGGAGGACTGGACTTATTTATTTATTTATCATATGATGATTATCTACATTATTGTTGATATAACAGCAAGCACAAATTGGCCATCTCAAGTTCCTAGCTAGAGTTCCACTCTCAAGTTTGAAAGGTATTGAAAGGCTTCATCTGTGACACTATGCAAGTTCTCAATGTACCTCCAAACGTGTGTACAGGACACCTAAATATAATGTGGTCCATGGTTTGGTCTTCTTCTCCACAGTCACACTGGGGAAAGGACTTCCATCTCCATGTGAACAGAGTGGCTTCGCATCTACCACAGTTGGCTCTCACTCTGTTCAGCATCCTCCACTGCTGTCTTGGAAGGGAAAATTGAGCTGGCCATTCATAGGGATTCTTGATTATGTGTTGATGGGATGTTGCCACAGTTGGGGTGCAAAAAGTAGACTAGCCTTCAAGTGGTGCAAACTGGGCAACATGACATATTAATGGCCGAATAGTCTACACATTAGAATAAGATGAAACCAAACTGCTCCATGCAACCTCCTGGTCAAAAGCTACATAGAAGAAGGACTGGATATATGAACATACTTTATGATGTTTAGGCTGTAGCCACAAAGCCAACTAAAACATGCACAAAGGATGTCAGTCAGTTTGGTCTAGCCCTTTGGGCAACTAAGTTTTTGTAACTCCCCCAATAAAATTTTTTAGCAATAGCAATTACATTTGTATACCACCACATAACAGATAACAGAGGAGCCTGGTGTGCGGTGGTCTATGGAGTCACAAAGGGTCAGACTCAATAGGCACGTTTTACTTCCACTTCTGGGAGCGATGAGGGCAGTGCGGGCCAGATGAATTGCAGCATACCCATCTGTGTGGATTCACGGGAGCTAGGGCTTTTGGGAATTGAAGTCCAAGAACATCTGGAGTGCCAAGGTTCACCATCGCAGCCCTAGCCTTTCAGCACTGTTTTAAAAGGAAAATTTGTACCTTCTCAAAGCTTTGGATTTTCTCAGGAGCAAAAAGGCAGCTCCTTGACAGCAGAAGAGTTTTTCAGAGACAGCTCCCCCCCTCCCCCCAGATCTTGCCTTGGGCAGCCATGGTGGTAGCAGCAGGAAGAAGGGCATTCTAGGCAAAGCTGAGGGAAATTACTTTCGAACGAGAACTCCCAGAACTGCCATGTTGGTTTTCTATATAGTCCAGTGATGGCAAATCTTTTAGAGACCGAGTGCCCAAACAGATGGCCGGGTGAACTCTGTGCTGGGGGAAGGGAGGAAGTGCCTCCCATTGAGCTCCTGGCCAGAGGGTGGGTGAACTCTGTGTTGGGGGAGGAAGTGCTCGCATTGGGATGCTGGGCAGGGGAACAGGGTGAACTCTGTGCTGAGGGTGGGAGGAAGTGCTCCCATTGGGTTGCTGGGCAGAGAGGCAGGGTGAACTCTGTGATGGGGCAACAGCACATGTGCCCACAAAGAGTGCCCCCTCTGGCACGTGTGCCATAGGTTCGCCACCACTGCTATATCCTTTAAAAAAAATCAACCTTCCTCATTTCTGATTTCAAGACATGTTCTTATTACATGCAGGCAAGTAAAAGACCTAATAGTCTAGCTGGTGTCCCGCTTGATCTGATTTGGTGCCCTGATCACTCTGCAAGGGGAATGAAATCTTTCCCCAACCCAGTGCCTTTCAGATGTCTCACAACCCTGCAGATCATGGTGAGTGGGGATAATGGGCCATGCAGTCCACAGTGTCTGAAGAGGGCACCAGGCTGGAGGCGGCTTGCACAGAGGAAGCATGCCGTTTGATTCAGGGAATCGCTGTTCTGCCTTCTTGATGTGAATCCCCTTGTTGAAGGCAGAGCATTCCTTAAAGCTATAGACTTAACTAAGCCTTAGAGGAAGGCTTCATGTCCCCCAGGAATGGACGTTTCATCAGTTGTGTGTCTGTAAATCCTGCAAGACATGTAATACGTGCACAAAGCGTCCAGCTCCCGTTCTTTCTACAGTGATATGGAGGATCCTTCTTTCAGCATGCTCCCACCCCCTTCCCATGTAGATGAAAAGGGAAGAGATGCAAGCGACCTGTTCAAAAGGAAGCCTAGCTTCCCTTGTGTTTAAGAGCTCAGCTTGATGGAAACTGACAGCAGCACAAGAAAGCAGAAGCAGCTGGCACAAATGGGTCATGCCGTTCTCTGCTCTCTTGCCCTCCGCAGAAAGGGAGATGGGTACCAGCTCTTCAGCTCCATTGCTTTCCATGCCACCGTGACAGTGACAAAACACAGGGACACTCAGTGAACAGCCTAATTGACACTCCATGAGTCACTTCTCCTTGTCTAATGTGTCTGTCTTCCAATGAAACATGTGCTCATAGGAGAAGCCAAATTTTCCATTCCAGGATGCAGTGCTGTTAGTTTTCCATTTTCCCAGTTGTGTTATTCCAGGATACATTCCCACTTAACTGGAAGACTGGGATTCAGAATCCTACATTTTTATTTCATTAACTCTTTGGTCTTCATCACGCCTTGCTGCAGATTTTATCTCAGTAAATGGAGCCAGTCTTGGTTGGTCAGCATTGGTTCCATTGTTCCTGGTTGCCTATTGACTTTCTCAGTTGTCTTCCTCTTTCTAATAAAGTGGATCAGAATTTGAAACTGAGAAAGTGTCCTTTGTGAGGCTGATGCAAGACTCTCACTTTCCTCACTGTATTTTGCCATTTTAGTTATTTTTACTTTCCCAAATATTTATCCTTTACTTTTTGTTGCATTTAAGTTTCTCATTTGCCTTTTGGTGGCTTCACCTGTTGGCTATATCAACCAAATGCCTCATATATGATTCTAAATAAGATTTACTCAGAACTAAGTCTCATAGCATATAATGGGCTTTTTCCAGAACTGATGCCAAAACTGCAGTAAGAATTAAGAACTGACAACTCCAATATAAATCAGAGGCCTTTGAGATGTGGTGTTGGAGGAGAATTTTGAGAGTCCCCTGGACTGCGATGAGAACAAATAGGTCAATTTTAGAAGAAATCAACCCTGACTGCTCCTTAGAAGGTCAAATAGTAAAGATGAAGCTAAAGTACTTTGGACATCAAATGAGAAGAGAGGATTCACCTGAGAAAGTCTTGATGCTGGGAAAGGTGGAGGGCAAAAGAAGAAGGGGGCAGCACAAAATGAGATGGCTAGATGGTACTGTATAGACAATGGGCACAGCGCTGGGTGGGTTAAGGAGGATGGTGGAGGACAGAGGTGCCTGGAGGGTAATGGTCCATAGGGTCGCAAAGGGTCGGAATCGACTGTGCGATTGAACAACAAAAAATATTTAATATAGCACTACCTATTACAAAGCAAGCCATGGGATAGGACAGTGGTGTTGAACTTATGGCACACATGCCAGAGGGGGCACTCAGACCTCTCTCTATAGGCGTTCAGCCATCATCCCCGCACAGAGTTTGCCCCACCCCTCTGCCCAGCAGCCCAATGGGAGCACTTCCTCCCTCCCCCAGGACAGAGTTCACCCTGTCCTTCTGTGGTGCGGATGGCAGTGTGTTGAATTTGGGCACTCAGTGTGTATCTCAGTTTGCCATCACTGGGGTAAGAGAAGGCATAAGGACAAGACAGAGCTGGATCTAGGAATAGCTTTTGAGGATATCACAGTAAGGGCTTCTTGTTTCCATTTTCAGTAACTATAGCAACAAGGTGACTCCTCGTCCAAAATTGTAGTGCTACCATAGAGAAAATTTAGGGCAAACAGGAATGGATTTTAGTGTAAATTGAGGGCTTAGTTCAATACTAACACTGATAGCAAATATACACACAATGAAAATATTTGTATGACACAGTTCCGTTATGCACACTTCAGACTGAAAGTACAGTAAAACCTCGCTTAACAAACGGCCTATAGAATGAAAAAATCACTAGTGAGTGGGAATCCATAGGAAATGGTGGGTTTGTACATAAAATCACAAAGTGAGCTGAAGTTTCCCCAGGCTGCATTGTGCCTGGGAGGTTTAATAGTGGTAAAACTGGGCATCCTTGTGTCTGTTTGTTACACATAGTGGCGAGTGTGAAGATTTGGAATGGATTTTGAAAGTGACTTTTGGAGAGCCATTCCTGAATTTTTTGGGAGAACAGTTTTGGATTTTTGAGCATTACTCAAGCAGTGTAAAGGTAGGGATATGTGATTTGATGTTTGTGGGGGGTCTTGGAGGGTTTTTAAAAATGGAGTGTGGGAGCCATTTTTTGTTTGTTCTGCGAGTGTTTTTCGTTTGGGAGCATTTATAAATCTAGCATTTTTGCATTGCTTTTAATGACCATTCTGGGGTCTTTTTTGAAATTTTTAGTTTGGAGGCATTTGTACTATCTAGAATTTTTGCATGGCTTTTAATGTCCATACTGCTTTGTGGGGTGGTCGTTTCCTTGTCAGCATATGTGCTGTGCATGCCTTTTACTATGTGTTCTGCATTGTGGGATGATTTCCATGTCAGCACATGTGGACAGATTTTTGGGCTTTTTTCTGAGGTCCGGAATGCATTATTTGGTTTTCAATGCATTTCTATACAAAAATGCATTTTGCTTAAAGAAAATTTTGCTTAAAGAAATGTCCCAGGGAACGCATTAATTGTGTTAAATGATGTTTTACTGTACACCGTGGCACCATAAGAATCTCACAGGTTATCAGATTGTTTAGTCATATCAATGTGATGTTGCAGTCATTTCTGTACAATCAGAAAAGTTATTGAAAAGTTTGGAAAATTATTTCTAAAAATTATTAGTTACAGTACTGCTGTTGTTAAACATTCAAAAAGTAGCTTTTAATATTTCCTAGTTCTTTAAAATAACTAGATAACATACGTTTTTTTTTTAAATAAGCAAATGGAAGCTGCTGGCCTGTGATCTAAAACACGGGTCCCCAATCTTTTTTGTACCATGGACCGGTTTTACGCTAAACAATTTCTCCACAGACCAGTAAATGGGGGTGGTGGGCTTTTTAACCCATCTGCCAGCCACAGTTTGAATATAGGATGCGTGATACAGTATCTCACTGAACACAGCCCGGGGGGGGGGGCAGAGTTCCACCATAGTAAAGCAATGTAGAGGAGGGGCCTGGCCACCTGCCTTTATCTGCTGTGTCTGAAGCCCATGCTCTGCTCCATTCGCTGGGCAGACCCGATGGAGCACATTGAGGGCAGAAGGCTGCCAATGGGGCTCCCAGCGCCACCCACCCCTGTAGCCCGGTTCTGGACAGTCCATGGCCTATTACTGGTCCACAGCCTGGTGGTTGGGGACCCCGATCTAAAACATACACTCCTCTCTACTTTGTTGCTGAAGAAAAGCCATAGCATGACAATACTTAAAACATGTATTGTTCTATTAGTCAAGTCACACCCCTTCAGTAATAAAATGCTTTTAAACATTAAACAAGTAGGGAATGGAGCTCTCTCTTTTTAAGTTGCATTCATATTAGAGATTTGAGTTTTTGGACTGTAACTCAGTATTTCCCACAGTGGTCGGGCTGATGGAGGAATTCCAGAAGCTGTAATCCCAAAACACAAATCTATAGAGTTTGTGCCATAATATAACCCTACTTTTGTTGTTAAGAGAAGAATTTAGCTCAAGTAACTCATTTTTATCACCAATGACTTCTATGCTCTGGATCATTCAGCTCTAGGTAACTCTTTTCTAAATGAATTGACTGCTGATTAAAAGCATGATTTCAGCCATTCTACAAGCATATTACATAGGCTGCTAGGATACCAGAAACTCGGTTCCATACTTTTCACAGTATGGGGGCAGCCAAGATGTATTTCACAGAAAACATTCTGACCTGTTTCTTTCATGTGATTCTCACCCTTTAATTTGGACAGTGTTATCTAAGCCATTGATCTGCTTTTGCAGTATCTCTTTGTTTTATGTTTTCATAAAATGAAAGTAAAAGATCCTGAGGAACCCTGAGGCAGCTCTTTTCTTGTATGAGTCCATTTACTCATTACATTTGGTTGTGTGTTTGGGAAGGAACCAGTAGACCTAAGGAACAGGGCCTTCCCTAAGGCAGCTGTAATCTTCTGACATACCTTCTCACCCAGAAACTGCAAATGACCAACCTTCTTCACTTCTGAAAAACAAGTAACCAACCTTTTTGTTTTGTTTTTACTGTAAATGCTGGTGTATAAGACTACTTTCCCCCCCTGAAAAACATGCCTCCAAGTGGGGGGGGGGTCATCTTATACGCCGGATGCACTTCAGTTGGGATAGACATAGTTGCCTATAGTGGCCTCCTGATGCCCGCCTGGTGCCCATAGTTGCCTCCTGATGCCCACCCACCTCATTCTACATACCATTCAGTATCGCACGATATCCAGCGTGGCTGCAGCGAGCATCAGCAGCGAGACAGGGGTGCTAGCCTTTTTGGTGTGACAGGCACATTCTGCTCGGCGGGAAGCAGCGGTGCTCCGTCCCACCCCTTGTCTACACAGAGCTCGCACATGCGCACTAGTGCCGGCCACAGGGAGATGTTGAAATCAAATCTGTTCTTTTATGTTTTATTTGGTGTGTGGAAGGTGTGCGGAAGAGGGGGTAGTCTTATACAGCGAGTATATAACAAACGCTATATTTTGAGTGGAAATGTTGGGAGGTCGTCTTATACACCCAGTCATCTTATGCGCCGGCATATACGGTACATAGCCTTCACCCAGTGGTGGGATTCAGCAGGTTCACCCCAGGTCGCCAGAATCGGTAGCGGACATTCTGGCTGGCCCTGTTCAACCAAGTTTTGAAATAAAGTAGTCCTAATTCAGGTGCAATGCAGGGCTTTCCCCCTGGCCACGCCCACAGAGTAGGCAGTAAATTTTTTGAATCCCACCACTGCCTTCACCCTATTTACTTGCAGTTAAGTTGCACAGCTGGACAGATGGTGGGAAAGAGAAGTAAATTTTTGCTTGCTTTTTAAAATGTGATTTATGCTGTGAATTCTACAAATCCAAGATGGTGCTATAATAGGGACTAGAATATAGGAACAATAAAGTATTACAAGTACAGTATTTGATGTTACTTATAGCACAGCTGTTTAGGCTATTGAGAACTTGCAGATTTTCTTTTTTGTAAAAGAATATAACAAATAGATAATACAATTAACCCCTCTTTTTAGGCAATAAAGGACTTCTACACATTCTTTTCTTGTTGCATACAGAGGATAAAATACTTTGGGGCATTTTAAGAGATTTTTTTGATACTTTAGTCCAGGGATTCGCAACCTATGGCCTGTGGGCCGGCCCCAGCCCCCAATGATGTTCCATCCAGCCCACAGTTACAATTGTAAGCGTACTCAGTAATGATTGACCTACATTCTCAGACTTGGCCTGAACATAGCCTACCGTATATTTTAGACTTTTGAGGTTGTCTCTAATTTTGTATTTTTAAAAATCCTATCATTGTCTCAGCTCCCAATACAAATAAGGCAGTGATGGTGAACCTTTTAGAGACCGAGTGGGCAAACTGCAACCCAAAACCCACTTATTTATTGCAAAGTGCCAACACAGCAACAGGGGATGAAGGAAACACTCCCATTGGGCTGCTGGGCAGAGGGGTGGAATGAACTCTGTGCTGGGGGGAGTAAGTAAGGGCTCTGAGTGCCACCTCTGGCACGCATGCCATAGGTTCACCATCACTGAACTAAGGTAAGGTAAAGGTTTCCCTTGCTCGAAAGCCAGTCGTATCCGACTCTAGGGTTCAGTGCTCATCTCTGTTTCAAAGAGCCAGCGCTGTCTGTGTCTGCAGATGTTTCTGTGGTCATGTGGCAAGCATGACTAGACACCGGAGTGTGCAGAACACTGTTATCTTCCCACCGAAGTGGTCCCTATTTATCTACTTGCAATTTCTTGCATTCGAACTGCTAGGTTGGCAGGTATACTAAGGTACTGTATACAGGAATTATTCTTTTTGTGATTTGATACTGCATGTTGGCTAAATACTCCTGCTACACCTTACCAAATATTACTCACCACTACATAAGAAGATTCAAAACACCAAATTTGGTCAACTTGTGTACCTCTCCATTCTTTAAGCCAATTTCCCTCATAAAGCAGGATAGATTTTCATCTTCATTATACTCTGCTAAAGAAGACACTCCATTCTTCTTGTCTGCACTGCAGATTCTATTTTGAGTGGATTGTCTTAATTATTGTTGTTTCTGGTTTAGATGAGAAGGCACTTCCCAAAAAGAAACATCAAGTAAACTACATCTGCTGCTGAATTGCAGTATGTTAATGCAAGATGCACTAACACAGGAGACCTTACCCTTACTTTAAAGTAAAGGCAGAATCTGATGCTCAGAAATGCTTTGGAGCCCCTTGTATCTTGAAGCAGTTTGGAATTCAGGGAGGAATAGCACGAACAGGCATTAGCAATTATTTCCCCCCTACAATCAAACCTCTTACTCTCTTTATAATATACCTCAGTGTTAGTTCTCCTGTTACAAATAAGGCAACATGGTGGAAAGCAATGCATAAGTGTGTATTAAATAAAGTTCCTTTCACTCACTGTCTTGGAAAATTAAGGGTGGTGGTGTTATTTTACAAGACCTGAATTAGAAGTTCTTAGTTGCTGTCATCAACATCATTATCCGTAAAAAAACGCTAGAGAAAAGAACAGCAGGTCTTTGTCAAACAAGAGCTTCCATAAGTTAAACTCAGAGCAATCGTCACAGGCTGTAGATGGTTTTTAAATCCAGAATGGAATAAACCCAGCTGAGACTAATTTTAAATCCAAGCAGGAGTTGAATATGGGAAGAAATGAGCACATAACACTAAGGAAAAATAATAAAACACCTTTACATGCTCTGTGGATGACAATCAAATGCAAGCAATTGTGCTTAACCAGTTGAAGCCCAAAGAGACTGTAATGTATACTTAAAGCAACATCAATCATAGAGTATTATGTGAAGAGAAAAGAATATAAATTAAGTCAGTGCTGTTACCTCAGTGGCTGTAATTTTTTTTTTTACTCCTACCTCTCTGCCCACTTGCCATTTTGTGCAGTCTTTCTTTAGCAGATATTTCAGGCAGGGGCCTGGACCCCCCAAACACAGAACAGCCTCATTTGCTCTGCCCAACTATATAATGAGGTTTAATTTCTATAATTCAAATGGCATCCATCTTGGCTCTTAGGAGAACCCTTTAACATAGCATCTGCTTGGACAAACTAGAAACTGGTCAACAAAACAAAGGGAAACATCACAACTATAATTTGTGCCATAACGTTCACTTCCTCCAAAAATTGTAGCATTTAATGCCAGGGCTCAGACCTGCAATAGAAGGCATTCTCCAAGTACGTTCAAAGTATCTTTACTGCAAAAGTGAGTGACCTTAAATAGCATCCACACAGTTAAAGTTAAAAGACAAAGTTGCAGGTCAGGGACAGCTGAGGAAATTGACGTCCCCTTTGCCCCCCCCCCAAGTGGCCTTGAGGTGAGACTGCAAGGTGACTCTTTCCATTCTAAAATGGAAACTATAAACACTCCTGCGAAGGGGTTTCTGCTTAATGGATCATTCAAAAAACACCTTGGATAAAGGCCTGATGCAGGATAAGTCTGGGGGAAAAATATTTCCCTGACAAAGATGAGACAGCAGAAGGTGATGGAGCTAGCAGGAAAATAGATATAGGTTGAAGATTAGGAAAAACATCTTGCTAGAGCAGTACAAATGTCAGAGTCCTGGGTATTGGCAGCTGGCAACTAGACAACAGGCCAAACAGTAACTGTATCACAGTCAAGGCCCAAAGTTCAAAACCAAGCTCAAGGTAGATAGGGGTGGAGCAGCGGTGCCCAAGCTATGGCCAGTGGGCCTTCCCCACTTTAAAATCCTAGCCTTCCCCCCTTAAAAATCCGCAGTGCTAGGAGGGCTCTTGGTAGCCTAGGATGACATCCCCAAAGACTGCTGAAGTGAGGGAACTGAGCCAGAGGCTGCTCAGAGCAGTGGGGACAAAGTGTGATTGCCGTCGCCGAAATGGTCAACATCAGGAGCAGCCCATTTCCAGCCCCCGTAGCTGTATGTCAGGGGCAGGACCGGCCTGCAGCAGCAAAAGTTTGGGCACCACTAGGGTAGAGGGTTAATCTGGACAACAAGGCATAGTCCAAGCAAACTGATGACCATGGGGCTGCAGTAGCTCAGTGGTTAAGAAGCTCACCTTGTGGAAGGCTAGCAAGTAAGCAGTTTGATACCTGGCTACTGCATGGTGGATTGAGCACCTGTCTCTGCCCAAGCTCTTAGGGACATGAAAGGAGCCTCATTTGGGCAATTCCTGAGCAGAATTTATTCTGCAAAAATCCTTTCAACTCAGAATAATTTCTGACACAAAATTATTGTTACAGTAATATTCCAGATAACTTTAAAGCTTGGTTCCACAAGCTTTAATGTTATGCGGTTTTTAACGTTGTGCAATACATTTATCGCAGAACATTAAACCCAAGCCCACGGTGGCTGCTTTGAGTTGGGATGTGGCGGGGAGAGTGCCTAGAAGCTGCCCTGGCTGGTGCTGGGTCCCCCCCCCCAGCCCTTCCCAACTCAAACTGACCTGCTTGCCTGCCTCCTCGGAAAGGTAACCTGGGATCGGAGACTCCAATCCCTGGTTCCCTTTCCGAAGAGGCAGTAGACCCACTTGGCCCTAGATGAGGCTTGTCCTGGAAGGGAAGGGCCCAAGTGCTTGGCCCATTCCCCTCCAACACGGGCTGCGGGTGAGTGCAGGTGCACCCACAGCTCATCCTGGAAAGGAACCTGCCAAGTGCCCAGCCCCTTCCCTGCCAGGACAGGCTGCGGGTGAGTGCAGGTGGGCCCACAGCTTCTCCTGGAAGGCAACCGGCCAAGTACTTGGCTTGGAACCGGCTTGGATCTCTGGCGGTGCCCTCACTGTTTTGAAGCAAGCCTCGAAACAGCGAGGGCACCTTGGAGATCTCTGTCCCAAAGCCGGCAGGGCTGGTCTCCTCCTGGGAAGGTGCTTCCCAGGCGGAGAGCAGCCCTGCCAGCTTTGGGGCAGAGATCTCCAGAGGAAATTGTGTCTGTGTGTGGGGGGGGGAGAGAATGGATGCACCGCACAATGTTAACTTAATGCAGTGCAGTGCAAATTCCCCCCCAGATTTCCCAATGTTATCTGGTTTTAACATTGTACAGTGCAAACATTAACCAGGGCATTACTGGTGACCAAAAAAGTAGATGAATCTGAGTAGCTTTTGGTGCTAGAGCAAAACAAGAACAGGGCTCGAGTCAAGGACCCAAGTGAGACATGTCAACACAGCAACAGAGCAGGACATCTTTGGGAGCAGGAGCAGAGATCTTCAGAGACAGAAACCAGTAATAATTCAGGAGCCAAGCAACCACTAGTCCAATAACCAACCTTGGTGAGGCAGCTTCCAGGGCAAAGAACAGGTTCTTATATAGCTCTTTCCCTATGGCTCTCAGATGGAGCTCATTGGGGCCTCAGCAGCTGCAGCAGACTGAAGGTGTAACCCTGCGAGCATCAAAGTGCTTCTGGGGAATTCATTTTACAAATTCCAGAGCTGCCTCAGATCCTGACAAAACCAATGGAACCCACTACTTCAGGAAATGCTAAGGCTTCAGTCCTGGAGATGTTCAAGAGAAAAAATGGACAACCACCTGTCAGATCTATTTTGAACTGGATTTCTGTATTGAGTGGGAATAGGACTCAATCCCCTTATAGGCCTCTTCCAACTCAGTTACCCTAAGATTCCATGACTCTATTAACAGCATTGTGTATTTTAGAAACAAGGTTGCAAAGTTAATTTACAAGGCACTCCACCACCTTGGGGTGGTGACCTATGCTGTCTTACCTAGGAGTAAGCTACTTAACTCAGTTATGAAGTTGAACAGGTCCTACTGGGCCACTTTGTTAATCTGTTACTGGGGAAACAGAATTGGTTCTCCATATTATTCTTAATTTTGCATTCATGCTTTGATTTACAGAAGTGCTTCAAATTTTGATTGCCATCTTTGCTCTGGAATTAATCTGCCTCCTTTCCTTAGTGGAGTAATTCTTCTTTGTCATCTATTATATTATCCACCCACCTCTGTCATTATTTTATATTACTCACTGACATAGGGGATTTTAAAATATAACTTTAAAAAAACACACATTATTCTTAACTAATCCAGTGGATATATCTAAATGTATAAGTAAGCACAAACTGGCTATGTTTAGCAGCAATAACAGAGAGATGCTGAACCTGAGGTAAAAATATCATTTTATTTATTTATTTATTTATTTATTACATATATTATTTTCCCTAGACGAGTGGCTTACAACCCCAAACCTTCCTGGACTTTCCAAACAGAGGCTCCAATCCAGCTGATGTTTGTATAACACAGTGGTTCCCAATGTGGTGGCATCCCCTTCTATTCCCAAGAGCCTAAGTCAGTCCATTGGCTGATCAGTGCTTTGGAGAACTGACTTAGGCTTCTGGGAATTGAAGTCCCAAAACCAAAGGTTGGGAATACATTGGTGTAAGGTTTGCATGACTAGCCACTGCTACTTGATTAGGTACTGCATTGCCTTTGTCTGTGCAATCAGGCACACGAATAACCAATATGACGGAGGCTTTCCCCAGCATCTCATTAATTAGCCACAAGAAATCATGCTACCCTAACTTGAACGCCAACAGGAGTCTGCCTTAATACAAACTGCCCATCAACCTCAGTTTTGTCCTTCTTAGAATGTCATAGCTTCTTAAGGATCTTTTTTTAGGAGAGAACATTTTCTGTCACTTGCTCCATTTGTCTTTTGTGAACTGGAGATACCAAGGTCTGAACTTTGGGCTTTCCTCAAGGTGGTGTATCCACATACTGTGAAAGCCAAAAGCTTCCTCAACTCAGAGCTGTAAAGTCAACCTCGAGGTTGCTTAGTGAATGCGGAGAGCACCATCGACAGAAAAATGCATACAGCTTGCAGTCAGGTGGCTCCTAGTTAGCAAACACTGTGCAGCTATTCTGCCTTTCTTTCTGACATTTCTGCTGTATTAGATGCTGTTGTCTGGCTGCCCCATCTTCACAGGTTGCGTGGGTGGTGCCCTGGATATACCATGTTGCTCTCAGGCAGGTTATGTGGCACAATGTTTTCATGGTTTTTTTTAGATAACAGATAAAAACATTTTTATTCTCCAAGACTTGTAATGGAAAGCTGATGGTTGCTGCCTTAGTCTTGAATTTCTTTCAAAGGTATGAGATCTATGGGATGAAATGTGGAGTGTTTGGCTTCAGTCTTAAATTAGGGACAGGTATACAGCTGCTTCAACAACAACAACAGTAGCGACAGCAACACTGGGGGAAATCCTAAAAGGGTTGAAAAATAAATCTTAATGTGATTAGCATTGATAAAATCACAAAAAAGTAGTTTCAGAGAGTAGCACTATTAGGTACCAGCTACATTATCTGACATTACCTCACTGACTCTTACACCCAAGGCTAAGACTTGAGCAGTGGGTTCCAAAACTCCAGTCCAAACTTCTGGCAGACTGTGCACATCTTTGATGATGATGATAGTGTGTTGCCAATTTTGACTTATAGTGATCTTTTCTGTGGTATTCTTGGTAGAGAACACAGAAGTGGTTTACCATTTCTTTCTTTTGAGGGTGCCTTGGAACTGTGGAGCTTGCCCAAGACCACAAGGATTGGCTCTTCTCCCAGAGGCACAGTGTGGAATCAAACTCCCAACTTCTAACTCTGCAGCCAGATACCTAAACACCACTGAGCTATCCAGCCAGCATAATACACTAGTACCTCGGATAACGTTATGACTTGGTTCCACAAGTCATAATGTTATCTGGTTTTTAACGTTGTGTGATGCATTGATCACACAACATTAAAAAAAAGCCCTGGGGGTGCCTGCTCTCTTTCTCTCAAGCAGGCACACAGAGGATCACAGCCTCTGACCATCAGCATGCCTCCTTGGGAGAAAACATTGGAACCTGGGCTAGTCATAACCCTCCATCATATGACAGCAATATTCTCTCATCCCTTGGGTATAACATGTTCTTGCCTTTCACAAAGATAAATCTAGGAGACAGTTGGAGATATGTCTAGATCTTATGCCTTTCAAAGATACCATCTATCTACATAATGCAATAGGAGCCTAACATACTATATGAAGAGATTCCTTCCTTACTTGTATATGAGCACGTTATTTCCCTCCCTTTGTATATTCTTGTGTTTTTGTGCATGATATCTGAGCAAAGTTAGGATTGGTCTTTCTGCTTCTGTTTCCATGGGCTATTGCAATCCTGCATGTTGTTTCTTCTGCCTATTATACCTTTTTTATTATTGCCGTTACGTTGTACGGTTTCTTGAGCACTGTAGTGGGTGGAAAAGACAGCTTTATAAATAACATTATCCCCTTTCAATCAAAGGTAGAAATTCATTGCCACCTACATTGAATGAGCACAAGGATCCAGATTCTCTTCCTAAATTCATCACCTCTACTTGTTGCAACAATGGGTGTGTGTGGCTGTCATAAAATGAGGATTATTATACATTTTCAATTGCTTCTAGCTTCATTTTCTTTTATTGCAACAGTCAAATATTAAGATTTATATTATGCCTGGGGAACAGATAAGCTTGTCATTTCTGCTAACACAAAAATCTTTCCTTTTACAGAAGAGGTTATTTTTAAATTTTAAAAAAATCTGTATCCTGCCATTGTTTCCAAACATGAGTTTTACCATGGTTTCCTCATTAACTGATGAATCTGAGCTCTTTCAAGATGTTTTGGAGTATCAGAACAAGATGAGTTCTATGAGCAGTGTGCTCTTTCTCTTTTCTTGGTCACTTGATGGGTTTTGCTACAAGATGTTGATTCATTTCATGCAAGAACCCCAATCTCAGTTGCATGTTGTAGGCAACACAAGTATGCTGCCAAAATTAGCATACTCTTGGAAATCCGTCCCCCAGTAAGGTTTAGGAATGTCTGTCTGCATCTGAATGTCATCGTATCATGTGGTTCATTGGCCAGAAATGTGGGAGTGTATAATGACACAATACCACAGATCAACATTCAATATATGTTTTTACTTGTAATTCATCATGCAGATATTGTTTGATTCAAGAATGTCATAACATGGTTGGCTGCTGGGTTTTTCTTTGATTTTATTATTTGCACCAGTACCAATTTGTAACTTCCTGCCTTCTCCACTATGGCTTTAATTCTTCCAACATGTACATTATGATGAATGATAATATGTTGTGATGCTCTTTGTTGTTCAGTTGCACAGTCGATTCTGACCCTTTGCGACCCCATGGGCCACTGTCCGCCAGGCACTTCTGTCCTCCACCATCCTCCTCAACCTGCCCAGCTTTGTACCCATTGCATCTACAATACCATCAAGCTATCTCATCTTTGGCCGCCCCCTTCCTCTTTTGCCCTCCACCTTTCCCAGCATCAAGGCTTTCTCAAGCGAATCCTCTCTTCTCATTTGATGTCCAAAGTACTTTAGCTTAATATTTACTATTTGCCCTTCTAAGGAGCAGTCAGGGTTGATTTCTTCTAAGATTGACCTATTTGTTCTCCTCGCTGTCCAGGGGACTCTCAAAACTCTCCTCCAGCACCACATCTCAAAGGCATCTATTCTTCTGCACTCAGCTTTCCTAATGGTCCAGCTCTCACAACCAATGCTAGGTTGGTATTTTCAAGTGGGTCCATTCTTCCAAAGTTTAGTGTTTAAAAAGCAAATTGTATTCAGGACCTCTGAACTCAAACACACTCAAAATCTAGTTTCTTACTGCTTCCCTTATACTGCATTGTCAAATGAACCTGTTCCTGGTGGTTACCGGGATGGGTCCAAAGTACACGAAACAGGTTTTATGGTGAGATGATGTCAAATTATCTGAGCCAGCCCTGACAATTAACAAGTGACATGAAAATAAATTATCTTCAGAATATTCATGAAATATTGTTTCAAAATAGCTTAGGGCACAATTTCTCAAATTCTGAGAAATATACCAGTCTACTCATTGAGTTGTTGTCCCAAGGATCATATTGAGTTGTGTGAAGTGGGCTGACTATGCTAAATACAAACACTCTATTTCTGACTAGCATGTGAGTTTATTTAAGTTATCATAAGGCTGCCTAAAAAGGGCAATCAGCGACTAGAAACAGCAGGTAGGTATAACTTAGAAAATGGGTTGAAGGGCGATGAGGTGGTAACCTGACTCTTAAAAACCAGGGAATTAGAAAGTGGTTACTCTGAAACCAATTATTTTATGCTACAAGAACACCTAGCAATAGCAATTACACTTATGGTACTTAGTGCATTCTTTGAGTGGTTCAAAAGATAATTAGAATTTTTGCTCCCAACTTGCTGTACTAATTTTACCAACCTAGGAAAGATGGAAGGCTGAGCCAACCTTGAGCCAGGTCATGACTGAACTTACAATGTTAGTAGTTTTGGCTGCAATACAGCAATTTAATCACTGAACTACCAGGGCTCATCGGGCCTACTTTAGTACATTAAATTTCTGCTGGGTAGGCTATATCAGCTTCTTATTTATAATATCCCAGCTGCAAAAGCTGCCCATCTGCTTCTCCTGCTCATCATAAAGGTGAAAGCAGCAATGTTTTCCCCTCATTGGAACCTTTGTGGGAAGAGGATTTAGTTAGAAACTCTTCTGTTTCCTGCCCCTGTCTTGATATTTTTTATAAGTGAAAGCTGCGCAAAGCTGGATTTGGATTTGTAGGAGATAAGCAGGTGTTGGATGGTATTGAAAATTAACTGTCAACCCACAGACAAGCTGTGGACTTGACAAAATAATGGACAGCTACGTATTGGCTGCAATACAGCAGTTTAACCACTAGGATTCATTGCACCTACTTTAGTACACTAGTACTGTACTTCGGATAACGATGAGACTTGGTTCCACAAGTCTTGTCGTTATCCGGTTTTTAACGTTGTGCGATGCATTGATTGCACAACGTTAAAAAAAGCCCTGTTTCCCTGGAGGCTGCAGCAAGCCACAATGTCGGAATTTGAATCCTGATGTTTTGGCTTACTACAGCCTCCAGGGAGGTGGAGGAACTTTGGAAACAGTTTGGATCGGGTCTTCCGACCTCCCTGGAGCCAGCGGGGGGGGGGGGGATCAGGGAGCCCGAAATGGGTAAAAAAAGTCCTGTTTTTTTTTCCTATTTCAGGCTCTCTGACCCTCCTGCCGGCTCCAGGGAGGTTGGAAGACCCGATCCACATTTGCAGTGTGGCTGGGGAAGCTGACGGGGACTCCCCGTCGGCTTCCCTAGCCACCCGCCCATGCCTCCACAGCTGTGGGGAGGCTGGGGAAGCTGACGGGGGAGCCCCCCATCAGCTTTCGAGCCACCCCACCCCTACCTCCGCAGCTGCAGGGTGGCTGGGAAGCTGAATGGAGAACCCCGTTCAGGTTTCCAGCCTTCCTGCTGCTAAGAACGACTGCATCGGATAACGCTGACAGATCATTGTCCGATGCAAAATTTCTTTAGAAATTTTGCATCATTATCCAATGTTAGTGTTATCTGATGCAGTCGTTATCCGAGCTATTACTGTACTTTGCATTTCTGCTGAGCAGGCTATATCAGCTGAGTTCAAAGCCTTGCTCAGCCACTGAAACTCACAGGGGGAAAGGGGGGGAGAGTAAATATCTAAGAATCAATCAAACAAAAAAGAAAATACAGGGGTATGTTAAAGACTAACTGCTATACAGTTGTACCTCGCTTGAAGAGCATAATGCGTTCCACAGGATTGCTCTTTAAGCAAGTTTGCTCTTTAAGTGAAACACCATTGTAAGTGACCAGTTGTGGGGCGGATTGCGAACCCCGATTTATTTGTTAAGCGAATTTTTGGTTGGTTTTATTTGTTAAGCGAAGTGAACATTCAGAGAACATTCTGCTCTTTAAGCGAGTTACTCTTTAAGCGAAACACTCTTTATGCGAAGTTTGACTGTATTTTAATGTTAGCTCTTATGGATCAAGACCACTTCCTCAGACTTGATCCATGAAAGCTCACAATAAAATGTAGCAGTTATTCTTTATGATGCCACAATGTTTTTGTCTTCTCCCCCAACCCCACTTGACTGATATACTTGTAGTGACTAACACAGCTACCACTTCAACAACTAAAAATATCTCACCTTCAAAACCTTATTAGGGTAGCTATAAACAGTTCTGACCTGACAGCACATAACAAGTTGGGTGCCTGGTCACCCTCTCTCAGAGAGTTAAGGAGGCTGGACTGGTGGTCCCCACCCCAGCCATTTGCAGCTGCTGTAAACACGTTTGTAACAGCCGTAAATGAGCCCATAGCCGATTCTGGCAGTGGCTAGAGCCAGATTATCTGGTGCCTGGTGCTGGATCTGGCCCACGCGGCATAGGTTGCCTATCCCTGCTCTACAAAGTGTTAAGAATACCATAGAAACACCCCATTAAGGACACAATGTTATTTACAAGAAAAAGATGTAGGGGTAGTAAAGACAAACTGTGGAAATCAAGGTGTCATTTCCTTCAGAGGTCCTATCTTAATATCTTATTAAAGCTATAAAGTAAATTTGCCAGTCACTGCTTTCTAATTAGTATAGACACATCGGTTTCTTATGTACATTTGCTGAGCTGTTATGCCCATTAAATTTAGTAGGATACATATTTGAGGAAGCAGATCAAAGAGTCATATCAGGGGACAATGGTAGCCTTTCTTCTTCAAAAAGGACACTATACTTTTTCATCAGTGTTTGAAAACCTATCCCAGAAATATGAGATTCAAAGCAGCCAAAAGGTCAATTATAAGCAAAAGCTTCTAATAATTTATTTTCCCATCTTTCTGTTCTATTTCTTTCTTCGGGTCAGCACCTAGCTAAGTTTCCAAAAGCCTTCAGAAGACAAAAAGGAACCTAATATTTCTGGAAGGCCATGGACTCATAGAACTGGAAGGAACTCTGTGGTTCAATGAATTATCTTTTAGCCAGTGAAGCTGTATGGCATCAGAGTTCTTCCTTTTCTAAGATAAAACTTCTATAATCCCTTCTTCTTCTTGTGCTCTATCTGATTCTGAATATTGGTGATCATCACAGTGATCAGCCATGAAGACTATCCTGCAAATATAATGCAGTGACCTTTCATCTGCCTTCCGCATCGCAGCATGACACCCATACCACTAATCCAGCTCCGTGAGCCACTTTCTGGTTCTGAACCCTTTTGGCATGCAAAGTCCTCTTCAACCTCAGACCAGTATTGATGAAGTTGCTGTCCTCAATCAAGATTGATTCAAGTGGGATGTCAGGCGGTGGGGACGGGTGGAGGAGCGGTCCACGATGAGTCCAGGTACTCACCACGGGCCACATTAATTATATGCATGGGCCTAATTGGGCCCACTGGCCGTAGTTTGGGCACCCCTGCTCTAAAGTAAACCAGCATTCAGAGACACCACTTTCAATTTATATGATAAAATTGGCATCAGCCAAAAATCAAACAAAATGTAAACTTTGTATGCAAATCAGGTTTATCTATGCTATATAGATCCTATCAAAATTCTTTTTTCCTAATTTACTTTATTTTCCTTTCTGGTATCTCCATGTTAATGCTTATCACCATGGTACTTTTTATTTCATTAGCACAAAACTTCATTAGTAAAACAGCATTAACGCAATTTTAAATGCATAAATCTTTTGAGCAAACTTGATAAAGCAGCTTATAATTTAAATTGATTTAGAAGCTTTTAGATTTTACAACACCAGATGCAGAGACCACAATATCCCAGTGACTTGGGGATTACAGAAGAATCAATACTTGGCACAACCTCTGCAAAATGTGCAGTTTGAGGTTTTATGCAGACTGCAAATGTTTAAAGAGAAATGTGTTACATCTTTTAAGAACCACACTGTGATGACTGAAAAGTGTTCTTGTATGGACAATCCATTGATTTCCTCAAGTTTTCTCTATTACGTACAATAGACATTCCATGAACACAGAAACTAAAACAAAATCACAAATGCTGATCTGCATGTCCCTTTCAACAGCTTAGTTTTCATTACTGGACTAATTAAGCATCGTTAGTCCTTGATATTTTGACTCTGTCAATCAGCAGCTAGTGAACAGGCACCATTCCTGCGTGTGTGTAGAGCAGATGCTTCATCTGTTCAGAAGATGATTCTGCCCTCATTAGCAGACATTTGTTGAGATTTGGGTTTTTTGTTTTAATTGATGGATTTTGTAAGACATTTTTGCACTGATATTCATTGTTGTTGTGTTAGAAACAGCTCTGAGTAGTGCAAGCCCAAAATCAGGTCGTATATAAATGTTGAAATTGAAATAAAAATAAATAAGCATATTTACTGGAAGTAAATCTCACTGAACACATAGTGGAACACGTTGGTAAGAAGCTTAAAATTCAATTCACAGAAGAGAAAACCACAAGGGGCACATAGCAGTAAGAGTATCAATTCCTCATCATTTTGTTCACAAGGGCCATCATTTACACTTTTACATCACATTTTCACATTATTACAGCTCTGCACATGATGATATCCTTCCTGGGCTGAAATGGCACCGAGCCACACAGTATCTCCCAGAATTCTGAACAGGATTCTCCAGCATTTGCAACAACAGAATGGTGGATAGGAAAAAAAATGAGATTGGGATCACATAGTTGAAGGAAGCCATGAATTCTCTGGTTAGAGGGAAATTTTTACTGGGAGTCTCTGCATGCTAAGAGTCATTATCACCAAGAACAAGAAATATTCTGAGTGTTGGTCACATCCTTACACAGCCCTAGGAGTTCTGCTGTGTTGACCTATACTTTCTCCTGTAACGATGGTCAGCCCGTTTCCCTAAGAAAATCTTGAGTCTGACATTGTACCAGCCAGGATGTTTTTCAACTGCAAAGTCTGGACTGGATTTTTCTTACCACCAGACAAGCCCTGGGAGATCCAACAGTTCAGTCCTGGCCTGCCATGACAAATTACAGTCTGCCCTCTTCCTATGGTTAGCTACTAATCAGTGTGTCAGTCTAATCTTGGTAGCGTAACTTAAAAAAACCCCTTCCTTTACATGTGTTAATAAACACAAAGGCTGATATATTTTTTTAAAAAGGTTTAATTTCAATAACACTGACATATTTATAAAATAATAGTCAGGTTTCAAAATTGTGACAAACAAAAATCTTCAATTAATACTAATAAACACTTCAAAATATTACAGGCAAGACAGATTATCAATTTCCCCATAAAATATTAAACCTGCCTTTCTACTGTAGAGGAACCTTCCTACCCCTATTGAGTTGAATTATCCCTGGATTATCAATGTTTCACTCTCAACCAATCCCAGTCCAACATGCAAATCAGCTCTTCTTAACATTCTATCTCTACCCAATGCTGTTAATCTTCCCCAGCTTTTCCTTCACTTTTACCAATGCTACTTTCTATCCATTTGTACTCAACACTCTGCACATTCTCTCATTCTTTTCTCTACTTTAATTACATTCATTCCTTACACCTCCTACCTCCACAAGCTTCACTGTACTGTTGATGAGATGGCTTCCTTTTGAAATTTCTCCTTATGGTTCTTTAAGAAAATATTAGTTTGCAGTATATAATTAGAAGGGAATAAAGTTGAACTGCATGCTATGTTGGGGCAAAATGCAAATTAACTTGTGAACCACCCAGAGAGTGCACTAAGCACAATATATAAGTGTGATAGCTTTGATCAAAAGCTCTTCCAGCTCAATTCTGCATATAATAATATTTTTAAAAGAAAATTGGTCATATTGTTTTTCCACCCTCATTGTTTGGCAACTAAAGCTCCAGCAAAGGATAAGTGATCACTTTAATGTCACAAAAAGAGAAAAAAATTATCCTAAAAAAAGATGAAATAGAACTGCACAATATTTGAAACTGCTAGTTTATTTGTAGAGATGCAAATTTTATAAACAATTGCTATAGCTTAAGTGGAAATATAATGCATGCACATCAGAGAAGACTGTGATTAGATAATGTGTGTTTGCTGTTCACTGTGCAAAATTGCTAATGGACAACTTCAAAGCCATTGCTAGCTCTCTGTTCTTCTCTCTCTCTCTCTCTCTTTCAAAGAATGTGTAGCTATATGTCCTTGAACATGCATTTATATTTTGAGACATCTAACACATTGTAGAGGTTTTAAAAGTGCTCTGGAATACCTGACAGCTTCAAGCTCTGAAAAATTGATCTATGTTTTCTGAAAAATAAATTCTGGATTACAAACTATCAGATATAGAGCTGTTAGGAGAAACAGATTTTTCTGAAACATGCAAAAAACAAAACAATTTGGCAAACCAAGGAAGTCCTGTCTTACATACCTTCTTGTATCTTAATATGATACAAGTTTATAACCATGATAATTTTGTTCAAATAAAAATTTATACAAGTTCATAACCATGATTTTAAATTGGGGAAAATGTGTTTCCAAAAGATTCTACTGAGTGCAAACACACAAAGCGGTAGATCCCAAAGTGACTGGTAATAAAGATGGCTTTTGTAGGCCAAAACTTCTAACTTTTCCCCTGGTTCTTGTTGATGATTGTGCTGACAATGTTAATGACAACTGGTTTAAAGGGAACAAGGGGATTGTGTGTGAAAGAGCACATAAGAGTTGGTACAAGTTCAAAAATAGAACCATGTACAGGTTGATTGTTAGCATGACAATTGCTTAAAAGCGGAACAATCTGAAAGATTTAGAAGCAGAGATGCCTGACTATTAATACTGCTTTGCTATTATCTGTTTTGTCAATAGTTTGGAATGTTTTAATTCTCCAACCCTGAGGAATGATATTTCAATCTTTAAATCCATGGCCACAGAGCTATTTTTAACTCACAGGTTCACAAACTGGGTCCACCCTCTAGCTCAAGTGTTTTCTAACTGGCTGCTACTTCTTGCAGTTCATACAACCAGATGTTAGACTTTAGCTGCATTTAGAATGAAAGATTTGTCTTGCATGACTTCTCACGCAGCCTGCTGGAAATAATTTAACGTGACAGAACATTTCCATCCACATTCCCTCTACATCCCAAACAGAACCTTTGCCATAAAACCATTGGAACTAGGTTGATTTTTTTAAAAAAAGCATTATTCATTGTTTTCAGAATTGCAACACTGTGCATTAGATATTTTTTGTGGTTAAGAAAGATGCCATCAAATCACATTGGTCTGTTATATCTTTATTCATCTGATATTAGTTCTCCTGGCCTGTTATCGCAAAAGCTGTCTACTTAAGACATTCCTGTATGTAGAAGGTACAAAAGGAATGCCACTAGCCTTAAGCTTTAAAACACTTGCCTTAAGCTTCACTAAGCATTTTTATAATTTCTCTTTTAGAGGGTAGAGGAATCTTGTAATTAATAACCCAGAATTATGCAATATGTTGTTGAGGTGCCTCTTTTTTATCTCAGAGGGCTGCAGTGGCTCAGTGGTTAAGAAGCTCGCCTTGTTAGTTGGTAGGCTGGCAAGTCAGCAGTTCGAAACCCAGGTACTGCATGACAGATTGAGCACCCATCTCTGTCCCAGCTCTTGGGGTGACAAATATCTCAGAGTTACCAGTAAAACCCATCAACACTGCCTGGTTAGCAAAAACCCATTCATTAACCTGTCCAGAATTGTCATACAATGGTAATCAGATGAGTAATGACTTTTTTGTACAAAATCATGTGAAACCAGCTATGTGGTAAGAAGTAGGCAATGATTGGATGTGGTGATCTAGGCAACACATAGTTCAGAAGTAGGTTACTTGTGGATTTTCAAATGCTGTTCACTTGCTGTTTCAATCAGGCCTAGCCAATGGTGAGGGAGAATAGTATTTGTACTATAACAACAACATGCCCACCCCTGGTACAGCTGAATTTGTTTACACCAGTTGCCTCACATGGAATGTTTGTTTGGTAAAGGCTACAGTATACGATAGCTCTACAGAGCCCACTCAGAACCACAGTATCAGGTTAATTCCTTTAGTCTCATACATAGAGCTTAAAAATATGCCACTGAATCACATTATATGGCCACATTTATAGTACTACATATCAAGATATTTGAAAAAATCAGGAGGTTGGAGCACTAAAGTTTTAATCGTTTCACCTAATATATGCCTACAGATTAATTAAAGCAATGAAAATTTACATCTGTATTTTAAAAATGATGATGATAATGATGATGATGCCAGTACTGTGAATGAGAACAAAAACATCTGAATGCAAGCTTAATGTGTTCTGGATGATATTGGGCCTGAACCCCAAAAAGATAACCTCTTTGAAATCAACAGGGTTTGTTTCTAAATAAGTTGATTATGGCCAGACACTACAGTACCTATAAATAATCCAAGCATTGTGGCAGAAAGTGCTTAACAAGGAAATCTTGACTATTCACAAAAATCATATGATATAATCTAGTGAAGTATTGAAAAAAACCTAAGATTACATTATAATGATTTGTGAAGATAAGAGAATTACAGGGATCTATTTAGGAAGGGCTGTTTTCTGTAGGGCACTGTAATTCATGCTATATCTTGCTTCCCATGTAGAACATGAAGGCAATCACCACTGGGTACATGCAGTTGGCTGTCCTGAGAGCCATCACATGAAATCAGAATATGCTTTGGGTGGATTGATACTGATGTTATTTTCTAGATTAAGGTTCCTTCTTGCAATTGTTTCACAGATACATTTACAAATGGGTTCAACAATCCACATTTGTTTGCTTAGTGTCTATATCAGGGGGTTGCAACCTAAGGCCCATGGGCCAACCCCAGCCCCCAACGCCATTCTATCCGGCCTGTGGCGATGACCCCAGTGGTGGATGCGTTTACGACAGCTGTAAATGTACCCACACATCCTTGCTAACTAAATGGTATAGAGAAATATATATACCTTTTTTTGTCCCAAAGTGTACTAAGAGTGTCTCCTTTTTAATATTTTTAATCTCACTGTTTCAAATCTATTAAGAGATCATTTGGGGGATATATGTTGAGCCTATATTTTTACACTAATTTGCTGTCCCATATACTATGTGGTGGTTCAAATGATTAAGATTCTGAACTCGAAGATTGGAAGGTTGGAGTTCAATTTCTGAGTACTGCATGACGGAGTGAGCTCCCGTCTCTGTCCCAGCTCCTGCCAACCTAGCAGTTTGAAAGCAAGAAATTGCAAGTAGATAAATAGGTACCACTTTGGTGGGAAAGTAAGCAGTGTTCAGTACACTCTGGTGTCGAGTCATCCCTGCCACATGCCCATGGAAATGTCTGCAGAGGTGAGCACTGAACCCTATGCGACTGGCTTTTGAGCAAGGGCGACCTTTACTATACTAAAAGGAAAGGAATCTACATAAAGTTCAGGCAGGAGAACAAAATTTACACATATAGTATACCTTTAAGTTCCTCAGCTGATAAACATCTTTAGTTTCTCTCCTAGCCTGACTTATCTGAGAGATCTATGAAATTCAGCCACACATCAGCAGCTTTGTAAGAAGCTTGAAATAGTAATTCACACAAAAATGCTGCAATCTAAGTGCAGGTTCATCCATGTTGTTCATCTTTGCAATTTGCCCATCTTTAAATGAGGTCATGATTTAAATCAGGACGCGCTCAGAATATGATGTTAAAAAAATTATATTCCCCCAGAATGCCTGATAAGCAAAGGTGAACACAACCTTTGCCTCTGTAATCCATTGCACATCATCAGATCAACTATTGAGACTTTGCACTCTATGGCAAAAGAATGCCCAGCTAACCTTGGGAGGACTTGGGACTAAATTGTTATGGGTTTCCTCTCCCCCTTCCCTAGCTTTTGAGATCTCTCCCTAGAGAACTCCACCTAAACAGAACATTATAGATGAGACTACTTCCAGAGAGATGCTCCTGATTGCTAATAAATCATTGCTCTTGCACTCTCAAGCTCTAACTGTGATTGTAAGATACTTTCAGCAACCTCCAGGAACATTTTACATCACTCCATGAGTGTCTATACTGGTGATGGCCAACCTTGGCACTCCAGGTGTTCTTGGACTTCAATTCCCTGAAGTCCAAACCAACACACCTGCTGATCAGGGCTTCCAGGAATTAAAGTTCAAGAACATCTGGAGTGCCAAGGTTGGCCACCACTGGTCTACACTAACTACTTTAGTGTTGTTCTTCCAACTTTTAAGCTTGTATGGTATAGCTGTTAGGTTTAGCTGCCTAATAATTCCCAAACTACACTGAAAGATAGGAAGTGATACAGCTAAACTTATTATACTGCTGACACTGATAGCCTTTGTGGTTGTTTCCATTTTAACCAGCTATTGGTCAAATAAGTATTTAAACACTATTTTATACAGCATTGAGAAAAAAGGTTTCTAGTTGTTTAATATACAGTTGTACCTCGCTTAAAGAGCATAATGCGTGGGGGCGGAGTTAAGATGGCGTAAAGAGAACAACGCTTCTCGTACTCTCTGCCTGACAAATGCGGTAATAATGGGATTGTGAGGAAAAAAATTGATGTTGGATTACCTGGAGGCTGTGTTGATATAAGAAGATTGCTGTGGAGATAAAGGAAGGAATTGAAGGAGCGTGGAGGCTGAGCGGGGCACGAAGAACGAGCGCCGGACAGGGGGGGGGGAATCGGAGGATTCAACCCCCACCACAGTCCGTGGAGCTCTTTTAAAAACAAAGTGTTTGGGTGCCGGAGTTCGCCTTTGCTGAGGAGTGGAGGCAAAGAGATAAGTGGTGGAGTTTTTTTGGACGCAGCGGAGCTGTTTGGAGCCGTTTGGAGCTATTTGGGTGCCGGAGTTCGCCTTTGCTGAGGAGTGGAGGCAAAGAGATAAGTGGTGGAGTTTTTTGGACGCAGCGGAGTTGTTTGGAGCCGTTTGGAGCTATTTGGAGGGCGACGTGGAAGACAGACGGAGATCGGCGAGTGGAGTTTGGTGAGCGGGGATCGGAGGCGGGGGCTCTGAGTGGCGAGTGAGGCTTGTCTCATCTTTCGTGAGCCCCGCTGGGACCCTCGGGGGAGCTGGAAGGAGTTGGAGGAGGTGGAGGTGGACGACGAGCGCAGGAGGGGAAGCTGCATTTGGGCATTCAAGTCTGATCTGGCTGGAGGAGATCGGGAGAATTAACTGTGGAACTAACTGTGGAATGCAAAGTTGCAGCTGAAGTAGGTCGGTGATTGGCGGCTTGTTTATTTTTTATTGAATATACTGCGATGTGGAGCTGACTTAAAAAACTTTTTCTCTTCCAACTGCTGGGGCTGTAATGGCGGATTAAGACAAAGTTTAAGGCTTTAAGGGGGCGGGGACAAGGTCGTCTCTTTGTCTCAGGAATTGCGCAGTAAAAAATACTGAGTAAAGGAGCCTCTTGAAAGAGATCAGCAGATTCACCTCCTAGCCCTGTGTTCGTCTCTGCCATGGCTTTTGCTGGAGAACTATAAATAATTGTTACACAAAAAGTAAAGGTCCAAACTTCTTGAGGAGTACATTTTTGGCGCACGATAGACGTTGTTGGTGATTTTTGTTTTCAAAGAAGCTGTGCTGTTCACAATTTTCTCAGCACTTTCATTAAAAACAGCCTCAGAAAGAGCTAAGATTCAATTCTGGTGAACCAAGTACTTCCCTATTCCCTACTCCCTCCCCTCATTATATATTTTGCCTGTTATACTGGGGTGTTTGTTGGGGAAAGAGGGGGAGGAAATGGAAGAAGTTGTTAAACCGAAAGGTCGTAAAGGCAGAAAAGGCAAAGATCAGGAAGAAGAGAGACATACTCCTTCACCTATTATAGAGGCTCAAGAGACAGCAACGAGTTCCACAGCAATGGAGCAGGAGGGCTCCCTTGATCTGGCCCATAGAATGGACAATATAACTATAATTTTACAACAATTGCAGGCAACAATGCAAAAGCTGGATGAGAACCAAACTAAACTGAATAAAACTGTCGAGGCTAATAGTGAGGAAATGAAGAAAGACAGGGAATTAGCCAGGCTACAATATGAAAGCCTGGCAAAATCCCTTACAGATGTGAAGAAGGATGTGACAGTGAACACACAAAGGATTGATGAGATTTCAAAGACAATGAATAAGGAAGTCAAACATGCCATTATATCTGTAAACGAACTTTACATTCAAGAGCATGTTCTGGAAGATAGAATGACAGAGCAGGATCAAAGATTGATGATGGTGGAAGAGGGGTGGAGAAAATTTAATCTAGTGATCCGTCATGTGGTTGAGAAGACACCAGACAAGCTGAAAGAGAGAATAGTGGAATGGCTGAACTCACTCAAAATGGGTAAAGAATTTGGATTAGATGATATTGGTGCTGTGTACAGGGTGGGTGGAAGGAGGGATAAGAAGACACCTAGAAATGTTTTAGTTAAATTTGTAAATTGGGGAGATAAGTTGAAGGTGATGTCTTTTATTAGACAAGCTGGGTCTGGTGTCTTAAAAATAGATGGGGTGGATGTGGAGGTCTATAATGACATATCGCCTCAAGAGAGGAAGTGGAAATACATCATGAAGCCTGTCACGAAGATATTGATTGCAAAAGGTATTAAGTATGTATGGCGATTTCCACAACAGTTGAGATTTTTTTATGACAAAAAATGGCATGTGTTGAACGCAAATATGGATGCATTGTTGTATTTAACACAAATTGGTTTGATCAAAGAGGCTGATACAGACTGGATAGTAATGAGAACAGAATTGGCTAAGGTGGGTGTGATGGGATCGTTAGTGGGTCGGGAGGAGGAGGGCGCAGTGGGTGGGGCGGACGTTCCAGGGACAAACGGGGAACAGGTGGGGTGAATATAATCATAAATTAAATTAATGTCAGAGAGAGGAGGTCAGTAGAAGATTGATATGCCTATTTTCTCCGGTCCCCCCCTCCCCTCTTTGGAGACCAAAGGTAGCATTAGAAGAAAAGATGTGGGGAGGGTTGAAGAAGAGAATAAAATAGGTAAGTTTTTTTGTTGTTGTTATTTTTATTTCTTTGTTAGTTTAAATAACATTTTTGTTTCAGTGTACTCTGTTTTGCTTAATTTCTTTAGTAGTGGGGTAGTAGGGGGCTTGTCAGGGAACACGTCCGGGGAGGAAAAAAGACGATGGGAGTGGATCAAACATAAATGGTTAAGTCACTGAAGGTGGTGTCGTGGAATGTGAAGGGGTCAGGGCACACCCAGAAAAGAAACAAGTTGCAAATATCGTTTAATAAAGATAGGGCTGAGGTAATCTTTTTGCAAGAGACCCATCAAAAATCTGCAGAAGTTAACAATTTAGTGGTGAGGGGAATTGATATTTATGAAAAGGCATATGGGACATCTAAAGCCAGGGGAGTCGCAACTCTGATTTCGGAAAAATTGGGGTTTACGGTGAATAAAACTATAGCGGATTCAGAGGGAAGATATTTAATAATTAAAGGGAAAATTGAAGAAGAGGAGATAACATTAGCTAACATCTACGCTCCAAACGATAAACAGCAGGAATTTCTAGATAAAGTAGGGAAAATATTGAAAGAGGAGGGGACTAAGAACATGGTCGTAGGTGGAGATTTTAATTTGATGTGTTCAGACATTGATAGTACAGGGGTAAAAAAGAGAGGCAATAAGTACATATTAGAGGATTGGAGAAAATCATTGGGGTTAAAGGATGTGTGGAGAGAGTTAAAAGCCCAAGAAAGAGAATATACATATTATTCACATGTGCATGATATGTACTCAAGAATAGATTATATCTTTGTGACAGAAGAGATGGTAAATAAAACTGATGACATTAAAATTGGAACATTTAGAGAATCCGACCATGCAAAAGTAACTGCAGTTATAAATTTTAAAGAGGATGAAAAAAATGGATATATTTGGAGATATGATGCAAAGCTATATGAGAAGGAATCAACAAGGAAACAAGTTATGGAAAAATGGGAGGAAAGCTGGAAATTTAATGAAAATAATGAGATCAGCGGGGGAGGAGTTTGGGATACAATGAAGGCAATTTTTAGAGGGGAATCGATAAAGTTAAAAAGTATCAGGAATAGGCAAATTAAGAACAGAAACCAGGAATTGGAAGGGCAGTTAAAATATCTTCATTCTGAATACGCTAAAAAGAAAGACCAGGGAATATTTCAAGAGATTAAAAGAATTAAGAAAGAGTTGGATGGCAAGGATATTGAAAAAGTAAAGAAAGATTTGATTTTTCTTAAAAGGGAATATTTTGAATATGGTAATAAGAATTCCAGGCTATTAGCAAAAGCAGCGAGGGATAAAAAAAATAAAGGGCAAGTATGTATACTGGTAGATAAAAATGGGAAAAGATGTAATAAAAAAATAGATAAGGCAGAGTTGATTGAAAATTTTTATAAAGAGTTGTATTCAAAAAAGGAAATAAATATAAGTAAGTTGCGAGGATATTTTAATCAACAACAGATAAAAAAGGTTACAGAGGAACATAGGAATAAAATGGAGGAAACAATATCGATTGGGGAAATTGAAGAGGTAATAAAAAAATTGAAAAAAGAGAAAGCACCTGGGGAGGATGGGTTACCAGCTGAGTTTTATAAAGATTTTATGCCATGGATTCTCCCGAGACTGCATAAGCTATATAATGGGATTTTAGGGGGAGATGCGACTCCAGTTTCCTGGAATAGATCGACAATTGCTTTGATTCCCAAGCCGGGCAAAAATTTAGAAAAAATTGAATCTTATAGACCTATATCTCTGATCAATCAGGATGCCAAAATTTTTACCACGATTTTAGCAAATAGACTAAATGGTTTCATGGCCAATTATATCAACGAGGACCAAGCGGGGTTTGTTAAAAATAGACATATGGCAGACCTTATTAGAAGAGCAGTGGACATTCTAGATATGATGGAAAAAAGAAAGGAAAAAGTGGAGTTTTTAGCGCTAGATATATTTAAGGCATTTGACTCCCTACAATGGACAACGATTTATGAGATGATTAAATTATATGGATTTGGGGAAAAATTTCAAGGGGTTATTGGAGAATTGTATAAAAAAGGCACAGCAAGAGTTAAATTTAATAATAGTTATACAAGAGATATAAGGCTAGAGGCGGGTACGAGGCAGGGCTGCCCTTTGTCGCCATCGTTGTTTATATTGGCTATGGAACTTTTGGCAAATGCGATTCGACAAGACGAGGGAATAGTAGGAATAGGAGGAACCAAAGTAAGCCTTTATGCAGATGACACACTGTTGACGGTGAAGCATTCAGCGGAGAGTTTAGTTAAGATTAATAAACATTTGAAAGATTTTGAGGAAGTCACGGGTTTGAAAGTTAACTGGGACAAAACAGAAATGATGCTAATTAATGGGAAGAAAGAAGATGAAGAGTTAATAAAGAGAAATTATAATATACAAATTACACGCAAAATGAGATACTTGGGAGTAATGTTATCATGCAAAACTGGGGAACTTAAAAGTATGAATTATGACAGACAAAAGAAGGAAATAAAGGAGAAAATAGTAAAATATAACAAATTAAATCTGTCATGGTTCGGAAGAATAGCTATATGTAAGATGATGTTATTACCCAAATTGAATTTTTTATTTGATGCTTTACCGCTAAAACATACTGATAAAGAGATGAATGAGTATCAAAATATGATTAATCGGTTCTGTAATGGAAATAAAGGAGCCAGAATAACTAAGTCATTATGGTATGTCTCGCAAAAAGAGGGAGGACTGGGAATTCCAAACGTTATAAAATATTATAGAGCCTTTCAAATAAGAAATGTTATAAAAATTTTAAATAGGGAAGAAACAGTCTGGGAAAAATTTGAAAGGAAAAATTTATCGAAAATGGGTAAGGCACAGTTTTTATGTGAGGGAAAAGAAAAAGGAAATAAGATGGCTCAGGGTATGATGTTAAAATCAACAATGGAAGCATGGAATAGAGTGAGGAAAGAGCTTGCTTTGGGAACCTCGCCAATTTTAGAAGTGGGGGATTTTCAAGATTTTCCGATAAAAATAGACACAAAGATCAGAGATATATTGGTGGAAAATAAAGTACTATTATTAAAAGATTGGGTCAATGCTTGCAAAGATCAAGAGAAAAGACAAAGGCTGTATTTGCAACTTCAATTGGACTGGTTCTAGATCCTCCAGATAAACAATTGGAATAAGAAATTTGTACGGGAAAATGGTTTAGACAGAGAATGTACGGAGTTTGAGATGCTTTTGGCCAAAATTAGAAATGGAGAAATGGGAATCAAAGGGATAGTTAGTAAAGTTTATAAAATTTTGAATAAAAGTCAAAATATACAAGAGGTATTGAGAGAAAGCTGGGAACAAGAATTAGATATAAAGATAACGGCAACAAAATGGCGAAAGATGTGGAAAAGGAAGATAATGAGAACTATGTCTGTGAGAGTTAAAGAGCACAATTATAAATTGGTATGGAGATGGTATAGGACCCCAGTCGGCTTGCACAAAATGTATAGTAATATGAGTGAAATATGCTGGAGGTGCAGAAAAACAAAAGGAACATATGAACATATGTGGTGTAGATGTGAGGTACTTAAAAATTTCTGGGAAGGAATAAAAAAGGAAATAGAGAACATATTAGATATACAGATCGGATTGGGGTCAGAAACAATTTTATTAACAGACATAGAAGATCAGGACATAAGCAAAGACAATAAAGAGTTATTGGCCATAATGTTGACTGTTGCAAGACTAGGTATTGCCAAAAAGTGGAAAAGCAATGAACAAATAGGATTAAATGATTGGTATACACAAATGTGGAATTTAGCCTTAAATGAAAAACTTACTTGGGAAATTAAGTGCAGGAAAGGGAAAGTCAATAACAATAAATTCTGGAGGATCTGGGAACCTTTTGTTAATTATACTTTAAAAGAAAAAAAGGGCATACCCCCTGCAAAAGATCATAACGACTTTTGGAAAATGTGAAAGGTATAGAACCCCCCGGACTTTTGTATATAGCACAAGGGTGTTTTCTTTTTCTTTTTTTCTTTTTCTTTCTTTTCTCCTTTTTTTTTTAATGATGTAATAGAAATGAATGGGAAGAAGATTATGTACTAAGAAAAGAAGAGAATGTAATAGTAATGTGTATAAAATATGTTACACGATTGTTACAAGCTTTTATATTTTTATAATGTCTTTATTTGCATTTTTGTCTTCCTTTTGTATTTTTCTTTTATATACCTAATAAAAAAATTTAAAAAAAAAAGAGCATAATGCGTTCCACAGGATTGCTCTTTAAGCGAAACACCATTGTAAATGACCAATTGTGACTTCTTGTTGGGGGGGGGATTGTGAACCCCGATTTATTTGTTAAGTGAGTTTTTGGTTGGTTTTATTTGTTAAGCAAAGCGAACATTCAGAGAAAATTCTGCTCTTTAAGCGAGGCACTTTTTAAGCGAGGCACTCTTTATGCGAGGTTTGACTGTATATATATCTATCTATCTTAAATCACTTCAAATGACAGAAAGATACCACTTATTACCCTTACTTCTTCTTCTGCCATATCCAAGTCCGAATACTGTCGATGCTCATGGCAATCAGCTATGAAGACTGTCCTGTGAATATAATTCCATGGCCTTTTACTGCAGCATGACACCCTTACCAGCGATTCAGTTCTGCGACTCACTTTCTGGTCCTGAGCCCTTTTGGCATGCAAAGTCCCCATCAGTCCTAGGCCAGTATTGGTGAAGCTGCTGCCCTCCATCAAGATGGATTCAAGTGGGATTTCACTTGGGGACCATCACCCTTCCCTGTGGATTTTGGCACACAAGCCATTAGTCCTCAGAGTTGTCAGGTTAGTTAACTCCCACCTGACACTCGTTGAGTTGCTGGCAATATGGTCTACTCTATTACCATAGCAGGATAACCTGGCCAGACCTTTACAATGTGATACAGTATATAAATTCCTTACAGACATTTAAATGAGTTAATTAATGGACTGGGAAATTTTTTATTATTCTTTTGTGAACATTACGGTGGCATAGCATTCCGAGGTCAGAGTATTTTCTCGTTTAAGTTGTAGTAGAAAGATGTAACACTATCACACTTACCCTACCATTTTTATATTGTTCAGTTTTAACACTGTAAACTGCTCGATTACTAATGAGGAAAAGGCAGGGTATAAATGTTTTTAATAAATAATGGTATTTTGCCTTCAAAAACTGATCTTGAATGGTAAATCCATGAAATATAGTGGTGCTTTGCCTCACTAGGAAACAAATATGACCTTACAGTAATTTTGCCCTGCTGGAAAGGAACATGAAAATCTGATTTCCACTGTCCACTATACCAACAAACATAAATGACGTTTTCTTAGGGAAGAAACAGCTGGCCTATTTCTTGCTTTGACCTAGTTTTTAATTCGAAGCATTCATTCTACTAAAGGATCATGTTATATAGACTTTACCTTTCTGGCAGAATTCAGTATTCTGTAAAGCCTTTTTAGATTATATGACCATCACTGAGTATAGAAAATATCTAGATTATATAAATGCGGTCAATGATTATTTCTCTTAATTACACAACTAATTATTTTCCCTAACCTTACAGAAAGAATGACTGCTATGACTAAAGTAATAATAGAGCAATGTGAGGTTATAAAATTAAAAAGGAAAATTGCATTTTCACTCTTATGGAAATAATTCTGCTCTGTCCAACATACAGAAAGAAGATTGAATAGCTAGAGTCAAGACTGGGCAAGAAAATTTATAATCATAATAGTTTACACAAAACATATGTTAAGAAACTTGGTGTTAGTCCATTCAACCACATCATAAAACTCTGCACTGAATATTCTACAGTTTTGCTTTGGGATAATGATTTTAGCAGGGTATATACTTAAAATAGGCTTCTAAATTCTGTTTAATCCATCACATAGGCTGCATGTTCTTCTTTCTGCCTGTGTAAATATAGTATCTTGTACAAGTACAGAGGGGGACAGCAAAACACATTTTATTTTAGAGCAGTTGCTAAGTGAAAGCATTTATCGTTAAGTTTACACTTCATTGACATTTCTTTTGTCCCTTCACACTTCAGAGAAATATTAATTACCCGTTTTCCCTTATAGGACCACAATCCCCTTTGAAAACTTGAAATCATAAAATTCTGCACAATGATTATGCTTTAAAAGTCCTTGTCTGTCTCTTTTTGCTTCTTTGCAGAATGAAGCCTCTTGGATACCTGATGTATCTATACATTTGCCCCAGCTTTTTGAACAGAGTTCCAGAGTTTTCTGTGCCAAGGTAACTTTGAATCACTCTGATACGCTAAGTAACTCTCATACACTTTAGATCAGGGCTTCCCAACCTTGGGTCCCCAGGTGTTCTTGGACTTCTGTTCCTAGAAGCCCAAGTCAGCATATCTGCTGATCACGGCTACTGGGAATTGAAGCCGAAGAACATCTGGGGGTCCAAGGTTGGGAAATCCTGCTTTAGATCCCCCCCCCCTCCCCAATAATCTGCTTTTTGAGAAGAAGAAATGTCTATGGTTCCTTTAGATACAACCACAATTTTTTCATTTCTTAAGAGATGAAACAGGAGGCAAACAGAATTACATGACAAAAGTTGGCTCTAATAGCACAATAAATCAGTTTCAAGAGACTGACAGCATTTGGATATCACAGTACAGCAATTGCATGCGCCAACTTCCTCCAGAACCACTGCACAGAAAAGTTTGGAGATCTCTGCTTTTAATTCACAAGTTAGCTGGGTCATGTAGTCTGGCCATAAAATATAGCTAATATTAATTTATTGTTTGTTTAAACCAGTTAGTTGTGTAACTATGATTTGAAGCTAGTTTGTTAAACCATAGCTAAGTTAAACCATAGCTTCAAGAAAACTGAAGACCACTCTCAAAGCAGGAAAATGGCCTTGTGCGAAACTGGTCTGGCCGGGTTATCTTTCTATGGTAATACAGTAGACCATACTGCCAATGACTCAATGCTGAGTGTCAGGTGGTGGTTAACTAACCTGACAACCCTGAGGACTAATGGCTTGGGTGCAGAAGTCCACAGTGAAAGGTGATGGTCCCCAAGTGGATTAAATCCCACTTGGATCCATCTTGATGGAGGGCAGCAGCTCCATCAATACTGGCCTGGAGCTGAGGAGGACTTTGTGTGCCAAAAGGGCTCAGGACTAGAAAGTGACTTGCGGAATGGGATCTGTGGTACTATGGGTGTCATGCTGTGGTGCGGCAGGCAGATGGAATGCCACTGCATTATATTCGTAGGACAGTCTTCATAGCTGATCATCAATATTCAGATTCAGATGCCTCAGAAGAAGAAAACCATTTACTCACTGCATCCACATGTAAAGCGTAATTAGATAAATGTTCTCTGTAATTTTATATCAGACAAGAAACAAAACAAAAGTAGATAACAAAGAATAATAATAGAGAAGAAGCTGCAGAATCCATGCTTCCCCCATAGCCACACCAATGGGTGGGATGAGAGGCAGCTGGGGCCGCCGTCGCCACCCTCCTGGCCCGGCCTGGCTGGAGGGGTGAAGAGACGATGGGGCTACCAGGGTGTCTTTGTATTCTGTATCTCTGAATATTGCTGCTATTGTTTATTTTTGTATGTTTCCATTTTTTATTGTATTATGAAATTTTCTTTTTGTGGTGTATGTGAGCTGCCCTGAGTCTCACAATAAATTGGGTGGCAAAAAATACAATAAATTTAATTAGATTAAATTTAAACCTAACTGCTACATTCTAATGTGAGCTATCATGGACAAAATCCACCTTCTTGGATGGAAGAATGGGACTACATGACAATCATTTATACGTAGTCTCAAGTAAATAATTGCCATGAAGTATCACTCTTATGTCTGGAGAAGTGGACTTGAGCCACTGAAGTTCACATTACAATATAGCAGATGGTTTTTAAGGGGCTACAACTTTTTTGTCTTTATTTTCTTTGTTTTGGTTGCTTTTTGCTTTTATTTTGTTTCTTGTCTGATATGCCTGCACAAAATAACGTGAATACCACTTTGCAATCTGTAATTTTTGACACTATGGAGCTACTTCTTAAAGCAGTTTGTTAGTATGTTTTAACATGTATAATGAAAACAAAAAAAGAGCACACGTAATGTGTCACCTTAAAGAGTAACATATCTTTGAAATATGCAAAAACCCACACTGAAATAAATTTCTCAGTCTTTATGGTACCACACATCCTTCTGATTTTATTTTCTTTTGTTATTGCTAGACTGATCATTTTTGTTTTGTACTGTTAGGCAGCATATAACCAATAGAAAAAACACTTGGTACTTTGCACTCATCTAGTTACTTCTGTTTGAACCTAAGAGGTGTGGTTTTTTCCAACCATTTGCCTTTCACTCAGTGCATGAAGTTAAATGACAGTGCATGCTAGAATACATACCATTCCAGAACAAGAATGTTTGCACACCCCTGTAGTTTTGTACTTCTGTTACTACATTTATAATTCCAAAGTATAAATACTGGAATTATCTAAATTACTATATTTATTGTCACCATCTGAGCTTTTCACTTACTGTTATTTTCCTTTCTTTTGACAAACCACCCACTGGATCCTTCAGCCAAATGTTCCTCTTTAACTCGCCAAGAAAGAAATAATAAAATGGGAAAAATCGTATAAAACTTACAATCTGTTTCCAGAATGGCACGGACAGATGTAGCCAGTTCTTTAGCTTCTGCTGCAAGGGATGCCTGGATACTGCGGCCATTCCTTCCCAGTCGAGTGAGTAGTGTTTTAGATGAGAACATGTTTTTTCTATCACTGAAGGAGAGATATGGAAAACGGTCAGAATGTTTTATCTGCAATAATGCATTATTTCTGCTCATGACATTGAACATGTATCACTCATTTTCATGTAGAGCTGTATGACAACGGTAGTCAAGACTTACAAGAACATTCTGTTCTGAGCCTGCAACACTGATCAATATAAACTATAACTATTCATTTCGATTTAAAACTAGGAATGTGGCTGAAGGATGTATGTAAAACCAGATCCCCTAGTGTAGTGATGGTGAACCTTGGCACTCCAGCTGTTCTTGAACTTTAATTCCCAGAAGCCCTGATCAGCAGGAGTGCTTACTTGGGCTTCTGGTAATTGAAGTCCAAGAACATCTGGAATGCCAAGGTTCACCATCACTGGTCTGTGTGAGATATGGAAGGCAGGTTTTGCACTCATTGTGACCACTGTCTACAAATGCAATTCTTAGAGGGCAGAAGAAACCTCTGTAAGTCTGCCTGATTCCAGATCCTCTGGCAGTTCCCCAACTCCTACATTTTTAAAGCTAACAATAAATTAAACAGATCCCCACACTCCAATTAGACTGCTATAGTAATGAATGCTTAGAAGTAAACCAGGAGCAAGTTTGTAGCTTAAGAACAAGGAACCTATATCTGAGCATTAAAACAAATTCCTAGATGGAAAATGTTTCGAGAAGAAACTCATTCCTTAATTCAAAGTTGCCATTTTTCATTTCGGCCAAGCCAGTGGTTCTTGCACTAGGAGCATAGAGCAAACTAATGTCTATGAAGGGGTACACAGAAAGAGCCTCCTCGAAGATTGTGGTATTTTTGAACCACAGTCGGGTGTACCCAGGTAACAGCAACCTTGTGTTGCCAGCTAATCTTTCTCACACTTGGTCAGGCAAAAGGTGCCTTCATTTTGGCAGTTTCATGTCTGGCCTAGACACAGAAGAAAATTTATTTATTTATTTATTTGTTCATATTTATATACTACACATCTCACCGAAGTGACTGAGGGCGGTTTACAAGTAGTAAAAGACATCACAATAAAAACACAAACACTACCTAAAAACCTCAAATATAAAACTGTTAAAATTAAAATTAAAAATTAAAATCTAAAAAGATTAAAAGCACACCAAATTGCTACATCTTACTAATTAAAAATTAGAGGGAGAGAGGGGCTTAAATCATCCAGCGAGCTGGGGTCATTGTGCATCCCATACCCCATACCTGCCTGGCCAGCCACGGTTTTAGATTCTTCCTGAAGCGCAGCAGCTCCATCTCAAGATGTAGCTCTGTTGGCAGGAGGTTCCATAGGGCAGGAGCGGACACAGAGAAGGCCCTCCTTCTAGTGCCAGAGAGATGCATCTCTCTGGCCGATGGAACAACTAGAGAGCCTCTCCGGACTTCTCTGGTGGGATTGACAGATGTTCTTGGGGTGAGGTGGTCTCTTAAGTATCCTGGCCCACTACCATGTAGGGCTTTAAAGGTAATGACCAGCACCTTGAATTGCACCCGGAGACATACTGGCAACCAGTACAGTGTCTATGAAAGTCTGAAGTCTGCCGATCTTTGCCATTTCTCTTGCGTGGGTGAGCAACAACTATTTTACTGGAGAAAATTAAGGGGCAGGTAAACAAACCTGACACCAAGCAGGCACTGGAAAATATTGATTTCTTCCAAATTGTGATAATATTTTGTGGCTCTTCTAAGGTTGCCCATAAAAAAAAATACTGGACATGCAGAGAGTTTGGACAGAATAAATTCCAAGAGGCAACTGAAAATGGAATGCATTCCTAAAGCCATACGGCAGGAACTAATGTAATCCCATGTTTATTGGCTGTGATTATTTTTTGAATCACTGTGTAGCAGAGTCTTTAGCTGAGTTGGACAACCTATGACTTGCATGCAGAAAGTTCCAGTTGCAACCAAAGGATCTTAGGTGACAGAGTTTAGAAAGTTTCCTATCAAGGCAATGGAGAGCCACTATCACCCAGAGATAATGGCAAGATGAATGGCAAAGCACGGCATCAGATACCCTCAAAGATTACTTTTTCTTGTACTTACACTAGAGTGAAACAAAAGCTTTGTATGGCTTGCTATGTCAAACACTGTCTACGACAGACTTTCTCTGTATCAACAGATGGTGAATATTCACTGTTTTGGTATTTTAAAGATTAATCACGTCAATATAAGCAAACATCCTGCAGATGAAAAATTGCTGCACGAGAATCACCAATAGAATGACTAACGGCAAAATGCTCAAAGCTCTGAAGCCCCCTGATCAGTCCCCACCCTGGGCAGTTAATTATTTATTATTTTACTGCATTTTATAACCCTTGCAGCAGAAGCCAAAGAACCAGCTATGTCTGTTGGTGCCATTCTGGAAACAGAAAGTTAATAACGATCATTTCACCACATTAATTTCAACAGCAAGCACAAATCTTACATGTTCTTACCTCAGACTGGTTAAGGAAGTGGAACTGTCCAATAACATTTCAGGTATGATCTATTGACAAACAGATAAGAGTTACAATTTTTAAAAGTTTTTTTTTATGTCTACTCTTTATTTTCTTGTACAATCCACAGAATCAATGCAGGGCTGTCTACCTTGTGCCTAAACCAGTGGTGGGATTCTTTTTTTTTTTTTACTACCTACTCTGTGAGCGTCGTATGGTGGGTGTGGCCAGGGGGAAAGCTCTGCATTACACTCAAATAGGACTACTTTATTTCAAATCTTGGATGAGCAGGGGCAGCCAGAATTTCTGCTACTGGTTCTGGCAAACTAGGGTGAGCCACTGACCTAAACCACCTTAGACCTATTTTAGCTATGATTCAAAATCCACTACAATGAATAGCAAAGCTGCTGTTCATCTTGATGGCTGTCATATTTTCCAGATGTCTTTATGGGATAACACCTTGACCTGCTGAGGGCCTGGCGTATTGCTGCTGCTGTATCAGAACACACAACACAGAAGCTGGTCAGCCTCTGATTTTTATCTGTGTATTATGCTCTATAGGTGACAAAACTCACAAAGGCCTAGTACTCATATTCACAAGTGAAAAGAGAGGTTTCGTGGCTGCACCAACACAGCTGCTAAAGTAGGGAGGGCAGGGTGGAAACTTGGTCTTGTAAGATTTGACAAGATTGAGACATTGCCTTATCCTCCTCTTCTTCTTAATTCTTTTTCTTCAAGTGACATTTCCGATTCCAAATAATGGTGGCAATTAGCAATGAAGATTGTCCTGGGAACAATATAATGTAGTGACCTAATTACCATTTAGGACTTTCAACTATCCTGAGCTCAATGCTCAAATTTTAGAAGGAAATGAGCGTATGTGTGTGCTTGTGGAGGACTAGCATAATGAACATACACTGGCCCCAGTTTTAGCCAAAGTATGTCTTTTAAATTAGTAATTAAGGAAGACCACTGTAGAAGATTAAGGAATGCTTACTAAAGGGATGAACGGTAAGTGATTCCCTGAGCTTGTTGTAGTGCTACTACCCTCCAGTCTAGGTATAAAACCCAGAGAGGAAAGATGAGGGAAGTAACAGCTCAACAACAATGAGAGGGACACAGTTGCCCACTCTTTTTCTAACAAGACCATCCTGTTGCACTTTGCTTAAATCTGATCTTCAAAAATTCTCAGCTAATTAGTCTTTTCTTGACGTACTCTAACCCTGGTGTCTTGAGGAATAAGAATGCTGTGGGAAAAGTAAAATAATCAATATGCTTTGTTCTTTTCAAGAGAGCATTGGTGGAAAGTGCCATTACCTCAACAAACTGCAGTAACTTTTCAGTTGCTACCTCAAAAGCCTTCTTGGCTGTTTCGGATTTTTTCAGCTGGCAGTCAAGCACGGTAATCCTCTTCCTTAAATCTTGGACACTATCCTAGGGGGAGAAAAGACATTCAACTAGGCCACAGAACCAGCAGTATGGAAAATTGGAGCTTGCAGTTCTCTCTAAAACTGGAACAGCGGGATTCCTTCTAACACCCAAGTACGATGCCCAGAGAAGGAGAAAGACTGAGGCAACCAGATGAGCAGGAAGGCATTCAAAGCATAGGGAAAGTAGATCTGATTTCTAGAAAAGGATGAGTTGTGTGTCCTTGAAAGCATTCCATTCACATTTTCTTTATCTCACAAAAATGCTTGTTTCTTGTGTAACAGGGACAGTACCTATATGCGACACAGAGATTCAGACGGATGTCTCTGGACTTTGCCCCGAAACATGTGTCAAAGAATCCTTGCAAATGCAGTGTATGGCTACTTGTTGAAAAAATCCATTTGGAAATAATGCAAAAGGAAGATTCCTATATTTGGTTATAGAAACCTTTACAGGTAGCTTCTATGTGTGCAGGTCTGCTCTGCCTTTATGGAGAAGACTTGTGAATTGGCCTATATAGGAGGAGGAAAGAGCAGCAGCAGGATGTGACAGGAGAGAGAGAGAGAGAGATATCAAGGAAAGAAGCCTACCAATCTCCATGTAACTCAAGAAGAGGCAAGAAAGTAGCACACACCTGGATTATGTATCTGTTCCCATGACCCCAATTCAGATTAGTTGCAAAATGCATTGGTGTTCTTTCCCAACAATTAAAAGTGGAAGGTAGCCTTCATAACTACAGGAGCAAGCACTAAGGAGTAACTGAATGATGCTATAGGGCAGGAATTCTTAAACTTTGGCCTACGGGCCAGATGCAACCTGTGACACCATTTCATGTGGCCACCCACTGCCTCCACCAAACCCGGAAGTGCCATGTAGTGGAGGAAGGGCAAAATGGCCATCTGGCCCCTGAAGCTTTCTAAGGGAGCATGACCCGGCCCCCAGCTTAAAAAGGTTAAGAACTCATGCAATAGGGATTTTAAGTGTATGTGTACATCTGCTTCTGGCTACCCAGAAAAATACAGGTTTATGCATAAATAATCCAGATCTTGCCTCAAGAAAGCATTGTGAAAAGCATTGTTTCCTTCCTCCCAAAACTTGAAACCCATTCTGTATCTTAAATTGTATGTTTTATATTGCTGAAAAAGAACACAAATCTATTTCATGCATACACAAATCTATTTATGCAGAATTCAATATGAAGCATATTTCTCTTTGGATGCACAGCCTAACCTTTCATTTCACAATCTCCACATATTTAAGCACTGTTCAGTTTTAGTAGTGAATCCTAGAAGTATTGCTGAAACTCAGAGGGTGGATTCAGAAAAATATGTTTCCTTCCCACACAAAATCCCCTGGCTTTCAGTATGTGTAGACATTCATGGCAACATATAAGAACCATGGATCCCATCCATACCAGATTCCATGAGTACTGCTAGGGTCAGCCTTACTTCCATATTTTTACATATTACACTTGTTCATATGAATACAGAACAGGGTAAAACAGGGACGGCTTTAGATTTGCATTAAACATCTCTTAGAGATGCTTCGGGGAAATAATGCCTTCACCCCCCTTATGTTATGGGAAGCCATAGGTGTACCACAGAAAATGGCATCCCCATGTTATGCTTCTCCTGTAGTAATGTTTGTGCCACATTGCCCTGGCGATGAGAGAAATGAAGGACAGCACATTTGTTTATTTGTTATTTTATTTATTTAATCAAATTTCTATTGCCGCCCAACTCGGCAAAGACACTGGGCGGCTAACAAAAATTAAAAGCAATATTAAAACTAACTAAAAACCCTTAAAAACCCCATTAAAAGTCAAATAATTTAAAATAATTTACCACACACACCCCATCCATTGAAAGAGAGAGATAAATATGGCCCACTAACCCTATATGGTAGTGGGCCAGGATACTTAAGAGACCGCATCACCCCAAGAACATCTGTCCGCCCCACCAGAGCGGACCGGAGAGGCTCTCTAGTTGTTCCATCGGCCAGAGAGGCACATCTCTCTGGCACTAGGGCCTTCTCTGTGTCTGCTCCAGAAGGCCTTCTCTGTGTCTGCTCCAGCCCTATGGAACCTCCTACCAACTGAGCTACGTCTTCAGATGGATTTGCTGTCTTTTAGGAAGAACTTAAAAACATGGCTGGCGGGACAGGTATGGGGTCCTGGCGGTACCATGACCCCAGCTCGCTGGCTTGTTTGAGCTCCCTCTCCCCCCGGTCTTTTAATCTTTTTAATCTTGTGTTTTTGAGTTTTTAACTTTTAAATGATTATTGGGACCTGTGGATGTTTATAAATTTTAAAAACTTTTTAAATTTTATAACTGTAATTTTGAAGTTTTTTAACAATGGGTTTGGGTTGGGTTTTATTATGCTTTTATAATGTTGTACACCGCCCTGGGTCGCCCCGGCGAGAAGGGTGGTATAGAAATGTAAATAAATAAATAAATAAATACATTATACAGTTGTACCTCACTTAAAGAGCATAATGCGCTCCACAGGATTGCTCTTTAAGCGAGTTTGCTCTTTAAGTGAAACACCATTGGAAGTGACCAATTGTGACTTCTGGTGGGAGGGATTGCAAACCCCGATTTATTTGTTAAGCTAGTTTTTGGTTGATTTTATTTGTTAAGTGAAGTGAACATTCAGAGAAAATTCTGCTCTTTTAGCGAGTTGCTCTTTAAGCGAGGTTTTCTTTATGTGAGGTTTGACTGTATAACTCAGCAGGCGGGGGTCACCCCTCCATTGGTGCCCCACATCTGCTCTGCCAGCCAGGTTTTCAGTTCTTTCCTAAAGGACAGCAACTCCATCTGGAGATGCAGCTCAACTGGCAGGAGGTTCCATAGGGCCAGAGCAGACATACTACTTTCCTCTCCTAGTTCATTTTTCTTTTGCGTTGTACAGTACCTTTTATGGTAAAAGTTGGTAGAAACGGTCTTATCTTTCTAAAAACGTTGGAAGGATAGATATGCAAATAGCCTATTGCCCTCAAATGACTCTTATACTATTTTGAAAACTCAAATTCTACTCACCATGAACTTCTATAAACAGTAGGCTACCTTCTGCACCTGATGAACAGGGTTAATGCTTGTGAACCTTTATGCCAAATCATACCTGTCAGTCTTTAAGGTGCTACAAGACTCTTTTTTCTATTACCTTCGTAAGACTCATTAAGGGACATTTTTCCTGCTGAAGGTGGGGTAAACACATTGAGACAATTAAACAACGTCCTGATGACATGGATGTTGAATAGCTTCCCTGCCCTTGCTCTATACCTTTGGCTGCAACTAAAGGGGGAAAGGAACTCTGTCTGTACAAAGGATAAAACACATTATGGAAGGAAAGAAATGATTATGACAAGGGTTTCCAACCTAAGGCCCGTGGGCTGGATCCAGTCCACGGCACCATTTCAAGGGATTCAGGAAACAAAATGACCACCACTTTGAAGCTTTTGGGACAAAATGGCCACCCCTATCATGCAGGCGGGGCAAAATGGCTTTCCAGCCCTCAAAGCTGACTGAGAGTGTGACCCAGCCTCCAGCTTGAAAAGGTTGGGATCCCCTGGACTATGAGGACCAACACTGTTTTAGAGGCGTTCAACAGTAACAGGCAGTTTCTCCCTGTTTTTTTTTTTTTTTTTTTTTTGGGGGGGGGGTTAAATTGAATAATAGAACTAGTGTTTTCCTATCTGTTAAAACACTAGTTCTATTATTCAATTTATCTCCTCCTAACAAAACCCAGGAAATATACAGTACATGCCCATGCGATTCATAGTTTTCTTTGGCAGATTTACCACCATTTTGCAAATCAGGAAGTCTGCCTAATGGAAAAGTTCTCTTCCTCAGATGGAATTTTTTTTTAGTATACTTAGGCACAGTTTTGGATAAAGCTATCAGCCAGCTGTTTCTCCCCCCCCCCTCATGATTAATCCCTTTTGTCCGTGTAGTAAGATCTCATTAGAAAAGAAGCAAGCACGGGTCCTTCCCATGAAAACTGCCTTCAAGACTAAAAAGAGCTGGACCATCTTAGATAAACTGATGGCTTTACTGTAGGGCTGTGCATGGCTTTATAGATCCTGCCGGACTTCTACTTCCATCAATCTCAGCCAGCATAGTCACTGCGAACGCAAAAAGCTGCAGTACAAAACTTGGGCGGCTACACTGTGCTCGTTTCCCCCTGGAGAACATCCTTAATTATTTTCCTTTATTGTTTGATCTCAGTTTCACTGTTTTGTCATTCAATTGCATGATATTTGCTCCCTTTTAGCCTCACAACGTTGCAAACTACTTAGCTTTTATTAACCTAAAAGCAACATCAAATGTCATATTTTTTTTAAAAAAAAGAATAATAAACAAAGGGAGGGGAAAAAATGCTCACGGAGATTCACAGAGGACTCCTTCACTTTATATTCATGTATACTATACTTTTCAAAAACATGTTGGGCCAAGATGTTAGAAAATCCATAGGCAAGAATGGTTCAAATAACTATGAATGGTTCAATCTAAACACACAATATTATGTCGTTTCTGACTCTGATATTCAAAAGCCAAGAGCTGTCTAGTCTCATTGTTCTCTACATGTTTCAGAAGACACCAGCTTTCACCTAGGTTCTAAAGCCAATGGGACCATTTTCTGTATTATTAATGGCCACTCTGTCTTCAGATCATAGCTTGAGGACTGGGTCTTTCAGAACCTGCTAACCAGCCTTGTTGGTTGATTCTGGAAGGATAGTGCAAAGGCTGCTCCAAGTGGAGATCCTGGGGTTGGCAGTTTGTTTCATCAGACAATCTGAGCCCTTCAGTAAAGATAAGGCTCCAAAATACAGGTAGACTTGCAACAATTGGTACTCCTCACTTATGAAACATTCAATGCTCAAGGCCGCCTGCCCCTTTCCAAACTGTCTGAGGGAGCATGACCTGGCCCCCAGCTTAAAAATATTGAGAACTCCTGGTATACCACCTCATAAAGGTACAAAACCATTTTTCTTCTGTCACCATTTTCTTTGCTTTTTTATGGTTTCCCTCCACAACTGTTAATAAAACATAGTTGATCAACCCTAAACCATCCAGATTTCCAAAATAACTAATTGTAAGAGAATTTGTAACAAAGGCAGTGCTTAACCTTGGTTCTGGAATTCAAAGTGAGCTACTGCATGAGGCAGTGTGCATATCTTGCAACCACAACCTTGCGACAGCTGCCACCTACTGTGTTAAAAACACAATTTTTATACCATACTGACATTGTATTATTTTTCAAAGCTCAACAGACCAACAAACAACAAACCTCTTTCTTACACTGTTTCCTGCTATTTGTGTGTTTTTGAGAAACATGTCAGGATTGTCAGATACAATCAATGAATCACTGACCCAGTACAAGCGAGCCGTGGTGGGCATCAGCAGGTTCGCACCAGTTCGCCAGACATTCTGGCTGGCCCTTACCATCCAAGTTTTGAAATAAAGTAGTCAGTGGTGGGTTGTCAAAATCTTCGCTACCCCACTGTGACGTCATGGATGTTGTGGACGTAGCTGACGTCATGATGTCATGGGCGGAGCAAAAAATAAAATAAAAAATAAAATAAAAAATGTCTGCGTATGTGTCAAACCTCCGTTTGATGCATGTGCAGTTCTTTTTTTAGTGCGCATGCGTCAAACCTCTATTTGACTCATACACACTAAAAAATAGAACTGCACATGCGTCAAACGGAGGTTTGACGCATGTGCAGTTCTGGGCAACCATTTTGGCTGACCGGAAATACATTTCTGGAGGGGGCCGGAGAGGTGACCGAACCGGTCATCCGGGGGTTCACCCCCCCCCGGCGACCACTTCTGATGGGGCGCTAACGGTTTGGGTGAACCTGTCCAAACCGGTAACATCCCATCACTGAAAGCAGTCCTAATTCAGGTGCAACACAGGGCTTTCCCCATGCCCATACCCACCATACCATATCCACAGTGTGGTAGGAAATTGTTTTGGAGCCCACCACTGCAAGTAAGAGGAAAACCAGAGAAAATTGTGAACAAGCTGAAAAACCAGGTTAAAAAAAACCCCAACAACACAATCCTGATGGGTCAGAGATAACCGTGAGCTTGTGTAATGGCACCCTGAAGACCTGGACTTTAATCCCAGGCAAGTTGGGTAGAGGATGTCTGCCTTTCTTTTTTGCTTTTTTCCAAAAGCTATATAAAACCCTAATAATTATTGATTTTGTTCAAAATATTCATTAAAATAAAACCATAAGTTAAAACCTGACATCTTATATGTTCTATAACCTTTATGCTTAAATTGTGCATATCTTGACCAGTGACCCAGATAGAACATGTTTTTCCAAGAGAGATTTCAAAAAGGAAAAAATTCCTAGCCCTAAGGTTGTCCGCAACTTCATCTTCACAATTCATCGTTGTAGCTACTGAGTAACACAAGACAAACAGTGACCTACTTAAGAGAACAAATGAAAGAAAAATGAAGAGCAAGATACATGACAACAGCAAGGAAACCATGGAAACCCTACAAGAGACTACTGGGGTGCTTACTTTATTTTGGCCACAATGTTCGAGACGCTGAGCCTTTAGTTCAGAGTTTTCTACCTCCAAGAGGTGGATTACTTCTTCATAGTCCATTTCCATATCACGAGCCTGCTTTTGTGCAGCTTCTGCAAGATGGATTCTGCTTCGCAACGTTCTCGTTTCCTCCACAGATGCCTTGACTTCCTATAGGGAACAAAATATATATTTTAAAAATGTACCGGGGGAGAGCTCATTTTGCTGTTAATAGTATAAAATTAGTTCAAATTGATCTTTATTCCTGTCAGAAAAAAAGGTATTCTTCCTGTCTCTCTTCCTTCTATGTTTTTTTTACTACCATTTAGCTTTAAATGTCCAAAAGAGGAAAGTTGCCAATTTTACCATAGTTTTAAGATTGGTTTCTATTTAAAATACAGAAATTGGAGACATACCAAGATTCTGCAGATTCCATACTTTTTACTGAGCCCCGATTCAAAATCAAGGACAAAAACCTATGTGTAATGTTAAGTGTCCCTATGGGGTCAAAGGTAGATAGATAGATAGATAGATAGATAGATAAAGAGAGAGAGATTTGTTAGCTAGTCTCAATTTGGACTTATGATTGAACCAAGGTATAGGCTATTTTTAACAATTTCTTCATTATAAACATTCACGTCTGGCCTAGAATTCATCGCGACTATTCAAAAAGATATAAAAGATACGGCATCAAACTTGTTAAAAGCCACATCTGAAGGAATGAACAAATTAATGAAGGAGATGGTGGAAATGAAAGAATCAGTGGTCAAAGTAAAAAAGGAGGTAGCGGACCTAAAACAGGAAGTAGTGGAGGCGAGAGAAAGAGAGAAAGAAAAAGCAACTAAATTGATTGATCATGAAAAAAGAATGGCGTATTTGGAAGATCAGATAAGAAGGAAAAACGTGATAATTAGAAAAATCTCTGAGAACAAACCGGACAACTTGAAATTAAGACTGTTAACATGGTTGAATGAATTGAAAATGGGGAGAGATTTTGTCCCTGAGGACATTGAGAGTGTGTATAGACTGGGTCCAAAGAAAAATAGAACGGGTTCTAGAAATGTGCTGTTAAAATTTGCAGATTTGAGTGTAAAATTAAGATTGATGTCTCATATTAAAAATGCAGGTCCGAATGCTCTCAAAATGGAAGGAGTGGATATTGAAATTTTCAACGATATAGCGTTTGAAGAAAGAATTTGGAGAAATCAAATTAAGCCTGTTACAAAAAAATTGAGAGACAAAGGAATTTTATATAACTGGAAATTTTCAAAACAGATGAGGTTTGTGCACCTGGGGAAAACCTTTTATATAAAGGAAGATTCATATGTGTTGGATGTGTTAGTAGAAGCAAAGATTCTGAAAAACGGAACACAAGAGTGGAAGGATCTCAAAGAAACATTATTATTGGCAGGAGCAAACACAGCAAAAAAACAAAAAACAACAACAACAGAACCCACAACTGATGAGGCTCAAGGGGCAACTGGGGGCAATTAAGATGTATTGTATTGTAGTGTAACATCAGCAGCTGAAGTATTACTGGAAGAATGATCAAGTTTTGTAACCACATGACTCCCCTCCCCCCTTCTCTTATTAGTAGAGGTGCTTTTTTTTTTTTTGAAAAAAGAAGGGGGTTATTATTTTTCTGTTTTTTACATTTTTTATGTTATATATGTTAAATGGTGGGTAGTGGGTAACACGTCCTTGAAGTCTACCAGCTATTTCTTAAAAGGTCAAATAATGATAAAACATGAAAAACATTAAGATATTGTCGTGGAATGTGAAGGGGGCAGGTTGTCCTACTAAACGTAGACAGTTAGAAAAGGCCCTAAGAAGAGATAAAGCGGATATTATATTTTTACAGGAAATGCATCAAAAAGGGGCGGATAAAAATAATTTATATCTTGGTTGGACTCAGTACTATGAAAAAGCTTTTGGTTCTTCCAAGGCCAGGGGGGTGGCGACTTTGATATCGAAAAGATTGGGATTTACGAAAACAAAAATGATAGGAGACCCAGAAGGTAGATATTTGATTATAGGTGGGAGTATAGAAGAAGAAGAAATATTGCTGGTCAATGTCTATGCACCAAATGAGAATCAAGATCAATTCTTGACCAAATTGAGTCAAATACTGATAAAAGAAAATTGTGATAGAATGATAGTTGCTGGAGATTTTAACCTAATAAGGTCAAATATTGATTGTACTAATGTAACCAAATATAGAAAAGCTTCGAAAGCTAAATTGTTGGATGATTGGATGAAAAAGTTTGGATTAAAAGATTCCTGGCGGGAATTAAAAGGGGAAGAACGAATTTATACATATTACTCTCAGGTTTATAATTCATATTCCAGGATTGACTATGTATTTGTAACACAAAATATGTTGAAGGATTTAAATGATGTAGAAGTAGGAATTTTTAATGAATCGGATCATGCCAAAGTAACGGTTGAACTACAATTTAAAATTAATAGAAGAAGTATTAGAACTTGGGAGATATGATTCGAAACTATTTAAAGACAAGGAGATAAAAGATCAGATAACTAAAAATTGGGAAGAAATTTGGAAAATCAACGATAATAATGAAACAAATTTTAATGTAATTTGGGATGCCATGAAAGCAGTATTTAGGGGTGAGTGTATTAAATTTAAAAGTTTAAAAAATAAACAATATAAGGACAGACAATTGGAGTTGGAAAAAGAGATTAAATTATTGCAAACTAAACACACTAAAACAAAGGAGAGGAAGACATCATTTTCATATCTTAAATTAATGATGATTCTTCCATCAATTTTCACTTTTCCTTCATTTAAATCCAATCTATATTTCCACATGATATATTCTGTATATAGACTGAACAGGGATAAAATGGACCCTTGTCTGACACCTTTAGCTATAAGAAACCATTCTGTCTCTCCATAATCTGTCTTAACAATATCTTCTTGTACACAACACAGGTTATTCATCAGGACAATCAAGGGCTGAGGTACACATGTAGTTTCTTATGATCCAAACAGTCAAAGACTTTGCTGCAATCAACAAAAAAATATTAATTTATTTATTACATTTATATACCACCCATCTAGGATTTTATCCTACTCTAGGCAGTTTAGACTGACTTTCTTCTAAAATTCTTTAGTGCACTCCAGCAGCCAGCAAATATTCACAATATAATCTCAAGTCCCTCTTCTTTTTCAGAATCCAGTTTGAACGTAAAGTATTTCTCACTCCATATAAGGGAAAGACCTTTGATGAAATACCTAGAACACCATTTTGCTTGTGTGAGAAGCAATGGATTGAGATAGGCCATCTGAAATGATGAAGATCTTCTACCTGTCAGTACATACAATAGGGAGCTAGAGGGATCATTACTCTGACTGGGTGGAGGCAGTTTCCAATGTTCCTTAGATGAAAAAGCCAAAGAAAGCAAGCACAATGAGATGGTTCGGCAGTACTGTTTATATACCACAGTCTACTTCCTCTGCAGATAATCTCCTCACATGACTGCTCAATTATCCTCAGCAGATCTCCAGTCGGTGCATTACTGAAGGTGCTTCCTTGTACACAAAAGATGGTCTTTTAATGAAAGTATAAACATGGCTTAAAAAGATGACCTATAAAAATTAAGTGCTTCTTTACATGTCTTGCAGAGGAAGAGGGAATCAAACCTGGAAGCAATGACTGGCTTGGTCTTATAGAACCACCCCAGCGTTCTATTAAAAATAAATACTGAAATGCAGTTTTCTTGAGAATACATGTTAACTATTTTGAAGACGGTATTGTGCACATGTGTCTGGCTCTAAACCTGCCCAATAAAACTAAAGCCCTTCCAAAGAAAGCAGATGCTGAAGCCAAACACTACTTTCTTTTTCCGATTATCACAATGGGAACAATTCCAGTCACACCTCCTACACTGCAGCCCTTTGGCCAAATTCCACCAGCATAGTAGAAATTGGTGCTAGCTAAGAAATCAGCATAGGCATTTACTTTCACAAACTAATTGCATAGCTTGGCATGTGACAGCAAATTTGCTACTGAATTTTAAGCTAATGGACTTACACCAGTATAATTTTTCCGCTGGATTCTGGCCAACGGTTCTCCAACTGTGGACTCTTGTGTTGCTCTACTTCTAATTGTTTAAGGTATTGAGTCCCTGTACCCACAACTCTTGTCTCCCCTTCCTTCTTCCTACTATTAATGTGAGCAGCACATGGACCCAACATCTTGGAATATGTAGCACACCCCACTCCTCCCCCCAAATAATTTTTGAAATACAGCTCTTTTATGGGGCTCAAAAAGCCCTCTTGTACCCTCCAAGCAGCACAAGAGGGGATTTAGCTGGATTTTGAAATTACTATACCCTCCATATTGTTTCAAAATTGCCAGTAGAGGTGCAAATGGGCGTCTACAGTAAAACATTTTTGTAAGAAAAACAATTCAAGGCTGAAGGTCACAGAAGCATCCACTTCCAAGATCTCTGGAGGCTGCTGGGGCTTCATTGGCTCAGTGGTTAAGATGCTCGCCTTGTTAGCTGGAAGGCTGGCAAGTCGGCAGTTTGAGACCCAGGTACTGCATGATAGATTGAGTGCCTGTCTCTGTCCCAGCTGCTGCCAACCTAGCAGATTGAAAGGAAGAAGCTGCCAGCAGATAAATAGGGAACACTTTGATGGGGAAAAAGGCACGACATGGCGTCCTCTGAGCACTGTTCCTCCAGCAAAAATCCTTGCAACCCAGAATAATATCTGACACTAAATTATTATTATGGAGGTTGCCCATCTTTGCTCTATTACTTGTGTGGGTTTTTCACCTTCCATGAAAGGCTCCCTTCCCCATTCAAGTTTTATGAGTATCCTCCTTTATCCACAAGACTCTCCTTTCTAGTGCCTTGCCCTCGATCTCTCAATCTGCCAGAGAGAGAGAACGAGTGAGAGAGTGAATGAGTGTGTGTGTTAGTTGTCGGTTTTGGGAAAATGCTGCCGAGCCATGCATTAGGGGAGCCAGCAGGATGCATTACTGTTCAAAATGGTTTACCAAGTTATCCTGGTAAAACTGCTACCTTGAATTTATTACTAGAAATGTCATTTATTACTAGAAATTTCCTTTGTGTAAGTGACATACACTAGTACCTCGGATAACATTAAGACTTGGTTCCACAAGTCTTAACATTATCCAGTTTTTAACATTGTACAATGCATTGATCGCACAATGTTAAAAAAAAACCCCTGTTCCCTTTTTGGGTGGGCAAGATGAATCCCTCACTGTTAGCCTTTCAGTGTGGGATTCGTCTAACAGTGAGGGATTTGTCTTGGCCACCCTGTCATTTCAGCAGGGGAGGCAGGGAGAATCTCTATGCCTTTGCCTTTGGATTGGGGAGGAGTTCAGCCCCAAAAACAAAAGGCAAAGACAAAGAGATTCTCCCTGCCTCCCCTGCTGAAACAATAGGGTGGGCAAGACGAATCCCTCACTGTTAGCCTTTCAGTGTGGGATTCATCTAAACAGTGAGGGATCCCTCACTGTTAGATTTGCAAGCCTTTCAGTGTGGGATTCGTCTTAACAGTGAGGGATTCTTCTTGAGGCAAATTCCCCAACGCTATCCGATTTTAGTCTTATCCGATGCAAACGTTATCCGAAGTACCACTGTATCATACACATACAACTTCCCAACTCAATCCAGATATCAAATCTTTTTAATGTAGCTTCTACATGACTTCATACACCTGTAGTAAACTGGGATGTATAAAGCAGACTTTACATCCTTTACAGCACAATCCTATACAAATCTACATAGAAGTCCCAATGAGTCTAGATAAGAGGCCGTAGGATGAAGTACAAAAGCCAAAACTACATCATAAAGGGAGGAAATAGCCTTTCTCCCTTCTAAACATCTCTAGCGCTGCTTTTCTTGTACAAATTGAAAAACATAGCTGAAAGTTCTTTTTCCAAAACTTAGCCTTCAGTTATCAGTTTCAGATAGTAGTAATTTTAAAGTTTTTCTATTTACTGAAAAGGAACAAAAGGTGATTAAGGGTAAGTATGGTTCAAAGGCTTTAATAAGCTCTAAGAGGGATTAAAAAGATAAAAAAATTGCAAGTTGCAACTTTTAAATACAGTAATATCTCGGATAACGTCTGCATCAGATAACACTAAAACTGCATGTTAAGCAATCTGGAAAAATTGCATCAGATAACGTTAAAATCCTATGGGATGCATCAAATAACGCTCGTTAAAACCTGTGCCGGTTACAATGTATCTCTACGGAGTTTTAATGTTATCTGATGCATCCCATAGGATTTTAACGTTATCCGATGCATGCATAGGATAATGTTAAAAATTGGATAACATTAAGACTTGTGGAACCAAGTTTTAGCGTTATCCAAGGTTTTACTGTAGCTTGTTTTTATTGTTTTTTTAAAATGTATATCACAGAATATTTTTATACCTCTGCTGCTACTGGTATCTACATTAAGTTAACTTTAAAACTACCTAAAAATAATTTTGCATCTGACCAAGACAGCTCAGACTAATTACCACAGTCCTTTAGTGGCTTCCTGCCATCATAGGACTAAAAACTCCAACAGCGTACACAGCTTTTTAAAAGCAAGATTAACGCACACAAAGGTTGAAAAACACATGCTATTGCACCTGATGGTCTGTAAATATTTAGTACACTTTTTAGGAAACTGGGTAAATGCTACTTAAGCTGTCATTCATTCCACTTTTTGGTGTACTTGTACTATTATTGGCCTGGAATATGATGTCTTCTATTATTATTGGCCTGTAGCTTTTGTGACTTGTAGCTTTTGTGACCTAACGGTTCTTTGCCTGGTTTCAGTATAGCAAATACTTTTGTTTTCTGCCAGCAATTATTAAAGAGATGAAGCAGCCATTTCTTTGTGTTTTGACCAATGTGTTTAATTTGCTCGCTCTGGATGTCATTGTGTCCTATCGCACTGCCATTACTACATCTTCCAATGAATAGGACTTTTGTCTCAGCCCAACTAAGCTCCTTAGGTTGTCGAGGAGGCAAGCTATGATAAATGTGTAAATTTGGAAGTGCACCTATTGTGACTATCCTTGTAGACACCTTCTCTCCTTAGGAAGAGTCCAAAAATGAAGGCAGCTGGATGTGCCTGCATCATCAAATGAAGATATCATACTATCATTTGAAAAGTTAATGACCGCACAGTCCTCAGATAATTTGCACTGCAACTGGGATAATTTGCAATAGCATCTACTTCCCCAGAAAATTAATTCATTTCATTCCCACCTATTGTCACAATTACATCTAGGTTCAGAGCAAGGTTTCATTGGATGGGAGGATGGCAAAGGACATCATAACTCCTGGCCTTCAGAAAGTACCGTCAAAATGGGGGTGGGGGGAAGAGGTCCCTGGCACAATTTACCACTGACTGAAATTCAAATACAAGAGACCTGCTGGGATATTGATTAAACTGATGTACTGCAGCCAAAAGGTTGTGAGTTTGATCATGATGCGACTCAAGGTTGACTCAGCCTTCCATCCTTCTGAGGTTGGTGAAATGAGGACCCAGCATGTTTGGGGCAAAATGCTAAATAATTTGTGAACTGACCAGAGAGTGCACTAAGCACTATGGGTGGAATATAAGTGTAATTGCTATATATATATATATATATTGAAAAAGCACAAAAAAACCTACTGACTAAATAAGTATAGCTTTTAAAGCATAATTTGATATTTTTGTTAATGAGGAAGAAAACCCTTGTCACCAGTGAATGTGCAAAACAGAGTTACATGGGGGTCCAACCCACAAGAGCAAAGCCCTCAGACCAACTTCCCACGTACTTGTTTGGCACTCTGTAGCTCTTCAGCTAGTTGTTTTCTCATGCGTTCTGACTCTGCCAATTCTTCCTGAAAAACACAGAGAGAGATAGAGAAGTTAATTAAGCAAGTCAATTCTGGTTTTGTCCTTTGATTCACTGCCGGGGGATTTTAGGGAAATCTGACTGCTCTTGTCACCTATCACTACAGCCCCTGCCAGGGAGTTACTTAAGTTGCCTTTAAAAATAAGAGACAGAAGGCTTCAGTTACAGAGCATTCACTCTGGTGTTCCTTTCTGTGATCCTTAAGACCAGCGTCATGTTGTCTTTTCAACCTCCAGAAACAGGATATCCATTCCCATTTCTATCCATTATCAGATCATTGAGCTTTTAGGATCCTTTTCATAGGCCTTTATATTGGTTAAGGGTCTCCCAGAGATTGAAGGAGGCCCTGATCTCTCATCCTTTAAAGTTCTCTCTTCCTCCTGCCATATATGAATTTAGGTTACCATCATGGTAATCAGCCATGAAGACTGTCCTAAAAATATAATGCAGTGGCCTTTCATCTGCCTTCTGCATCACAGCATGACCCCTGTTCCACAAGTCACTTTCTGGTCCTGAGCCCTTTTGGCATACAAAATCCTCATTGGCCCCAGGCCAGTATTGATGAAGCTGCTGCTCCCCATTAAAATGGATTCAAGTGGGATTTAATCCACTTGGAGACCATCACCCTTCCCCGTGGACTTTGACACTCAAGGCCATTAGTCCTCAGGGATGTCAGGTTAGTTAACCGCTGCCTAACACTCAGTGTTGAGTTGCTAGCAGTATGGTCTCCTTTATTACCATAGCAGGATAACCTAGCCAGACCATAAAATTCCCAGTATATGTCTACTCCCTGCCCTGATGACAGAGCCTGTATGTGGTACTCTGAATACTTCAAGCTATTACTTCCATCTAGTTTTAGTTTTGGCCTGTGTGATTTTGTTCAAAATCTTTGTTGTTGTTCAGTCGCACAGTCGATTCCGACCCTTTGCGACCCCATGGACCATCGCCCGCCAGGAACTTCTGTCCTCCACCATCCTCCTCATCCCGCCCAGCTCTGTGCCCATTGCATCCACAATACCACCTAGCCATCTCATCTTTGGCCGCCCCCTTCTTCTTTTGCCCTCCACCTTTCCCAGCATCAAGGCCTTCTCAAGTGAATCCTCTCTTCTCATTTGATGTCCAAAGTACACAGCTTCATCTTTACTATTTGACCATCTAGGGAGCAGTCAGGGTTGATTTCTTCTAAGACCGACCTATTTGTTCTCCTCACTGTCCAGGGGACTCTCAAAACTCTCCTCCAGCACCACATCTCAAAGGCATCTATTCTTCTGCGCTCAGCTTTCCTAATGGTCCAGCTCTCACAACCATACATTGCAACAGGGAATACCATTGCTTTGACTACACGTATTTTTGTTTTCAATGAGATGTCTCTACTTTTCACTATGTTCCCCAGGTTTCTCATAATCTAAGGACTAAAAAAGATTGACCACTGATAAACAGAGGAGAGAAAATAACTATAACAGAGATGAACAGTAGGAACAACATCCATTTTTTAAATTTAAAAAACCCCTCCAGTTTATGAATGTGGGATATTGTGTTTCTCTCTCTACAATTCAAAATTCCAGAAACTGGCCCAGTATCACTGCCCAATACTGTATTGTATTAGGGTTGCCAGTAGGATTATTATTATTCTGCTAAATTATATTATAACTGCTAAAGTGAAGGCACCTTTTGGGGAGTTTATTCTGCAGTTCCTTTCACCCGACCTAATGTGAGAGAGATTAGCCGGCAACACAAGGTTGCTGTTACCAGGATATGCATGATTATGGTTCAAAAATACCACAATCTTCGGATACCAAGCTCTACATAGCAAAGGGCAGCCTGAATGCTGACAATAATATTTCTAGGAACGGAGGGGAGGAGTGCATTTATTTTTTTTACAATCGGTATGAGCTATTTTAAATCTGGTGACTTTAGAAGCCACTTGTTTGAGCATGTGGGAGAGGTGTAAAACAGTTTTAAATTTCTTAAAAATCATAACTTGAAAACCTGTTGCCCAAACTTCCCCAAATTTGGCACAAAACAAGAGCAGGCCATCTGCTACACATGTGCCAGGTTTGGTCCTGATCCAAAGTCAAAGTTACAACATTTGGATTGGTTTTAGATTTGCCTTCTAGGATGTTCTTTTGCTCTGCTGCACAGCAATACTGAAAACAGAAAAGCAACAATGCTAATTATTATTGATTCTTCTCGGTGTTTGAGGGAGAGAATACTACAAATAACGCTGCTCTAACAGTTAGCAAGGAACTGGAGAGAAACAACCATCTCCAAACATGTTTCAAATGCACAGAAATGGGCAAAAATGTTTACAATAAGCATAGCAAGAACGTTACCTTCAATTTGCATATTTCTTTTAAAGCTTCATTTTTCTCTTTCCTAAGTTCTTCCAACTCATTTCCCACCAACGGATCACAGGATACAATCTGTACGCATTGTAATCATATTTTGGGGCAGGGGTGGGAGTACACACAGATAGATAGATTGTAAACATGGGAATATTGTAATTTATTAAAAAAATACTTTGACAAATTTAAACTATTACAATGTTGTTTAAACTTTCTCTAACCAAAATGTATTAATAGAATGTCCCAGATCTTCCTATTACACAAATCAAAACATAGTACAAAAGTGTAAAAGTAAAATGAAGAAAAAAACCACTAAGTCAAGGAAGCTTTTCTTATTCATATAGATACATAACACTGGGGAACAGTGATTTTGATGCCTCACAATTTTCACCAATTTCAGGCTATAGTTGGGTCACTTATTCCAAAAATGCTTTCAGTTATGCCCCATCAGCTCTAGTTTTTTAGACATGGCTTATTCACATTAGGCCAATCTAACCATACTGGTTGCATATATAACCAGAGGCGTAGCAAGGGTGTAAGCAACCCGGGGCGGAATGAAATGTTGGTTCGCAAAGGGATGGCCATGACTATGCGACTGAACAACAACAACAAAGAAATGGACAAAGCATGTCCCCTGCTCATTCCTGGAATCCTCCAGAAACAAGGGGGTTTGCTCTTCATCCTTGAAATTCAAAACTGAAATTATATTTTGGGGAAGTTTCTCTTCTCCTGTATTTTGGACATTGCTAATGACTTTTAGAACTGTTTTAGCCAATGTAATGTGGTGAAAAATTAGCCCCCATAACAAGGAAAGGTTGTCCTCCCCAGTATTAGTGGAGAAAAAAACCACTAGTTTAAAATACCATGGACCCTTAGAAGAAACGTTAAAAAGCCATGTCAAATGAGTTTAACCATGTTTTAAAACTCAATCAAACAAATAAGGTTTACTAACAGCTACACTAGAAACATTTCAAGAAACCCAGAAAAAAAGTAACTATCTTTTACCTGTGATTCCAATAATCTGCCAATTTCGTGGGAATTAATTCTATTGGGTCCTGGTATCCCTTCTGCCCCATCCAGCTGCAAACTGAAAAGATTTCTGGCCACCTGAACAAAATCTGAGAAAAAAAGGCATGTCAGCAAAGATCCTACTTCAAATAAAATAGAACAAAACAGAATAAAATAAAGTAAGTCCATTTATAAATTTCTTCCAACTACCCCTTCTTGTTTTAATATTTACTATTTCTTTCAGAGCTTTAATTCTATCTTTCTAATGGTTTTTAATGTCATTCATTGGGATAGTAATCTATATCAGCCTTTACTTGGTATGTAATTAAATTTGTACATAGCTTGGGGAAAAGTTACTTCCCCAGTCTATTACTCCCAGTGTACGTTGGCAAGGTACCTTGGGACCTATAGATCCAAAAACAACCAACCAGGCAGCACACTTACGCATCAACCACAAATCTGATTTTGGGTGAATACCAAAATGCTAGCAGGAGTCTTTAAAATTTCAGTTTAATTTCCTGCGTTCTACTCTTCAGATTTAGCAAGTTTAGTCTTTCCTAACAGAAAGACTCGGTACACTTTCCTTCTTTCATGGACATGTATTCATTTGAACACACAGTCTTTAGCATACACCATAATCGGTCATGTAATCTGAACCTGTAAAATAGGTCCCCGATATAATTGATAATCCTAAATACTAGAGCAGACCCATCCAATCAACTTATCAACGTAAGGTAAATTTTAATTAGTAAAGGTTTCCCTTGCTTGAAAGCCAGTCATATCTGACTCTAGGGTTCAGTGCTCATCTCTGTTTCAAAGTCGAAGAGCCAGCGCTGTCTGCTTCTGCAGACATTTCTGTGGTCATGTGGTAGGCATGACTAGACACTGGAGCACACAGAACACTGTTACCTTCCCACCGAAGTGATTCCTATTTATCTACTTGCTTTCGAACTGCTAGGTTGGCAGGAGCTGGGACAAAGACGGGAGCTCATTCTGTCCTGCAGTACTCGGGAATCGGACTGCTGACCTTTTGCCTCCCAGTCAGCGTCTTAGCCCACAAATTTGGTGGGTCTGTTCTACTTGGAACTAGCAATGGGACAAAATGGTGTTTGCCCTCCAAGTTGTTGTTGTTCAGTCGCACAGTCGATTCCGACCCTCTGCGACCCCATGGACCACTGTCCTCCAGGCACTCCTGTCCTCCACCATCCCCCTCAACTCGCTCAGCTCTGTGCCCATTATCTCCACAATACCATCTAGCCATCTCATCTTGGGCCGTCCCCTTCTTCTTTTGCCCTCGACCCTTCCAAGCATCAAGGCTTTCTCAAGTGAATCCTCTCTTCTCATTTGATGTCCAAAGTACTTTAGCTTCATCTTTATTATTTGACCAAGGAGCAGTCAGGTTTGATCTCTTCTAAGATTGACCTATTTGTTCTCCTCGCTGTCCAGGGTACTCTCAAAACTCTCCTCCAACACCACATCTCAAAGGCGTCTATTTTTCTGCGCTCCGCTTTCCTAATGGTCCAGCTCTCACAACCATACATTGCCACAGGGAATACCATTGCCCTGACTATGCGAATCTTTGTTTGCAATTTAATGTCTCTACTTTTCACTATGCTGCCCAGGTTTCTCATTGCTTGCCTCCCGAGAATCAGTCGCCTTTTTATTTCATGGCTGCAATCACCATCTGCAGTGAGCTTTGATCCTAGGAAAGTAAAATCTGTAACTGCCTCTACTTCTTCCCCATCTATTTTCCAGGGACTGATAGGGCCTGTTGCCATGATCTTGGTTTTCTTGATATTTAGTCTCAAGCCAGCTTTTTCACTCTCTTCTTTTAACCTAATCAGGAGCTTCTTTAAGTCCTCCTCACTTTCCGCTATTAGGGTGGTATCATCTGCATATGGAAGTGTTGATGTAAGTGCCTGCTCAGCACTGATCAACTATTGTTGCAAGGGGAATATGGCCCTCCAAGACTGAACTGCAAATCACAGCTTGATCTTGCTTAGTGAATTTAGTGATGGAAGTGTTGATGTAAGTGCTTGCTCAGCACTGATCAACTATTGTTGCAAGGTGAATATGGCCATGTCGCTTTAAGACTGTTTGCAGAGATTCACTGAGGACGGGAAGGTGCTGTAAGTCAACACAATAACCAACAAGCCTCTGAGCATATTAAGAGGCACATCTGAGTGCGGACTTTGACTTGCATCTTTTGCCTGCCCTTGGCCTGACATGCTGTTGTTTGCATTCTCTATCGGTAGTCTGACATGATTTATGCCTGAGCCAGTGTCTGGAGTGTGTTCAGCTCAGGGAGCTTTGTTGCGACAGCTGAAAAACCACAGAGTTACCAGAAGGATTGCTTCACAGCTTCTTCTCAGCTATTCTCTACTGTGGATCTGAAGTCAAAGTGCTTTTTGGATCAATGAAGCATGCTACCCACTCTGTGTGGTGATATGTGGGCAAGCAGAGACTAGAATTGTGTGCTCTATACTTGGCAGAGTAAAGACTGTGTGTGTTGGACTGTGGAACTTTGTATATACTGTTACTGCTGAAAGTCAAGCTAGTTTGTTTTCTGCCTGCACTGAATATATTTTGCACATTTCAAGAGTAAAAAGCTTTTTGTTATTTTGCACAAGAACCTGCCTGGCTTCTTTTGTCTACAAGCTACCAAAGTTAGCACAACCAGCACGGGTGTGTGCCAGGGTTCTGGATGCAAATTCTGCCAAACACCAACAGGAAGGAAGCACAAAACAGAGTTTATTAGTTGAAATGTAAAGCAAACTATAGTATAAGGTCCACTACATTCTAAGTACAGTCAAACCTCATATAACACTAAAACCTGGTTCCACAAGTCTTGATGTTATATGATTTTTAGTGTTATCCGATGCATGTTAAAATCCTATGGGAGCCATAGAGATACATTGTAACCACACAGGCTTTAGCGGTTGTTATCTGATGCATCCCATAGGATCTTAATGTTATCCGATGCAATTCTTCCCCCCAGATTGCTTAATGTTATGCGATTTTAGTGTTATTCGATACTAATGTTATATGAGGTATTACTGTAACTTATTAAATTTGTGTGACAGATTTCGAGGAGTCAGCAACATATTTCTGATTTTCCAAATCATTTTAGTATGAAATATTAAAATGATATTAGCCTTAAATGGTAGTTACCCCATTTAATAATGAGCTTGGGTAGATCCATGCCTAATCTAGGTCCTGAACATGGATTCCTAAACTGTTTCATACTTTCAAAGTAGTCCATAAGGCCTGCATGTAAACAGAAGGAAACAATGGAATTGTGCCTATTGAACAATAATACATGCTTAACCCTATGCCAAAGCAGAGTCCAGTTCTTGCTGCATTCCAATGCACCTTTACAAGATGTGCAAAATGGAAACTAAGAAAAAGTTGCTATGCAATAAATAGACAGTCCCATGATGTGTCAGTCAATACACTGCTATGTGCTCTGCTTAATTTTCACTGGCAAGCATGAGTGCTGCCGACGCATCAGACCACAGGCCTATCTGATTTTGCATTTTGTCCATGCTGAAGCCAACCATGTGCCCATGGAAAGCCTCTCGGCTCAACAAGGACACAATAGTAAATTGCTGGTTGTCTGCAAATGCTAAATTTAAAGCTGCCTATCCTTTTCAAGTATTTTGTGTATATATTGGTGTTCTCAGAGAAGATTAAATTGAAGTACATGCAGAGCTGGCTTTTAATTCAAAAAACACCCCAACATAGCCAATTCCTAGTTATGGTAATAAAAAATGGAGATAGGTCACAAAGCAATTAACCATCAATCCACCTCTGTCTAGGACAGGGGTGGCCAACCTTTTTGCACCATGGGCCTGACCACATCCCTAGGACAGCTGAGTGAACCGGACCACATCACCCAGAAGTGGAAGCATTTACGACTGTCATAAATGCACCCACTTCCACGTTTACATCGGCCGCGGGCACGTTTTATAGCTGACATAAACGGGCTTGCTTCCACTTCCGGGTGAGACAGTAACGGGTTGCTTGGCCCACCGGCCAAAGGATGGGAACCCCTGTTCTAGGAAGAAGACTGCATAAGAGACTAAAAGAATACCATGTAAAATGAAAGCCTGTTTTTATAACCACAGTAGGAATTAATAGATGGAAAGATTCTATACTGGTTTTCCCTTTAGATTATATAAGCATTCTCTTCAAATAATTACCTCCAAAAGATACTGTTCCAGCAGAATCTTTTGGTAGCTGTTGCCTTAGGATTTCTTGCTGTTTTTCTGTAGGTTGAATCCCAAGATAATTCAGAGCCTAAAGGAAGGGTTTGTGGTGAGAAGAAAAGCACTTAGATCCTAGTGTTCCAGTTTAAGATGATGAACACACCCTCTTGCTTCATAGCACCACCATGAACATTTCAGAAAGAAAGGAGCCACAGATCTATTCTCACATTTGAATGCTGTCTGCATTCAGAAAAGAAATAAGTTAGGAAAGAGACATTAGAATGTGACCATTATTCAGTACAACAGAAGCACACTTTTCTCCTTTCTGTTTTGCCTAACCCACCCTTGTTTTGCTATTTCATAGTGGGTGGGTGGGTGCTTCTTATCTAAGTATTACAGGCAGGTAGACAAAGTGTGCTTGCAAACTATATACAGAACAATTTGCCAGCAGGGTTTGAACATGTGGATTTAAGGAAAACTCTTCAAAGTACCACTTGCAACTTGACACGCCACTCTTTGGACTGCATTAGCATCTGGCATTCTAAAGCCAAGGAAAAAACCAGATAAAGGAGACTAAAGACCAAATTCTGATGGCAGTTCTACAAAAATAACTGATTTTATAGACAAAAAAATGACAACTCTCTTTACACAGATAGAACCCTTACTCTATAACAGTATTTATTTTTATTTTCCACTCTCGAGAAAATTGAAAGGAAAGAAGAGAGGTATCACAAAAACGGATTATGAGCTCTTCTTCCACAATCATCTTGAAAATAGTCAATGACAAATGCAAACGGCAAGTCTATGATAAACACACTTTGACAATGAGAAAGAAAAGCTACACTACAGAAACCCAGGCACTTTTCACTAAAACTGAAGATATTTCAGGGAGGCAAGAATCAGACTTCAACGATCTTCATCTTAGTTGGTAACTTTGGGTGAAAGTTGGCTATATTGTCATAGAACTGGTGGACAAACAGAAAACTAAAGGTGACTAGTCAAAAAGCACATTTCAAAATTTAGGAGTCTGATGTTACCAGATTCACAGAAATCCTAGACAGGATTTCATTACTTCACCTACCCAACCCCCACGGCACTTGCTCTCTGATCCTTTAAATAGGGCAGTGTAGGTGAACCTATGGCACGCGTGCCAGAGGCGGCATGCACAGCCTTTTCTGGTGGCACATGGGACATTGTGGGCAAGCCCAGCCCTGTGCTGCTGGTGCTGCTTCCCCATCAACCCCTCTCCCTCCACCAATGGGGATGAGAGGGGAGGCTGAATGTTCGTGGCTTGGGGCTTGCCGGCCTGAAGCCATGTCACCATCAAGCCCCAAGCTCTTGCACCACTTTCCCATCAATCCCTCTCCCTCCAACAATGGGGAGGAGGGGAGGAGGCAGCCAGAATGAGATGAAGTGAGGTGATGAGACACCCCACACCCACCCCTCCTACGAGACAGAGGAGGCAACTGTACCCGCAGGTGGGGCTTGCGGGCCTGCATGGGGTGTGGGGCCTGCACACCCATGTGTGTGTGTGTGTGTGGGGGGGGGGCTGCGCACATGGCCATGTGACATCACCAGAGGTGTGTCGGTGACATCACATGGGTGCATGGGCCCGCACACTCCTTCCCCCCATGCTGACTCCTCCTCCTTCGGCACTCAGTCTTTAAAATGTTTGCCATCACTGAAACAGGAAATATTAGGGCCTGAACATCTTCAAATAAAAGCAGGTGATCTGCTTCCACATATTACTGCAGCACGATTCCATTAAGACATCTGAGAGTCATTTAGAAGAAGACAGACTGGTTTTCTGCTGCTCCTGAATGCAAGACTAGATCTATCAAACCTGCCTGTCATAATAAAAGGCAGACTATGTTGAGCATGGTTGAATAAAGCCAAAGTGTTTATTTAATTCAAGCGGAATGCCTTCTATGGATCACATATGACCACCAACCTCTTTTCTTCTAGCGGTGGCTGATTCAGAAGGGTGGAGTTCACTTGAACTCTTCTGAGAAGCTAATTTGCAAAGATTGTGAGAACTACTAGAAACTTGTAGGAAATACATCCAAAGTGAATATTCCCACTATGTTTTACTCCAAAAATCTAGTCTTTTTCTTTCCCTAAAGTACTATAATAAAACTACAGTAAAACCTCATATAACACTAAAACCTGGTTCCACAAGTCTTGGTGTTATATGATTTTTAGTGTTATCTGATCCTCTATGGGATCCATAGAGATACATTGTAACCACACAGGCTTTAGCGGTTGTTATCTGAAGCATCCCATAGGATCTTAATGTTATCTGATGCAATTCTTCCCCCCAGATTCCTTAATGTTATGCGATTTTAGTGTTATTCGATACTAATGTTATATGAGGTATTACTGTATTTCCTATTTAATTTTCAGTACAGTCTTTCTCTCTCATCCTGTGTGAGGTCTCCAGCTGAATAAAAAATAATAATCTGTGGTGAAATTCATTTACTTGGCAAAAAGAACAAACAACCATTTCACACTGCAGCCACAAAGTGGTTACGACTGGATGCCAATACGTGATACTTCCATTTATTTTGGCTGGAGACAAACAGTAGTATTTTGTAAACTTCAGAGATCATTAAAAATAAACTGGAACGACCATATTTTTTAAAGCAAAGATAACAAAAGCTAATGCCAAAGAATCCGACTGAAATCAATGGAAAATGAATCAGTTACACAGCTAGCGGTTGCTACCGATTTAATGGGTTCTAAGCCCAAGTGACCTTCCCACTGTTTGGGCTAAGAGTTTTTTTATATTTGAAAATAGAATGTCATCACTAGATTAAGGTCTGCTTGGTAAAAGATTTTGCCTAGAACCAAGAGCTCTTTCTATATAGCTGTTTACAAATAACCACTCATATGAATTTGTTAAGTGCAGACAAATGCTCCTAAAATAGAATCTTTGAGAATGTGCTCAGAATGATTTCACAGCTCTTAAATATAAAATGGGAAAAGCCCATATCAATAATTTAAAATGTGTTGTAACTGCTTTCAGATTAAAACAAATAACCTGTTATAAAAAAAGCATGTACCAACATCAACCTCTCAACTCTTTCCCCTTTTATCTTTTCTTTCATGCTGCTATTTTTTATATTTACAATATTGTTTTACAAAATGTATTGAGAAAAATGTCATGTTTATTTTAAAGCAGAATATGAAAGCTCCTTTGTAGAAGAACAAATAGAAAAATACCCTGAAACCATCCATAACTGCACATGGGTATCATGCTGTTGGCCTTAAAGCCAGAATACCATTTAGACTTCAGTAGTTTACATCTTAATAGGCTGGGGTGGCTTAGTGGTTAAGATGCTGAGTTTGACAACTGGAAGGTCAGCAGTTCGAGACCCGAGTGCTGCGCAATGGAGTGTCTGTTGTCTGTCCCAGCTCCTGTCAACCTAGCAGCTTGAAAACAAGAAATTGGAAGTAGATAAATAGGTACCGATTTGTCAGGAAAGGTAACAGTGTGCTCTGGCATCTAGTTATGCCTGCCACATAACCATGGAAACATCTACAGATGTAGACAGCGCTGGCTCGTGGGCTGTAAACGGAGGTGAGCATCGCCTCCTACAGTTGGACCCAACTGTCTTTTGAGCAAGGGAGACCTTTACCTTTTACTAGTTTACACCCCAATGCAAATGTCAAAACTAGTGTATGGCTTCCTCTTCTTCTCTCTTTCAAGGCAAATATCATATCCAGCATAATTGGAAAAAGAATTGAAAATGTAACTGCCGATGCCAACTTGCCCTTTCACAAACACATGATACAGCACCACCGTCAAATAATGTACATCTGTGCTCACTGTGTGTGAAAAAGGATGAATGCAGAGATGAGTAAGGGGGAAAGAGTGACTGAAATGTTTAAGAAGCTGAAGCAGCTTTCCTTGGAGGAAACGTTTAGAGAAAGTGGGGGGTAGGGGGGCAGCAGAATGTTACAGATATATAAAGTGGTTTAAAGATGTTAAGTAGAGATGACACAATAAACTAAGTAACCATCACACAATTCACACAGGGGAGAAACCCTATGAATGCGTGGAGTTGTGTATTTTCCTCTATCCTCATTGACTTCCCACCTTCTTCCCTCCTCCTCCTGGCTATTTCATCCTTGCTGTGGTCCTGTGTCTGCCAACAGACTCTCCCTGGCCAGTTGGGTTGGGGATTGAAGGCAGCTGTGCGGACCGGCTGGTTGATCGAAGATCGCCGCCGCCACAGCTGTTCCACAGCTACCCCCTCCCTGCTAGCATGAAATAAGGACTTTTTTGACTCTCCTGACTGTACAGTATTGTATTTTTTGTGCTAGCGTATTGTATATTTTTTTGGCTTTTGTATTGTATATCTGTGCTAGTAGTGATAATAGCTCTTCTCAGCAGGAGGGAGTTTACTTGTTGAAAGGGTATATTGTTATAGGGATTGTATTCCCTGACTGTATTGTATTTTCATTTTTATGTTAGATTTATTGACTGTACTAACTGTGTTACATTATGTGTTATATTTATACCATGTTGTTGCATTTATATTTGAGACTGTAAGACTGTAATGTATGTTACCCATGTTATGTTAGCCACTTTGAGTCACTTTGAGTAGAGTGGCATAGAAGTCTAGATACAAATACAAATACCAAAACTCAGGGTCTCCTATCAAAGTTCATTGGTGGAAAATTGAGGAACAATGAGAAGAAGTAAGGTAAAGGTCACCCTTGCTTGAAAGCCAGTCATATCTGACTCTAGGGTTTGGTGCTCATCTCCATTTACTGACAAAGAGCCATGCTGTCTGTGTCTGCAGACGTTTCCGTGGACATGTGGTAGGCATGACTAGTCACCAGAGTGCAAAGAATGCTATATATCTTCCCACCAAAGTGGTCCCTATTTATCTACTTGCAATTTCTTGCTTTCGAACTGCTAGGTGGGCAGGAGCTGGGATAGAGCTGGGAGCTCACCCCATCGTGCAGTAATTGGGTCTCGAACTGACGACCTTCCGGTTGTGAAGTTCAGTGTCTTAACCACTAAGACACCACAGTCCCAACAATGAAAGAAAGTAATTCCGCACAAATCACAAAGTTTAATTAAGGAAGATGTAGTGATGGCTGGTAACTTGGAAAGCTTTCGATGAGATCAGATAAATGCACGCAGGGTAGATTTCTCAATGGGATACCCAGTGTGGTGTAGCGGTGAGAGTGACAGAGTAGGATTCAGGAGGCCCAGGTTCAAGTCTCTGCTCAGCCATGGATGCTCATTGGGGGTGTGGATCTGGTAAAACTGTTCCTTAATTGTCTCACTAATCTTGGAAGTCCTATTAGGTTCACCTTAAGTCTGTTCCAACTTCATGGCACCTTAACATTAAATTACATTTATCAGTGGATACTAGTCAATATCAAGCTATCAGCTTTATCAACAGAGGCAGCATCTATCTTTCTGAGGAGCAGGAGAGAGGAGGTGTGGCTGCTCTCAAATCCTCTTGGTGGCAAAAAGGTGGCTATTGAACAGAATCACAGACTCCCAAATGACTTCCAGTCTCATCCAACAAGGCAGTTCTCATACTCAGATATAGAGAGATGTCTTTAGTATATTATCATTTCATTATTCTTAAAAAATGACTTTCCAAGCTTAAAGCTTTCCTCACACTTCTCCTCAATGCCTGGTAGAATGAAACTAGATCATCAGGCAGAATAATCCTAAGAGAAGCTGCAGTCAAAATCACCCTAGAAACTACTAGTCTGCACCTTCATCAATTCCTTTTTGATATATAGATGATGACAGAAAATAGCTTTTTCTAGCCTGGCACCTTCCTGAGGTGGTAGACTATAGATCACATAACCCCCAACTAACATGGTCCCTATTTATCTATACATATCAAAGTATCACTTATCACTAACATATCAAAGTATCACATATCACTAACATATCAAAGTATCACATACATTTCAAGAAATCCCCCATCACAATTACAAAATTAAAACATCATAAAAGACATTTCAGAAACACTTTCAGAAGGATCTTAAACAAAAATGAAGTATCAAAATATAAGCTAAAAATTTCAGTTACAAAAATATCACAACAATACAGTATCAACACAATGTAACATAATATAACAATTCTTATGGTCAGGCGGCTATGCCACACAGCTGTGTCCTATTCTCTCATGGCCAGCCTGGCCAATGTTTGGTGTAAAGCAGAGGTGTCCAAAGTAAGGCCCGGGGGCCGGGTGCGTCCCCTGATGCCAATTCATCTGGCCTGTGAAGCCCTCATCGCTCCTGGAAGTGGAAATATAACGCGCCTGTACGGGCATGTTTTACTTCCGCTTCCAGGAGCAATGAGGGCTTTGCGGGCCGATGAATTGGCGTTGGGGCCACACCTGCCCCTGGGCCTTAGTGACCAGCTCCTTGGATCACATGATTGGCCCACGGCCCAAAAAGTTTGGGCACCCCTTGTGTAAAGAAACAGAAAAGACAAAAAGGATTTGCCTGTTTTACCCTCCTTCCATTTCTAAATGCTCCCCTCCAAACCGAGAGCAAAAGTTCCTTTTCTGAAATGTTTCACCTGGTTTTGCCTCTTCTTTGTTCTTAATGTTGAATTTGAATTTAGCATTAGACCTAATACCATCATTTAATAATAACTGTGTGATGTCAAGTCAATTCTGACTTTTTTAGGTAGAGAAGACACAGAAATGCTTTACCCTTCCCTTCTTAGGGACATTCTGGGACTGAGCAGCTTGACAAAGGCCACATAGGCAGTTTATTTTCTCCCAGGAGGCAAAGTGAGGATTCAAATTCCCAAACTCTAGCTCTGTACCTACCAGTAGTTATCTTACTCATTCAACTATGGAGCCAGCTTAGCATCCATGCTCAAATCCTCTCTCAGCTATGAAGCTCAGTGGGTCATCCTGAGCATGATCACAATCTCATAGCCTACTACAGATCACAGTGTTGTTCTGAATATGAAAATGTTAGGTTTGTAAAAATAGAGAAAGGGAAGATAAACAGGTAAAACTATTGGCAATCTGGACAGACATCTAGAGATTTACAGTCATCAAAAATCAAAGTAGATGGGCAGTAATCCCCTCTAGGTGACAAGGCACGTTATTTAATTAAATCTACCCAATAAAATAAAACCAATAAAAAAACACAGCCAAGTTCCACCATAACAATAAAATCAGTTATCAAGCATTCAAAAATGCCTAGGGGGGGGGGGACATTTTTAAAAAAGGATTGATCTGACATCAAAAGGGCATGGTAGTCTCTAAGGGAAATACATACTGTATATACTCGAGAATAAGCCTAGTTTTTCAGTCCTAAAAATGAGGTTGAAAAAGTGGACTCGGCTTATACTCAGGTCACTGAGAGCGATGGAAAAAGGAGGCGGCAGTTAATAGCCTTCACCACCAACTTCTCCCGTCCTGTCGTCGGTGCATCTCAATTGGCATGGGAAAAAAGTCCTTTCTGCTGCATCTTATTTTCATGTACCGTATTTTGATTATTGAAACTCACTAGCAGCTGCTGCATTTGCCAATCTCATCTTATATTCAGGTCAATCTATTTTCCTGGTTTCTCAGGTCAAAATTAGGTACCTCGGCTTTTATTCGGGTCGGCCTATACTCAAGTATATACAGTATTCCTTGTGATTACGAAGATTTGTCTTCCAGGGATAGAATTTCCTCACCGATGTGTTTCTCACTCAATCACACATAAAGAATAACTTTATGCTTAACCTTACCAATCACAAAACAAATTATGCTGGAGTAGAAAATATGGAGGAGAGAAAAAGCACTAAAAGATACACTTCACTGCTGTAGTTTAACCCTTTAAGTGGGGCTTAAGAGTGAAACACAGCAGAGAGAGCAGAATGGTTGATCATGGGAGAGTGCAATTCAGGTCATGGACACAGCACACATTGACGAAAATCATCTTAATGGAAAATTAGGTTAATGATGGGCTCGTAATGGGTAGAACAGACTGGCTGTTGAAAGTATTCTTTAGCTTATCGTTTCTCAAAATTAAGTGGAAAAGTTACTTTTAAACTGCTTTTAAAAAATAAAATAACTCTCTGGATGCTGCAAGCCTCTGAGCTATGATATAAAGCACACTCTTCCCTTCCACATCGTTAAATACCACAACAAAACAGAAAGCACCAGCAGCATTGTGCATACACCACAAGTCATCATTTGAACTATATCATATTTTTCCTCCTTTACTTAATGAGACTAGATCCCTGGAACTCTAAAACCAACTAGGAAGTTATACCTGTGCAGTAAAAGGAGCCAAGCTCTGTAATATATTTGTAATAAAATACTTTTCACTCCAGAAAGGAAGTTACAATTTCTAACTAGTTATTTCTAAGCTCTCTTTGACAGAGGAACAACATATCTAGAAATTCAGAAAATCTGACCCAAAAGACAATCTGCTCAACAAAAGCTCCTGAATTATTATTTTTACTCTTGAATAAACATTTAATCTTTCTTGGTGATTTTATTGTGTTTTTCCAACAGGAAGGAGCCATTTTTAATTAATGATCTACATCGGGGTGCCCAAACTTTTCAGGCCGGGTGCCAGTCACATGGTTCAGGGAGCTGGTCACTATGCCCCGGAGGCCGGATCCAGCCCCTGACACCAATTCACCCAGTCCACAAAGCCCTCATCGCTCCAGGAAGCAGAAGTAAAACGTGCCCAATATGGGCAGAAGTAAAATGTGCCCAATATGGGCTTCATGGGCCGGATGAATTGATGTCAGGGGCTGAATCCGGCCCCTAGGCTGTAGTTTGGGCACCCCTGATCTACATAGTTTCCCTTAGATACATACTCAATTCTGATTCAAGGAGATGAAACTGCAACAATAAGGAAAGCATGAAATGCTGAAACCCAACAATAAGACACAGCTAGAGGAGGCCAGTTGAACTGACAAAGATTTAATGAGTCAACATATGCTGTGTCCATCAATTCCACTAATTCAATGAGCCTACTTACTGTGACTTACTATTAAATTTCAGCCACTAATTGATCCAGACAAATGCTATGCTGTCTAAATAAATATTTAATCAGATATCAATGTGGATACAGCATGGCAAATGAGAAACTTGATGAGTGTATTATCTATCCAAGTGGAATAGCAATTAATTTCAATAACACGAATATGTGCTTCAGCAGTTTTCTGTGGCCAGATTCAGAACAAAGAGAAAAAAGTAAATAAAATGGAAGACATTTACCATCTCTAGTTTATCTGTTTTGAAACGAGTCGCAGGGTTTAAGGAAATCTTCCTCCTCTGTGGTCCGTAATCATCACTCCAGGTGGAGCCAACAGCTAAGAGGAACAGGTTGCAGGTTAATTGGGAATTTAATTGGAATTCTTTTTCTTTTGCTGGAAGGAAGTGTTCCCAACTCCTGCTGTTCAAACAACTCATGATTATCACCTGGACATATGAAATAACTCCAATGGTTGTTATTTATCCTTTAATATATATTAAGCAAGATATCATTAAAAGGTTCATTAAAGGTCTAAGCTAGAAACAGACAGATGTTCCTGAATTATTGGTTGGACCTCTTTGTTCTCATTCCATCAAGAAAAAAGGTGTGCACGTCGGAAAGGGGACTGAAACACCCAAAGCTAGATCGTAATTGGCAATTGCACTGTGGAACAAACAGGCAGTACTGAAACAGAAAAAGATCATGTTGTGTTAGAAGCACATGGTTTACACATGTGACATCTTTTTTCAACAAAACTCTGAAAAGGAGAGTGTTGGGCCAGGAATACATTTACCAAGATCTTCAGAGGTTTTACTCATATGTAAAACCTTGGGCTGCATTCCAGGAGTAAATACCCCAAAAGCAGGCAGCACTTCAATTTGGAGGTACTGTATCACCAAACTTGATTCTTTAAGATTAAAAATTCCCCAAATTTCTATTTTGGATAGTTGAGTATTCAGGACTGACTCCAGCATACATAACCCCAGGACAGTACACTGTAGGGAAGCCTGGTTTTACCACCCAAGTACCACCATGGGGTTGACGATAACAGGGTTACATGAACCAGTGGCCTGACTCAGTAGAAGACAGCTTCCTTGGGGCAGTGATGGCTAATCTTGGCACTCCAAGTGTTCTTGGACTTCAATTACCAGAAGCCCAAGTCAGCACTCCCACTGAACAGGACTTCTGGGAATTGAAATTCAAGAACACCTGGAGTGCCAAGGTTCGCCATTACTGTCTTAGGGACTCCCCAGTAGCATTTAAGCCATTTCCCCTTAAATCAAGATGTTATCAGATGCTGCTTCCAATGCTTCCCTCTGTTTTAAAGAAGGTCTGTTATACAGAATGTGGGGAAGATGCTATTTACAAATGGCTCTCAGTTACTTTCTTGGTTGCATGGATTTAGCTTTATGTAATATGTAATAACCCTGGACAAAATGATAGCACACTGTTGTAAAAATTTATAAGTAATTTGTACCTCTGGTAGGCTTCCTCTCCAATCTGCCCAGGAGAGAGAGGGGAAGGCATGAGCACAAATACATTCTGCAGAATGGGGGACACAGGGACTATTAGATCACAAATCAGTGTCCTTCTTTATTTCAGAACTCTTATTGCTTATACAGAGGAAGGAAGCCTCTCCTCAAACATGTAAAAAGATGGAGTGACACATTGGAGTTAGTTTTCCCAGATAATACAATTTTTGACAGTATTATTGACCCTACATTCATCCAGCGACATAGGTTTTCCCTGTTTTCTTACTAGTTTGTGTCCAGCACAGAGGCGGAGATGGCTTCCTCAGAACAAGTCAAAAGTCTTTATTTTATTTATTGATTTTATTTATTTAAATTTGTTTATTGCCCTCCTCCCAAAAGGGACCCAGAGCGATTTACAACAATTATAAAATCTTTTTTTTAAAAAAAAAGTCTGACTATTCTTTGCTGACTGATATTAGAATTTCATAAGAAATACTTAATGTAACTTTTACTAGGAGGACCTCTGCTTACACGGAGGGGGGCTGAGACCCCCTTTGCCAGGAGGGCACAAAGGCTTCCAGGAATGCCCTCCTCCCATCAGCGCTCTGACAATTTGCTGGGATTTAGGCATGACATTGGGGCTATGGTGGCTTATCAGTCAAGATGCTACGCTTGGCAACCAGAAGGTTGGCAGTTCAGCAGTTTGAGCTTCCGTCATCTGGCCCAGCTCCTGCCAACCTAGCAGTTCGAAAGCAAGAAATTGTGGGAAAGATAACAGTGCTTCCGTGCACTCTGGCATTGAGTCGTACCTGCCACATGATTATGGAAACGTCTTCAGACACAGATAGCACTGGCTCTTTGTCTGTAAACGGAGATGAGCACTGCCCCCTAGAGTTGGACACGACTGGTTTTCGAGCAAGGAAGAGCTTTACTTTTACACATATCATTCCAGAACAGGTAAAACAGGGAGGTGTGAAGCCCCCCCTGGCCTGCTCTGTGCCTGAATAAAGAGTACAAAGATTGAGGCCAATCCACCTTGCGCCATTCAGGACACATTCTAACACACACCAGCCTCGCCTTATTATTCCTTTGCTTCTGGATCTCTGTTTGTTTGTTTGTTTGTTAATTCCCACAAATAGGGGAAGAAAAGGAACTCACTATGATCTAGGGTGGGAGCGGAGAGTACAAAGAAAACTTATCACTGTTTGATCTCTCCACTGCATTATTTGGTAAAGTTTAGTAAACCAAGCTGAGTAAGAGAAGAAAAAAAGAAAAGAAAAGAAAAGAATGTGGCACCAACACATTATTTCTAACAGCAATACAGTATAGGTCTTTTGTTTGATCATATGGTATCACAAAATGGCAGAAGATACGTATTTATGGTGACATAAACACTCTAAGGTGATCTCAATCTGGGACTTTCCCTTGCCTCAGTGGCTAGATCAGTGTTTTCCAGGTTTTGGTTTTGGGACTTCAATTCCCAGAAGCCTAAGTCAATTCCCCAAAGCACTGATCAGCCAATGTACTGACTGAGGCTTCTGGAAATTGAAGTCCCCCTGTGGGGGATAGGAAATACCTTCTCTTTTGGAGCCAGCAATATATTTCTTGTAACCTTCCCTTTCCTTAATTCAAATCATGATCAGTTTTTTAATCCTACAAATGCTGAGTGGGATAGGAAAGATCCAGAGTGATGTTGCTGTACCTCAGAGGGAGCAACACTTCCTTGCTGTGCTCTGTGGCTGCCCAGATGTGCACAAACACCATTAAAGAATGAATCCCCCCCCCCTTTATTTGCCCAAAGACAGTCACATTCCTAATGGGACAAAGAGTGCAATGTTTAAGAAGACTATATGCACCAAACCTTTGTTACACAAACTACTTCTTTTTAACTGTAACAAACATTTTGAATGTCCATCACAATCTTGGCCATAATCCCCCAAACTCTAGACCATGGTTGCCCAAACTTTTCAGGCTGCAGGCTGGTTATGTGGTTCTTCCCACCGGAACCGGAAGTAAATTGCACCCACACATGCACAAAATGCTGCCATAAATGCACCCACAGCAGGTGGTTTATGGCAGCGTTTGGAGCATGCATGTTTAACTTCCGCTTCCGGGAGCGGTGCGGGCTGAATTATTAGGTGTTGCAGGCTGGATCCAGCCCACAGGCCGTAGTTTGGGCACCCCTGCTCTAGATTGTTCAATAGTCACTTGCTTCTATAGGACTATGCTTAGTATACTTAGTATACACAATAGCAATACACAGGTTATTATTTAGAAAGTAACCTTGAGAAAACTATGACTGCCTCCCAGAATTTCAGCAATATATATAGCATGTATGTTCTCCTCCGATCACCTCATTTTATCTTCTACTATTCAGTAAACCAGTTCCCAACTTTGCACTGGCTATACAGATCTCAAGGGCAAAATTCACAGGAATCGGACATGTGTGAACAGAAACAATTACTCAAAAGCAAAAATAGGAATATACTTCCTTTCCTGTTCATAGCTGTGTTCCTCCCTTCTTCCCAAGATTCAATTTGGCACAAAACAAAAAGCAAGGGCATTTAATGCTCAGTGATGTTTCTTACATACAAATGGCCATATCAAAATACAAGCTGAATGCTATGGTATAGAACATACTTAGTTTCTATGACAACTTGATCTTGACATATGGTGTTATTCACTATGCAATGCCAAATAACCCTACTGATTACTTACATTTTTTAAAATTTGCTTCATGGAATATAATACTTCTATTCAAGAAGAAAACTTAACATAAAACACAAAACATATAATTCAGACACTAACACAAATTGGGACCATCTGGAGATTTAACCAATTTTTCTTCATTATGAACTTCCTTTCCTCTTCCAATAATGAGTTGACTGTGAGAGTAAAAAACCCTTACAACCTTTGTCTTTTTTAAAACACAAATTCAATAAAATTTCCCCAAATATAACCCATCCTGAATTTCATATTAAACTTTAATTTATCATTAACAGTTATATCTCAAACTTTTTAATATCACTCCTCCAACTGAAAATCATGCTTAACTTTCCAGTATCTTGCTGCCATTAAGGTTGGCTGGTCAACAGTTTGAGACCCGAGTACTGCATGACGGAGTAAGCTTCCGTCTCTATCCCAGCTGCTGCCAACCAAGCAGTTCAAAAACAAGAAATAGCAAGTAGATAAATAGGTACCACTTTGGTGGGAAGGTAAACAGCACTCAGTGCACTCTAGTCATGCCTGTCACATGTCCATGGAAATGTCTGCAGACACAGACAGTGCTGGCTCTTTGGCTGTAAACGGAGACGAGCACTGAACCCCAGAGTCGGACATGACTGGCTTTTGAGCAAAGGCGACCTTTACCTTTACTAATCAACAGAATGGCTAACAGTCGGGAATAATGAGAGGTATATCCCAACACTTCTAGGAAGGCATCATATGGGAGGTGTTTTGGAGGCCAAATTTGAGGCTAAAATTCTTACTCTCAGCCATCATTGTCAATGGGATGATGGTAAGGGGTTAGTACAAATCATCTGGGCAGTGGACTGAAAGCAAATAAACTATGCATAAATTAAAAATTAAATCTGTGCCCCGGGACTAGTAGCCCCCAATTATATGTGTATTACAGCTGTATCCATGCAAGCAAAAGTTGCAAGTAAAGACAGTTAATTGTGGCTCAGCTGTCTCATAAAATAGTTAACAGTCACAATATTGCAAAAGAACCGCTGGACAATTAATTCATTTCAGACTTTCATTCACATAAAAATGGACCATATGGAGATTTTTCCAGAAGAAAACACATTACACATAACTTGTATGGGGGAAAAAGGAAAACAATAGGGAAAAAGAGAGACAGCAAGGGAAAGCAAACGAACGAGTATTTACCCCCAGCAGACATGTCAGCGGTAACGTTGTTTGTAGAAAAGGTTGAAGACTGTTCTCTCTTCTTGAATCCAGCTTTCATCTACGAAAGGGAAACAGAAAGTTAGGAACGGCCATTTACTAAAGTGGATCCAGGACCAGACTGAAAAACAGCTATCATTTTTAAAACAAAAATTTGTTCTACACCATTGTCTTTACACGAGGAACAGGGAATCTGTTTGACCTGCTAGATGTTACTGGTTCACAGATCACATTGTCTTTGACCACTGGTTAGACTGTCCTCGGCTGACTGGAGTTGGAGTTCAACAACTTCTGGAAGGCCACAGGTTCCCTCTCTCTGCCACAGTGTGAGGATTAGAAACCCCTGTGGAGAAATGGGTTACACTGACTGTTCCTCAAACAATACTGGGAGAATTGGTATTGCCTATCTTGTTTATTTCATCATGCCTGTCTCTGCTTTTACCAACAATCTCCACATGGTCTCATCTAGTGGAGCGAAGTGGCTATAGTGGAAGGGACTGAATTATCTACCAAGAATAAGAGATATTAAAAGGTCATAGACCTAAAACTGGGGTTCCCAACCTTTTCATGCCATGGGCCAGATCACACACCCCGGACGGCTGAACAGTCTGGTCATTTGGTTCCTCCCACCATAAACGCTGCCGTTAACTCATCTGCAGCTGTCATAAATGTGTTTACAACAGTCACAGGTGCATGTATGACAGTGTTTACAGCAGGCACAGGCACGTTTACACATGCATGAGCGTGTTTAATGGCTGTTGTAACCGTGTCCACTTCCGCTTCCAGCAGCAGTGAAGGTGGTGGAGGGACACATGAAATGGTGCCACATTCCAGGTCTGGCCCATGGGCCATAGGTTGGCCACCACCTGGTCTAAAACAACTAACTATGCAGGCTGAGCCTATCAACAGCCCCCCAAGCCAAACCAGAAATCACAAAAAAAGGAAATAAACAAAATAAAACAAAATAAAAAACAGTGTAGCACTTGAAGTCATTTAGAGCTAATCTGAATAATCTATTGTTGTTAATGGCTGTGTGAAACTGTATTGTTGTGCTTGATTGTCTGTCATCTTGCTTGACCACACCCCCTCTCCCGTCAAGCCCCTGAATCTGGTGTGTAAAAACCATGCCTGTAAATTTCACTTTATCTGAAGTGGACTTGATCCATGAAAGCTAACAATAAAAATAAAGCAGTTAGTCTTTAAAGTGCTACAGTGTTTTTTATTGTATTTTTGTTTTGTTTTGTTTTCTGATATGCCTGAACCACAGACTAACACAACTACTATTCCAAAAATACAAAAAAAGGAGATGGTGTATTTCTCTTAGCCATGCCGTCATGTTTAAGTACTATCTAATGTGCAGCAGTGGTCTCTTAGTGGAGGGATGGTAGTTAAGGAATTCCTCTCTTGTCTCTCCAGCTGGCTTGAGTTTGCATCGGTTTTTCTTGGCAGGCTTGGACACAGAAGAGCTAAAGGGGTGCCCCTGAGAACCAGAGATTCAAAAGAGGTGCTGGAAATACTTTATTACCACAAACCACACAGAACTTTTTTTATTGCAATGCATAAGTGACAAGGCAGAGTTGCCTCCTTCTCTTCTTCTTCTTCTCCACAAAAAGTGGAGTACTAGGTATTTCACCAGTTCCTGCTATTTCACAGACTACAGAAATCTTCAATGACATTTACATACTCCCATTATACATTAGAACAAGCCCACATTAATTACATGCATAAATTTTGAAAACAGCTAAGGCAACCTCCTCACTCGTAGGGTCACACAAACATAACCCTTTATAATGGCATAATGCCAAGTATGGGAACCTTATAGCTCAGAAGGCCCCTGCTAATCCCCAATGTCATTTCTGCAGCTTCAGGATCCCTATCAGACCATAGCTAGTTGGTTGGTTGGTTGGTGAGTTAGTTGGGTAGGTAAAGGAAAAGGTCACTTTTGCTCAAAGGCCAGTCATATCCGACTCTAGGGTCGGTGTTTATCTCTCCTTACAGCCCAAGAGCCAGCATTGTCTCCATTTCTGCGGTCATGTGGCAGGCATAACAAGACATCAGAATCCACAGAATGCCATTTACCTTCCAACCAAAGTGGTACCTGTTTATCTACTTGCAATTTCTTGCTTTTGAACTGTTAGGTTGGGTGGGTGGATAGATATAAATGTTAAAAATCACTCTTGGAAGCCCCAGAAGTGGCAAATCTCCTTTAAAGCCCAGCCTAGGCCCTTGCTTTAGTGCAGGGGTTCCCAACCTAAGGCCCCCACCCCTCCAAGCACATTTGAGAAACAAAAATGGCCACCCCTTTGAAGCTGTTGGGACAAGGTGGCTCCCCCATCGTGCAGGCAGGGCAAAATGGCCAACCGGTCCTTGAAGCTGACTGTGAGAGCGTGACCTGGCCCCCAGCTTTAAAAAGTTGGCAATCCTTGCTTTAGTGTGATCCAAAGGCTTCGTAGGATTGATATCAAAGAGAAAAGTCAAAATAAACTACCTCGTTTATTTTTTTATTTCTGAGAAGAACCTATTTTTTATGTATTGCTTTTCTCTGAGAGACCTTGATGGTGATCTGTATCTGTCTCATGGATAAGTGCACGCCTAAGGAAGTAAACTGATAACTGATGAAGAAAGCAAGCCTTCTGAAATTATATGCCCAGCACATCCTCTGCTTAAAAATCCTTCATCTATAGTACAGTGTATAAAATTGATGTTCAATGAATTTATTTTTGATAAAGCAGCTGGCAACCTCGTCATTAGCATTAAGCAGAGTATGACGAATATATTTCATTCAGTGTGTTACTTGCTACTCACTTCTCCCTCTTCTATGTAACTCACAATTGACAAAATGCTTTCATAATGCTGAAAGTTTCATACATAAGAATGATAAAAGGGTTGATAACTGAAGGAAATTAAAGGTAACATCCTATGAGGTCCAGCTGGCATTTCGGAGCATGGAAACAGATTACCTATGTGTTCACTACCCTGTCACTTCCCATCCCTCCTGTATTGCCACAAAAGTCCTATGTCACTATTCTCAACTGTAAACCATGTTGAAAGCATCAATGGAAAAGATATCAGCAGAATGAATGGTCAAATAAAAACCTCTGTTCAAAATCCAGTCTAAGCATCATCTAGGGCAGGTTACTCTTCAAAACACTGTTTAGGTTGCCCTTGCTCAAAAGACAGTCATATCCAACTCTAGGGTTCAGTGCTCATCTCTGTTTATAGCCAAAGAGCCAGCTCTGTCTGCATTTGCAGATGTTTCCGTGGACATGTGGCAGGCATGCCTCAACACCGAAGTGTACCGCACACTGTTTACCTTCCTACCGAAGTGGTACCTATTTATCTACTTGTAATTTATTGCTTTCGAACTGCTAGGTTGGCAGGAGCTGGGACTCTTTACCCATGTAACACTATTTACCCATGTATAAAGTGGGAACAATTACAGTAGATAGGATATCAACTGGTGGTGTAGTGGTTAAAACTGCTGTATTGCAGCCGAAATTGCTGCTGATGTTGTGAGTTCAATCCTAATGGGGTTCAGTCTTCCATCCTTCCGAAGTTGGTAAAATGAGTGCCCATCATGTTGAGAGTACAATGCTAATTACCTTGTGAGTTGGCCAGAGAGTGCACTAAGCGCTATGGGGTGATATATAAGTGTAATTGCTATTGCTATATTAAATACATCTGGCTGGACATCCCACTACGGCAATGGAGTAGGCTGTACAGCCAGCAGCTCAATGTCAAGTGTTAGGCGGCGGTAAATAACCTGACTCCCTAAAGGGGCCAATGGCTATGGGCAGATGAGCCCCTTTAGGTGGGGTGATGGTCCCCTCAGTGGAGAAAATGCACTTGAAACCATCCCATTGGGCCCAACAGGCAAAATGAGCAGAGGATTCCCAATGGTCATGGAGGCGGACAAGGCCACGCCAGATGATCTGGTTGTGAAGGTGCGCCTTGTTAATATCCTCAAGGCTGTGGAAGTCCATTGCAGTCCCAGTGTTAAATCCTGCACGTCTCATTTCATACGTGGTGCAGGAGATGGCTCAGTGATCATAGTGTGTGGGTCACTTCATGGCAAGCTGAGATCCAACTTAAACAAATTCACCTGCTTCAGAAAAAAAAATGCATTCTCGGATACAAATTGCAGCCAACGATTAAATACATGAACGACAAACACTTTAAGACATTGTCCCCTAGGTGCCTTCCACAACATTAGTAATGCTGAGGATAATCTTTCTTGAAACGAAGCCTAGAAGAAAGTTTGGCTGGAAGGTATTTTGAGCTGGATGCTCCATAATGATTTGTATCTTCTTCATGGCAATGGTGTCTGAAGTTCAAAACATCTGGAAAGCCAAAAGGTTCCTGCCCCTGTTCTATACAGGAACAATTTTGTAAGAAGAGCTTAACTTTTTTTTATCTGGTGATTTGTTCACATGGGTTGAAGAAGATACTTACCACATTTGGAACAGACATCTTTGAAGTAACGGTCTCGTTAGCAGACAAAGCTGGACTGAGCGCCAATGGAGTAGGTTGCTGTCTATGTAGATCTGATGCTAAATGACTTGTGGAGGAAGACGGTGTATTCGCCACTTGGCTGGGAGTAATGTCATGCCGAATGAAAGCTATCTCCCAAGAAGCATTTGATCTAAATTAAAAGAAAAAGAAAAGGCTGCACACAGATATGCAATATGCAATATTCTTCCCAGAACATGAAAAGACTTCATTGCAATACAAATACAAAGACTTCATTGCAATACCTATACAAATATGGCGAGGAGCAAATTAATTTTAAAAAGCAAACAAGACCCAACATTATTGTGATTTTATTACAGCTGGAGTTGGGGGGCAGGTTTCAGTACCTGTGTGGGTCTTATATATCTAACGCACTGTCACAAGTAGATTTTCTTCTGTGGGGCAGTCTGTAAGGGCTGCAATCAGAAAATTCAATTTCTCTAATCAGAATAAATGTGTTGCCTGGTGAGATTACACATAGTTTCCCAGCACCACCTTTGAAACTGTTGTTCTCTCTCTCCAAGCTTTTTAGACACAGCTTTTAATTGTGGTTAAAGGGAGTTGTTCTTTTAGAGAGCTAAAACTATGATTTCTTTTTTCTCATAAATACATTAGTACCCCAGATAACGTTATGACTTGGTTCCACAAGTCCCGTCGTTATCCGGTTTTTAACGCTGTGCGATACATTGATCACTCAATGTTTTAAAAAGCCCTGTTTCCCTGGAGGCTGCAGCAAGCCAGAACGTCGGAATTTGAATCCTGACATTTTGGCTTGCTGCAGCCTCCAGGGAGGTGGGGGAACTTTGGAAACAGCTTGGATCGGGTCTCCCCACCTCCCTGGACCCAGCGGGGGGGGTCAGAGACCCCAAAATTGGTAAAAAAAAGGGTCAGGTTTTTTTAAACCAATTTTGGGGTCTCTGCCCCCCCTGCTGGGTCCAGGGAGGTGTGGAAACCCGATCCAAGCTGTTTCTGGGCTTCCCTGATGTCCTCAGCCAGTGCAGCAAGCCAGAATGTCGGGATTCGAACTCTGGGGAAGCTGACGGGGACTCCCTGTCAGCTTCCTTAGCCACCCGCCCTTGCCTCCGCAGCTGTGGGGTCGCTGGGGAAGCTGACGGGGGAGCCCCCCATCAGCTTTCCAGCCTCCCCACCCCTGCCTCCGTAGCTGCAGGGTGGCTGGGAAGCTGAACAGAGAACCCCGTTCAGCTTTCCAGCCACCCTGCTGCTAAGAACGACTGTATCAGATAACGTTAAAAATCGCGTTATTCCATACAAGATTTTTCCGAAAATCTTGTAACGTTATGCGGTTTGCACGCTATATGGTACTTGCGTTATCCGGGGTATTACTGTACTTACAATGCAAGTCAATAAGCAAGGAATTTTTTTTAGCTCCCGCTAGTTCCTTATTATCATTTTAAAGCATTTTCATTAACAATTGAAAATAATTGTGCCCCCAATTCTCTCTGGAATAGAGAGAGCTAGGGCTGTGGTGGCGGTTGCTTAAACATCGCATTCAGCTCAACTCCATCCCCAGAATTTGCCTTATGCAGGGCGGAGAGGTCACCGCAGCTGTGGGTGCCAGGGCCCCACTGTCGCTGGTGCCCCGGGCCGGCTTAAAAAGGATGTGGCGGGCAGCAGGACTTCTCCGCCCCATCCTCGGACCTTGCTTTCTCTGGGGCGGAGGGGCCACCGCAGCTGTGGGTGCTAGGGCCCCACCATCGCTGGTGCCCCGGCTTAAAAAGGATGTGGCGGGCAGCAGGACTTCTCTGCCCCATCCCAGACTTTGCTTTCTCTGGGGCGGAGGGGCCACCGCAGCTGTGGGCCCCACCATCACCGGTGCCCTGCCCCTGCCCCTGGCCAGGTTAAAAAGAGGACACTATGGTGGCAGGCAGCAGGATTTTGCCTCCCCTGCCCCCTGGACTTGCCTTTGGCTGGGGCGGAGAGGCCATCACAGTAGGGTTGTATATTACTGTTGTTGTTCATGGGCCATTTTTGTAGGATGTGTATTTTATAATTTTTGTGTATACTGTATTGTTATGTATTGAATATTGTATCATTATTATTGTTATGTGCTTTTTTTGTTGGATGTGTATTGTGTAATTGTGCATATTGTTATATTGTATATTCTATAAGCCGCCCAGAGTCACTTGTGCAAGTGGGGCGGCATAGAAATGTAAAAATTAAATTAAATTAAAAATTAAATTCAGAGTTCTGGCTTTGTGGCACAACACTTACCTTAGCTTTGTCCTGGTGATCAGAGTTCTTGCCTCTTCATAGGTGACTCCAATCAATGATTCCTTGTTAACAGATACAAGCTGGTCCCCGGGTCTCAGACGGCCATCCTAACAAGAACAACAAGGAAAGCATTTAGCAATGCTTCTCCCAATCAGTCCAAAAAAGGTTAGCCACAAACGTCTGCAATCTATAACTCCAAAGGGAACCTGGGTTGTTCAATCCGTCAAACTGTACCGAGAGACACCATTAGAGGAGGAAACAGCCAGGATTGATTTATTGAAGTGCCAGACCTGGCCTGCTTTCTTTATATGCGGTGTGAGACTGCAGGGTGGGGGTGGGAAGGGAAGAGGGCTGTGGCACACAACTGCCCTATTCAAACAAATAGGGGTTGGGTTTTTTGCCCCTTCTCCTTTCTCCCATGCCCAAGCAATGTTGCCTCATGGGTTGACCATGAGCAAATCCTAAACTTTTTGCAGAGCATTGTAGGAGCCACAGCAGAGAGGTAAAAAAAAAAAAATGTCACAGAGCACATATACATTGTGAGCTGGGAATAATTATGACAGCAATGAGTGGTTGCTTCTCTTCCTCCTCCTCCCATGTTTAGGCCAGATGTGAAACTCCTACCATTGGGTGAGTTCATTCTGCAGGGGCTGTGGTCAACTCAGTGGTTAAGAAGCTTGCCTTGTTAGCTGGAAGGCCGCCAAGTTGGCAGTTCGAGACCCGGGTACCACATGACAGAGTGAGTGCCTGTCTCTGTCCCAGCTCCTGGGGACATGAAAAGAGCCTGATTCGAGTGTATCCTGAGCAGAGTTTCTCCCACAACAATCCTTTCAACCCAAAATAATTTCTGACATGAAATTATTATTATTCTGCAAATCTTTTTGTTTGGCCTAGTGTGAGAAAGATTAGCCAGTACAAAGTTGCCGTTACCAGGGTACACCTGACTGTGGTTCAAAAATACCACAATCTTTGAGAGGAATCTTTATGTGTAGTCCAACAAATGGCTGAAACAAGAACATCAGTCCAGTTTACAAGATCTGAGGAGTCAGAGTCTGCTATTCCACCAGACCTTTGCCCCAAAAGACCAGGCTGCTATACAACCTATGTGTTAATATGCACACATGCTAACTGTACATGCAAAGGAGGGGAAATATGTAATGTACTCCCTCCTATGGATCAAAATGCAGTAGCATGCCTGCGTGTTCCTTAAAAAACAACCCCAAACAATTCTGCTTCTTCGTAGTGTGTACATTCAAGAGAAGAGTTCTAGTCGGGCTGACGTGCAACTATTCTGCATACAGAAAATTGAAAAACTGTCACACACTAATATATACAGTACTTTGAAGTGGTAGGAGAACTGTATTACTTGCAGTTTCCCTGCCTGGAAAATGAGTTCAATTAGACAACGTTGCTTTAGGCAAGAGCTAAATTTCAGAGCACCACAGCTACTCAAAGGGTTATTAAAATACAAGATACAGAAAGAAGTGGAACTGGTAACATTGATACTCTAGTGCTCTTATTTAATTAGGTCTTATACACTAAAACTGAGATTTAGAGTCTTCTGCAGTAAATCAAAAAGATAAATGTGCAAAAACAACAGGATGAAAAGCAAGAGGAAAAAGATGGAAGGGAATAATCAAATGGTTCTGGATGTCCTGGTGACGAGAGATTAGCACGAAAAAGCTTCACTGCGACAAAGTTAGGATTCCCCCCATCTTTTTGATATAAAATAATCGATCAGAAGGATGTTAGTGGAGTTTCATTGGGCCTAAAATTCAACATAGATGGGAGTTTTGTTTTAGTATTCAGCTACAGTCTGTGATACATTTATTTACCAGTTAATCCAGTTCAAAGATGGATTAATTTGTTATTAGAGAGGCTGGGGTGGTAAAGAATATGATTCCTACTACCATACCTTCAATTTTGGGAAATATCTAAATCAGCTACAGTGATACTGCCTCGTTTGTATAAAGATAGTATGTCAGTAATACAATGCAGCCTTCCACTATTTGCTAACTGTTTCTATTCCTTACTACTCTTTTTTTAAAAACTAAGCCCAAATGGCTCCAAAAATCACATACTGTATTTTTATCCACCAATGAGAATCAACCTAAGCAACAATGCTGACCTCTGGCGGCACTGGTGGTCAACAGCATATGCCGTTTGCTAAACAGGACTCACCCAACTCTCAAGGCTTTTGTGAACTCACTTTTGTAATCCAAGGCTAGCCACTGTTCTTTCTGTCACTTCCATCCCACGTCAAGGATCTAACCCACCTTACACAGTGACTGTTAAGAAATACTGTGGTAAACCATGCAGTGAAGATTCAGTAAATGGTCTGTCAAATGTTGTTATTAAGAAGCTCTCTGGCAAAGGAGCTTTACGGCTTGGATTGTCTAAAGCAGTCTGGCAGAGGGACATAAATCCACGAGGTTCAGGATTTCTGTCAGAAGGAAGTGGTCAGCAGGAAAAATGAGAACAGCCTGAAAGCCTGACCTCGATTTGCACATCAATTATTCTCTTCATTCCTCTCTGCCGACACAACATGCCCAGCAAATCCCATTCTACACGGGGAGTTTGATGTTTCCAATCGACTGGTGTGGCCTAGGTAAAGGTCACCCTTGCTCGAAAGCCAGTCATATCCAACTCTAGGGTTCAGTGCTCATCTGTTTACAGCCAAATGCTGTCTGCCTTTGTGGACGTTTCCGTGGACACGTGGCAGGGATGACTAAACACCAGAGTGCACCAAACACTGTTTACCTTCCCACCAAAGTGGTACCTATTTATCTACTTGCAATTTCTTGCATTCGAACTGCTAGGCTGGCAGGACCTGGGACAGAGATGGGAGCTCATTCTGTCATACAGCTGACTTGCCGAGCTTCCAGTCAAGTTCAGCATCTTAACCACTAAACCAATGGTGCTCAAACTAAGGCCCGGGGGCCGGGTGCGGCCTCCGACACAATTCATCCAGCCCACGAAGTCCTTGTCGCTCCTGGAAGCAGAAGTAAAACGTACCCGTACCACCGGGCCTTAGTGACCGGCTTCCTGAACCACATGATTGGCCCACAGCCCAAAAAGTTTGGGCACCACTGCACTAAACCAACGCAGTCCCTGGTTTAGAGGCTGTTATAAACTATACCCTACTCCCTACTATTATTTCTATGGCATTGCAATGTTCTAGAACAGCCTTTTCCAATCTTTTCATGTTTTGCAACACAATGATAACAGTCCCTTACTAGTGAACATGACAGCTAAAGTTCAACTCATCAGGAGGGTTTCTTAACCGCCTAATGTCTTCCTGATATACACTGTGTCTCCATCCTAGGACTAATTAAAACTACCTGATAAAGACCAACATCCAAAGCTCTGAAGTAATTAACTGCAAAGAACTACAGACTTGACATTTAACAAGCCCCAATAATGAAGATATAACTATATCAGCTCCAAAGAACAACCGTGTTGTGATTGCAAATTATAATTATTGCTGTCAAGTTAAATGTTATGTTAACCAATGTTAACCCTCCCGGGATTTGTATGGTACAAATAAATCAGACATTATTCATCTGGTGGAGCTCTGGGACCATGTAGCAAGCAGAAGCCTGCATTGGTGGCAGAACCTCATCAGCCACATGGGTTATGGGGGCCCATCCAGGAGGTATGGTGGAAATATACAGCAATAGCAATTATACTTATATACTGCTCCACAGTGCTTAGTGCACTCTCTGGGCAGTTCACTATTTAATTAGCATTTTGCCCCCAACATACCAGAGGGCTTGTCTCTTTCCTAACTAAATTTAACTGTACAACTGCTGTTGGACTGGAAGAAAAAGCACAACAAGGCTAACAGTGTTATCTTGCCTTCTCTCCACATACTTTTCATTACAAATATCAAGAAGCCCCAACTGTCTTCATGTAGAAAGAAATGTTAGGTCCCTAGCAATAGGCTGCTTCTTTCTCTTGTTTTGCTACCACTGCAGATCCATCAGAGTCTTGAAAAGAAAGTACAATGGTTGAAAAGCTATTTAATAAGTTTTTCCCTGGTTTGTTCACATGCTTTAAACCAGGGATTCTCAAGGTTTTCATATCATGGGCCAGACAACTCTCCCTCAGACAGCTGAGCGGGCTGGACACATGTTCTCCCCCTGCTGGTAGGCATGTTTGCAAGGGCGCATTTGCTTCCAGGCTCCCTGCTGTGGGCCAGACGGAACAGTGTTGGGGTCTGGGTCTGGCCCATAGGTTGTGAACCCTTGCTTTAAATGATCACATGCATTCTTGATACAGTTGAATGACTGCTGTAGCTCCTCAGGTGTGAGAGCAGGCAATGCAGTATCATCAGCATATTACATTTCCATTATCTTGTTAACACTGGTTAGTCTCAGGAGTGTAGTCTAGTCAAATTAAAGAATCCTCCATCGAAGCAGTATTTAATCTGAAAAAACCCAAGGTACTTGCACAAGCTGCCCCAAGGACAGTCCTTCCAGAGTTCAGTATTACCATCTCAGATTCGACACGGGAACAGGTAGACCATTTTTCTTACCTTGGTAGCATCCTGTCTAAAAACTGCACCTGTGAACAAGATGTGATTAAGAGAATCGATGTTGCCCATTCTGCCTTTGGTCATCTATCACACTAGGTCTTCATGAACAAAGATTTAACAGTTCATACAAAGCTCATGGTAAACCAAGCTGTTGTTACTTCAACATTATCGTATGGCTGTGAAACATGGACTATCTATCACCAAGATATCAAAAAGCTTGAGCACTTTCACCAACAGAAGCTAAGGTCCCTCTTTAACATCAGGTGGGATGACTATGTCACCAGTGTCGCAGTTCTTGAGAAAGCACATGTAAACAGCATTGAAGCTTCCATCATAGGCCATCGTCTTAGATGGATAGAGCATATCTGCCATATGGATGGTTCCAGGTTTCCTCATCAAATTCTTTATGGGGAACTTAGCCCCAGTTCAAGAGCTCACGGAGCTCCTTTGAAGCGTTTTAAGGACCAGCTGAAACAAACCATGAAGGCGTCAGGTATAAATCGACATATCTGGAGGGGCAGTGGCTGTAGACTGCCCACTTTGGCACCAAGCCATCTCTGTTGCTACCCATCACTTCGAAGGAGAACACTGCAGACATGAAGAGCCTAAGCAACAAGCATGGAAGCTTCATCAAACTCAACTACGTCCTCCACCATCTATTTGATGTAATGTGTGTGGTTGCATGTTTCATGCCAGGATCAGCTTATTGAGTCACCATCAACTGAGACAATGACTTCCAGGGAAAAATGTATGCTTGGATACGAGTAGCAGCTGATGATGACAACATCACATGCTAGCTACATGGCAGCTCTTGCAACAACATACTCAGCAATATTTCCCCTCCATGGCACCATATGAGTTGGACAGCAAGAGAAAAAGAAATGATCAGAACAAGTCTTCCCCTACCCCCTTAATCGCTACCTTGTGGCAATCACCTCCAGGAATAACTTCCAGAACATACACCAACGGCCCTTCATTCCTGTTAATGCCTCCTACAATGTTCAAGCCGAGGCCTGTTCCCTTGGAAACGGTGATAGTCTGAAATGTACTGTCACTAGACAAGAAGAAAAATCAAAGTTAGATTTAAATGGTCAGTGGCTGGGGGGAACAATACAAACATCAAAATATAGCCTGCAAACAACCACAAACAAAAGAATACACCTCACTGTGATATTCTAAGTATATTTTGACAACACTGTTGCTCCCACATGCTTAAATTTTAAGCACGGTGATTCACCATCACCACTTTCCATTCAGAGATGCCTGCAAGAAAGTAAGTTCATTCAGATCTACATAAATGGAAACCTTCAGAATAGAACCTTAATGCAGTGCTGCTTTCACAATGAGAGATTTGTTAGCAGTGAGCAAAAGAAATCTCCATTAGGAATTTTGCCTTTAAAATCAAAGAAATCAAACAAAACTACTCTGGCATCCAATTTTTACAATAGGGTCTTCTAAGCAGAGAACCTACCTGAATGAACAGTGCAAAGAAATAGAGGAAAACAATATCGGGGTAGGACTAGAGATCTTTTCAAAAAAATTGGGGAAATCAAGGGAACGTTTCAAGGAAAAATGACCATGATAAAGGACAAAGATGGCAAGGAGTTAGCTGATGCAGAAGAGATTAAGAAAAGATGGAAAGAGTACACAGAGGAACTCTACAAAAAAAGGACCTCAATATCCCTGATAATGTTAATGATGAGGAAACTGAACTTGAGCCAGATATCCTAGAAAGTGAAGTCAGAAAGGCCCTAAAAAGCACTGCAAACAACAAAGCCAGTGGAGACGATGGTATCCAAGTTGAACTTTTAAAAGCCCTAAAAGATTATGGAATCAAATTATTACATTCTATATGCCAGCAGATTTGGAAAACACAACAACGGCCACAGGATTGGAAAAGATCAGTATACGTTCCAATCCCCAAAAAGGGTAATGCCAAAGAATGTTCAAATTATCGAACAACTGCACTCATCCCACACGCTAGCAAGGTGATGCTCAAGATAATACAGGATAGACTGCAACAGCATGTGGAGAGAGAATTACCAGAAGTGCAGGTGGGTTTCAGAAGAGGCAGGGGGACTAGAGACCACATTGTCAACATACGATGGATCATGGAAAAAACAAAGGAATATCAGAAACAAGTCTACTTCTGTTTCATTGATTACACTAAGGCCTTTGACAGTGTAGACCACAACTAAATGTGGCAAGTAATTAAAGAGATGGGAATACCAGAACACCTTATAGGCCTCATGAGAAATCTGTACATGAATCAAGAAGCAACAGTTAGGACAGAATATAGAATGATGGAGTGGTTTGGAATAGGAAAAGAAGTAAGACAAGGCTGCATTTTGTCACCCTGCTTATTCAACTTATACACAGAGCACATAATGCGCAATGCAGGGATGGAGGAATCACAATTTGGGATAAAAATTGCTGGCAGAAACATCAACAATTTGAGATATGCAGATAATACCATCCCAATGGCAGAAAGTGAGGAGGTCTTTAAAAAGCTCCTGATTGGGTTGAAAGAAGAAAGTGCAAAAGCTGACTTGAAACTCAACATCAAGAAAACCAAGATAATGACAACAGGCCCTATCAGTCCCTGGAAAATAGATGGGGAAGAAGTAGAAGCAGTGACAGATTTTACTTTCTTAGGATCAAAACTCACTGCAGATGGTGATTGCAGCCATGAAATAAAGTGTGCAGGTACCCACCAATTGATGGGACGCTGACCAGCATAACCCCCAAATTAGGATCTTAACCTGGAATGTCTGTGGATGGCGGGAGAAGAGCTCTGAAGAATTCAACAGGACTGAGGTGGCTTTTATTCAGGAAACGTGGGCAACCACAGATATTGTCCTTAACGGATTTGCAGCCCATTCCCTGCCAGCAATTAGAGAGTCCTCAAGGGGCCGGAACAAAGGGGGGCTTGCGATTTTGGTGGCAAGCTCACTCCGGGCCACTTCCGATACCATCTCTTCTTTGGATCAACTAGCTTTGACAGTCCGGATTTCCCTTGGAAAAATTACTCTTATTGTGGTCTGTGTTTATTTTCCACCTCTGACAAGATTGAGCCAAGTTAAAGAGCGCTGGACCAAGTTTGAGGTTTATATTGCTGATCTCCTACTGGCTTTTCCTACTGCGTACCTGCTGATTGGGGGGGACTTTAATGCCAGAATGGGCCCAGATGACACAACGCTATATGCACGTCACCGCACTTGTCCTCCTTCCCCTGAACTATCCATGCCTAGCTATCATCGGATGTTCAAAGACCAGAAGTCGAACCATGCAGGTTTCTGCCTGGCTCAGATGACACATGCATTAAATCTCCAGGTCCTTAATGGGGTAACCCCAGGGGACTCCCCAGCAAAGTTTACATACTGGGCCAGAGCCGGACAGAGTACCATTGACTATATGATAGTGTCTAATAATCTGCTCAAGTGGATAGATCGGCTTGAGGTTACTCCATGCGTGGACAGCGATCATTTTCCACTCCGTCTACTTCTGAGGTCATTTGGCTACCCTCTGCACTTAAGAGAGAGGCATAACTTGGAACTAACTCAGAGGGCACAGGGCTGTGGTGTGAAATGGTCTCAAGCCCTGGATGGCAGGATGAAGACACTCCTGGACTCTGAACAGTACCAGCAAAGGGCCACTGCTACTATTTCGGAGGCGGACCCAAAAGGGCTTTTAACTCATTACGATGAACTTGTTGCAGACCTGAATAAACATCTCACCTTCAAATCTGATAGAAGGTCACAGCGAAATAACCCTCGGTCTAAGCCCTGGTTTGACAACGAATGCATTTTAGCCAAACAAAGACTGATCACCCAATTTAAAGCTTACAAGGAAAGTCCCAATCCTCTCTTGCCACAAGCTCTTTTGGAAGCAAAAAAGAGTTATAAGAAGCTGATAGCCAAGAAAAAAAATGAGGACACCAAGTTAACATGGAAGCGTCTCATACAAGCAGTCAAAGGAGGCCACTCTACAATATTTTGGCATATCACGGCAGGCCTCTCGGCAGTAAGATCACCATATATTGAATGCAGCATTCCACCTGAGACATGGGAAAATCATTTTCGGTCTTTATACAGTGAGACTGAACCCCTTGATCCCATAGAGGTTAAGTGGGAGGAATTGCCCCCCTGGCCACCAGTATCAGAGAAAGAAATCAAGGATCTGATTGCCCAACTCAAGCCTGGTAAGGCAGCAGGTATTGACTGTATCCCCCCAGAATTAATTAAAAACAACGCTAGTTGGTGGGCACCCATTCTAGCTTCTCTATTTACTTTTATAGATAGGATGGGTTGTGTACCCCAGAACTGGGGGATGGCAGTTATTGTCTCTATTTTTAAGAAAGGACAAAGAAATGATCCATCTAACTACAGACCTATAAGTCTTCTTAGTGTGGTCAGCAAACTCTATACTAGACATCTTTACTGGAAGCTAAAAGACTGGGTCGACCAGGAAGCTATTTTGGCCGAGGAACAGGCTGGGTTCAGGACAGGAAGATCAGTCATGGACAATTGCCTGATCCTACAACACCTTCGTGAGAAGTATCCGAGTTCACTGTATGCCGCCTTTATAGACTTAAGATTTGCTTTTGATTCCATTTCACGGACCAAACTGTGGGAGAAACTAAAAGCCACCTCAATTGATCACCGCCTTTTGGCCTTGATCTCTGTGGTGCATGAGAACTCAGCTTTGAAGGTGCGCTGCTCCCCATGGGGTCACTTGTCCTCTGCAGTTGCCACCCAGAAAGGTGTGAGACAAGGATGTATATTGGCCCCACTTCTGTTTAATTTCTATATTAATGACTTGGGCAATCATTTGGCAAATCCAGACTTCCATCCTCCAAAGTTAGCAGAGAGGCATATTAATTCACTGTTTTATGCTGAAGATACCCTCATTATGGCAAGATCACCGGTAGGCCTCAGACGGGCACTCAGAGCATTAGTTGCCTATTGCACGGAAAACCATCTAGTTATCAATTATGCCAAAACCAAGATCATGGTCTTTGGCAGGAAACCCAAACTTTACAATTGGGAAATCGAGGGGCATCCTATTCAGCAGGTCCCCAGCTTTAATTATTTGGGGGTTCTTTTCCATGCCTCAGGCTCTAGGAAAACCCATATTGACCATGTAGTTCAGAATGCGCAGAGGAGTGCATCAGCAATCCTTAGGTTCTACTGGAGCAGGGGAGGGCGTTATGTACCAGCAGCCATTAAACTGTATGAAGCTAAATCACTTGCCCAGCTCACATATGGTGCGCAGCTAGGACCCTTAGCCAGTTATCAGCAGGTGGAGAGAGTTCAGTCAAAGTTTCTTAGAGCTGCTCTCTCGACCCCCCGCTGCGTTTCCAATGCCAGATTAAGACTGGAGACGGGCTTAGTGAAGGTAGAGGCGAGGTGCTGGATGCTGATGATTTCATATTGGCTTAAAATACACAATTCCCAGGGCACCTTGGTGTTTCTTACACTTCAAGATTCATTTCGCTCTTCCTGGAAATGTTTTATACTTAATAAATTGGCTTCTTTGGGCTTGTGTCCAGCTACCCTGCTTGCAATGGAAGCACAACAAGCCAGGGAGCTAGTGAAACAGAGAATAAGGGACACTGAACGGCAGGAAGATGTGGCCAAGTCTCCTGGTTTCTTCTCCAATGTTTCCATCAGGTACCAGCTTGTCCCCGCAGCTTATCTGCAGGAATTAGATCTCCCAAAACATAGGCTGGCATTCACCCAGGCCCGCTGTGGATGCCTGCCTTCAGCTGTCCTTGAGGGCAGATATAACGGGATACCCTATTCAGAACGATTATGTCCATGTGGAGATGGGGATGTTGAATCGATTGAGCATGTTCTCCTTTTCTGCTTATTCTATAGGGATGCCCGTGCAGAATTAATAATCCCCTTGCTGCGCCAATGCCCAGGGAAATTGCCGGCCCAACAAGCTTCCTTCCTACTCCAGGACAGTAGTATTGCTATCACGCGCAAAGTGGCGGGTTTTTGTGCACAGGCTAGTAGGATACGTCGGCTGCTGACAAGGAAGTCTAGTGTGGCTCTATAGTTTACTGAGATTGCTCCCGCACTGAGCAGCTGACCTACACTACTTATTATGTTATCTCTTCACCCTTATCATTATCGGATTTTACTCAGTTTTTAAATTTTGAATGGATATGTTTTTAAATAATATATTTTAACTATATTTTAAGCATTTAAATTTTAAAAGTTTATCTCCATTTTACTGTGCTGGTCATAGACTGTAATAAAGTGATTGATTGATTGAAATAAAAAGGTGACTGATTCTTGGGAGACAAGCTATCAGAAACCTAGGGAGCATAGTGAAAAGCAGAGATATCAAATTGCAAAAGGCAAGTTGTTATATTCCAACATAACGGGATGGACTACCTTTGCCTTCCAGCTGTTTTGGAACGCAACTCCCATTTTCTTTTTTCATTGCACAAGCTAGATACAGCTGACAATAGCTGGAGGCCAAACTTTCCCTACCTCATACCTCTAAGTATTCAAATGACCACAGCATTTACAGAAATACATAGGTTAGGTGGCAGGCTAAAGGAAGAGACCACACGGCCAATTTCTATACATATTTAGAGGAAAAGAGTAGAGTTAAATAAGCATTGTCATTAAATGGCAACTCACATCACCAAAACATCTTCTGACACAATAGCAATTATACTTCTATATCTCCCCATAGAGCTTGTGTACCTTCTGGACAGTTCACAAGGTAATTAGAATTTTGCCCCCAGCATGCTGAATACTCATTTTACCAACTTTGGAAGGATGAAGGGCTAAGTCAACCTTTTTCCCTGTCAGGATCAAACTCAGATCATGAGCAGAGTTTTGGCTGCAGTACAGCAGTTTAACCACTGCATCACGAGTGGTTATGATGCTCCCCTTTACACACCGTTGTTTTTCACATTTTGTTTAAAATGACAAACAGATTTATAAAAAAATTTGTAATTTACTTTGTGGTGTTTTGAAGGGGAGTTGCTGCAGTGGGCTTCCCACGGTGACCTGCAACACAGTCCCTTGGGTGCAATAGCTGAGGACTGGGTGATCTTGAGGAAGAAGCTGAAGAGAGATTGTCAGCGGCTTTACCTCAGAGAAAGAAAGAGACAGACAAGCAAAAATAAATATCCTTTTTGTAGAAAAGCAAATGTTTGATGCACAGATTGTCAGTTAACATGTGGTTATAGACAAGCCCCCTCCCCCCAATTTGTGCAATGAGGTATGGCCGTCATGACCTGAACATGACTCTGTCTTATTCCACATCCTGGTTTCTTTTAAAATTGGCATTCTTTCTTTCACATTAGAGAGATTTTTTTGAAATTACTCTCAGTAATGGTGGAAGCTCAAAACACTGGTGACATGCCTGGAATGAGTGCAGAACTCTCTTCTGCTGCAGGATAAACCAGGACAAGAGCATGAAGTCTACCCCTCTTAGCCTATGCATGCGTTGGGGAGTGTGTAGCCCGAGGAGGAGGAACAATAAATGTAGTGTACATCCCACGTCAATTTTAGTGTGTGTGTGTGTGTGTGTGTGTGTGTGTGTGTGTGTGTGTGTGTGTGTGTGTGTGTGTGTGTGTGTGTGTGTGTGTGTCCTAAACCAGCCTAACCAGCAGCTACCCATCTACTGGGGGCAGAACAGTGGCGTAGCATGGGGGCGGGGGGCGGTTGCCCCGGGCACCACTTACTAGGGGGCGGCAAAATGTCTCCGCACCAGAAGTCTTGCATTAGAAAAATTTGTCAGTCAAGCTTGTTCAGCTGCTCTGTCTCGCTAGATCGTGTGCATGACTCGCTGGAGCCACCTGGTGGCGACTTAACAAATAGCATGCAGTAGTGAATTTACTCTTTAAAGCCTATATGGAATACTGTATATTGTAATATGTTTCTAAATATGTCCAGAGGTGTGTTCTTGTAGGTGTTTCACTCTTGGCAGCAGTCTAGGTTTTGATTGATAAAAATGATTTCTAACAGATTTAACCAAATTATCAGTTAAACACTGCAGAATTCATAAAAGTGTTCTCTAAGATCATTGACATCTTGGGAATCAGCGAGTTAAAATGGACAGGGATGGGTGAATTCAGCTCTGGAAACCATCATATCGACTACTGTGGACAAGAAAACCTCAAAAAAACAACCACCACAGAGTAGTCATAATTGTCAACAGAAAGGGTAAGAAAAGCAGTAATGGGATATAATCTCAAAATGATAGGATGATGTCAGTCAGAATACAAGGCAAACCATTCAATATCACTGTAATTCAAATCTACGCACCAACTACTAGTGCAGATGAAACCACAACTGACCAGTTCTATGAGGACCTAGAACACCTCATAGAACAGACACCAAGAAATGATGTACACATTATCATAGGGGACTGGAATGCCAAAGTAGGAAATCAAAAAGTAAATGGAATAAGGTGGCAAATTTTGGGGATGGCAAAATTTGACACTGCCTGCGTCATGGGCCCAGGGGGTGGCAAACTTTGCCTCCGCCCCGGGCGGCTGAAACTCATGCTACGCCACTGGGGCAGAAACACTTTCCATAAATTCTTCCCACCTCCTCCTTCTGTCATATCCGAATCCGAATACTGGCGATCTTCATGGTGATCAGGCATGAAGACTGTCCTGAGAATATAATACAGTGTCCTTTGATCTTCTTTCTGCATCGCAGCATGATACCCGTACCACTGATTCAGTTCCGTGAGTCACTTTCTGGTCCTGAGCCCTTTTGGCACACAAAGCCCTCCTCAGCCCCAGGCCAGGATTGCTGAAGCTGCTGCCCTCCATCAAGATGGATTCAAGTGGGGTTTAATCCAGTTGGGGACCATCACCCTTCCCTGAGGACTTCCACACCCAAGGCTGTTACTTCTGCATTCACAAGGAGGCTGAAGCAGACCTTTCTACTGACAAGGCATCCCTAACTCAAAAAGATTCCACAGTTTTAGTCGTACAGGATAGGAACACCTCGACAAGCTGCTTGTATGCAGCTTTCCTCTTACAGACGAGGCAAAGGTGGAGAAAGGGCAAGCAGCGTCATGCCGCACTAGGGGCCAAACACACAATCCCATTCCATCAGTCACATGTAGGCAAATGGGTAAAGAAAAATGTGTGAAAAGGAGCTTAAAATGATCACTGTTCTGGCCAATCTATAACTGAAGAAAAAAACATGCAACCTTGGAAGACGTTTTCTTGTTTTCTAAAGTTTCTAATCATGCAGTCAGCCATGCAATTAGCTGCAGAATCCAGGAAAGACTGGGTGTCAAATTGACTGCCCAGGCAATAGGACTCACTGGCCTATGCATTTCTGCGCAAGCTATTTTTGCTATACACTGGGTTGCTGCTATTTATTTTTATGCACACCCTGAAATTCTTGCACCTAGCTAAATGACATTTTTGCCCCTCAGTGTCCTATACTGATCAACTGCATCATTTCTTGAGCATTTCCTTTCAAAAGTAAAGGTTATAAAATAGCTCTCTCTGATTATGTCTTCCTGTTCAGTATCAGGGAACTGCCACTTAAGTGTTACCCCTTTAACACACCAAGGTCCTGACCCTATCTATGATTGCTAAATTAGGACATAAATATTCCAAAGGAAACAATGGAGTGCTTTCTCATGTAAGAACTGAGAAGATACAGAACAAAGTGCAACTTTGGTAGACTGATGGGCCAGAGTATCATCTTTTGTGATCAAATACTAAACTGCCCCAGTGTCTACAGCAGATTAACTCTATATTTAACTCTAGTGAAGGTACTAGTCACCAGTAAATTTATGAAAAGGTAAAGGTTACCCTTGCTTGAAAGCCAGTCGTATCTGACTCTAGGGGGCCGGTGCTCAGCCAAAGAGCTGGTGCTGTCTGCACATGGTTCTGTGGACATGTGGCAGGCATGACTAGACACCAGGAACACTGTTACCTTTCCTGCCAAAGTGGTACCTCTTTATCTACTTACAATTTATTTATTTATTTAATAGTTGAAATTTATATTGCCGCCCACTCACCGTAGCAACTCAAACTGCTTTCTTGCTTTCAAACTGCTAGGTTGGCAAGAGCTGGGACAGAGATGGGAACTCACTCCATCTCCATCATGCAGTACTTGGGTCTTGAACTGCCGAAATTCTGGTCATCAAGTTCAGCGCTCTTAACCACTAAGTCACTGCAGTCAAAATCTGAATCTTTCATTTAGAACAGGGGTTCCCCAACCTAAGGCCCGTGGTGTCATTTCATGTGCCCCCACCCCACCCCTCCAAGGGTATTCAAGAAACAAAATGGCCATATGAAAGCCTGAGATAACCTGACACAATAGATTCCCAAAGCAGAGGTTGGAAAATTTTCTTTTTTTCAGTAAAATTCCTAGAATCCTTCCCAATTTTTGGAAATATTTTTCAAAGCTGGCCTATAGCATTTTTAAATTAGACCAGTGGTTCCCAATTAGTGGTACACGTACCCCCAGGGGTACGCGAGTGTCAGACATCAGCCATTCCATTGCAAGGGTCCTCCCTTTAGTTCCTGGGCATACTGCCCATTTTAACTGGAACTTAACCCTTGCCTCACCTTTGGAAGAGCTGAGCCGCTTTTAAAAAGAACTTACTGAGCTCTGGCAGTAGAGCAGAACAAGGGAGGATTCTTCAGGTAGCATGTCGCCAAGTTGCCTTGTGTGTGTGTGAAAAGAAAAACAATAATCTTCAAAGAGAAACAGCTGCTTTATTCTTCAGGTTCATTAATAGCAAAGTCCATGGAAAAACCGGAGGTTAAAAGGTCATAACAAAGAATCAGTCCAATAAAAACAGTCCAAGTTCGTTAGGTAATCATAGTGAAAAGAAAAGAGTAATCCCATACCATAGCCAGGGTCTTAAGCCATTGAGATCCAGAGACGAACTAACTAACTTCTCTGCAAAATGAAGAATCTGCGGTCAGGTGGGTTAGCTTTAGCCAATCAGGTAACAGAGAAAAATATTCTCAAAACAATGGATTGCTTTTACACGTGTGCAATCAGTGTTCTGGCATGTAGACAAAACATGGATCTCAGCTAACTAGAAAGATAACACGGGAACACTGGCTGAAACACGGTTGAAAAACAAGCTGTCCATGAGACAGAGAGGGATGAAGGATTTCTATGAGGCCTATTTAAAAACTGCAATTTCAAGCATTGGGAAACATGAGAAAATGTGTCATTTCCTGACACGAGATTGCATCAAGGGGTACGCGCAGCAATCTCTTAACTAAAATATTAAATCCTTAAAAAACAATAATGCAATAACAACTGCCAAAAAATTATTCAATTTAATTAAACATTCAGTAGGTAAGTCAATCGTATGCATCAAGCACTTTCTCCCACGGTGGCGGTTTTTCCCGTGCCTCCCACGCCTCGCATCACCCGATCACGGCCGCCCCTGTTCCCGCCTATTTGCTCATCATTGTCAACGTGCACATTTGTCACATTAATGAAACAAGTGTTCTCTGTCATTAGAATGTCTTTTGATGATAATAAATATAAAATACACCTGATTTCATTTTTTATTTAACGTTCCTGCAATAAGGGGTACGCAATATTTAGCGTTCCTGCAATAAGGGGTACGCATGTTTGAGGTATTTCTTGAAGTGGTACAGTAAAACCTCATATAACACTAAAACCTGGTTCCACAAGTCTTGGTGTTATATGATTTTTAGTGTTATCTGATGCATGTTAAAATCCTATGGGATCCATAGAGATACATTGTAACCACACAGGCTTTAGCGGTTGTTATCTGAAGCATCCCATAGGATCTTAATGTTATCTGAAGCAATTCTTCCCCCCAGATTCCTTAATGTTATGCGATTTTAGTGTTATTCGATACTAATGTTATATGAGGTATTACTGTACGTAGAAAAAACTAATTGGGAACCACTGAATTAGACTCTTGGGAAGTCAATACGTTCTCAAACCACCCCGCAATGTGCCAACGATCCCCTAGAGGGCAATACTACACTTCTTTCTTGGTGAACTTCACAAAGAAAAATATTTTTAAAACACTGATTGAACAGAGCCTTCCCCTTCATCTACTAGACATCAACTCCCACATAAAATCTGGGTTAAAGGTCTGCCTTCCAATTCATGCAAGCATTTCTACCAATCTGAAATATTAATAGAGGCCATCAGGCCACTGAGCATCATCTTCTACTATTCTCTTATTCTTTTTACTGAGGATATAACCAGGAGCTCACCAGACGGCTGTTGTGTTGGGGTATTCCTTTCGGAGCTTGGGTTGCTCTGTGAGCCGAACCTCTCCATGAGGTCTAGAAATGGTTTCCTGGAACAAAAATGCAGATAACGTATCATATATATGTGAGCATTTGCCTCTCTCACATATACGTACGTGAATATAAGTGTATACACATACACAGACATGGTGGGCAACTTCCAAAGGTCAAGAAGACATATAAGCCCTCACTTGGAGTTTAGAAGACACTCCTGCACTCCAGAAAAATACATTAAAAAATACTAAAAAGAAGAAGAAACTAAACAAAAACAAAACGCTCCAACCCTTTAGGAATTAAAAAAAATCCCTTTCAGTTAGGCCTTGGAAAGGTCTTTTTTTAAAAAACAACACTAGAAATTATCAGAAATAACTTCCCTTTTTGATGTAAAAAAGCACCCCCTGCTTCTAAAACCTGGACTAAAAACTTGGGTGGGTGGTCACCCCATTATGCTCCCTAGAATGGGGGCTCACTCAGGGGGTAGGTGACATAACAATTAAGCCCTTAGGGGCTGCATGTAGCCCTTAAGCCATATTTTGCCCACACTTTTCTCCCTCACACATATACACATCTGATACTACTTTAAAATGCATTGTTTGAAGGTTTTTTTGGAGACAGTTTTCTGCTTCACCTGTTAAGGCAGGAGTTCTCAACATTTTAAAGCTGAGGGCCAGGTCACACCCCCTCAGACAGCTTATGGGGCCATTTTGCCCTTCCTCCACCACATGGCACTTCCTGGTGTGGTGGAGGCAGTGGAGGGTCACATGAAAAGGTGCCACGTGCCGCATCCAGCCCACAGGCTGCAGGTTGAGAATCCCTGTCTTAAGGGAATGGTTGCACTCTCTTCCCTTTTCCCAACCTATTAGAAACAGAGGTGTACAATTCTAGAATACCTGCCATCACTTGACCCACTGAAACTTCTCTGGGGATGGAAGACTTTTATGTCAACATTCACTTGACAACATCTATGACAAAAAGTCCACAAGATGTCCTTTTCTCTAAACCAGTGTTTCCCAACCTTTGGTTTTTGGACTTCAGTTTCCCAGAAGCCTAAGCCAATTCCCCAAAGCACTGATCAGCCAATGTACTGGGGTACACAGAAAGAGCCTCCTCAAAGATTGTGGTATTTGTGAACCACAATCAGGTGTACCCTGGTAACGGCAACCTTGTGTTGCCGGATAATCTTTCTCACACTAGGTCAGGTGAAAGGAACTGCAGAATGAACTCACCAAAAGGTGCCTTCATTTTGGCAGTTTCACATTTGGCCTAGACATGGAAGAAGAAGCCAACGTACTGACTTAAAGCTTCTGGGAACTGAAGCCCCCCTGTGGGGCATTGGGAACCACTGCAAACTGAAATTAACATTCAATGACTTGGCGATTGGGGTAAGAGGTGTAATAAATGCCTCCTGCTGATATGCTTCAAAAATGCAATTGTGAAGCCTATGCTGAAAAAGTTTTCCTTGAGCATCACTATGTCAGATAATTACCACAGGGAACTAAGCAAGAGAATGACCCTCGACACCATCTGAGCGGATATGAGACTCAGGTTCGCTGGCACAGATCCAGGAAGAGCTTTATGACAAGAACAAACATTCTTGAGGGCACACAAGAGCAAAACCAAATTAGAAGATGGAGGAAGGAGCTCACTGGGAAAGGAACATCATTAAAGGAGGATATAGCGGAAGATCTCAATCTCCCCTACATCACCTGGAGGACCCTGAGTAGGCTGAGGGTTGGAGTCCCTAAAATGCAAGACCAACATGCTCAAGTGGGGACTGCTGGTGGACAACAACACACGGTGTGAATGTGGAGAGACACAGAGCTCAGCCCATTTGCTGGTCTGCCGATTGCTGCCAGAGGCATGCACAGATGAGGACTTGAGTTTGGGCAAAGACAAAGCGAAGAAAGTGGCTTCATTTTGGCAGTCCAGGGTCTAATCAGAAACCAGAAATTACAACTGATGCAAAATGCAACACTTAAGACTACTAACCTGAGGTGGTGACAAGAAGCATGGAGAGATCAGGGTTGCAGACCAGAAGGCAGCTCCTCTGAGTAACAGAACTTCAAACAGAACCTTTTGCTCTGTTACAACATGGGCTGACCTCTCTAAATACAAGCAAACTGAGCAGGATATCCCTTGCTGAGATAGCAAAAAGAAGAGCTCATCAAGATATGGAGTATCCACAAAGTTATATGGATATGCATAGGCTGCAGTGAAAATCACAGCACAACAAGACTACAGCAAGAAAGAGTAAATCTAGTGGTATTTATGCAGACACTAAAGGAACTTGACAAGGAGTCTAATGCTATTCACTGCTGAAGTCTGCTGAATGATGAAAGTGCTGGTGGGTTTCAATTATTTAAGACCGTTTGAGAAAACTAGGTCAGCATTTCTTGGCTGAATACACATTTAGAAAGGACTCTAGCTGCACAATAGGAAAAGGCCAGATTTCAGAGAAAGCCCCTTGTCTGTAATTGACAGATAATAAAATGAAGAGCCAAAGAACCACATTGATTATTGATAGTGATGGGAAAATAACAGAATTTTCCCTTTTGATTTTCTACTCAACTTAATTGGGTAGCCGCAGTCAATCTGTAAATTGCCTTTGAAAATTTTTGTTTTGGGGGGAGGCATCCTTGTTGAAATAAGAGTGTAAGCAGGTGTGCATTACCAGGGAGTGCTGACAAGTGTATCTTTACATCTTGCTTATTCATGTGCACATGAAATATTGCTGGTTCCCTGCATTGTGATTTTAAATTTTCAAAGGCAACTGTTCAGTGACTAAAGAAGGCACAAAGGCTGGAAAGAACACAGAAGAATGGCCTCACTGCAGAAACGAAATGGATAAAGGTTCTGGGGGGAAAACCACACCCTAATCAGGATTAACCTCCAAAATGAAGTAGAATTTCTTGGCTCACTGCAAGGTAACTAGAGAAAGCTTTTCTGTCAGACTTTGGAGCCTAGGCATATGATTTACCTTTTGTGTACAAAATGATGTGTATCCAACCACATCTAACGGTGTCTTGTTGAATATGTACCAACCCAACACATTATGACTGTTTGTTCTTGCTTTAAAGCTCTTCCTGGATCTGAGCTGGCGGATTGGAGGTACATATCCACTCAGAGAATATATTGAGGGTCATTCCTATAATAATAATTTTGTGTCAGAAATTACCCTGGGTTGAAAGGATTTTTGCGGAAAAAACTCCACTCAGAGAATGCCCAAATGAGGCTCCTTTTGTGACCCCAAGAGCTGGGACAGAGACGGCCACTCAATCCATCAAGCAGTACCCAGTTCTCGAACTGCTGACTTGCAAGCCAACAAGGCAAGCTTCTTAACCACTGAGCCAACGCAGCCCTTAGGGTCATTCCTGATCACACCAGAGTAAGCCAAAGGAAGAAAAAGAACCACTCTAGGAAAACTAGCTTGCTTGTTCTAAATCAGCCCATCAACAGGCTTCATGCCTTCATGTCTTTTTTAGGTGCTTAATCTTCTTCACTCTGGGCTAAATGTTTTGTCTTCTCTGACGTGTAGTTGCTCCTCCATTTTGTGAGGCATATACTCTGTGGAGCTCCCTCCTCAGCCATGTAAAGAGTGAAAACATTATGTTTATCCTTACCATTTAACAGATTAAGACAGGGGTGCCCAAACTTTTCAGGCCGTGGGCCGGTCATGTGGTTCAGCGGGACAGTCAGGTGGTTCCTCCCACTGGAAGTGGAAGTAAAACGTGCATTGCAATCTGTTTTGCAACATATATGTTCCCTGCTTAAACAAGGGGTGCCCAAACTATGGCCCGTGGGTCAGATCCAGACCCCGATGGCAATTCATCTGGCCTGTGCCACCCTTGTTACTCCTGAAGCGGAAGTAAAATGCACCAGGGCCGGATGGATTACTTTCGGGGGGCAGATCCAACCTATGGGCTGTACTTTGGACACCCCTGGACTAAGACATTCCTCTTTCCACTACCACACTACTATCCCTTCATGTCAAGATTTTGAGCACAATCTTTGTTTCCTCCTACTACTGTCTGACAGATCATTTGGGCTGGTCTAGTTAGATGAAGGGGATTTTTTGGAGAACCTGCTTCTAATTCTAAGCCTGGAACCTACCCTGCTTTTTATTGCAAAACCATGAAACTCAACACCTCTGCCCTTTTAACCATCATGCTCAAGAATTTGCATACCCACTGAGGAGAATCCAACACAACATGAATAGGCATTCATGCATCCAGTTACCGATAATTCCCCCTATTTAACAGACATTAAATTTTGCCAAGCTTCAAAATCAGAATGCTGAACCAGGGGGAAAAGCCTCAGAAGATAGAATATTTGCAAGGGAAGAAATAAGCAGAGAAAATATTACTTAGCTGGCATCCCTTCACCAAGATTCCATTAAGAAAATGCTGCTCAGAAAGAGTGGGTAAAAAGCAGGTTCCTCAGAAACACACCTGCTATTTGATCACCAACCACCAAAGCAGAGACTGAAATCAAGGCACAGATTCCTCATAACTTCTGCTTCCCTGAACAACCAGCATCTAGAACTTTGGAAAGGAAGCAAGAAGCTACCAGATAACTGGGCAGAACCACATGAATCTCTACCGCCTGGGCAAGAACAACCATGGCCTGTGTGGGAAGCTTTAAATAGACTGCATGCAGGGGTAGGAAGATCAAGGGCTAATCTGAGAAAGTGGGGTTTCCCTGCAGATTACAGCTTGTGTGAATGCGGAGAAGTACAAACTTTCTCCCATATGATACAGTGCACATGATGCCCCTCAACGTGCTCTGAGGAGGACCTTATGTTGGCAAGAGGAAATGCTGTTGAAGTGGCCCAATATTGGACAGATGCCATCTAGCCCTTTTAAATTCTATTTTGTTTTTAGATATGTTAATTTTAGCTTCGTATCTTATTGTATGCTGGTGATGCATCTGACACGAATAAAGAAAGAAAGAAGTGGGGTGGGGAGAGGAAGTATAATTCACTCCTCTGAAATCCCTATCCAGTAATCCTGACCATGTTGGAATATCCTCTCCCCCCCCCCCCCCAAATTCCATCCAGTTTGGGCCCAATTTTATTTTATTCAGAAAGAAGGAATTAAATCAGACAGAATCTAATGCAAAGAGTGCACTAGTTTTCAGCAGCTGAACTACAATGCTATGTAAAATCAAACTGGGCACTAACATTGATGCCTTAGGGAGCCAGAGACCTAGTGTACAAGCTGAAACGCATAATGTAAAGCACTATAGATTTAAAGACAGAGACATTTAAAGCTGCCCTGAGTGATTCCAGCATATATTGTAAGACGTCTTGAGTGATACTTGCATCAAAAGGGTGGGGTTTAAATGAATGAATGATGGATGGATGGACAAACAAAACATCTATCCAGACTTCATTTTTCAGAAACAGATCATCTAAAATATTATAGAATACTGTACATATTTTGTCCTATCTTTCATTTCAAATATTTGGCCAGACGTAAAGAAAGACTGAGCATATAAATATTATTACAATCAGAACATAAACAATGTATATTTCTATAATTTGTTATCCTCTCTCTTGATTTTTAGGGATTAAAAAAAAGCAATCTGAAGGAAAACCCAGGAGAAGAAAGGAATGAATGGATTTTGTAAGAAAATTCGTTTACTAAAAAGAGAAAAGAGTAATGGAAAGGATATGTTAAGGTAGAACAAAAAGATGGAGAGTTGCAATGGTGTTCACCAATGTTTATTTTTTCTCTCCTAAAATAATTTTAAAAATTAGAAAAATATGTTTACTTACCCTGCTTCATTATCTTTGGCAATGAGTAAAGACACACGACTGGTTGTAGAAGTTGTTTGCAAGATGTCCACAGTTCTGTGGATTAAAAGGATTTAACTGTATTGATTTGCTCTGGTAAGGTGCTGAAGAAATTTATATGATTAATAGCTGAAAATAAAGGACCCCCTTTATTCCCAGTGTAACCACTAAATGTCTGTACCCTTACACACATACACACACACACAAGTGAGTTTGCATAAGCACTACATATCCCAATTTACACAAGCACCACATGTCACCGACACCCCCGGTGGTTTAGTGGTTAAGGCACCGAGCTGGAGACTGGAAGGTTGGGTTCGATACCCGAGAGCTGCACTTGGGGACATGAAAGGAGCCTCATTCGGGTGTCCCCTAAAAATCCTTTCAACCCAGAGTAATCTCTGACATGAAATTATACTGACACAAACCGCATAAACTGCCAGAATGATCCAAAGAAAATTGGATCAAATTCCAGTCAGTCCCCGGTTGACAGTTCCTGGAGCAAGGGCAGAACTACTCTCATAGGAATCAATAAGCGGTTATGCCGTCGGAAAGCAGCCAAGCCCATGGATCTCCAATTCAGCCCGGAAAAGCTAATTTTTCCACGTATATATTCTGCAGAGGACGAGTCATTTCAGGCTTTGATCCAATTAGTCCTCCAGCTGGTTTACAAGCCAAGGCTGATACAATGTTGCAAGAACCATAACCAAACCTGTGTTTAGAATTTCCCTGCAGGCTAAGGAAAGGTCAGTTGAGGTAATTCTGTAGGGAATATTACATATGAATGTATATTTCTTGTGTTCTGGGGTGGATAGAGATGGGGATTTTTGATGTGTGTAGTGGCCAATTTCCAGCTGTGACTGCCGTGACTCCAGCTGTGACTGCTGGGTATGGAATTTGCATGTTAAGACTTTTAAGTTGTTTTCCAGCTCGGAGAAGGACGTGTTCAATTCACAGATAAGCTTTCTTTGGACTCTGTATGGACTATTTCTGCAAGGACAATTATTCTGCCTTTTAACAATACTGTGGACTCTGGTCATTTCCCCAAGGTGCCATTGGGCCATCTGTTTGGAAGAAGACCCATTTTGATGTCAATCACGTCAAGGACTCATATTGTGATTTAAAGTTTGCAGCATCTCCGGCAGCCCATGAGCATTTCAGACCTCTTGATATTCCCAACATGGGCTGGAAATTATACCTGCTCAAATTCCTTGTACCCCATTCGTGTAACCATTTACTCTTCTTTGTGTAATAATGTGTTCCTTGAATCTTCATGTAGCATTTTATGACCACTCAATCTTCTCTGTGTGATGTATTTTACATTTTAATTCTAGACTGTAGAACCATTGGTAGGACAATTTCCTGCATTATGATGTTCTTTGTGCCCCACCTTGAAACTTTAGCAGTAGAATTCCCCTCTTGATGTTTTGCATGTACTTAGACAAGCATTAATGTTCCCTGCTCATTGTTAGCGGAGCTAATCTTTTCACTATTAGGAAGTCAGCCAGCTGTCAGGTGATGTCTTGCATTGATTTTAGGCACCACTTTGCAATAAATCTATTTCATGTTTGACACTATTTCATGTTTGTGGTATTTTTTATCAGCCAGAGGTACCTAAATTTAAAAAAATGGAGATAACAAAGCATTTCCTTTTCAGGTGTTTCAAAGGTACAGTAATTGCACCTCCCCTCCCCCCAGGGTACCACCAATTTTAGCTTTCACTCTCACTTACATAAAATTATTTCTCTCAGCTGAAAGGTACACACCACTAGTTTGATCCCTTTGTTGGCAAGATAAGGATCAACAGTGCTAAACCTTGCTTGGAAGCTTGGTTTATTAAACATATTTTCGTATTAAATTAGTAAACACATTTATATCAAGCATGCTAAGGCTGTTTATGTCAAAAATGATAAAACCTAATCTAAATTTTATGGCTTGAGCCATTAATTAAATGTTACTACTTGAAAATCAACCTGCTTCTAGGATCGATTAGATTTCAGTCTGGAAGACTTGGTTTCAAAACGCTGAACAAAGTACAGCTCACAGAAATATGACAGATTTCTCATGTGCTTCAGTCTATAGATCAGTATTTAACATCACAATTCTGTCTAGAAGTTTTTAAAACTATAGACTAAGACAAATAAGCACTTATATTATTATAGACCGTGTGATCATTTGTTTTCCTGGCCAGTGGACATACCAAGCCTCCATTGTGGTTTATTCAGCATGACAAACTATGGTTTTTCATCTTTTTATAAGTTATAAATCAAGAACAAACTGTGAGCACAACTCTGATTTCTAGATGAACAAGCTAGATTTCCCAGTTCAGTCATAAGCTAAAAGAAATATGGTTTCATGGATTTCTTCAGGAAATTGCAAAGGACAGAAAAAGCAAGAATGCCCTCTGCTGCCAAAGAAACACTTCCCATGCAAAATGCAAAGAATCAAGAGGGAGGTGACGTCTTTACTGGATCACTTAAAAAACACCACCACCAAATGCTGTGCGAGTTTTCGAGGTCAAGGTCTCTTCATCAGGCAGGCATAAAATTATTAATGAAAGTTCACGGCACAGTGTTGTTGTGCCAGGTGTTTCTTTGTAGAAATGCATTTTGGACAAACAGCAAAAGATTTCATGGTGTTTTCATACCTGCCCACACAGGAAGCGGGGTGCTTGTTCCTTCTCTAGTTTCTGATGTCTCAAATATTTTTATTTTTATGAGCTTTATAAAACATACATAAACATATGGATGTACTGCCTTATGTTCATGGATTCAGGACTGCAGAGTCAAAAGAGCTTCAAATGATAAGCTGAATGAAACATTTCATTTGTGTACATTTTTATTCCTTTCTCAAATGCATTCCATTTGCTTCTACTTTATTAATGTTTAGAGCTACAAGCACGTTGCACTTTTTAAAAAGTTAGCATGGAAAACAATAGCGAAAATCCTCTTTCACAGCAATGCAAATAGCTTAAGTTTGGAGGCAAATCATTCATTATTCATATCAAGCGTGTTACATAGGATTATGAATGTACTGTATATAAAATATAAACAAAATGAAAACAAATAAAAATATTAAAATGATAAGACTATTTTTGATCAGAAGCAGGCTTATTCAATAGTGTTATCATGGCTATTTACTAGATTTTTTACATATGGTAAGGCATAAATTTCATGCACATAAGTGCTTCACTGATTCAATTTTTCCATAATTTGCAAATTGCCCAAATTAGGAAATCACACCAGATGTTACTGGTCACACACTCAGTCACATAACTTAGTATGCAATACAAAATGTTTACAAAGATTTCTTAACTTAAGGCAATTTATATCCAGATGTTATATTCTTTGTGTTATACCAACACAATCAGGCAAGAGGATTTGGGCCAATGAAATCCAATCAATATAAACCTGCAAGTTATGGCTATGTATGATTAAATAATCCAACAATTACATGGCCCTGTAAATACATTTGAGACTGCTACTCTCATATTTTCAAAATTATTCTTCATTTATTTTTTAAATACAGTACAGTACGTTAGTCTCAGAAACTAAATATGTCCATATCACAGCTAATTTGGACCAGAATATGAAACCATTACATTCTTCTGACCTATTTTAAATTATGAACATCTAAAGCATTCTTTTCATTAGTTTGTTGTTATGTGACATCAAGTCAGAATTGACTTACAGCCATCCTATTAGGGCTTTCAAGGTAAGCAAGATATTTAAGGAGCAATTTCACCAGATTCACTCCAACGGGTTTCCATAGCTGAGCATGGATACAAACCCAAGCCGCGTGAGTCCTAGTCTGTCACTGTATCCACTTTTCATAGATTGCCCCAACCAAATGTTCATTGTTGACTTCTAAAAGTCTCCAGAAAACTCACCCTTTTTTAAATAAAGGAAGATACTGATGAAAATAATTTGACTAGAGGAACGAGAGAAAAAGAAACATTTACTGAAGAATTTGCAAATACTGTACAGTAAAACTCCATATAATTATTTTAATTCATTCTACGGGTCTGTTCACTATGCAATTTTGTCGTTGTACAGTACGATTTTTCCTATGGAAAAAAAGTATGATTTTTTTTTTTTTGGCTAAGCAGTTTTCCCATTGAAAAATCATTATGCAGGGTGCCATTTTCTTAAAAAAACCTATTCATTATGTTATTTTGTCGTCATAGGGGGCATTTGTTGTACAAGATTCCACTATAATGACAATTTTCAATCAGCTCTATTATTAAATGATGGCAGAATCATTTCTATTATATTTTTTCAGACTTCACAAGTACAGGGTTAAGTTCTACCCTGGCAGAGAAATGGATGACTGCATCATTTGTACATAATAACAGGACAGTATAATAAAGCCATAATGCTATTTGTCATTCCAACGTTTGCCAGACGGTTTATGTTGAAGAAGTGTCATTGGTCATGTGAACAATTACATGGAACTGATTTCACAAGCCAAGAAAAGCTTGGGGGTGGGGTTGTTTTTTTAAATACAGTCAAACCTTGTATAAAGAGTGCCTCGCTTAAAGAGTAACTCACTTAAAGAGCAGAATTTTCTCTGAATGTTCTCTTCACTTAACAAATAAAACCAACCAGAAACTCACTTAACAAATAAATCGGGGTTTGCAATCTCCCTCACCAAAAGTCATAATTGGTCACTTACAATGGTACTTCACTTAAAGAGCAAACTCTCTTAAAGAGCAATCCTGTGGAACACATTATGCTCTTTAAGCAAGGTACAACTGTACCCTAATTCTGCTGCATGGAAAAGAGGTTTTTCCACGACACTGTACCTCAGCAAGAACACCATACTGTATTTCCAATTTCTATGAATAACTACCCATATGTCTGTGGCTGATTCTTTTTACCTAGTGGATATCAAGATTTCCCACCTATTTACTGATGTAAAGCCCAAAATTATGCTTCACATTTTTCTGCTGCTAGCCCACAAAAAGGACTCCCCTCACCCAAAGGCTGCAGGCCTTTGACCTATGGATGAGGTGTGGGGTCAGAGAAGAGAAGTCAACTGTTTGTCTGAAAAGTAGGAGAGCTTGCAAAATGAATACTTTTATCACTACTTCATGCAAAATCTAAAGTTCATGTTGTTTTGTTGGCAGTCTGGCTGCATGAGCCACATGCTGAACATCTGGTCTAATTTAAAAAACAACACGATTTGCCTCCTGTAAGTGAACCCATTGTAGGACCAAACTTACACCCTGTGGCTAAGCAATCCAAGATTTTAGCTAGCCTTCTCACATGTCCTGCCCATAGTCCCAGCTGTCAGTAAGGAAGCGGATAGTAAAATAACCAACTCAAGTCATCTTCATGTCTTTTAAAAGTATATTGTAGTAAAAGTAGGTTACAAATTTATTACGTTCACGAGGTTAAGATTGTTATGACTAGCAAGCAGTTTCTGCCAGTGACTACCCATAATGCAACACTGTTACCTCCCTCCAGTGAACAGCACACAGAAATCCACATCACTATTCTAAAAAACCCACAGTCCCCATTTCTATCCCAAGACACCTCTATCTCAAGGAAGCTCTTCATCAGTTATCTTTACCAGTTATCTTTTCCTGATGGAGAGTCTGGATAACACAAAAGTTCATTTTATCTGCAACTTTTTATTGACTCAGTAAACACTTTGCCCACGCTCCAATTCTGCAATTATTCTAACTGACAGATGGAAAGCAAAATTGTTATCTGAAATTTATCAGTTCTCTTCTCTGGTGCAATCACAACAACAACAAATGTGAACCAATATTGTGATCAGGATTCCAAGTGCACAAAATTGAACCCTTTCCTTGAATACTGTTGTGTGTGAACAAGAGAGGCTGCAATTCATCAAAGGACAGATATGCCACCAGCTGGGAGTACAATGAAAAAAGAAGAAAAGAAAAATATCTATAAAAATGACAAGTTGTTAGATCCAGCAACCAAGATTACATGAAAAGTAATTTTTATTATCTACGCCTATCTCCTATCCCCCACAATATTCTTTTTATGAAAAACCCATGGTTTTCTTACATTGCTCTCCATAGCCACTGATATTTTAATTCCTACTGAGCAAAGAAAATAACCAAGAGATAAACAGGTTGTTTTCTCTCTTGCAGCAACATCTGAAAGCCATTTATACATACTTTATAGATTTCCACTTCTACCTACTTCAGAGTGGCCTGCAAGTTCCCAGGAGCAATACTTCTACTGTGTTAAAAATTGTATGCATAATCTAACTATCTGATGGTTTTGGCAGTCCAAAAATGCAATGTGGTGTATATAGCTCAATTGATTCCACAAGGGCCCACAATAGCCCTTTTGAAAAGGAAAGGAGAATTACAGATTTCAGAATGCATAAAATACACTGAACGCCTGCATTCACAGACATCACAACGGTTGAGGAAGGAAAACAACATCCACTGTGGAAACCTGCAATGCATTATCCAATACAAATTAGGATACAGTACTGTACTGCATAGTTTCCCCAAGCTATAGAGACCACAACTGAAGTTACTTTTCAAGGACTTGAGAAAAACACCTCACCTCAGTTTTCCTAAGACAGCGCTGGCTCTTTGGCTATAAACAGAGATGAGCACTGAACCCTAGAGATGGATACGACTGGCTTTCAACCAAGGGCAACCTTTATAGCAGGAATCAATGGGCACTGGCCATCACTGCTCTGCCTCCTGAACCATCAGTGACTCTTCTCAATTAAATTCTTAAAGACTTCAAAACAGATCCCTTAAAATTCAAGTGTGGCTTCCTTTGGAAAAAAAAAGCACTTGGTGAAATATTGTGCTGATTGCACTAGCCTAAAGCAGTAATAATACTTTTGTGACAGAAATTATTCTGGGTTGAAAGGATTTTTGCGGAAGACACTCTGCTTAGGGAATGCCCAAATGAGGCTCCTTTCATGTCCCCAAGAGCTGGGAAAGAAAGGGGCACTCAATCTGTCATGCAGTACCCGGCTCTCGAACTCCTGACTTGCCAGCCTTCCAGCTAAAAAAGTGAGCTTCTTAACCATGTCCCGATTTACACAACACAATTTTCTACAGGTTTGCTTTGAGTTATATTAAAAAATTCATTTTTCCTATGGGGTTGCTTTGATTTACACAGATATCATTTTCCTATGGGTTTGCTTCAAGTAAAGTAAAAAATTCATTTTTCCTATGGGTCTGCTTCAAGTTATGTAAAATTTCATTTTTCCTATGGGTTTGCTTCGAGTTAAGTAAATAACCAATTTACCTAAAAGCCTACAAAACAGACTTTTTATGTAAGTAGGGGTTTTACTGTATAACATAAAATTGCCTAAAACCTGCCCCCCCCCTTTGCTGTACAGATGCTACAAATAATTTAACAAGAACAACCCATCAACTGAACACCAATACAGAACCCGTAGCCCAGCGCAATCACTTGTTAGTCACCTGGCAGCATATTTACTCACCACAGGCAAACAGACAAGTGTCTAAGCAGAAAAGCTTGAAAACTTTGGATTGCTCTTTTTAAATGAAAGTTTTTGGGATTCCCCAGCCAGCATTCATGTTTAATGAGGGATTCTTGGAGCACACATCAAAAGCAATACAGTTATCCAGGCTTTGCTAAATCCAATTCTTCTCTCAGAGGCAAATTAAGAAATGTACAACAAAGAAAAGCTTATATTCCAATGTGAAAAGGAGCTTGGTTCTCACTAGGTTCAGTTCCCTCACCATGGAGTTTGGAAAAGCCCCATTTGTTTCAGATAAACGGTTGTCAGAATCTTGCACATTCCATTTCAATTACTCACAAGTAACAGTTTAGCAATTACAGATTGACAAATGCAACAAGAAATTTTACCCACATTTTATTGTTTTGAGTCATGGTTACTGAATGTATCATTATACTGTACAGTACAGTACATTAATATACTGCTTTTTTTTTCAACCATTGATTTTTGCATAGGGATTGTAAATAAATAAACAATGCAAGTCTGCTTTGCCAAGACAAATAAGAGTAACCCCCCCAAAAAACAACAACAACAACACCTAGCTAAAGTTATTCTTTTTTGTTATATTACAAACTCCTTCAAGTTTCAGGTTATTAGAAGTAAAGGTAAAGGTTTCCCTTACTCGAAAGCCAGTTGTATTCGACTCTAGGGTTCAGTGCTCATCTCTGTTTCAAAGCCAAAGAGCCAGTCCTGCCTGCTTCTGCAGACGTTTCCATGATCATGTGGCAGGCATGACTAGACACCAGAGCGCATGGAACGCTGCTTCCTTCCCACTGAAGTGGTACCTATTTATTGCAATTTCTTGCTTTCGAACTGCTACGCTGGCAGGAGCTGGGACAAAGACGGGAGCTCATTCCGTCCTGCAGTACTCGGGAATCGAACTGCCGACTTTTTGCCTCCCAGTCAGCGTCTTAGCCACTTGAGCCACTGCAGTCCCTAGGTTATTAGAAAAGTATATACCGGTATTATTTATTAATTTTCTTTTTAAAAAATAAGCTAAAATATAGCCCTGGAGGAAGAGACGATTGATAAATAAAAGGGTTTTTCAAAAAAAAAAAAATTATTACAATAAATAATTCAATTACACTAATTCAAATATTTTATAAACAATTATTGGCACTCATGAGCATGAAATGTGAAGAAACGTGCAATAGTAATATCAATATAAGAAAATACAGTAAAACCCCGGGTTACAACGGAGGTCCGTTCCAACAGCCTCCATTGTAACCTGAAAAAATTGCAAACTGAAACATCCATAGGGATTGGAAAATTAAAAAATGGTCCTGAATTGATCGTTGTAAACTGGGGAAAAAAATTGTAACCCGGGATGGCATTTCCATAGGATTTGCTGGTGTAAACCAGAGTGAACTTAAACCGAGGTGGTTGTAAGCCAGGGTTTTACTGTACTAAAAAGAAAGTAAAATACGGTCAAAACTCGCATAAAGAGTGCCTCCAGTGATGGGATGTAACCAATTTGCACATTGACTCAGACATCTGAAGTCTATGTGACCAGCTTTTATTATGGCCAAAATAAAGAGCTGTCTTGCCTAAACCTCTATCCAGAATGTTATTGGGAATATTTCTGGATCTAAAATATGGAGGGTTGTGGGTGCTTGTCAGGAAGCTGTTACACACATTTTCTCTGAACACCAATCCATAATACAGTGACGGCGAAACTTGGCACTCCAGCTGTTCTTGAACTTCAATTCCCAGAAGCCCTGATCAGCAGGAGTGCTGACTTGGGCTTCAGGTTATTTGAAGTCCAAGAACACCTGGAGTGCCAAAGTTCGCCATCACGGCCATAACATATCCTTTGTTCTACCTCCCTCCACTTCCCCAGGGCTTTGCATGGCCACAAGTTAATTTCTCCTATCTGCAGAGCCATAGAAATCTCCCCAGAAATCTAGTTATGCCTGTAGATTCTGTTGACGTCCATGCCTTTGTCCACCATTATTCGATCTTTTTCATGCCATGTGCTATCAAATATCCTGTTTCATACCCCTGAGAGTACATGTACCCCAGGTTAGAACTCACTGCTGTAATAAATAATAATTCCGTGTCAGAAATTATTCTGGGTTGAAAGCATTTTTGCAGAAGAAACTCCGCTCAGGGAATGCCCAAATGAGGCTTCTTTAACGTCCCCCAAGAGCTGGGACAGAGACGGGTGCTCAATCCGTCATGCAGTACCCGGGTATTGAACTGCCAACTTGCCAGCCTTCCAGCTAACAAGGCGAGCTTCTTAACCACTGAGCCACCGCAGCCCCTGGTGTAATCAATGCCTTATTATTATGTAGTGATGCAGTAGAGCGCTGGAGACTTGGATCTGAATCCCCACTCAGTCATGGAATCTCACTGACCAGGTGTTAAACTGGTAAAACCACCAAGCATTCTCCATGCTTGCTAGGGATATGATTTGTAGCCCAATCTCTGGTACTGAATATAAATTGTGTTGCAATTTAGCATCTTCCTCAACGCTCTCAGTTCTGTGCCCATTGTGTCTACAATACCATGTGTCTACAATACCATCTAGCCATCTCATTTTTGGCCGCCCCCTGGGAATACCATTGCTTTGACTATGCGAAGTTTTGTTTGCACGGTGATATTTCTATTATTAATTATGTTCCCCAGGTCTCCCATAGCTTGTCTCCCAAGAATTAAAGTTCAGTGTGACATCACCCAAGATCTCACCCTAGGTGTCTAGACAGTGGTGGACTCCAAAAATTTTTTACTACCACACTGTAGGCATTGTATGGTGGGTGTGGCCGGGGGGGAAAGTCCTGCATTGCACCTGAATTAGGACTACTTTACTGTACAGGTATTTCAAAACTTGGATGGGCAGAGGGGTCAGCCAGAATTTCTGATACCGGTTCTGGCAAACTGGTGCGAACCTGCTGATGCCCACTACTAAGTCTAGACTAAAGTTCATTGGCTACTGCTACTCATTAACAATGGAGTACCAAGCTCTTTTAAGTCCCCTGCAATATTTACTGTTGCTTTCCAAATATGTAAGTTAAAGGACCTACCTGGACATTCAACTTCACTAGTTCATTCATAAAAAAAGACAAAATTGTTATTTCTGTGTAGGTCTTATCAATTTTGGAATCAATACCTCCTTTAATGAAATGTTTTACAAGATCATAGCACAGAGGGGAAAACTTCCAGCTACACTAGAATCCAAGTACAGATTATTCTCTGTATCCATGGGTTTGGTATCTGTGGTTTCACTTATCTGCAGATCAAAAATATTCAACAAAAGTCCCTGAAATATGTAATACATACATATTTCCAAGAGGCACTGCCAGAGCTGACCACTAGTTGTAATGTTGATGAGGAATGTTTTAATAATTGCAATTTCTACTGAAGCCATTTCATGAACCCATGTGAAGATCAACAAAGGCATTTCTACCCCGCTTCCTACTTGTATGACTCAGTTATGTGCACTATAATATACGGTTCACTGCTTTCCATAGTTTCAAGCATCTACGGAAGGTCCTGGAATATATCCCTTGTGGATGGGGTTGTTGTTGTTGTTCAGTCGCACAGTCGATTCCGACCCTCTGCGACCCCATGGACCACTGTCCGCCAGGCACTCCTGTCCTCCTCCATCCCCCTCAACTTGCTCAGTTCTGTGCCCATTGTCTCCACAATACCATCCAGCCATCTCATCTGGGGCTGTCCCCTTCTTCTTTTGCCCTCGACCCTTCCAAGCATCAAGGCTTTCTCAAGTGAATCCTCTCTTCTCATTTGATGTCCAAAGTACCTTAGCTTCATCTTTATTATTTGACCTTCTAAGGCGCAGTCAGGGGTGATTTCTTCTAAGATTGACCTATTTGTTCTCCTCGCTGTCCGTGGGACTCTCAAAACTTTCCTCCAACACCACATCTCAAAGGCGTCTATTCTTTTGTGCTCAGCTTTCCTAATGGTCCAGCTCTCACAACCATACATTGCCACAGGGAATACCATTGCTTTGACTATGCGAATTTTTGTTTGCAATGTGATGTCTCTACTTTTCACTATGCTCCCCAGGTTTCTCATCGGTTGCCTCCCTAGAATCAGTCGCCTTTTTATTTCATGGCTGCAATCACCATCTGCTGCAGTGATCTTGGATCCTAAGAAAGTAAAAAAATCTGTCTATAAGAATCTATGAGAATCTCTACGAGAATATCCGAAAGTCAAAAAAGTTGTGGCACCTTAAAGACTAACTCCTGTATTTTAATGTTAGCTTTCGTGGATCTCTATTTAAAGGCCGCCAGAGCGTCCCCCACATCAGGGTTTCCCACGCTTTAGTTTTTTAGACTTCACTTCCCAGAAGCCTAAGTCAATTCCCCAAAGCCCTGATCAGCCAATGTGATGACTGAGGCTTCTGGGAATTGAAGCCCCAAACCCAAAGGTTGGGGAACTCTACCCCACAGGTCACTCCATGAGAGTTATAATAATTTTGTGTCAGATATTATTCTGGGTTGAAATCATTTTTTGCTGGAGAAACTCCGCTCAGGGGATGCCCAAATGAGACTCCATTCACGTCCCTAAGAGCTGGGGACAGAGGCGGGCGCTCAATCTGTCATGGAGTCCCCGGGCCTCGAACTGCCCACTCGCCAGCCTTCCAGGCGAGTTTCTTAACCACTGAGCCACAGGCAGCCAGAGGCGCGCGGAGGTGTGGGAGACTCAGAAGGAAAGCAGACGGGCGCTCCAAAGCGCATGCGCGCCCCTCCAACGAACTCTGAGAAGTAGCTTATTATATTATATGCCCTTAAAGTCGGAGGAGGCGGGGCCACGAGGCGGTAGTAGGTAACGCAAAGGCGAACTCGCCCCAGCCCCACCTTTCCCGCCCGGCCACCGTACCGCGCACGTTACCTTGCAAAGAAATACCCGCGGCAAGGCGACAATCCCGCCCGTGGGGGTTTGGCGTGGGTATCCTCCCCCCACCCTCCACTCTCTCGCGAGAGTGTCCGCGCGCGCGCATGCGGGAAGAGGAGGAGAAGGCGGGTGCCCCACATGACAGTTTAAAAAAACATGGGTCTTTGCGCGCGGGGCTGGGCCGGCCTCGGGGTCCCCTTCGCGCGGGCGGGGGCCCCGTGGCGGGTTCGTTTCTGTCTCCATGGCAACGGCGGAGCGGTCTCCCGGCAACGGCGCGCGAAGAGCACTGACCCGCTCGCGGTGGCTCGCCAGTACCAGCAATGGCGGAAGGAGGAGGAGGAGCTGCTCGGGCGCCGGCACAAGTCGTTGGCGGCCTACCTGCTGGCCGCGGTGGCGGGCATGGTGGGCCTGTCGTACGCCTCGGTGCCCCTCTATCGCCTCTTTTGCCAGGTCAGAAGGAGAGCCTGCCTGGGGGAGCGGGGGAGGTGGTAGGCCTCAACTCGGAGGCTCGGCCTCAGCTTCCCACAGCGTCTCGGTGACCTTGGGTTGGCCCTTATGGACCCTTGCCTGCCCCGGGACCGCTTTGCGGGGCTGTTGTGCAGGAGAGAATGAGGCAGGTGGTGTGTGAGAGAGAAAAATCCTGTTCTCCCATTTCCTTGGGAGATAGGCAGGGTAAAAGGGTGGTGGGTTTTTTTTAAAAAAAATATTGGAAATGCAGGCTGTATACGTTCCACTCCCCAAAAAGGGTAATGCCAAAGAATGTTCAAATTATCGAACAATTGCGCTCATCCCTCACGCTAGCAAGGTGATGCTCAAGATAATACAGGATAGACTGCAACAGCATGTGGAGAGAGAATTACCAGAAGTGCAGGCTGGTTTCAGAAGAGGCAGGGGGACCAGAGACCACATCGCCAACATAAGATGGATCATGGAAAAAACAAAGGAATATCAGAAACAAGTCTACTTCTCTTTCATTGATTACACGAAGGCTTTTGATTGTGTCGACCACAACAAAATGTGGCAAATAATTAAGGAGATGGGAATACCAGAACACCTTATATGCCTCATGAGAAATCTGTACATGAATCAAGAGGCAACAGTTAGGACAGAAAATGGAATGACGGAGTGGTTTGGAATAGGAAAAGGAGTAAGACAAGGCTGCATTATGTCACCATGCTTATTCAATTTATACACAGAGCACATAATGCGCAATCCGGGAATGGAGGAATCACAATTTGGGATCAAAATTGCTGGGAGAAACATCAACAATTTGAGATATGCAGATGATACCACCCTAATGGCAGAAAGTGAGGAGGACCTAAAGAAGCTCCTGATTAGGTTGAAAGAAGAAAGTGCAAAAGCTGGCTTGAGACTTAATATCAAGAAAACCAAGGTCATGGCAACAGGCCCTATCAGTCCCTGGAGAATAGATGGGGAAGAAGTAGAAGCAGTGACAGATTTTACTTTCTTAGGATCTAAGCTCACTGCAGATGGTGATTGCAGCCATGAAATAAAAAGGCGACTGATTCTTGGGAGGCAAGCGATGAGAAACCTGGGGAACATAGTGAAAAGTAGAGACATCACATTGAAAACAAAAATCCGCATGGTCAAAGCAATGGTATTCCCTGTGGCAATGTATGGTTGTGAGAGCTGGACCATTAGGAAAGCTGAGCGCACAAGAATAGACGCCTTTGAGATGTGGTGTTGGAGGAGAGTTTTGAGAGTCCCCTGGACAGCGAGGAGAACAAATAGGTCAATCTTGGAAGAAATCAACCCTGACTGCTCCTTAGAAGGTCAAATAGTAAAGATGAGGCTAAAGTACTTTGGACATGAAATAAGAAGAGAGGATTCACTTGAGAAAGCCTTGATGCTTGGAAGGGTCGAGGGCAAAAGAAGAAGGGGGCGGCCCAAGATGAGATGGCTAGATGGCATTGTAGAGACAATGGGCACAGAGCTGAGCGAGTTGAGGGGGATGGTGGAGGACAGGAGTGCCTGGCGGACAGCGGTCCATGGAGTCGCAGAGGGTCGGAATCGACTGTGCGACTGAACAACAAAATAGCTGTTAGACTTATGCTTAGTGGTTAAAATTATTATTATTATTATTTAGACTTGTATGCCGCTCTACTCAGTAAAGACTGACTCAGAGCGGCTCACAGCATTCACAAATAACAATATTACAGTGCAAACCAAAATACACTAGCATATAGCAAAACAATTAAATACCGTATGCTGAAATTTGACGCCTGGAAGGTCTGCAGGTTGGCAGTTCGAGACTCGTGTGCTGCATGATGGAGTGACTGCCTATCTCTCTCCCAGCTCTTGCCGACCTAGCTCAAGAGAGCTCACGGATTAAAACAAGTTAGATTAAGACCACAGTTAATTCCAAAGTTAAAAAACAACAACTAAGAGTAGTTTAAATGTTTTAAAAGCTATCTAACTTTATAATCTTTAAAAACACAGTTAAAAGAAACATAGGCCCAGCATCGAGAAGGGATGTCATCCAATTTAATTATCAAAAACCTGCCTCTGAAAGGATAAAGGGGGAGGAAAGCAACCTAATCTCCCAACAGAACATATGCCTCAATGGGAGAGCAGTCACAGAGAAGACACACATTCCTGTCAAATGTGTGTGATGGTAATGGGATCAAGACCTCTGAAGCCCTTAGAAGCTGTGAAGACCCATATGGTGATATAAAGGTCCAGTGAAACTGTTGTAGCAGGGGTATCAAATGCTCCCTGTAACTCTTATCCAGAAAACAGATTGCACAGCAGGACAGTCGGATATTATGGTCCACCTCTTTGTATTGATTCATGTATTGTCACACAGTTTTTCAAAATCTTTTCTATTAATAATGTTGATTCTCATTAGCTTATCTTGTCTTAACCAATCCAGTTGTTATTTTTCATCATGCTATTTGTTAATTTCAGCTAATTTTCTTTTAAGGTTAGTGGATTTGGTGGAACAATAAGAATAGAGGAGAACTCAGAGAAGATTGAGAGAATGAAACCTATAAAAGATCGTGTCATTAAGGTCACCTTCAATGCAGATGTACATGCAACTCTTACCTGGAATTTCAGGCCTCAACAGTCTGAAATATATGTAAGTGGTTAAAAATTTGATAGATGGGTATTTAATAATATTTTGTTTGTTGTTGTTCAGTCTCACAGTCGATTCTGACCTTATGGACCATGTGACTCTTTCCAGGGTTTTCCAGGTAGAAAATACATGAAACTGATTTACCATTTCTTTTTTTTTTCTGGGGATGCCCTGGGACTGTGTGGATTATCCATGAGAACTTTTGGCAGGCTATTCTCCCTGGAGGCACAGTATGGAGATGAGTATTTATGTAATGTAAATTCCAGTTTTTATACAGTGGAGGAGAGCACATCTTTGTAGTGGCTTATCACGCCCATTCACCTTTATTGGCTGTAAGATCCCTCCTGTGGTTAAAAAAGAAAAGTCTTCAGAGGAGTTTTAGCACACATGCCAGAGGCCCACCACACTCTTCTCTGCAGTCATTGTAGAGGGAGAGAGTAGGTGGGAGTTTCTTATTTCCATGGGAACTCTTAAGGGGAGATGGGATTGGTAATTTTTGAGAACCACCACATACCCTCTCTCTTCCTCACAAATGACTACAAAAAAGAGTGTACTGGGCCTCTGGGGTATGTGATGAAACTCCTCTTTGGTTTTGGACCTTTGGGCTACAGGTGTCAGAATTCTGACTTTATAAAGCAGGGGTTCCCAACCTAAGGCCTGTGGGCCAAATGCGGCCCTTAGTGCCATTTCATGTGCCCCCCTCCAAGGGCATTTGAGAAACAAAATGGGCCTCCCTTTGAAGCTGTTGGGATAAAATGGCTGTCTCCCCCACCCCCCTTCCCCATCGTGCAGGCAGAGCAAACTGGCTGTCTGGCCCTTGAAGCTGACTGAGAGTATGACTTGGGCCCCAGGTTGAAAAGGCTGGGAACCCCTGGTATAAAAAGACTGGAGGGTCAAGACCCAATGAGGAGACTGCAGACAATCCAGACAGAAGTCATCCTGTTCCTTCCGGGCCCATAAAAACAGCCAACAGTCTGCATGACACCAAGTCCCTGTCTTAAGAGTTTACATCTCTTTTGTAGTTTTTTAGTAATGCGTTACCCATTGCCGGCTTGCTGGGCCTGTTCCAACTTCACCCAAGCCCCTTTGGGCAGGTTTTCCAGGATGGCCTTCATAGCTACTATAGTGGTCTTGGGGCACAAGGCCATGCCATACATCTCCCAGTCATAGCAAGAAGAGTCCACTGTAGACCATGAGTGTTAAACACAGGCCATGAAATGAGATAAAGTTTGCAAGAGACCACTCTCCTCCCCCACATATTTTTGTTCCCTCCCCCGAGTCTGAAAATCCTACAAAGACAAGCACAGAAAACGACAGTTTTAGATTTCTTGCACAGGGCACAAATAGAGGTTTGGCAGGCAGTTCACTAAACTAACAGATGGTGATGATTTTACTAGCTATTAAAGGTAGCCGGCTCTACATGCAGAAGGATAGCAAATGCTTCCTTAGAGTCATAATATTCTCTAGCAGGTGGTTTCCCCAATTGGTAAGGAAATCTGGCCGAGGACTTTAGCTTTGCCTCCCAACAGCATCTAAGTCTACTTGGGGTGGGGTAGGATTAGGATTAGGGTAAATCACTGCAAGCATGTCTTTTCCCTGTATGAAAAAGTAACATTGGACACCTACCTTGAGACATTTCTACAGGAAGAGAAGAACTTCGATTTTTTTCAACTGTTATCTTTTCTGTTGCTGTGGAACCTCAGTTTATGAACGGCTCAGTTAACATAAATTTCAGTTTGTGAATGAAAATTCAGCGGAAATAGTGTCTCAGTTTACAGATCCCCCCCCCACACATAGTGAAAGAGTTTTTCCAGGGTGCATTGTGTCTTGGAGGGTTTATAGCAGGGGTACCCAATGTTTTCCCGCCATGACCTGCCCCCGACACTCAGCTGTGCCTCAGTGCTTACGTTTGTGGCAGTGGGTGCAGTTGCACCATTTTTTTTGGGCTGCTTCGGCAGCCTCTGCTGCTTCCCACAGGAGTGGGGGGAACATTTTTGCCATGTTTTGGTGATTTTTTTTGCCATGTTTTCACTGCATTTTGGCAGCTAACATGGGGCGTTTTGAGACTTTTGAATTTCCCGCTGGGAACCTAGGCAGCACTGGAAGTTTCCACACACACTGGAAGCCCCAAAATGCTCTGTTTTCACTTCCAAAACACAGCAAAAATGTGGTAAAAAATCGCTAAGATGCAGCTAAAATGTCCCACCCCCACCTCTGTGGGAAGCAGCAGAGGCTGCCCAAACAGCTGAAAAAACGGCCCACTTGTGCCTGCCCACTCCATGTTTTGGCACTTCCATTTCAAGTGGTGAAAAGGTAGGTAGCTGATCTTCACCTTTTGCATGCCTTTTAATGTGTATTCTGCAGCAATTTTGGGACTTTTTTTAAAAAAACTTTTTTCTGGCCTCCAGAATGGATTAATTGGTTTTCATTGCATTCCTGTGAGAAATTGCATTTCACATTACAAATTTTTCATAGTATGAAAGGTCCAGTTGAATGCATCAATTTCATAAACCGAGGTTCCACTTGTATTTCCTTTGGTTCAACTAGAGGGAGCCAGGAGCTCAAAAGATTGGCTGTCAGATCCTGCCTGTCAAGGGAAACATCTCATGGTGTGTGTCCAACATGACTTTTAATGGCCTTTCAGGAGATATTGTGACTATTTCTTCTCTGGTCTGCTCCCTCTTTTACCCTATCAAGAGTTGAGGGAGATGCAAGTTTCTTGTTCTGGCACTTCTAATGGCCTCCATGAGTGTTATTTGGTGTATTGTGACTAGTCATGCTAAATAAGAGTACAGTACAGTATTGGCATGAAAGGCTCCTTTGTTTTACAACTCATTATTCCATGTCCTATCAAGTCTCCAGATTATACAGTAGCAAAGCAGTTGCAGCTGGTGCACTGTCCTGTTCTTGTTCATCTTTCATGATATGATTTGGCTGCAATAAACGTATTCACTGCTATACAGATCCATTTCCCAATTAGATTACTGTCTGGGGCTTGGAGGCTCAACTTCACTGATATTGCTTATGCTAGTAGTATTTTGTGTTTCCATTGTACACAAAATACAGCGTACAATATTGCTCTGGCAGGCATATCTGCATGCGTACTTGTGCTCCTGACAGAAATTTAGGGTCACCGAATAGAATTCTACATCAGCATGTTGCAGAGAGTCTCCTTTGCTAGACTTCAGATTTATTCCCCTTGCCACATCCAGCGGTGTGCTGGGGTATTGGGCAACCGGGCAGTGTCCCACTCTGCCCCAGCAATCTCTGCCCCTGCGGGTGGAATTTTATTTTTTCTTAACCAAAGGGCGGGAAGGGAGAAGCCAAGCCAGCACTACAGAGGGCTTAACTCAAGGGGAAGCAGGGGCAGGGCAGCGACACTGGCAGGATGGGCACCTTCTTCCCACCTTGTCTCTGGCCATTATACATGTTCCCACCATCCTTCCTGGGGAATTGAACCCTGATCATCTGTTTACAAGGCAAAATTTCAACCTCTAAGCCACAGCAATTTCACTACCAATGGAACTGCTTTGGTCATTCTTATAACAGAGAACTCTATATGTTAACCAGAGAGGATATCATTGCTTTTAAAATCTGGGCTGTAGAAGCCCTAAATGGGAATCAAACTCTGCCTCAGGAGAGACCCTTTGTTTGAAGAAAGGATGCAACATTGAACAGTAACATTATTATTGTAATTGTAATTATATTTATAATAATATATATTTTTTTAAAAAAGTCCTAAGCAGGAATTAAACTTGGTACTTTTTGGGCATAGTCAAAAATACTAACCACTTATCCACTAATGATTTCTCTTTAAACCTGATTTTTTAAAACAATGATATTCTCTTTGGTTAACATGGAGTTCTCTGTTATAAGATTATTGAAAGCAGTTCTGTTGATAGTGGAGCCACCATGGCTTAGAGGTTTCAGTTTTGCCTGGTAAGCAGGAGATTGTTGGTTTGAATCCTCAGAGGGGAGTTGAAATTAGAAGGTGAGTGGGAACATGTACAATTTTTTAGGGTTAGTTACCCTAATCACTCCCTGTCCAACACCTTTTAGGGCAGCCAGCATGCCCCTAGCCACATCTGTCCTGGAAGACATACACTTTTCTTTGCTGTTTAGATAGATTGGGAACATTTTAACATAAATGCCAAAAATTGCAGAATGGTAGGTCATTTCAGGTGAGCAATCCCTTTCTGGAATTGGATCTTGGTATTTTAAATACAAATACATAATTAAAAACCATGTATACCGGAAGAAAAGGAAAGTTACTACAGAAATGTTTTGTCACAGGTGGTTCCTGGAGAAACTGCACTGGCCTTTTACAAAGCTAAGAATCCCACTGATAAACCAATAATTGGAATTTCAACCTACAATGTAGTACCTTTTGAAGCTGGACCGTATTTCAATAAGATACAGGTAAGTGAAGTAAGAGGTTCCCAAGAATGAGCTGTTGCTTTTAAGATTCTCTGGCTAAGTAAACTTTTCCTAATATATTATAGCTCAAGTCTGGTGCAGTATTTCTGCATGATAGCATCAGTGCCTAGGATTAAGTATATTGTATGCACTACCCCCAGGTTTTGTCACACTGATAACAGTAAAACTCTCTTCTTGAAGGAAGGCCCAGCCTTTGCTATTCTGTTACATTTCCTTTAATATAGTAAATCTGTGTGATTGCAGTAGTTCAAAATATTCTGTTACCACCCAATACACACATAATAAGGATGCAGTTGTTGTCAACAGCACTTAGGATGTGGTGTTACCGCTTTATTAAATACTTTCTACTTTGGCAGGCAAAATTGCCAGAAAATTAATGACTTGACAGCAGAGTGGCAAATACTTAACAGTTTTGACATTCTTTGTTATTTAATTTTTAATTTGATATCTGCTTAATTCTTTTTTAAAGGTATTGTAATGGTTTATAGCCTTTGATATTGTTCATTTTAACATTGGAGGCCACCTTGGGTGATTTGGAGGAGAAATTGGTATGGACTTCAGTCTTGTCAAAATGCAAAAGAAATTGTTATAGCTAGCACTTTGGCATAGTATCCTACCTGTAATTGAAGATTAGCTTAGAAATATACTGTTGCGTAAGTGTTGTAGTAGTACTGAACATTTAAAAATTTTCTTCCTTCAAATATGCAGTGCTTTTGTTTTGAAGAACAACGACTTAATCCTCATGAAGAAGTGGATATGCCAGTATTTTTCTACATTGATCCTGCCTTCGATGATGATCCAATGCTAATGAACGTTAATTTGATCACTCTTTCTTACACCTTTTTTGAATCAAAAACAGGAGCAAAATTGCCACTCCCTGGTTACATGCAACAGAACACCATCTAGACTTTATAGGAAATTCTTCTATTTAAAATTGGTGATTTTACAACTGTAAAGCACATTTCTGAACTCAGAAGGAAAATGCTGGAAAACTGAAAAGTATATTTCAGATGAACAGATGTCTGGTTCTTTTAGACATGTGATGTTTACATTCATGCCCCAGAACCATGATTGTGAAGATAAAGACTAAGCAAAAGCTGACATTGAATTATTTTCATAGTTTGCCTTCACTTGTACAACTGTCTAGTTAATGCTGGCCAAACCCCTGTTGGTGTTTTAGGCCAGCATAATACAAACAATGTAATTTCAGGAAGTGAATGGCCAAATTAAGAAGTTAGCGTAGCCACAATGTGTTGTGTGAGCCCATGTGCAGATAATGTTTAAACTTTTTTTTAACTTCAGGCAGTGTGAGAGTAGCAATGATGAAACTCTTTTAAAATATTTATATTTTCACCTACAGTAATTGTTCAGAATTTTTGAAGGGTGATGGTGGTTAATTATAACTTGGGTTCCAAATGGCAAAATGAAAAATATTATAACTTGGATACAGATTTATAGAGGTAACAGCACCAGATATATGTTTATCAAGGATAATATTGTATTATAAATTTTGGATGGCATTTTAATGCAAATGTATATGATATAATAAGAATACAGTTGTACCTCTCTTAAAGAGCATAATGTGTTCCACAGGATTGCTCTTTAAGCAAGTTTGCTCTTTAAGCAAAACACCATTGTAAGTGACCGATTGTGACTTTGGGGGAGGGGGGATTCAGAACCCCAATTTAGTTGTTAATCGAGTTTTTGGTTGGTTTTATTTGTGAAGCGAAGCAAACATTCAGGGAAAATTCTGCTCTTTAAGCGAGTTACTCTTTAAGTGAGGCGCTTTTTATGCGAGGTTTGACAATATAAGGAGATTCAGCTGTTTTGTCTAGACATTTAGTGAGTAGGCAGAAAACAAGGTATAGTAAAACACCGGATAACGCTAAAACTTGGTTCCAAAAGTCTTGGTGCTATCCGATTTTTAGTGTTATCCGATCCATGTTAAAATCCTATGGGATGGATTGGATAATGTTAAAGCTCCATAGAGATACATTGTAACCGCACAGGCTTTAGCGGTTGTTATCTGATCCATCCCACAGGACCTTAATGTTATTCGATCCAATTCTCTTCCCCAGATTACTTAACGTTATGCAATTTTAGCGTTATCCGATTCAATCGTTATCCAGTGTTTTACTGTAGTTCCTTTAAAAATGTATTTAAAAGATGGCTTGTTCCTCACCCCACCCCACATACTGGTTCAACAGCACCTTGTAGCTGAAAGTAACTATTTTCCTAGGTAACTTTACCTATTAAAGACATAACAAGATCCAGTAGCCTATTGACACTTGAGTTCTGTTCGGCTGCCTTTGCTTTCTATCATGTTAAATACTATTGCCTTCTTTCAGGGTGCCTGTTTAGTGCTTTTTCAAGGGACATGCTCTCAGCGTCTGTAAAATAAAACTGATTATTTATGAATATTCTGAAGAGTTGAATAAACAATACTGAGGAGCATAACGCATTCTGAGTTATTGTAACTGCCTTCTGCAGTAACATGATTTTTCCATTTTTAGGAAATGCTAAATAGTTATAAAAAGGTGAAACATTGTTCTCCTGTAAAATCCTGGAGTGTGTGTGTAAAATATTTGTACTTAAAATATAACTGCTAGCAGAGATTATATTCTTGACATTTATGGTCACGGGAGAAGAATATGAAGAGCAACTATCTTGTGTTTATTTTTACTATAATTTGAGACACAAACACTTGAATGTAATATTTCTGTCTCATGGCTCATGTATTCTAGATAATAAAAATGGTTATTGAGAGATAACTACTGGGTTTTGCCTGAAGTTTTTATGTTTTGCATATTTTACTAGATATGGTCTTACCTAACTTGAACAGAATTCTCTTGCAAGAAATGAATAAAACTGAACTACCGTATACTTGGGTAGGGTACTTATTGTGTTCATTCTTACATATTAATCTTGTTGGACTTTGTTCCATGTTTTTGGTTTCTTGATTGTTTTTCACCATGAAACTACTTGTGTGTCTTGTGCTACAAGTTGTAGCTTCCTAGTCTGCTAGTTCTTTCATGTTATGATCAGAGAAAGATTAGGACTATCTTTACTCCTGTTGTTGGATGCTCAGTTACTGAAGGCAGTACCTTGTCCTGGCAAGCCAGTGAAGAGTTCCCTGTTGAGGTGCAAACACCCCCCCCCCATCTCACTTTATTCTTTCCTAGTTTTAGGCTCCATTCCCATCATGCAGCATTCTTTGGAAGAGGTTTGCCTGGTTACCAGGTGAGCATGGATTTTTATGACAGTCAGCCGAGTGTGATCCCAGATTCGTGTCTCATCCTGGTTCAGGAGTGAACTGTGAGAGATGGAGCAAACAGGGAGAAGGCTAGGGTGCCATCCCACAGATGGGAACTCAGCCACAGTGAGGAAGCTGTCCAGAAAACATGATAATGCAATAAAAGTTGTAAAAAGAGCATATAATATCCAGTTTATTAGCATAAAACAATGTTTCCCAACCTTTGGGTTTTGGACTTCAAATTCCCAGAAGCCTGTCAATTCTCCAAAAGACTAATCAGCCAAAGTACTGACTTAGGTTTCTGAGAATGTAAGCCCCCCTGTGGGGCATGAGCCCCACATTGGGAACCACTGCCCTAAACGTTTGGAACCTTGATACCTGTCAAGAGTGTTTCTCCCAAAACATGTCTGCCCATGCCACCTGTTCCTTCCAGGTCTTGCTACTACACCAAAGGGAGTACAGAAGACAGTCGGAGTTGCTGCCCTTTAGGAAGGGGATTAAGACCTTTCTGGTGGGACAGGTATGGGGTTTGGGTCAGAAAGTTGCGTTGGCTTTTGGCTCATCTGACCCCTCCCTCTCTCAATGTATGAATTTTTAATCTTTTAACTTGCTTAGTTTTAATATTTTAGCTGGATTTTATATTGTGTTTTTATGTCTCTTTTTAAACCTTTGTTAGCTGCCCTGGGTCTCTTTGAGGAGCTCTATAAGAAAGCGTATCTCAAATCCTTCCCCTAGTGTAGCCTGTCAATGTATCATTACAATGTAATTGACCAATGCCATTGCCTTTATTGTGGGATTTTGTTGGTATTTTACAAATGAGTACAGGGGGTCCAAAGAGCTGCCATACATAGGAAAAATGGCAAAACATATCTTGGAACAGGTTTGCTCTGAGTGGGGGAGAAGACTTTATGTGTATATAGAGAGAGGTCAATGTGTAGAGAATATTTTGTAAATATTTGCATTGAATATTTTGTACATAAAAGGTACATTCAGTTCCAATTCCCCATTTTTCCTATGTATGGAAACTTTTGGGACACCCCGTAGTTTAAATTCTGTGTGTGGTTGGGTTGGTGGGTGAGGGTTTACTTTCTGGACTGTCCGCTCTAAACCACCCAGGATAATGTTTGTCATTAAATGGGCAGTACAGAAATTTAATTAACAAACAGCCTTTTCCTCTCAAAAGTGTCAGAACTCCAATTTCATCTAGCTGTGGCGCCTACAATTTCTTGGATCTGAAGCCAGCCTACTATAGCTGATGCAAGCCTTGCAGTTGTAGTTTGATTCTTAGAAACCTCACAGCCACTGCTTTCTTATTTTTGTTAAGCCTGTTTTCTGAAGCTTTTATTCTATTCCTCCAGTTTTTCACTTTATTTTATATGTTTTGACTATTTCTCAATTTTACACAAACCGTTATCATCCTCTTGGGAGTTGAGGCTGGCAGAAAGGTGAACAAATAAATAGTAATTTAGGTTCAGTGATAAATTTCCAGGACCATTGTTGTGACTACTGATTCTTGGAAATTCAGTTACACTCCATTCCTCTCCATAGGACCTCAAATTCGGCCTTCCAGCTGTTCTTGGACTTCAATTCTCAGCAGGAGTGCTGATTTGAGCTTCTGGTAATTGAAGTCCAAGAACACCTAGAGGGCCAAGATTGAGGGCCTATGCAAAACAGCTTTGTGAGTCACTGGAACCAAGCTGTTTTACTGCCAAAGTGTGGGGACCTTCTCGGACATGCATTCTTAGCGTTTTGGGCTCCTACATGTGGCCAGAGAACCTATCCAGTAATATTAGAAATAGGGTTCCAAAAAAGCAGTGAAGACTGCTTGAAGCAGAGCAAATAAACGAGCTGTGATGTTTTACATTGAGAGGAAGTGTTACAACACAACAAATACTGAAGGCCAGTTAGAAACAACCAAAGTTGAAATGGAGCTGTATACCTGATAGAATTGTCCATCAACAAAGTAATAACTCTTTTCCTTCCCAAATTGTTTAATTAGATTGTACAAAAACAACACAATAGTTGTAAATTATAATTAAATATTACACAGTGATGAGATTTAACGTGTTCCCATTTACTGTGCTAAAGCATTTATTTGAGTGGCTAACTGTAATGACATCCAGAGGTGACCACTGAAAAGTGCTTGTTAACTGGAGGGAAGGCACTTACTCTAATTGCCCTTTAAGTCTTTGAACCCAGGACTGTGTATGTATCTGTTCCTGAGGACTGGGGAAAGCAACAGCAATAACACAAGAGCAAAGTGATTCCAACCAACCAGAACCATGGTGATGGAGTCTTCACTTTACTCCCCTTCCACCTATAGCTATATTATAACTACTCCAGTGGAGTACAGCCATTAATGGGAACAGAAGACGTACTTTTTCAGATATCAAAATGTTTAAGAAGACATGTGGCATAATAAATGTGGCAAATCCCTCTTATAATCCAGTTAGTGATTCACATTGTTTTGTAAAGCTTGTGCATGCTTAAGACAACTAGTGCATTAAATGGCTGTTTACAGAAAAGTGTAGTGATCAGCCATCATCAAACCAAGTAAATACATTGTGAGGAGATCTAACTTCTGAACATCTGCATGCCTGGTCAGCAGCTACTTTGGAAGGAGTGCATTGAGGAGGGAATAGAGCAGGGGTTAAGACTATGGGTAGGACTAGTAAAGAATCGTAGCCCAACAAAAAGCAGCAGCATTCTTCATCCATGGAGCAGAGGAAAAGGTCTTATGTGAAGTAGACAGCCACTAAATCCTATTGCTACAGTTACCGCACACTGGAGACTCAAGGGCCTTGACCCGGGCTCAAGTAGCCTCTTGGTGACTCCCAGTGTAAGCTTTTCAAAATAATTTCCAAAGAAATTACATTTCATGCCAGTAAGCTAATGAGTCTTCACATTCTGGTCTTCCTATGCAAAAGGTAGCTAAATGTAATGGGCATGAAATAAAAGTACCTTAGTTATGGCAGGTATAATCTGGCGATTATATTTCCAAAAAGAGTGGTGGTTTTAAGAACACATGCCCTATATTACTTGGTCCAAAGTATGCATGAGCAGAACTTTGTACCCTTAGTGATCAGACTTAATATAATGCACTTAAGGTGGGCTATGCAAGATAAGAAGTGTACTTGGCAAAACAATGTTATTCATCCATATTTTTCTAAGTATGTTTTTCTCTTGCTTTCCAAACAGTCTTTGTTGTTCTAATAACATGTTGTGATCAAGAGTCATTAATGCTGGTAAAGATAAACTCTTCTCTTGAACATCTTCTAGCAACTGCTGTTGTTTTGAACATTTGTTTTGAAGAGGTGTATGTCGATTTCTTCATAAATGTGTCTGAAATCAAAGCACAAAAATAATTTCAATAGTATGAAATACTCTAATGGTTAGTCAACAAAGCTATGCTAGGAACTAGGGGCTGAAAACATAGCAGAAACAATGCAGAACTCCCATAATTGTGCTTTTGCATCAAGAAAGAGTGATTATAAACATCTGAAACAATTTTATCTGTTGGATTAAAGTGTTATCTCAATTTCTTGGCTTCTATGTGTAATGTTTTTGTGCTGCCTTAGCTGCTCTATATCTACACAGCCCTTATTGCTAATTTATAAAGGCTCCAGTTGGGCCCATCTCGTTTGTTTAATTTTCCCCACAGAATTTGAACCCATATTTCTGTACCCAAAACTTTGTTCATGGAAGGTTCTATAACAATGGTTCCCAACCTCTTTTGGCCATGCCCGACCTAAGCATCTCTAAAACCCTGATCCCTCATGACATATAATTTATATTATTCAAAAATTTAACTCCTATTCATTTGGAGCCATGATGGTGAACCTTGGCTTTCCAGGTGTTTCTGGAATTCAATTCCCAGAAGCCCAAGTCAGCATTCCTGCTGATCAGGGCTTCTGGGAATTGAAGTTCAAGAATAGCTGGAGTGCCAAGTTTTGCCATCGCTGATATGGAGGAACCCTAAAAGACTGTTCCCTGTTAATAACTCATCTTGAATTGCCCCCCCCCCCATGGGAAGTGCCCCACATTGTGAACCATGGTTCTAGACAAAATGGGGAGGTTATGATGGGTGACTGTGTGAAGTATAAATTAGTGAAAATCACACTCAGCTCTCAAAAGGCAAAAGAGGTGTGTATGCTATAGGCCAGTGAGATGAAAACCATAATAAATTATCTACTGAACTTAACTGTAATAAGATCCACACAATGTCAGATAAAAAGGCTTCTACTATTTTTCTTAACCCATCTTGCCTTACCAAACCCCAAATCTACTTCAGAGGGTCTTCAAGCGACCAAATAAATTTGAAAGGTGTGTGTGGGGTTGCAGTCTTTTCTGTTGGTGATGTCTTCTACTGGCAGATGGATTTTGTTAGATATAAACCAGTATGTTTTGTACCTGAAACTAGTTGGGGAACATCAAGAAAGTGCACTGCATTATCTCTATCCAATCTCCATGGTTATCACCTTTAAAGCCCTACATGGTAGTGGTCCAGGATACTTAAGAGACCGCATCACCCCAAGGACATCTGTCCATCCTACCAGAGCGGACCGGAGAGTCTCTTTGGTTGTGTCAGAAAGAAGGCCTTCTCTGTGTCCGCCTCAGCCCTATGGAACCTCCTACCAGTTGAGTTACGTATGCAGACAAAGCTGCTGTCCTTTAAGAAAGGAGTGAAAAACTGGCTGGCAGGATGGGTTTGGGGGACGGGTGTTATAACGACCCCAGCCCATTGGTTAATCTGAGCCCCCTTTTCCTCAATTTCTTAACTGTAATTTTAGTTTAATCTTTTAATCTGTTTTAGCTAGTTTTAAACTTTTGACTTACTAATCTTTTTTAATTGGTTTTAACTGTTATTGATGTTTCTGTTGTGAAATTGCCCTGGGTCACTTTGGTGAGGAGGGCGATAAATAAGTTTAACTAATAAATAAATAGTAATTAAATAATTAAATAAATACCATCACGGCTCTCAACAGGTATGAACTGTATTCTACTTCTGCTGCATTGATATGTGGTGCTTATGTGTTTGTTAACCCGGGTCGTTACAAGAAACCAAGCAATAGCGTAATCATTCTGAAAACTACTTACTCTGTCTTATTGCTAGGAGCCAAGGGATCAAATTCCATTAAGTCATAATAATTAGGAGGCTGTGAGCTGGTTTTGGATGTGTCTAAAAAAGAGACCAAATTTATTAATTAATCAATTAACAAATTAATATTTTAATTGACCTTGCTTGTTGTGTCAGTCAAGAAGTGACAAAATGCAATTACAGTAATATCTCGGATAACCTTTACCTTGGATAACACTAAAATCTCATAACGTTAAGTAATCTGGGGAGGAGAATTGGATCGAATAATGTTAAGGTCCTATGGGATGGATCAGATAACAACTGCTAAAGCCTGTGCGGTTACAATGTATCTCTATGGAGCTTTAACCTTATCCGATCCATCCCATAGGATTTTAACATGGATCGGATAACACTGAAAATCAGATAACACCAAGACTTGTAGAACCAAGTCTTAGTATTATCCGAGGTATTACTGTATCCTCACTATCCCCTTCTGTAATTGTAGGTAAAATGCATGCAAGGAATAGGTGTGGGGAAGTACAGGTGGTCTGTGAGCTGGTTCATATGAACATGAAGAGCCATGCAGTTCACACAAAATGGGGGAAGCAAGACTATGAGATGCCACCATCCTGCTTCTGTCAGAGCCCTGGTGGCACAGTGGTTAAACTGCTGTCCAGCAACTCAAAGGTTGTGAGTTTGATCCTGACCAGGGCTCAAGGTTGACTCAATCTTCCATCCTTCTGAGGTCAGCAAAATAAGTACCCAGCACCTCGGGGGCAAAATGTTAATTAACGTGTATTGCTCAAAGAGTGCACTAAGCGCTACGGGGCTGTATAGAAGTGTGATAAATATGGGCTGTCTACATGCAGATGTAATTATTGGATAGCACCTATTTTTGTAAAGTTTGATATGGATATGCCTGTGCACATGCCGCTAATTCTAACTATAAATCGTTGCAGCTATTTAGACTTACCTGCTGGAGGCACATATTTTGAACCATTGTGTTGAAGGCTTACAGGGTGTAAAGGCATTGAATTTAAGTATGTGTTTACCTACGGAAATGAAATGAATTGAATCAGGTATGCAGGAACACCAATTCAAGCGCACACGCACGCGCGCACAGTTGTTTAGCTTCTTGCACTGTTTTCCATAGTAAAAAAAAACTCCAGTTCTATTAAGCTGATGATGATCAGGAGCCCTGGTGGTGCAGTGGTTAAACTGCTGTCCTGCAAACAAAAGGTTGTGAGTTTGATCCTGACTTGATCAAGGTTGAGTCAGCCTTCCATCCTTCCGAGGTTGGTAAAGTTAGTACCCCGCATGTGTGTGGGGGGGGGAGGGGGAATGCTAATTAACTTGTGACCGGCCAAGAGAGTGCACTAAGCACATAGAAGTGTGATTGCTTTGCTTTGCTTTACAAAACTGGAAGGAACTCTATGGATCATCAAGTCCAGCCCTTGTCAAGGAGGGAATCGAACTCCCAATCTCTGGCTCTGCTGCCACATACCTAAACTATTGAGCTATCCAGCAGTTATGATGAAGGCTTGCATCAACACAAACAGAAATGCATTAATTCTGATTTGCGGTCACTGCAGAATTCTCCATATTCAGCTAGCACGAAGGCAGTGGCTCAGCTGGAGTCTTGTGAGAAGGGGGAAGCATGCAGAGATAGGTACTATTCACAAGGGGAGGAAAGTCTTGGGGAGGATGAGACCCCCAGGGAAGAAGCCTTCCAAAAGAAGCTGACCCACCTGGAGCCACATAGTCAACAGCAGCTGAGCAAGACCAGAGAGACATTGGCCCAGAGGAATTTAAGGTTTGCAGTGTTTAATAAGATCTAAAACTCATGCCATTTCTTACATATCTGGGGTGGGGAAGAAAATCTAAACTTCCCTTTGATTTGCAAAACAATCTCTTGTTCTTTGGAACCTGAATGAGCTTCTTTGGCTAATTTTAGAATTGTTTACTGGTGCCTTTATGTTAGACCAGGGTTTCCCAACCTATGGCCCACAGGCTGGCCCCAGTCCCCATACTGTTCCATCTGGCCCATGGCGACGACCATAGAAGCGGAAGCAAATGTTCCTGCGTATACGCAAATGCGCCCACCTCCATTGCGTCCAGCCCGCTCAGCTGTTGAAGTGAGTAGTCTGGCTCATAGCACGAAAGCTTTGAGAACCCTTGTTTTAGACCTTTATTTTCATATTCGTACTTTGAGTATGTAGTCTGTGAATTCACACTGCCCACCCATCCTTCCCCTCTAGCTGCATGGAGATTCCCTTCTCTATCCTACATACAGCTTATGTATTAACTGAGGGAAAGAGCAGGAAATGGCGCTGAAGGAGGGTGGAGCTAGTGGGCAGTCCCTAATTCCAAACTTTATCCAATTAGCTTTGAAGCTCCGAACTGGCTCCCGCTCAGGCGCAGAATCCAGAGTGTGAATTCACAGACTACATACTCGAAGAGTGACAGTTACTGGTAAGTGAAACCTGTCCTTTCAGGTACTGTATCAGAATGTATCTCCTGTGGATAAGGAAGGGCAACCTGTACCATGACTTCACATTTTTCATGGAAACATATACTGTACTGAAGTGTAGCATTTATACAAATTAAGCAAGCATTTATTTCAGCAATAATTCAGAATGATAAACATTCTCTTAGAATGGACTCTAAGCTACTGTGCTAAGGACAGGTAGAGAACAAACCATATGGTTGTACAGGTAAAGTCAAAGTCTTTCGTCTTTCTTTGAATTCTTCTTTTAAGATGTAAAGAGTCCAAATTTTAGCAATGAAAGAGGAGCATTGATATTTCACCGATGGTTAATGGAAAGCGCAGGTTCTCTTTTATTTGGTCTTCTGTAACTTACAAGATATGAAACTTAGGATGCTAATGTTAATTAAGATTTGTCTAATACAGTACAGTCAAACCTCGCTTAGCGAGTAACTCGCTTAGCGAAAAACTCGCTTAACGAGCAGATTTTTCAAAAAGCAAGCTGACAAACATAACAAAAATTTTCGCTATGCAAGTCAGACTTCCCCTATGGAAATGCTCGCATAGTGAGCGTTTCTATGGGGGGAAACTCGCATAACAAAAAAAATTTCACTATGCGAGTCCGACTCGCATAGCGAAAATATTCGCTATGCGAGTCGGACTTTCCCCATAGAAAACTCACATAATTAGTGTTTCTATGGGGAAAACTCGCATAATGAAAAAAAATAGCAATGCGAGTTTTTCCCCTAAAAAAGCTCATTATGCGAGTTTTCCCATAGGGATTTTCGCTATGCGAGTCTGACTCACATAGTGAAAAACTCGCATAGCAAGGAGACTCACAGAACAAATTAAATTCGTTAAGCGAGGTATGACTATTAGACATGTGGCTTTTTCAGTAACAGGCAAAGACCTTTGTTTTATTTTAAGGCTCTTTAAAAAGGATTCCTGAAGCCGCAGTCATATCTACAAGCAAACACTTCAGTACTAAACTGGCCTTTAACTGGTTTTGAAGCATTAGAACTTAACAATAATCCTGCGAATGAAATGAATACCTACATGTATTCAGAATGTATGCAAGGTTTTTGTTTTTGGAGATGTGTAACTGAATCTTGACTGAGCAATACTTTGCATACTCACATTCATATAGTGTTGGCTACTGGGGAAGCTTTGGCATGTGCTTGGTGGCTCCACTGAGAACCTAAAAGAGGAAATGAATACTGAGAAACTGTAACAGCAATTCCTTATTTTATTTATTGGTATTATTTATCTCATTGCATTTATATACCACCCTTTTGCTAGTGAAGATGCATAATTAAAAGCATATCAGTAATATGACGTTCACAAAATTACATAACAACACTTACTTCCCCTTCAGAGCATCACAGGACAACCAGACATTTGCAACCTTGTGAGTTCCCAACCTTAGTTTCTATCTCTTTGTCTACTTGGTACATATTTGCTTTTCCATAGATTAGTTTATAAAATGAAAGATCAAGGGTTGGATCAGTCAAAATGTCTACCAGTTATCTGACAAGTTTCCCAAGACGGGACCTTCTCTGACCTCCTCTTTGCTATCTAGGTTAACTAGCCTTCAAACCCCACCTCAACATTAATACTATTTCAAAATCACTACTTACGTGGACTGTGGAACATTTGTAGGATGGAGTTGGCTTAGCTGAGGATAAAGTGATGGTTGAGCTGGGTGTGGGGTTGGAATAGCAGCATTCTGTGTTTGGCCATCTTCAAAATAGAACAGAAACAGGAGCAGGAAGGTTGGTATTAAACTTGGAAGTGGAAATCTGCACACTCAGATCCTAAAAATCTACCCAGTGTTTTGACCACTTTGGTGAGAGGTAAACAGTGTTCCATGCACTCAGATGTTTAGCCATGCCTGCCACATGTCCATGAAAACATCTGCAGACACAGGCAGTGCTGGCTCTTTGGCTAGAAAAATGAGATGAGCACTGAACCCTAGAATCAGATACAGCTGGCTTTTGAGCAAGGGCGACCTACACCATAAGGAAGAGAAAGGGAGGGAATTTTAGTCTGAAGAGGGAGCAAGCAGCTGTGTGAAGACACAACCTTTCCCTCTGCATCTTGTTGCCTCAGGCACTTTTCTAATCCTACATGTGAAGTGAACCAACAGAAACTGAAGGTACAAATGTGAGGGTGGAGGATAATTCAGCTTGCCTGAACTTTATATCTGCTTGGATGTTAAAAACAAGCTACCCACAAAAACAGTCCTGTTTTGTAAAATAATGGAGCAACTATATGGAGAAATAGTGTTTTGTCTCTAGCATATTAGAGATCGTGGCCTGTGAGGAAACCACAGTAACAGATAAGAAGGACCGGGGGGGGGGGGGGAGACTTCTATACACTCATCCTCATATCCTCTCTGCATACATTTATTTCCTCAGGGATGTGTAGCTTTCTCTTCCTTCTTCATATCTAAACAACCAAAAGATCATTTTAAGCCAGGAGTTCTCAACCTTTTTAAGCCAGGGGCCAAACCACACTCCCTCAGACAGATTCAAGGGCCAGATGGCTATTTTGCCGTTCCTTCACCACATGGCACTTCCTGGTGTGGTGGAGGCTGTGGGAAGGCCACATGAAATGGTGCCACAGGCCGCATGTGCCCACGGGCCACAGGTTGAGAATCCCTGTTTTAAGCTGTGATAATCTTGCAGCAGGACTGGGGTCTGTTCTGCAAGCAGACGCAGAAACACACAATCTCCCTCTGAAGCTCTGTGATATGTGTCTGTTGTGCTTCTATTGTCCAAGTCTTTCATACTGTCCAGGTGTTTCCCATCAATGTTTCTAAAGTTCAGTTCCTTATAAAGTGGCCATACTCCAGTCACAAGCTCCAGATGACTGCTAGCCAAGGCAACATACGAGACAAAACTAGGGTAGAGAAAATTCTCAGCAAAGTTCAGTGGAGCACAGCTGGAGAGATGCAATGTTAAATGGAAATGAGAGAGTAGAGAGAAAGAGAAGCAATTTGAATACCTCTTCTCTCTCTCTCTCTCTCCTTCCCATTTTTATGCTTAATAATTAAAGCAGCCATCAAAGGAAAGCTGTAATTTAGTATCTTGTTCCTCTAGCATCCCAATCCAAGTACTGTATAGAGAACACTTTCAAACAAATCCATCTGATCAGTCGGCCCCTTCCCTGCTGCCCTGGTTTTATGTTATTCACACATCTGTCTTTCCCACATCCTCATTGCTGAGTCAGCAGAGCATCAGGAATGCAGAGAAGATAGATATGTGGATAATATACAGTACTGTGCAAAAGTCTTAGGCCACCCCTAACTGGTTTCAGGAAAATTCAATCATTTTTAAAGAGGAGATAACCTAGTCTCCGAGCCACCTAGACACACCAAAATTGGACAGTGTCTTCTACTGACTCTCCTCTCAACACTTTCCAAGTTTGTTGAAGTTTAGAGTTAGGCTGTTATATATATATATATAATCCATTGAATTTTCCTGAAACCAGTTGGTGATGGCCTAAGACTTTTGTATTACTGTAAATTCTCCAAGGAAAGATCCCTGGGAAGATCAGTCCTGGACATAGACAGACTTCATGGCTGAAAAACCTGAGAGCCTGGAGTGCCACATCCTCGGAAGAACTGTTCCAAGGAGTCAAGAACAGTAAGACTATCGCCACGATGACAGCAATATCCAGAATGGATACGGCACCTGAAGAAGAAGTTCATTCTCCAACTAACCAGGGAGAATGGTATGGGTGTTTCATTGGGTGACAGGTACCTCTTGGGCACTGTTCCTACTCTTGTGCCAGCCCTAGCTGTGTGCAGTCCTCGAAGACGAACAAGGTTACCTCAGAATGATGTTTAACTGCCTCTTGGTTACAAGTGCAATATTTTAGTATTAGCCAGGTGGATCCTTATACAGAGGCTCTAGTGCCTGTAAATTGTGCTGATGAAAATGTGGAACCTTGTAGTAAAGCAGGGGTTCACAACTTACAGCCCGCAGGCCGGCCCTGGCCCCCAACACCATTCCATCTGGCCCACAGCAATGACCCTAGAAGCGGACACGCATGCGGAAACGTGTCCCCTGCCATTGTGTTCAGCCCGCTCAGCTGTCTGAGGATGAGTAGTCTGGCCTGTGGTGTGAAAACCGTGAGAACCGTTGTAGTAAAGCATTAATATAACTTCTTTTGCATCTGAAACTCATATGAAAAGCTCAGAACACAAACAAGCTAGGAAGGGAATAGGAATAAATCTTGATGGAGAACAAGGCTCTACTGGATTACCCATTTATAAACACGTCTTCTGTCTGTTGCATCACAGCTTTCCTGCCAAAAGGTAGGTTGTGAACTCTATTCAAACCCATCTTCCCCTCTCCCACAAGGTTTGTAATCATGTATCCTGTTTTATGTTCTTCACTCACTCAGGTCTGGACATGGTGGAGTCACAGGGCCGACTCTCTCAAGGTCTAGCGCAGCAGCAGAAATGCTTGTCTTGAGGTCAAGTAAATCGCAAGAAGGAGCAGACGGCTGATTGCCACCGACCTGAAAATTAAGACAGGGACCAGAGGTTCTGTCCAGAGTTGTCCATTACTACAAATCAAATATCCACTTTACAATAAGTGGTTTCAACAACCTCCCTTGTAGATGCCTTTTTGAAGTAGACCTTGGTGAAAGCAAGACTCTATTGTGGTCACCTGTCTTGCCATTTATGGCTGAGTTAAGGTTCTCAGGTGAACTCTCAAGTAATACATATATTTTGCACAATTCAGGAAAGCAATGAAGAGATCTAGAAAACCATGGCCAGAACTGAACAAAGAGAATTGTCTTCTGCTAGAGAAACCTTGTGTAAAAGTTTAGCAGCAGCAATGTTCCGAGTCCGGTGGCTGATAAAAACAGCGCTCCCGCTGCCCCGCACTCTCACCCCCAGCCTGCCTGGCAGAGGAAGGAGGACGCAGCTGTGCCATTAAAAACTGTAAAAACCTTGCAGGGACTGGGACTGCCATTTCAGCAGGGCGGGAAGCTGATGGACGACGAGGAGTAACACCTGCTCGGCATCATGGGGCCACCTGGGACCAGAGCCCAGAGGGGCGCTATAGCTATGCGCGGTGGGGCTTTGCCATGGGTAGAGAGGCTGTGGTATTGTCATATTGATGCTTTTTAATGTATTTTTGAAATGTTTTGTATGATGTATTGCTATAGTATTTTGTAATTGTTGTTATATGATATTGTGTTATATGATTTGTAGCTGTGATACTTTGTTTCTTTCTGATTCCCGCTCATTTTGTAATTGTGACTGGGGATTCTTCGAACTGTTTGGTTATTTGATATTGTGTTATTAATCTTGTAACTGTTATATATTGTTTCATTGTGAGCCACCCAAAATTGCTATAATTGCTATAGGCGGCATAAAAATCGAACAACAACAGCAACAATAAATGTTTTTGCACTTCTGTTCCAGCAGTTCTTTAAGAATTACAGTGTTATGCAGTTGCTTTGTTATCTAGCCACAAATGTAGTAAAACTGTGCTGTGTTTTCTCATTCCTCAAAGACTGTGATTCCACCTGTGGTTGAACAAGTATTGGCCCTTTGTCTTCTTCTCGACATGGTATAACGAGATTGTACAGTCCTTGTTTAGGAGTTAGCATTGAACTCACCCCTCTGTATAACCTAGACTTGGAAGGCACTAACAATGTGTAATGATTAAAACACTGTATAAGAGACCAGAAGAATACAGTACTATCAGGGGGTTCAGAATACTTTTCTTAGCAACAGGAAATTATTGGGGGCCAGTAGGATTGCCTGCTTACCACTGTGCCTTCATTTTGAATCCTCTGATTCTCCAAGAACCGTACTCTGTTTCGAGCAAATCTGTATGAAATGGTAAAATTAGTTCTTTGTTTTCAGTCTGTGAAGTTAGGATGAGCAAAAGAAGCATTTTGTAATCCTTTACTCTAACTCTCTGATTGTCATGTCTTCAGACATTGTAAATCCCACCACACACCCCTACATATTTGGACTTGATTAACCTATGGCTTTTTATGACATCCTCCCTTATTTGTGCTGGAAAACTGTCAATTCCCACTTAACTGCATTATGCAAAATCTGTTAATGCAGCACAGCACAGATATGGACCTTGCTTTTTTAAAAAAGCGCTAAGCCAGAGGTTGACATGCCAAGGAAAAGATATTTCTACAACAACAAAACAACTATTTATTTCTACTGCAAAATAATATTCATTAATAGTTGTAACTGTAAGCATGTCTTTAAACTAAGAGCCTGGGGAAAGGTTTCTTGTTCTAGCTGTGGAAGGAGGTATACCTGGAGGCAGTTAGGTTCACATTAAAGCAAGGGCAATTGACCACAAAGAAGAGAGAAGCCTCATAATCATGAACAACTTAGGGACTTATTCTAAAGGAGTCCTTACATATTTCTTCTTTGTTACAGAGGCTGTGTACTCAGAATATGCTTACATACATTTCCTTAATTAAGCTACACTCAGGAGTAAGCTATGTTTGTATTCCACCTTTACATATTATATTGCTTGTGGCAGATACAAATAAATATTTGTTAAATGTCCCAATGTAGTTTAGTAGGCAGAGTGATGGATTAGCATTCAAGAGGTCTGAATTGAAATCCTTGCTCAACCAAGGAAACTGGGGGTGTGGCTCTAGTAAAACGATTCCTTAAATACCTCATTTACTTTAAACAGTGGCGTAGCGTGGGGGGGGCGGGGGGGGGGCGGATGCCCCGGGCAGCGCCTTTCAGGGGGCGGCAAAATGTCCCCTCCCCACCCTTTTGCTGGCGAGCGCCCCACGTGCGCTTCGCCGCTTGCCACACACCTCCGTCCGCTCGCACCTCCATCCGCTCGCTCGCCCGGCTGGCCGTCGGGGGCTCTCCGCCGCCTGTTGCCCCTGGCAGCGGCTTTCTGGGGGAGGCAAAATGTCCCCTCCCCACCCTTTTGCTGGCGAGGAGGAGAAAAAGGGGTTTTTTTTAGGCGGACAATTCAAGGAGGCTCCTTGAATTGTCCGCCTAAAAAAAAACCCTTTTTCTCCTCCTCGCCAGCAAAAGGGGGGGAGGGAAGGAGGGGCACGCCCGGTCGCCCGCCCAGCTGGCCGTCGGGGGCTCTCCTGGCGGGCGGCCCGCGTGCGCGCGGACGCTGCTCGCCTCCGCCCGCCCAGCCACCCACCCAACTTGCCGTGAGACGGGGCGCTCGTCGGGGGGGTGGTGGCGCCGTGGCGGGGAGCCCCTGGGGGCTGGCTGGGCAGGAGGAGGTGGGCAGCGTGCGCACGCACGCGGGCCGCCCGCCAGGAGAGCCCCCGACCGACAGCCAGCCCGGCGGGCGGGCCCCTCCTTGAATTGTCCGCCTAAAAAAAAAACACTTTTTCTCCTCCTCGCCAGCAAAAGGGTGGGGAGGGGACATTTTGCCGCCCCCTGAAAGCCGCTGCCAGGGGCAACAGGCGGCGGAGAGCCCCCGATGGCCAGCCGGCCGGGCGAGCGGACGGAGGTGCGAGCGGACGGAGGTGTGTGGCGCGCGCGCGCGCGCCCCGCTAGTCAGCAGGGGGCTGGCTTCTACCTGGGTCGGGGGGAGGGGGTGGCGGCAGCGGCGAGCTGGGGGGGGCGGCGAGTTTGTTCTTCGCCCCAGGCGGCCGAAGACTGCGCGACGCCACTGACTTTAAATGAGAATCACTGTAACCTAGTTCCAACTTGATGGCACATAAAAACATACAGTAAATGCTATTGCATATAGATAGTAATGTTTAAGTCCTCCTTTAATAAATCAAGTCTTCCACTTTTGCCTGCTCTACACAGAGCACATTCCTCAACCTAAGAAGGAAAATGGAAGACTTTGGTGCTTGGATACTCTAACTCAAACCTTCAACAAACTTGGAGAGGGTTGAGAGGAGAGTCAGCAGAAAACTCTTTCCAATTTTGGTGTGTTTAGGTAGCTTGAGTTATACCCCCTCAATTGTTCATTCAATTTTCCCCAAACCAGCTAGTAGTGGCCTAGGACATTTGCACGGCACTGTACATACATTTAAAATGTCTCATTTATCCCTCAGTTTGGCTGTTTCCACCAACTTCAACAGAGCAGGGTATTTGCCAAAAAGAGTTCTCTACACATACTAGGGTCAGAACCTGCATCTACAAGACATCAGATCCCAGTTTGGATGGAACCTCGTTACCTTTCATGTCCCAAGAGAACATTGTTCAGATTTTCATTCACTTGGATCAGTTCAGTAATTACATCTTCATTCTCCACAGTTGCTAACAGTTCCATGATCCTCTCTTGCATTACCCTGCATGTCTTGTACAGCTTCTGCAAATGGATCAAATAACAGTTTCACTTCTTTTTTTAAATTTTTATTTATAAATTTTCAAAGGAAAAAAAATAAAAAATACAACAAAAGAAATCTACGTGAAATTCATAATATGTAGAGAGATACAATAAAAGTAAAAGATATCAGACAAAAATGAGAATAAACATTTGCTACTAAAGATTATGCAATCTAAATTTTCTATCATGTTACTTCATTCCGCATTTATATACTTCTTTCGTACTCTTAACAACAATCTTCTGATATAAATCACCCCTGTGCAACAGTTTCACTTCTAATGCATGAATGGCAGAATATAGTGGATTCACTTTAAATTACATAGGTAGAAACCATCACAGGTACTTAAAAGACAAGCAGCTAATATGGCATTCAATCCATTATTTTTCCTTTAAATCTTTTGTTTAGGGCAGTGTTCTGCAACCTTTGGTTTTTAGACTTCAGTTCCCAGAAGCCTATGTTCCCAGAAGCCAATATGCTGCCTTAGGCTTCTGGGATCTGAAGTCCCCCTGTGGGGCCTGGGCCCCACACTGGGAACTGCTGGTTTAGGGTTTTAAAAGGCTCCATGGAAATAGCAGCTTGACTTTTCATTCCCTGCAAATGACACCTCTGCTGTCTTTCCATTGCTCTGGTTCTTCTTCTCCCTAGCTTACTTGCAGAACACTCAGAACTGACCATGGCTGTATTTTCTCTCTCCCATTTCCACTCACTTGCCTCTTGATGTAAATGCACAGTGTTGGTTACAGAAAAAGACAAACAAGATGAAGACAAAGATGAAGCTAAAGACGAGCAGCAGCAGTAGTAAAACCAAGTTTCAAATGGGAGAGCTGCTGTAAAATGGTACGATCTAAAGCAGGGTGGCCAAACTTTTTGAGCCACGGGCTGGTCACGTGGTTCCTCATTCCGTAAAATGTGTCCACGGCTGTTGTAAACGTGGTGCATTTAAGGCAGCATTTTGTGCATGCGTATTTGTGCATGCACTTCCGCTTCCAGTGCGGACTGGATGATTTGGCGCTGTGGGCCAGATCCAGATCATGGGTGTAGTTTGGCCACCCCGATCTAAAAAAAGTAGCCATGAGCTTGTCTCTTGCTGAAAGGACAGGATTGGGACTATCCAGGGAGGAAAGAGAGGAGGATAGGAACTTGGATCTGTTCTTGGGAACAGTATGAAGCCAGAAATATATACCTTGTGCTCCACTCCTACCTAGCATAAAACAGTCCCCACTCTTGTGGCTGACCTTTGGAATTATTTGTGATGTATTTTACCCCCTGTACACAGGCTGACTACTGTAACTAGAAGACCTGCATATGTATGTCTGTATGTTTCCCTGGGTCTAATGAGTCAGTTCTTCTTGTTGCTTGTGTCTGTGTGATGCCAATTGACTCAGATGCTTGGATTATCTGGTTGCAGGCAGAAGGTGATACCTTTGTTGGATCACTTTTAAAAAACCAAGCATTGTGCAAGCTTTCGTGATTCAAGATCACTTCTTCAGGCATGCATTCAATTTCTTGTGGCTAGGACAGGAAAATTATCAATGAAAGTCCTAAAATGTTCATGGCATGATGTTTGGCCAGGCTCTCTGGATTATCTGGCTGTCACGAGTCTGATTCCACCTCTGGAATGCCAGGTATGCACAAGATGACAAAACATGTTGGGGCATCTCAAACTGTCTTTATTTTGAGATTAGCATACAAAGAAGCTTATTCATCATACCAATCAAGAGCGCTCCTAATTTTGTAAATTGTTTCCAACAGTGGCCAATGAGCTGGATGGAGCTGGATGCTTCAGAGAGCTGCAACCAACAAGCAGCTCCTCCAAGTTCTGCTCACTGAGGTATATCAAGGCTAACTGGCATATCTTCTATTTCTCATCAGATTTAGGTGGGTTTAAAAGCCTTCTTGCTCAGACTTTCCCTCAAGCTAACAATTACACTACTCTTAAACCATCTAGTTTGGAAGTTGACGATCTCATATACTGTCAGTTCTATTTTTCACTAGATATTTCAGCAAAAAAGTATACTCCACCTGCAACAGCTCCATGTCATCTGGATTTTCAGACCCAGGGGCATTTTCCTTCAAGATTGCTGACATGACCCTGACATTCATTTTGACCATATCTAGTTCACTGTAGAGTTTTCCCACCTGTTCATGACAACAAAACGGAGGAAAATATTAGGAAAGAAGTATCAAATGGAAGTGTCAATTAAATGTAAGGAATACGACAAGTTTAAAATTCTCAGGAGAATGACACTTTAATTCCTTTCAAGCCTTTTCTTTCTCCTCCCATTATAAAAAAAAAAAATCTACATTGCTTTTCTAAAACATCTCCAAGATGACAAGAAGTATTTCATGGCTTTTCCAGCCTTCAAATGCTACTCAGTTCCACTTAAGCAATGGAGAGAGTGGGTGGTTTATTAACTTTCTCTTCAGTTGGTTATTGTACTAAGCACATAATAATTTCATGTCAGAAATTATTCTGGGTTGAAAAGAATTTTTCTGGAGAAACTCTGCTCAGGGGACACCTGAAAGAAACTCCTTTTACATCCCCAAGAGCTGGGACAGAGACAGGCCCTCAAACTACCATGCAGTACTGGGGTCTTGAACTGCCGACTTGCCTTCCAGCTAACAACATGAGCTTCTTAACCACTGAGCCATTGCACCAGTGATAAAATTAAACACACACACACTCTCTATCCCAAAGTTTATACAGGAAGAATCTGCGGCAACCAATAATCAAGCCTATCAATTCAAGCCAGTGAGTGCCATTTTGTCAAAATCAGTTTCTTTCATTGAGCAAAATATTATAATGAATAGCAGTTTTATTATACCTGTTCAGGAATCAATGTTATTACAGCAGCTGGTGAGAGGGGTCTTGGCAATGCCTTCATGGATACTTTCGTGGAAGTTTGAGGCAAAGGCTATGAGTATATAACATAAATTAAAGTTTTGTCTGTTTTGTCTTAAGTTTAAACAAAAACAAAAATGCCACCAGAAGACAATATTCACACAAGGGTTCAATCAGTGTGTCTTTGCACTAACAAATATGAGAAGAGTCTTGCAACAGTCAGACTACAATGTTCCATCTGAACTACAGGAACCTGACACACTGTGTCTTGCTCCTCAAGAAAGTCATTAGCTTTTATTTTTTAAGCAAAGGGTTTTTTGTGGGTCTAATCACACAGAAGAGCAATGTGGAAAGAAATTAAATACTTGTAATAATTTTAGACTGTCATCAAATACCTTATGTGTACAGTATTAGAAGGGGTAGATTACCAGGTCACCAAAAGCTAGGTTTGAAAACTAATTCATTAGTATGAGCTGTAAGAAGTTGAAAAAGTGAAAACATTTAACCTGTTGAATTATCTAGTGTTGACTCATCACATAGGATTAGAAATAAATAGTGAGTCACGTTCTGGTCCTGAGCCCTTCTGACACACAAAGTCCTCCTCAGCCCCAGGCCACTATTGATGAAGCTGCTGCCCTCCATCAAGATGGATTCAAGTGGAATTTAATCCACTTGGGGACCATCACCCTTCCCTGTGGACTTTGCCACCCAAAGCGATTAGTCCTCACGCAGGGTTGACAGGTTAGTTAACCTCTGCCTGATGATCACAGTTGAGTTGCTGGCAGTATGGTCTACTCCAGTGGTTCCCAACAAGGGGTACACAGCCCACTAGTGGACTTCAATTCCCAGAAGCCTAAGTCAGTACATTGGCTGATCAGTGCTTTGGGGAAATGACTTAGGCTTCTGGGAATTGAAGTCCAAAAACCAGCATTTGGGAAACACTGGACTCTATTACTTTAATAATGCTTAATAATGTAAAGTAACTGCAACCTTCAAAATTCATTCACAGAAGCTGCAAATGACAAACATAAGTGTCAGAGGGAACCATTAAATAAGAATTGCACCTCTGCACTTCAGAGTGCTACTTTGCAGGGTTGTGGTGAGCCCAAATCAGACTGCAAAAGCACAGTACAACAACCAACAGCAATAATGGGAGCTAATTAAGCCTTTCCGCTGACAGCATGGCTTCTGACTGTGGAATACGGAGGAGGAGGATATTTTCCTCTCCAGCCCACTCTGCTCCGGCCCTTGAGGGGATCCTTCAGAAAGACCGGGCATGGGAAGGTCCAGAGGAACAAACAAGAGGTTGTTTGTTTGTGCAGCCTTACATTACACAGAATAAATGACAGTTGTATTCAGCAATAACAGGCAGATAAGCTCTAAGACTAGGCAGAGGTACAGACAAGATCTATACTGAGGAAGCAGCAATCAATTAAATGAGAGTTATTCTGTGCCTACATTAAAGAGATGAATCACTCAGGACATACCAACCACCAGGAGATCTGGAAAAAAGTTCCCTATACTTTTGAAATATAGTATGTGCTTTATGACTCTTAACATCTCTTCCGTAGTCACCCCTTCCCTTCAAAATAATGCCTTGTAATTTGTAGCACATGTTGGGCTTTGCTTTTGTTTTGATAGATTACCGAAGCCCGCAAGGCAACCCACATGCTTCATTTCCTTTGCCCTAAAGAAGAAACTGGAATTCTAAGATCTCTTAAGCAGCTTCTGAAATCTCCAGCCTCTACATTTCCTGTTTGAGAAAAGTTAGGCCTCCCACTCTTTTTTAAACATGCTCCAAGGCAGAAAAGGTATGACTGGTTTCCTGAGCAAAACAGATGACTGTGTCAAACGCACATTGTTAAGCAGCCTCTCTTCATTACACGTGCAGATCTTGCAATAGGCATATCCTGTCTCTAATCAGCAGCTACCCACAGAGGCCTCACCTTGGTTGTCCCCTTGTTGACCTCAGAAGACGGAAACTCCACTCCTTTCTTAAGAAGCTCCAAGTAAACCTCCTTGACTTCACTCACATCCACAACTCCCTGAAATCCCCGAGCCCAGGTCTGTTTGTGAAAAAAAGCTGAGAATTACTGAAATGGAATGAAGTTTCCTTTCCTAATGCAAAGCGGCCATCTGTTTTGAAGTCACAAATACATCAAGGCAATTTTTCCCCTTTCCAATCTTCATGAGTCTACAAAAGGTCTTATGATGGGGCTTCACCTGCCTGTTCCATTTGAAGAGGCCCTGCCATGAGGGTGACCAATTCAACAAACATGTTGATCCAATCGGTTATGGACATGGGCAAGTTGTGGCTGCCTTCAGATTTGCTGGATTGGAACACCCATAAGCCCTGGTAGGTGCAACCAATGGTGAAAACAGAAGGGAGCTGCAGTCCCACACCATCTGGAGACACAAGTGGCAAATTCTGTGATTATTGGGGAAAGGACTAAACATTTGAATATGAAATGGCAGCTAAAGATATGGGTTCAATCTCTGCTGTGTTAGGTAGGTCGCCCTTGGTCGAAAGCCAGCCATATCCGACTCCAGGGTTCAGTGCTCATCTCTGTTTACAGCCAAAGAGCCAGCACTGTCTGCATCTGTAGACTTTTCCATGGACATGTGGCAGGCATGACTAGAGAACAGAGTGCACGGAATGCTGTTTACCTTCTCACTGAAGTGGCACCTATTTATCTACTTGCAACTTCCTGATTTGGAACTGCTAGGTTGGCAGGAGCTGGGACAGAGATGGAAGCTCACTTCATCATGCAGCACTCGGGTCTCGAACTGTTGACCTGCCGACCTTCTAGTCGTCAAGTTCAGCGTCTTAACCACTAAGCCACCGCAGTCCCCATGCAACTGCTGTGTTACATGGCTATAAAAGCACAAGTCATGCCAGCTAGCTTTCCCATGTCTGCTCCATGTCTAGCCATGCTCCTTCATCTTAGAACAGGGGATGCTTTGCCTAAATCCCCTGCACATGGGCTACTACACAGCTTGGATTGGCCACTAAGATTTCTTCTGAATAGCTTGCTCTTGCAAAATACTACAGAATGCAATTTCTAGTGACAGGGTAAGTGGTGCTCTTCTGAAAGTCCCTCAATGAGGCAAGACTATCTTTCACAACAGGGCTGAAAATGCTAATTATCTAACAGGCTGGAGGTCATTTAAAATACTGATATTATCTCATAGAAACACTTTCACAAAACTATTTCAGTATGTAAAGAAGTGACTCACGATTGCCTTCAATCTTGAAACTAGACTAGATCATCCCAGACTCACTCAGGATGACTAGGAAGTATGGATCTGCTGATAAATGTATGATAGCTATTTACATAGGACATGGTAGGGATTACCCCAACTTGGGTGATCCATTTGAGTTGTATTTATATTTGCATGAGGAGATGAACCTGTCCCACATTCTCTTTGAACACACACATACATACACACGAATTTCCCAAAACTAATAGGTATAGATAAATATTGCCTTTGCTAGAAAGCCAGCCATATCCAAATCTACGGTTTGGTGCTCAACTCTGTTTATAGCCAAAGAGCCAGTGCTGTCTGCGCCTGCAGACGTTTCCATGGAAATGTGGCAGGCATGACTAGACACTGGAGTGCATGGAACACTGTTTACCTTCCCACTGAAGTGGTACCTATTTATTTACTTGCAATTTCTTGCTTTCAAACTGCTAGGTTGGCAGGAATTGGGACAGAGATGGGAGCAGCATTTGGGTCTTGAACTGCTTGCAGTCATCAGGTTCAGTGTCTTAACCACTAAGCTATCACAGTCCCCCTAAAACTAATGGCCAAGTCTTATTTTCTTTCTCTTGTGTTTGCTTGTTTAACCAAGGCTATGAAAAAGAACATACTAGAGCTATGAACCTTACTACTATTTTCATGACTATAAGAGCCTTGATCTTGAGGTGACTGACTCTCTTTCATTTCTCAGATGTGTAAACAAGATGATGTGCAAGAGACAACCCAAGAGAAGGACACACAAGCCAGCCAGCTTTTGAGAAGAGTTGAAAACTCCCTTCAGAAGGAGATACAGCTTCATGTTTCCTCGTCCCCAACTACACACTTTTATATACACCACATTTCCAATGTGTTTGAAGGCAATCATATCTAAATGGAAGAGAAGTTTACGGGTTGGTTTTGGTAGACACCTTTTCTTCAAAAAGAGAACCAGCACAAAATTAATCCTACATAAATGCCACATATTAGGGAGGATGCTCTGGCTGTCCATGGCACAGGCTGTGTAAAATACACCCCCGCTCCTGGGGTGTATTTTACAGAGACCCCAGTGAAAGAGCAGCCTAAGGATAGCAAGGGTGATGCTCCAGGTAGGAGGTAGGAGACAGAGGCAAATTAGCTGCACCTGCTGGGTGAGGCAGGGGCCAGATCAGGCCAGGCCAGGTTGGAGGGACCAAGGCTTTACTGAAGTAGGAAGAGGAAGATGAGGGAAACTCAGACTTTAATGTGACACTGAAGGGGTAAGTGGGTGGGATAACTGGGGCTAATCACTTGTGACCTTGGAGAAAGCTGCTTGCTGGAGGTCCAGACACCCTGGACTTGTAAATGAGCCCCATTCGGTCTTCCACACGGCAAGAGCATGAGGAAAGCACACCACTCTTCAGCCCACCAGCTCCAATGACTCTCTGGAGACAGGGACGACCAGGTGAGCACTCGGACTCAGTGGAGGCTTGGGCAGAGGAAGGCACAGATGGGATGCCTTCGGATTACAGGGACCAGCAATGTCCCCCATCATGACTAGCTGCTTCAAAGGTGACTGGGGTCCATGGAGGATGCGTTACTTGTATCAATAAACTGTAGAGTGTACCGGTGCTGAGAAATTGGTCTTGGGTGAGGTCTGGAAGCAGCAGGGGGAGCTAATGAGGTCTGTCAGAATGAGGAAAATCAGGCACCCAATCATCTTTTGTATCCCTCCCCTACCGGTACCTTAATAAGACCGGTTCCAGCAGCAGTTACAGTCTGGATGTCATGGAGCCTATGTTGGAGGACATACCTTGCCTTTTTGAGATATGGGCAGCCCTTCATACAACCACAAAGGGGCGTTCACTGAAAAGCCAACTGCAGAGCCAACTGTGTTGCTCTCTTCTTGTGCCAAGCCTCCTTGTTCTCTCTGCAGCCCTGTACTGGCTTCTCTCCATAGGCAGCTTGATGGAGATCGAGGATAAACAAGCTGGCACCACCGCTCAAGGCTTTCCCATGGAAAGGCAAGGCAGTTGTCATGAAATATTTATTACTCCAATTATGCTTTCATGAGCAGAGAGGAAAAGGTGGGTGTTCGGCTTACCATGATAAAGGTCAAGATTTTCTCCTGTAGATCCACTGATAGGTTGAACCTTGGATTCAGCAACTTCACTAGCCTGTCTTTGCAGAAATCCCTTCTCACCACCAGAGCCTGGAATCTTGGGCCACAGTTCTGCATGCACATTTCGAGTAGCTGTAGGGAGACATTTTTTGGTTTGTTTTACCAAAATCCCTGTTATAAAGACATTTTAGGTCAGCACATCGGACACCTTTCTTTAGTTCCAACTCTTCAGCAGCAGTAATACCACACAAATCCTGTAGGACAGGAGTTCTCAACCTTTCAAAGCCAGGGGCCAGGTCACACTCCCTCAGGTAACTTCGGGGGCCGGATGGGCATTTTGCCCTTCCTCCACCACATGGCACTCCCTGGTGTGGTGGAGGCGGGGGGAGGGCACATGAAATGGTGCCATGGGCTGCATCCGGCCCATGGGCCGAAGGTTGAGAATCCCTGCTTGTAGGTATTTGCTCCTTCCTCACCCCTTATTTTTATCTCTGGAAATATTACTTTTCATGTCATCAAAATCCTGGTCCTAGCTGTCATCTAGCTTTTATTCTGACCCTTGCAGACATGTCAAAGGAGGAAAGGAAATGCACAGATACAAGGTTTATGCATGTAGTGACAAACCCTAGTCTAGGGCAGTGATGGCAAACCTTGGCACTCCAACTGCTCTGGAACTTCAATTCCCAGAAGCCCTGATCAGCAGGAGTGTTGACGTGAGCTTCTGGGAATTGAAGTCCAAGAACACCCGGAGTGCCAAGGTTTGCCATCATAGATCTAGTGTTACATTTGAATGAGGTCATTTGGTTTTCACTGCACTTGCTATATCAATTGTCAAAACTGAATGGTCCTGCTACCTGATCGGCTTCAATCTTTGGCAGTGGAAATCCCCCAAAGTTAGGGTCATTGTTGCCCACCCTATAAAATAAAACTCCAACAGTGGTGTCAATAAGCAATTCAAGTACTGTATATACTGGAATACAAGACTAGTTTTTTAGCCTCCAAAATGAGATCCAAAAACGGGACTCGATTTATACTAAGGGTCCCAAATACACGGTGGTGCAAATTCAAGCATACATTTTTTAAGAGCACCAGCACTACTGTAAAAATGTGAAAACATACCAAAACAAATGTCTGAATAAATTAATTGTACCACATTTTCATTTATTTTAATTGCTGAAATTCACTAGCAGCTGCTACATTTTCCACCCCTGACTTATACTCAGGTCAATCCAGTGGTGGGATGTCAAAATTATTACTACCCCACCGTGACGTAATCACAGTGTGGGTGGAGCTAGTGTCATGATGTCATGATGTCATGGATGGGGCCAAAGAAAATAATAAAAATAAAATAAAAATAAACACACCCAAACACCCCTCAGCCCGCCCACCCACTCACAACACAAACCCGTAAATTAATTAATTAATTACATTAAAATACAAACCCCAAACATAAATCAACCCACCCACCCCAAACCCATCACTTACCTGTTAGTATAACTGCCTGGGTAGCGCCATGTTGCAAGATGGATATGGTCATCATACCGGTTTTCTAGGATAATATGCCTTAATGTAAATGTAAAACAGCTGTACCTCCTTAAGGGTTCTCCAATTGGAACAGCAATTGGAACAGCACAGGTGTAGCTTATTGATGAGGTAACTCCAAGACTCTGCTTAAAAACCCCAAGCCAGGCCGCCAGGCCTGCCGGCCGCCAGGCCTTTTTAGGAACTGTGGTAGTACGTCAATATAGGTAAAGGTATTAAACACACGTTAAAATACACACAGACTCACCACATCCAAAGGTGAGTCACTTACCCTGGGGAGCAGGCTATAGGGAGCTTCAGGGTAGCAGCTTCTCTTCCTCCTCTCCGCTTGGGAGGACAGCAAGGAGGCCATGCATACGCGCCAAGCACTGTAGGCGTGCATGCACACCAAGTGCTTGGCGTGCATGCGCAGTGGGGAACCAGTGAAAAGGTAAGCCCCAAAGGTAAGCCCCCCAAAAGCTGCTGCTGGTTCTCCGGGACACTGGGGAAAGTTACTACCGGTTCTGGCGAACTGGTGCAAACCTGTTACATCCCATCACTGGGTCAAGCTATTTTCCTAGTTTTAGAGGTTCAAATTAGGTAACTTGACATATATTTGGGATGACTTACAGTCGAGTATATATGGTACATTTACTGCAGCCTAAGTAAGATTGAGTTCAGAGAGGATAATGCATTCTAGGCTCATGTTGGTTTTGGCTGTACAGCAGCTTCTTAAAGGTAGCATTCCTCACTCTGGATTTTGGTAGGCAGGGACTATATCAGGATTTCCCAACCTTTTCAAGTCAGGTGCTGGGTCACGCTCTCTCAGTCAGCTTCAAGGGCCAGACAGCCATTTTGCCCTGCCTGCACGATGGAGCAGCCATTGCATCCCAACAGCTTCAAAGAGGTGGTCATTTTGTTTCTCAAATGCCCTTGGAGGGGGAGCATGTGAAATGGTGCCATGGGCTGAATCTGGCCCACGGGCCTTAGGCTGAGAACTCCTGGACTAGATACAGTGACAGTGCCCAAATAATTATTGTTGTTTTCAAATCACTCCAAACTCACAGGGTGCAAAAGACCCTCTAAAACACAAACTGGACAAGAACGAGAAAAGCTGTCTCAGAAGAGCCAAGCAAACAGACCAGACCTTTCCCAAAGTCTTGGCTTGAACTGTGTGTTGTTGTTTTTTAAAGCCAGCATGACTGAAAGACATGCTAATCAGCTAATCTACCTGCCTTAAAAAAGACTGTGGGTAAAGCATTTCCCCGTAAATTGCACGAAGGAAGTAGCTTCCATGTCGCCCACTAATGCATTTTCCCTAGACAGGAAAAGCTGAACAGTTGTCCTTTGGAGCAGAACTACTGCAATCACTGAGTTAGATCTCATGCTCAAAGATGGCAGAAAAACCTTCCCATGATTTCAGGGAGGTTGATGAGCTTACAAACGAGTATGAATTTACAGGCATGCTTATTTTTAAAGACATTTACAAGCAAACTGATGGAAATTACTTCCACAGTTTTGTTGAGCTAATTAGTGCTTGTTTTGATGATAAAGGAACACTTCAGTTAACTCTTCAATGAGTCCTGAGCCCCACTAAGACCAAATTAAATGTAAATGTTTCCCACGCACCTCTTTTTCTCCATCCCCATCCGTGGCACAGCTAGACAAACTCATCAGTCCTTTCAAGTAAGAGGCTCATGGTTTGATAGCAATTGAACTTTTCAGGCGAAGGACACCCTGTGGCATGGGATAGGATTGTGTGGCTTTGGGCAAGTTGCACAGTTTCAGGCAGCGGTGGGCTGCTGCCAGTTCGGACCGGTTCAGTCAAACTGGTAGCAGAAATCTGAAGGGGTTCACAGGGGGGGTAGTAAACCCTCGGGGGACCAATTCGGTCGCCTCTCCTTTTCTGTTTCTGGGCAGCTGAGAATGGCTGCTTGGAAGGCGCATGCGTCAAAACTCCATTTGACCCATGCGCACTGAAAAAGATAAGTGTGCATGTGTCAAATGGTATTTTGATGCATGCGCACTTCTGAGCAGCCATTTTCAGCTTCCCGGAAAGGGCACAGTGGTGTCCTTGGAGCAGTGGCAGCTGTAGCCTTTCCTTCACCACCGACAGCCAACGCTGCTCCCACGGCGGCACTGCCAGGCCGGCCCAGGCTGGGCCCAGCTGCGCAGCTGGGCCAGGCCAGACTAGGCCATGCTGCCGCGCCATCACGCCGCCGTGACTTACCTGCTGCTCCCTGAGTCCCAATGACCGCAGCAAAGGTAAGGAACTAGGGTTTGTTTTCTTTGTGTTTTGGGTGGGGAGTATTTTATGTAGTGTGTTTTTATTTTATTTTAATGTGTACCGAGTCTTTATTTTATTTTTATTTTATTAATTTTTTACTTTGGCTCCACCCATGATGTCATGATGTCGGCCCCGCCCATGATATCATGATGTTGGCCCCGCAGACAATATGGTAGTAAGAATTTTGGCTGCCCACCACTTGTCTCAAATCACTATCAGGACAGACTGGTAAACTACCACTGAGAAATGATATCTAGAAAGCCCTGGGAAGGGAAACCTGAGCCAAACATGACTTTGCAGCACACAGTTATTATTATACAGTAATACCTCGGATAACGATTGCATCAGATAACGCTAGAATCGGATGCCATTTTTTTTTAAAAAAATGTGCATCGGATAACAATCTGTTAGCATTATGCGATGCAATCATCTGCTGGAGCAGGGGGGGGGGAGGAAAGGCAAGGGGGGGTGAGGGCAATCACTGGGTTTGTCCCCTGAAGCACCCCCCAGCCCCAGCTAACGATCGCTGTGGCTAGGGGGTGCTTCAGGGGACACACCGTGCGGTTTGTCCCCAAAGCATCCCCCAGCCCCAGGGATCACTAGCTGGGGCTGGGGGATGTTTCAGGGGACAAACTGCACAGCTGCACAGTTTGACACCGAAGCCAAGCTGAGCCAAGGCTAGCTAACCTGGGCTCCGCTTGGCTTCGGACACAGCTGGCCTGGGCTGGGCTTGGCTTCATCCATAGCCCAAGTAGGCTGCGGGTGAAGCCAAGCCCAGCCCAATCTAGCTAGCCTTGGCTGGGCTTGGCTTTGTCTGCAGCCCGGGCAGGCTGCGGGCGAAGCCCAGCCCAGGCTAGCTAGCCTGGGCACCGCTAGGTTTCATCCTCAGCCCACATGAGCTGAGGGCAAAGCCAAACCCAGCCCAGGCTAGCTAGATTGGGCTGGGCTTGGCTTCACCCGCAGCCCACCTGGGCTATGGATGAAACCAAGCAGCGCCCAGGCTAGCTGTGGCCGAAGCCAAGCTAACCTGGGCTCTGCTTGGCTTCAGCTGCAACCCGCCTGGGTTGCGGACGAAGCCAAACGGAGCCCCGACTAGCGATCACTAGCTGAGGCTTAGCTTGACTTCAGGGACAACTCGTGCGGGTTGTCCCCGAAGTCAAGCTCAGCCCTGGCTAGCAATCACAGGGGCTGAGCTTGACTTCGGTGACAAACCGTGCGACAGCACAGTTTGTCCCCCAAAGCCCCATGGATCCCCGGTTTGCTTAGGGAAGGAGGGTGCTTTCCCTCCCCAAGCCAACGTGATCTCCCTGTTCCCTTTCCTCTTTGGAAAGGGAACAGGGCTTTTTTTAAAACGTTGTTCGATGAATGCATCGGACAACGCTAAAAATAGGATAATGTCATGACTTGGGGAATCAAGTCATAACATTATCTGAGGTATTACTGTATAGTAAAACCCCTCCTTATGGAAAAAAAGTCTGTTCTGTAGGCTTTTGATTAAATCGGGTTTTTTTATGTAACTTGAAGCAAACCCATAGGAAAAATTAATTTTTTGTGTAACTTGATGTGAACCCATAGGAAAAATGAAATTTTTATGTAAAACAAAGCAAACCCATAGGGAAATGAATTTTTATGTAACTTGAAGCAAACTCATAGGAAAAATAATCTTTATGTAACTTGAAACAAACCCATAGGAAATCATGTAAATCAGGACATGGTTTTAGCACAAAATGATTATGTAAGTCGAATTTTATGTAACTCGAGGCATATATAAGTCGGGGTTTTACTGTATTATGTTTGCATTCTGGCTTACATCTAATGGCTCTATTGTATTTTGTCTAGAATTCCCTGTTATGTAAAATAACCCATAGAACAACCCTTTCTATGCAGAATCTTTTACCCTATATCTTGTGCCAGACTTGGAATTTATTCGCCACCAGCTATGTTCTCTGGGTCTCCAAGCACAGAGGCAAACATCACCACATCACTGGAGGAGCAGAATACCTCAAAAGATAGGACATTTTAGGCAGTGTGGGCAACTACTGATTTTACTATAGGTAGCTGAACAGTAGTGAGCAACCTTGATTCCTTAGTATGAAACAGGAAAATCCTGTCTGCAGGTTCAACACTTGCCATAAAAATGTTTTCCCATTGCCACCAGCACCCTAAAGACATTTCTGCAGCCTATTGTATAAGGGGTGGGGGTAGTTGTTGCAGTTTCTGTGCCCCAGGCAACCTCAGGTTGTGGGCAAAGAGGGGTGGAAATTCTCCAGGACCTGGGAGGGAAACCTGTCTCTATAAATGTTTAGTCCACTATAATAATTTCGCATCAGAAATTATCCTGGGTTGAAAGGATTTTTGTGGAAGAAACTTCACTCAGGGAATGCCCAAATGAGGCTCCTTTCATGTCCCCAAGAACTGAGACAGAGATGGGCCCTCAATCCATCATACAGTACCCAGGTCTCAAATTGCCGACTTCCAGCTTGGGAAACAGGGGTATTATTCAGCAAAGAGCACTTTGCCTTCAAGTCAAAATGTAAAGGAAAAAGTAATTACATTTGCATTTTTAAGACTCACCAAAGGCAGCAGCAAAATCCTGGGTTACAAAATTCAAACTTCTGAATGAGGTAGAAGCCATTGCTCTCTCAGAAGCCTTAGCTCTCTCAAACCAGATGTTTGGTTGATAACTTCCACAGAAAATGGTAACACCGACAACTTCTGGGAGCAGGGTGGTGGATCTCTTCCACTAGCTGACCTCTGGATTAACACCACTCTGGTGACTTTCATTCCAAGAAAATTTTTATTCTTTGCTGTGACACTCAACCCTCTAAGTTACTACAGGATGCCCTAATGCTGCCAACATGCTGGGATCATAATGGAAACAGAGCAACTCACACCATCACATCTACAGTAACAGCCTTCAGTCCTTTATAGGAACCTGAGAAATATTAAATGTGAAGAAAAACATCTCTCCCCTAATAGCCCTCTCCAGTTTTTTTGCCTGGCCTCTTCTTGCTTCTCCCCTAGGGAGGTGAAACGTAGTCCAAATTTGGAGTGGTTTTTCTCTTTCAGAGCAAGGGCCAGCTGGGTGAATTGGGATGGAGGGGTCACCTGGAGATTAAGTTGTTTTTGCTGTTGTTCAGTCACACAGTCGATTCTGACCCTTTGTGACCCCATGGACCACCACCCTTCAGGCACCTCTATCCTCTACCATCCACCTTAACCCGCCCAGCTCTCTGCCCACTACATCCACAATACCATCTAGCCATCTCATTTTTGGCCACCGCCTTCTTCTTTTGCCCTCCACCCTTCCCAGCACCAAGGCTTTCTCAAGAGATGTCTCATTTGATGTCCAAAGTACTTTACCTTCATCTTACTATTTGACCTTCCAAGGAGCAATCAGGGTTAATTTCTTCTAAGATTGACCTATTTGTTCTCCTCGCTGTCCAGGGACTCTCAAAACTCTCCTCCAACACCACATCTCAAAGGCATCTATTCTTCTGCGCTCAGCTTCCCTTAATGGTCCAGCTCTCACAACCATACATTACCACCAGGAATACCATTGCTTTGACTATGAGAATTTTTGTTTGCAAGGTGATGTCTCTACTTTTAACTATTAGATTAGGGGGCACCCACAATATCCTAGTCACAAACTGTATGTCTTACAATCAGTGGTGGGACCAAAGAATAAAATAAAATAAAAATAAGCGCATGCGTGCGCACACACACATGCACGCGCACACACACACGCACGCACGCACACACCTCAACCCACCCGGTTCTCCAGGACACTGGGACAAGTTACTACTGGTTCTGGCGAACTGGTGCGAACCTGTTGCATCCCATCACTGCTTACAATGCTTGAAGTGGAAGCCATATTAGTCTTTGCACGCATATCAGGAAGTAAACAAAACAACAAAATAAGGACAAAAATGTTATGGCACCTTAAAGATTAACTCCTGTATTTACAGTTTACTTTTCTCAGTCTTCTTACTTGTTTGTTCTCTCCTTTGGCCGTGTAAAGCTACAGAACTGACTCCTCAGATTTCAGGTTTGGCTTCTATTTACCCAGCCATGGGATTTATTTCAGCTTCAATTTCCTTCCTGAACACACATGGACACACATTCACAAGCTCCAAATTAGGACTTTGCAGCAACTCTAGGGGAGAAGAGGTAGGAATCCATGGGGGAGGGGAGGAGGGAGGGAGAAGCTATCTTCCAGAGACCAGTCTCCCTACCACCACCTCCGCTGTCTTCTTGTACATCTTGTGAAATGCAGAGGGAATGGCACCTGCTGTGATTTTCTTCTAACACGCCACTGCACTTCTATTCTGCACTCTCCTCCTTCTCTGGGGCTCAGCCATAGGGTACCACAGAATGCAAACACACATGTGGAGTTGGGTGCGGGAGAAGCAATGTTTACAAAGCAAGCAAATGAATGAGTTGCAAGATGGCTCCTTTGCTAGGTTTCAGTGGGCACCCATGTGTGCAAGTGCTGACAAAGACTGGGCTGCAGAAAGCCAAGCAATACCCAAATCATCCTAACCAAACCAGCAAGCAAGCAGAAATATGATTTTGACATCACCAGCCCGGAGTGACACGACTACACTAACAGTCCCGAAGTAAGAACCTGAAATGAGGTCAGAGATCTAGTTGGCCCTGTTCTCTGCTACTGATCCAACAGAAGTCATTTTCAGAAGGTCAATGGTATTATCAACTACCATTGATTCATGCAACGGGAAAGTATAAACAGAGTCTTTTCGTGGCTAGGCACCACACAATGGCAAAACCAGAGTTGCCTTTGCAAAGTAAATTCTTAGATAACATATCTCAAGCCATTGAGACCCAGTATCACAGATCCTTTCACCGAATGGAGCAGAGCATGATCCACATGCAGGAAAGATAAACAAAAAGAAAACCTGCTTTGATACAGAGGCTCCATGCCAAGCGGAAGCAGAAGCTATTTTTGTTATCCAAACATGCATATTTAAGGTACTAGACATGTATGTATATCAAACAGTGACTCAGAGTTGGTAAGAAGAAAAGGGTGGGACATTGTAAAAGTGAGTCTGACACAGTCAGAGAACCTTAGTTGTATCCTCAAACCTAAATTCTTCGTTTAACTAATGTTTACCACGATCTTTCTTACCAAGTTGCCAGAAGTAACAGAGAATAGGCATGGGTGGCAATCAATAGAAATGAGCACTGTGTATAAACTGTATTCTCTGCAGTGGTGGGATGTCAAAAGTTTTACTACCCTACCGTGATGTCATCACAGTGTGGGCGGAGCTAACATCATGATGTCATGTCATGGGTGGGGCCAAAGAAAAAAATACAAAATAATAAAAATAGGGAGCTTCAGGCTATAGGGAGCTTCAGGCTAGCAGCTTCTCTTCCTCCTCCCCCTTTGGGAGGACAGCAAGGATGCCGTGCATATGTGCCAAGCACTAGGCGCGCATGCACACCAAGTGCTTGGCATGCATGAACAGTGGGGGAACCAGTGAAAAGGTAAGCCCCGAAGGTGGTTCCCCCCAAAAGCTGCTACAGGTTCTCTGGGACACTAGGAAAAGTTACTACCGGTTCTGGAGAACTGGTGAGAACCTGTTACATCCCATCACTGATTCTCTGCCAAAAAGCAGAGAATACACAGTGAGGTCGTCAGTGAGCCCAGAAAAGCTAATACCCAGATCCTGTTTGCTTGTGTACTCAGAAATGCTCATGATCCACTCATGTGAAGGCTAAGGCATAATGTGACAGCTGAAATTTGGCACAGAGTTGGAATCGTGATCTTGCCTCTTCATCACAGAAAGGATTTATGAGAGTTGGTGAACCCACTTAAGGTGCAATAACAGTACTGGAAAGCCTAATGGCACTTCCAATGCTATTGGATTTCCAATTCCATTCAGCCCCAATATAGCTAATTTTCAGATATGAAGAGACTGTACTCTAGATACATTGGCAGAGTGATGAATTCCACACCTATACAACAGAGCAGTTTAAAATCTAAAAAATTATTGTATTTCAATTTAATTTCTTTAGCATCATGAGCCATCTTGCATCATCCATTGGAAGAAATTTGACAAATAAATAAATGTATATAAATCTTAAAACTAAGGTTTACAATTTTCAATCAACATTACAAACATTCAAATCTAAAAACATTTTTTAAACCTGTGCAAATAAAAAGGCTTTGACCAAGCACCAGAAAAAAAATACAGTGTTGCCACTACATGAATCTCCAACAGGTGGACCTTCAAAAGTTGGACCTTCCAAAGAAATGACTGTCTCTTTTGTATTCATTAAATGTCCTTATCTGGCAAAATCACACAAAGAAGGCTATTGTCTGATGAGATTAATATATGGTAGTTTTCTTTCTTTCTTTGTACTTGACATAACTTTACTCTTCCTCCTTATACAGACCAAGAAAGCCAACAGCTAACTGTTCGTTTTGACTGTTTACTGCGACTGCAGTCCACAAAAACGTCTATACAAGAAATATGTCCATCTGGCTAATTTAGTGAAATACAGTAATACCTCGGATAACATTTACCTTGGATAATGCTAAAATCGCATAACATTAAGTAATCTGGGGAGGAGAATTGGATCGAATAACGTTAAGGTCCTATGGGATGGATCGGATAACAACCGCTAAAGCCTGTGCGGTTACAATGTATCTCTATGGAGCTTTAACGTTATCCGATCCATCCTATAGGATTTTAACATGCATCGGATAACACTAAAAATCGGATAACACCAAGACTTGTGGAACCAAGTCTTAGCGTTATCCGAGGTATTACTGTACAATACTTTCTCTTACTCTCTTAATCTTTTAATCTTCTAAACTAACTTTTGTTAGTGCTTTTAATGGGCTGGTCTTTTCTTTGAGCCGCCCAGAGTTTTCGGAATTGGGTGGCGATACAAATTGGGAAAAAATAAAATAAATAAATAAATCTTTCCTGCGTCAACCCCCACTTGGAATCCAGAGGCCTCCACTAATGTGCTTCCTAGCCTTTGTTTTTTGGACTTCAGTTCCTAGAAGCCTGTGCCTATTCCCCAAAGCACTGATCAGCTAATGTACTGACTTAGGTTTCTGGAAAGAGAAGCCCCCCGGAGGGGTGTGTGCCCCACATTGGGAACCACTGGGGTAGCTGGATAGATACCAATAGCAATTACACTTATATACCACCCCATAGTGCTTCGAACACTCTCTGGGTGGTTTACAAGGTAATTAGCATTTTTGTCCCCAACATGCTAGGTACTCATTTTACCAAACTCAGAAGGATGGAAGGATGAGTCAATCTGGATCCCATCAGGACTGAACTCACAACATTTTGGCTGCAATACTACAGTATAACCACTGCACCACGCAGGTTTTTTCGGGTTAGGGACAGGCTTGTAGTTTTCCCCACCATTCAGACTCTAGTCTAGCCATCAGTGAGTAAAATTTCAGAATTTCTTCATATTTTCCCCATGGCAAACGTCACAATTGCCAAATCACAGGTAATTTATTCCTTCAACTTTTTGAATTAAAAGACACATCTCCTGATTCATTTCAATATCAAGAAGTTAAGCAGAATAGGTGAGTAAATTATGTGAAACTGAGAGAAAATGTAGCCCAGAATATGTACTGAGAACTTTTTATATGCTTTTTGGAATTTTATGGATTAAATAGGGAAGGGGAGATAGAGAAAAGATATTCATTTTTAAAAAATTCTTTACATTCAAAATCATAATAAATTCATTCAAAATAATAATAAATCCATCAGTCACGATGGCTCTATAACTTCCTGGAAAAACAGATCCCAACAGATCCCTCAGCAACACTTAAAACTTTCAGGAAATTCAGATCTGTCCAGGTGAGTTTATAGCAGAATACTGTCCGTCAATGTTTACTAATTACTTCCTAATTTATGTTAATAATGCTTTTGAAAAACAAATTCCATCAATTCCATACAGGTGCATAATAATCTCTGGCCAATGAGATAACTGTATTTAACTGAAAAACTGTCAAATTATCTTTGCCCTTGGCTGTGGCTGTGCCAATTACCAAACAACAAAGGAAGTCACACACCTATGACTCAGATTATACCTCAATACTGTACATCTAAACCAGGGGTTGACAGCCACCTGAAGGCCGCATGTGGCACACTACAGACCTGGTCTATGTTGCAGCAAACCACTATCTGACAACACTCAATGAGTGAGGTTAGACCCTAAGAATGGCATACCCATAAAAAATAATATCCATAAAAAATCTTAGGCCACATTAGGACATCTGAAGTCCCTCTATGCTCAACATCCCTGTTTTCCAGTCTAGGTGACCACAACCCACAACTGAGAGTAACAGCTTGTCCCCATTCTTTATCCTCAGACTGGAGGCACAGAGATTGCGCTGCTGGTTTGCAAGGATCTGAAACTACCAATACACTTGTTCTCCAAAATATATAGCTAATCCTCAAGATAAAATGTATGCTCTTTGTCACAACATTCTGGATCGAGGGCTAGGCCACAAAACCTAACTACATCCTGCTCAATGTTGACTGAGTTTGCAAGGCACCGGTCGGCCGGGCATGTGTGCCGCTTTAATGATGGCAGGGGGATAAAAGCTGTCACAGAATGGATACCTCTTGACATAAAGCGACCACTAGGAAGGCCAGCAACCAGATGGGAAGACCAGTTAAGGGCAAAGTTCCCGAGGCCCTGAATGAGACTGGCACAGATCAGAAACAGTAGAAGATGCTTCAGTCCTCCACATCAACTTGACGTGTGAAATACAGATCAACCAAGTAAGATTAGATCCTTGTAAAAACAAAACACCACCATCCCCAGCTACATATCAGTGGGAATAGAATAGGGGTGCCCAACTTTTTGGGCCACAGGTCAGCCACGTGGTTAAGCGTACTGGTCACGTGGTTCCTCCCACCGGAAGCAGAAGTAAAACGTGCATGCATGTGTGCATAACACACCCATGCATGCACATAACATTGTCACAAATGACCTGTGGCTGTTGCATTTTACTTCTGCTTCCAGGAGGAGCAAAGGCAGCATGGGCCTGATGATTTGGTGCCATGGGCCGGATCTAGCCTGCAGACCATAGTTTGGGCACCCCTAGACTAGAATAAACAATAGTCTTGCCTTTTCAAGGGAAGTAACTGCTTTCTATGTGTCCCTTCTGGGCCAGCTGTTTTATGCAACTCTATCATGCCTCCTTTCCATTCCCAGCTACTCAAATTAACAGAGCGCTCTCTGTGTGAAATCCTTTAGGCCAGTGGTTCCCAACAAGGGATACACAGCCCACTAGTGGACTTCAATTTCCAGAAGCCTAAGTCAGTACATTGGCTGATCAGTGCTTTGGGTTGGGGAAATGCCAGGGGAAGAAGAGGTCAGGGCAGGTTGAGGACCTTGCCACCCTGTGCCCACCCCAACATATTATATTGTATTGTATTGTAATGTAATGTATTGTCTGTAAGCCGCCCTGAGTCGCCACAGCAAGTGGGTGGCAATATAAATTTGAACAAATAATAATAATAATAATAATAATAATAATAATAATAATAATAATAATAATAATAATAATAATAATAATAATAATAATAATAATAATAATAATAATAATAATAATAATTGAAGTCCCAAAACCAGCATTTGGGAAACACTGCTTTAGGCTACTTCCAGCCTGAGTCAAGGAGAGTCTTCCTTGCACAATGGGACTTTCCCAAGATTTCCTTCCTTCTAGTATCTCCCTGCTTCTCCCCCCCCCCAAAAAAAAAAAAAAAAAAACAACCCACAACAACCCTGATCTGCAAGGCCCCCTCAACCCTTCAGAGAGGATCTGGGGTAGGCAGAGAGAGATCACCAATGTTGAGGTTTTTCCCACCACACAGATAAATGGTCAGCACTACATACTTCTTTAAAGTAAAGGTTAGCATTGCTCAAAAGCCAGTCGTATCCAACTCTAGGGTTCAGTGTTCATCTCTGTTTATAGCCAAAGAGCCAGCACTGTCTGCATCTGCAGATTCTTCCATGGACACGTGGCAGGCATGACAAGACACCAGAGTGCACGGAACACTGTTTACCGTCCCACTAAATTGGTACCTATTTATTTACTTGCAATTTTTTGACTTCAAACTGCTCGATTGGCAAGAGCTGGGACAGAGACAGGAGCTCATGCCATCATGCAGCACTTAGGTCTCGAACTGCTGACCATCCAGTCATCAAGTTCAATGTCTTAACCGCTAAGCCACCACAGCCTCTCTTTTTTAGGCTAAGGTAAAAATGATAACTACTACAATGATACTTATGACGTTTGCTGCCATTTCATTTTAATCCACATATAATTAGCATCTGCCCCAACTTGTTTTTCTTCAACAGAGCAGTTATGATTACAGCTAAAAGAATATCATGACCTGGTTAGGAAACAAATAGTTTTTTTTCTAGTTTCACTTGAAGATTCATCCAGTGAAAGCCAGACAATTAATCAAATTTATATCCTGTGTTTCTTTTCCCCACCCTAAGACTAATAAAGTTATCAACACTTTAATATGCTTCCTGATAACAACATTCCCCCACTCCATTTTGCCACCCTGAGTTTGATGAGGAGACAAAAGAAGAAATAATAATTACCTGTTGTTAGAGAGATTCCAGTTTATGAGAACCCTTTCTAGGGCTTCCCAGGTGTAAAGTACTCTGAAGTGCTGGACCATACCCTTCTTCTTGGGCAGGGGTTCTCAACCTACGGCCTGGGGCTGGATACGGCCCGCAACACCATTTCATGTGGCCCCCCACTGCCTCTGCCACACCCGGAAGTGCCATGTGTGACAGGCAGGGCAAACTGGCCATCCGGCCCCTGAAGATGTCTGAGGGAGCATGACCCAGCCCTTAGCTTGAAAAGGTTGAGAACTCCTGTTCTAGGGGCACTCTGGGACTGTGCAGCTTGCTCATGACTGGGCAATGGGTAGGCATTTCCTCTGTATCCTTTAAAATAATAACAATAATAAACAACCTAGGATTACTTGCTGGCGAGTGCCTCCCTGTCCTATAACTCCACGATCTCCTCCCCTACAAACCTACATTTGATTTGGAGCCATTAATGTTTGTGTGTGGTTATGGACACCTGTCAGAAGGTACATTAGTTCTTCAAAATGTACCCGACTGTGCGCTGATGTTACTGGTAGCTTTTTCACCAACCATGACTGTCATTTTGTCCTAATTAGAACCAACCCTGAGAAGTTCCATGCTTTTTGCTCCTCCTGCAAACCATGGTTTGTTTCTTATCATAGTTTGTTCCTTGGTACAATGTCTGCCACTATGATATTTTCCTTTTTTTATTTTTACATGTCAGTACTTTCTGTTTAGAAGTTTTCCTTTGAGTACAAAACAAAAGAGAAAAGTATGTCCAGAAAAGACATGCAACTGTTTTTAAACACACTTTTTAAAGGACTTGTCAGAAAGGAAGAATGGAAGTTCAGTTCTGTGATCAATGGTCCCAGATAAGAATCTTTAAGTTTAGGTTCCAGTTAGGGATAAAACCTCATATAAGAAAGCTCCAGAAGGGACATTGACGTTTGCCCCATCTGACAGAACCCTCACCTGAGTCATTAAGTAAATGCACTTAAACCCATATTGTCATGTCACAATGTTACAGTGGTACCTGGAAACATCCAGGTCAAAAACAGGAAGTGGGTCAAATGCTTCATCTCTGAATGTTTCCACAAGTGAATTCCCTTCAATTCCTCACCATCTTGTCTCATTCCTTTTGCCAGCTCAGGGAAGGTAGAAGGCAGAGATTAAGAGTGGAATTTAGAAACAGGAAGATTCAACTTGATTTAAATCACTACTCAAAAATGCACAGTTTAATTGTATGATTCCTCTTCAAAGATCTACTCATGAGTGCTATAAATACACAGTAATACACATTTTCACAATCTCCTCGGCTAGGTTAAAACCAACTCTGATAATTTCCTTATTAATAAGCTCCTCTGGTGTCTGAAAGTAGGCATTTTCAAAAAGAAAGGCAGGGGTTGACTCTGTATCTACCAAAAGGTAAAGGTCGCCTTGCTCGAAAGCCAGTCATATCTGACTTTAGGGTTCAGTGCTCATCTCCCTTTATAACCAAAGAGCCAGCACTGTCTGTGTCTGCAGACATTTCTGTGGTCATGTGGCAGGCATGACTAGATACCGGAGTGCACGGAACACTGTTTACCTTCCCACGGAAGTAGTCCCTTATTTATCTACTTGCAATTTCTTGCTTTTGAGCTGCTAGGAGTTGGGAGAGATGGGATCTCATTCCATCATGCAGCACTCAGGTCTTGAACTCCTGACCTGCCGACCTTCCAGCTGTCAAGATGATATGCTAGTGCTTTCACTAGCCACAACAGACAGCTTTTTTTCTAACAGAGCAGCAAGGATTCAGATGGCACTTCACTAAGTATGGCCCAGCAAGGACAATCTCTTCCTCATAAAGTCCCTCTTTGGTGTCAGGAAATTGTCAGGGACCTTTCTGAGCAAGTGTGTCCCCCTTCATTCGCCACTCTGATTTGATCCAAAGAACCCAGAGACCCCTCTCTGAGTGTCAGCAGGGCCAACCTACCGACCTATGTGCACACTCTTTCACTCAAAGTGTTGTATTGTACTTACAAACAGCGTGTGGCGAATCTCAACATGGTTGCAGTTTTTCGAGAGTCTTTTCCTTAGTGCTCTGATGGCATCCTTGGGGCTGTAGTAATGATAAACAAAATTTAAAGGGAAAAAATATTTCCTATGCTACTGATTCAGCAAAATTAACCAAACTTCTAGAAACTGACGCCCTGCCTGAATTTATTTCATGATGTAATAAAGAATCTCAGTTTCATGAAAATCAAAAGATTCTGACGGAGACAACACATTATGTTTAGGTACGCTGCTGTTACTGCCCGAAGATATATGTTTGGAAATCCAGCTTCTCTGTTATTGGAGACCAGGCCCCCAACTGCTCAGTCTAGTGGGCAGGTTTGGCTTGTACCTTTGTAATGTCCCCAGATGTGGTGTATTACTTTTCCCTACAGCAAAGGTAAGAAAACCTGTTGATCTCCAGATGTTGGACTTAAGTTTCCCCTCCTCCTCAACTGCCAAATGGGTACTGTAGTCCAACATTTCATTTCTACAGGGTCCCCCCCCCCTCTACTGGCATAAAAGACAATTACCACATTTATATGAGCAAAATGAAAGCAAGAGTATTTTGAGGCATATTAAGGAAGGCTCTACCCAGTGTTTTTCAATCTTGGGTCCCTAGATGTTCTTGGATTTCAGTTCCCAGGAGCCATGATCAACAGATGTACATATGCGCTTCTGGGAATTAAAGTCCAGGAATATCTGGGGGCTCAAGGTTGAGAAACACTTTCCTTAGCCATCTCCAATCTATATACCCTCACTAGTAATCCCCACAGGCAAGGAATCCTGAGTAACCTCGCATAAAGAGCACCTTGCTTAAAGAGCAACTCGCTTAAAGAGCAGAATTTTCTCTGAATGTTCGCTTCGTTTAACAAATAAAACCAACCAAAAACCCACTTAACAAATAAATCGGGGTTCACAATCCCTCCCCCCCAGAAGTCACAATTGGTCACTTACAATGGTGTTTCGCTTAAAGAGCAATCCTGTGGGACACATTATGCTCTTTAAGTGAGGTACAATTGTACTGACTCTTGGTTACAGTACAACGTGATTGAATGTTGACACTGACATTTGACATATTACATATCAAATACAGTTGTACCTCACTTAAAGAGCATAATGCGTTCCACAGGATTGCTCTTTAAGCTAGTTTGCTCTTTAAGTGAAACACCATTGTAAGTGTCCAATTGTGACTTCTGGTGGTGGGGATTGTGAACCCCGATTTAGTTGCTCAGTGAGTTTTTGGTTGGTTTTGGTTGTTAAGTGAGGCGACCATTCAGAGAAAATTCTGCTCTTTAAGTGAGCACTCTTTATGCGAGGTTTTACTGCACAAATAACATAGACAGAAGGCCACATATACTCTTGATGTTACAGAGCTTTGAAATTTTACTTTTCGATGTCAACTACAAGAATCTCCTGACAAGTACAAATGATAGTTTCTGCAGTCCAGAAGACAACTCTTCCAAGATCTGTGTTGTGTTTGCAACTGACAAGCGTATTGTAGAGATCTGTATAGTAGAAGAAGAAAATTTCCAATCCTAATTTTTATTTCTCTTTCCAATAAAGTGAGATCTCTTTAAATGTAGATTCAATATTAACAGCACTTAATATTTAAATATCACATAGCACAAGCCACACAATCAAAGGAGGTGTGATTTGATCAGTCTCTGCTTTCATGTTTGCATCAGATCAAGTTGGTTGAAAAGACAAGAGTGATTGCCTAAATTGTCTCACCCACTCTCTGGGACCAAGCACTAATAACATTAGATTAACCTATCAAAACTTTGGTGATGAATTATGCAAGTGTTAACAGCAAAGGCATCCTGGCTCCATTCCAGTCTAATTACAGGAGACTTCAAAACAATCTAGGCAATTTTTTCTCTGTATGATAACAGATAAACAACTGAACTCCACCTCACAGAAGGCTGTACTAAGAGGAGTAGAAGCACTTCCATATATACCATGTATAGAAGGGAGTGGTAGAAGGACAAAACCTGTTTCTGGCTTTGAGGATTCTGTACCGAAGAAGGAGTGATGCACTTTCCAAACACGTGAATGCATCTTTTTCTTTCCAACATTAACAATGAATGTGTTTTCAAAAAACAAAAACAAATGAGGAATACTTTATTACATGAGCAAATGTTAGGTCACTGAATTAGATTACATGCTACTTTGTGATCTTGGGGACAGGCACAGGACAGCACCTTGCCTTAGACCAGTGATGGCGAACCTATGGCATGCGCGCCAGAGGTGGCGCTCGGAGCACTCTCTGCAGTGGTAGGCTCTAAAAAAATTCTACTACCACCATGTGGATGTGGTATGGTGGGCGTGGCTAGGGGGAAAGTCCTGCGTTGCACCCATATTAGGACTACTTTATTTCAAAACTTAGATGGGCGGAGCCAGCTGAAATTTCTGCTACCGGTTCTGGTGAACTGGTGCGAACCTGCTGATGCCCACCACTGCCTCTCTGTGTGCACCCATGCATTCACCCCAGCACAGAGTTCACCCTGCCCTTCTGCCCATCAGTCCAATGGGAGTGCTTCCTCTCCCCCCCAAGCAGAGTTCACCCGCCCCTCTGCCCAGCAGTCCAATGGGAGCACATCCTCCCTCCCCCAACACAGAGTTCACCCCGCCTCTCTGCCCAGCGCTTCATCCCTCCCTTGTTGCTATGTTGGCACTTTGTGATAAATAAGTGGGTTTGGGGTTGCAGTTTGGGCACTCGGTCTCTAAAAGGTTCACCATCACTGCCCTAGACTGTTTTCTCCAACTGTGGCCCACAAAAATGGTGACAGTATTCCCTTGTTGTAATGGGTATCCAGAAGCACAATATTCTGAATATTCAAGGCTTCTTTAGAGGTGGAAGAAGTTGAGCAGGAAAGCCTGATCTCCTGAGAAATGAGTTCCTTTGGCTTTTGCTTCTCTCCAACTGATACTCAGTAGCCATTTCAGCTTTGCTGAGATACTACTGCATTTCAACCACTCTGAGGTAGGTCACAATTGGACGAGACCCATTGAAACGACAGAAACTGGGTGAGACAACTTCTCCATAAGTTCCACTAACTCAAATGAGCCTTAGGCTAAGACTAAATGTTCAAATGCAATGGAACCTCATATAACGAACACCCCCTATACTGACTAAATCGCATAACAAATAGATTTTTAAAGGAAATGATGCCTTGCATAACAATTTTTCCTATGGGAAAAAATTGTATAGCAACTAGACCCGTGGAACGAATTAAAATTGTTATATGGGTTTTTACTGTACTGTGGAATTTGCTCTGCTTATAAAATGGGTGAACTGAAATAATTTTTACTATCAACATAACACAAAGGTTGATTCACATCAGTCCAATCCTTTTTGTTCCAAAAACAGTTGTCCCCCACATCTGCCTCTGGGGGGCGTCTACTTTTTCAAATTGGAATGATTCAATTGGGTCCCCCCCCCAAAAAAGTGGTAGGTCTGATACATTCTTGCAGAGATGAATGTGTACCTTTACGTCAGGGATTCCCAACCTGTGGCCCATGCCTCCACAACACCAGGAAGTGACATTTGGTAGAGGAAGGGCAAAATGTCCGTCTGACCCTCAAAACTATCTGAGGGAGAGGGATCCAGCCCACGGCTTTAAAAGGTTGAGAACTCCTGCTTTAAGTGATGTTTCAGTGATGTAGGCAGTTCAAACATGAGGTTCAGGACCGGGGAAACAAATAGCATTAGCAATTACAGTACACTTATATACTGTGCTATAGTGTTTAGTAAACAGTGGTACCTCGCTTAAAGAGCATGATGTGTTCCACAGGATTGCTCTTTAAGCGAGTTTGCTCTTTAAGTGAAACACCATTGTAAGTGACCAGTTGTGACTTCTACTGGGGGGATTGCGAACCCCAATTTATTTGTTAAGCAAGTTTTTGATTGGTTTTATTTGTTAAGTGAAGCAAACATTCAGAGAAAATTCTACTCTTTAAGCGAGTTACTCTTTAAGCGAGCCGCTCTTTATGCGAGATATGACTGTACTATCTTGTATTCTTTAATCTCTCCCAGTCATCTTTGAATTTTAAAATTTCTTACATATACAAGATAAGCACTAGATCACCCATTATTTCCTGAAGTTCCCCAGACAATAAAAGGATCAGCAGAGGCAGAATAAGAGGAAGGAAGGAAAGGAAGGGGAAAGGGGGGGGACATTGCATCCAGTGAACATCTGAATCAATCCACAGCCCCTATGTGATCACTGGCTGTTAGTTCAAACATAACACAGGCTAAGAATCAAATCACAAAGTTAAATTGGAGCGAGGCATCCAAGGCAATTGCTCCAGTTTGATTTTCCAGTAAAGTTGCTGACTTACAACTCAATTTCAGTCACTGCCAGGGTGGCTTAGCGGTTAAAACACTAAGCTTGAAGAATGGAAGTTCTGGTTTCGATACCCCAATGGACTTGGATGACATGAAAGGAGCCTCACCTGGGCATCCCCTGAGCAGAGTTTCTCCAGAAAAAATCCTTTCAACCCAGGATAATATCTGACATAAAATTATTATACTGCCAGGGACATGTGTTAGTTTTCTTGTCCTTTTCATTCCTCATCTTTTTACCTTTCATGTGTTCTTTGTTGATGGTTATTATTAAGTGTGTGTGTGGGGTTATTTTTGTTTTGTTATTTTATTATTTATTTAGTTTATTTATTCTTTTTGTTCAGTTTCTTATTGTATAGATTTTTAAAATGTGTTGTTAGCTGTCCAGAGGAGGAGAATATCCCTGATGGGCAGGGTATAAATGCAAATAAATAAATAAATAAATAAATAAATGTTATGACTTTTCAGACTGTAATCTTACAAGATGGATTTGCCTTTTTAAAAAAAGATACATTAACTGCTCTAAGAACCTTTCTGGTTTAGAGCAAAATACAAGCACAATCAATAAACCAACCAACCAAATGTAAGGGATCTTCCACTGTATTACTACTGTGTGTACTTAGGATTCCAAGTAGGAAGGTTATTGGTTAATGGAGATAAGGGCAAATGTAATGTCTGAGGCTTAGCAGGAAGAAAGCATTTGCAGCATCCTTGTTTTGTGGAAATTAGTTATGACACCCAAGTGTAAATATGTACTGTATAAAATATGCATTTCACACTAACAGGAGCTGAGCCTTCTCTTCCTCCAAGCACTAAGGGCAGGTTGGCCACTAATGATGGTTCTCTTAACAAGAGACATATCTTTGCTACCAATCTCAATTAAATGGTACCATTAAGCAATACACTAGTTCACAAACCGTTTACTACCAAGAGACCAACCCAAGAGGAATGTTCTGCCACAGAGAGAAAACTTAGCGAGTCCCTATCATTCAACCATTGCTTAAGCCACAGGTCAGAGAAAAGCAGAGTCCTCTAAATCATCCTTCACAGCCTGTGGAAGAAAATGCTGGAAGTTGTAGTTTAACAATCTCAAAGCCCTTGGCCTAAGTTGCTGTTCATTTTAAGCCAAAGGATTTTAAAGATCTAAAGTCTATGTGAGGAGGCTGCACTCTTTTCTTTTTCTACACCCTTGGCTAAAAGGGCCCATGAATCACTTATCATTACTCATTTATGAAATTTGAGTGGCGATTTCCACAAGTCACATTATTTTTTAGAGTGAAGATCAGAATGTACACCGCATTACAGAATAAAAATGTTATGGTTGAAATCCAAGGCATACTTGTGGTTGTCCTGCCACATTGTCTCCAAATTATGAATTGAGCGATCTCCAAAACCTCAGGGCTTCAACAACCCTGCTCAATTTTTGTATACTCAACTGTGTGGGTTCCTTGAGTGAGTCAATTCAGCTTGTATTTTCTCTTCTTCCTTTCCCCCTGACTTCAGCCTTCCCCAACATCCTGTCTTTTCCAGAGAATTTTGCTTTCTCTTGCTATGCCCAAGGGAGGAAAGCCTTAGTTTCATACTTTTTGAATCCCAAGAGATTGTTCAGGCTTTATTTGCTCTAGGACCTATTCATCGTTCTAACAAACTAATGGAGGGATCTTCAAATTTTTCTCTCCAGTTGTCCTTGGACTTCAATTCCCAGAAGCCCTGATCAGCAGTAGTGCTGACTTGGGCTTCTGGGGATTGAAGTCCAAGAACACCCGAAAAGCCAAGTTTGCTGACCCCTGGTCTGGTGTATCTCCAAAGCTCTCCTCCAGCAGCATATTTCAAATAAATCAATGTTCCTTTGTCAGCTTTCTTTACTGTCTAGCTCAAGAATTCTCAACCTTTCAAAGCTGGGGGCCGGGTCTTGCTACCTCAGATGGCTTTGGGGGTTGGATAGCCATTTTGCCCTTCCTCCGCCACTTATTACTTCCAGGTGTGGTGGAGGTGGTGGTGGGCCATGTGAAATGGTGCTGCAGGTTGAGAATCCCTGTTCTATATGATAGTTAATGTGTGATCAATTAAAAATGATGAATGAATTTAATCTGTAGGGAGGGAATAAAAAATAAGAATAAAACTCAAGGAAAGATTTCTCTTTGGGGAAAATGCTCCCTTTTTTTCTTTGTAGAAAAAGACCGTTTACAAACACCATATACAGTACTGAACATTCATTACAGATAACATGCAGTATTGTGCAAAAGTCTTAGGCCACCACTAGCTGATTTGGGGGAAATTCATTGAGTGATGGAGAGGGGGGGATAACCACCCCCTGAGCCACTTAGACACACCAACATTGGAGAGTCTTCTGCTGTCTCTCCTCTCAATCCTCCCCAAGTTTGGTGACATTTGGAATTAGGGTGTCTGAGTTATGCCCTCCCCCCAATCTTCCACTGATTTTTCCCAAACCAGTTGCCTAAGACTTTTACACAATACTTTACTATGACATGCATTAAACACCAAATGCAGACAGCTGTTTTATCTCATTTAGTTCACCCACTAGATTCACCAATTGTAACAAAATCAAAGTCAGTTAGGAATATTACCTTAGGATTAGAAGTCTAGTTTTCACACCATACTAGAGTACTGTATTGACAAATGTATTGAAGTGACAGGAATGCTGGAAAACACTGAAAGTGGCAAAAGAAAAGGGGAAACCAAACAAGAGAAGAAATTACCCTGTAAAGTAACCCAATAACCTTGAGATTTTAAGAGCTGAGCTAGGCTGTTGGTTGCAAAGTTAGGAGGACTGGATGAAACTTGCCAACTTCAAGGTGCACTGGAAAACATTATACAGTACTAGCAATCCACAATGACTTACTGAATTTAATGAGAAAAGTATTTCTCATTGCTTTTCACAGAAATCTTTACTGGATTTTATCAGAGCTTGAAAGTTAACAGGCTGAAGGATTCTACAAACTATGGTCCAAAGCTGTTACTATGTTTCTTAGCATAATATACACAGAGACCAAAGCGGGGTCACAAGTTAATAAATGGAAAAAGTTTTTATCTCAGTACAAAGTCAAAATTCTAACACCAGAGGCGAGGATATCTTGAAAGACGATGTCTTGAACAAACTTTCTAAAGGTGATTAACCTGCTTACCCTTCTTCTGTTGTGTTGATAATGTCACAGATGTGCATGAACTGACCCCATTCTTCTGTTTGCAGTGCCCCAAAAGTAGCTTTTTCTGGAAAGAAAAATATTTCTTTCAATTAAGAGCTCATGAAGCAATGCCCCAATGCATCATGGCAATCCAGAAACATGCCCCTGATTACTTCAAAGGTAAGGATGTTTTAATTTGAGAAGGAATTCAGCACTTTATGAAGAACATCTCATTTCTTGAAAGGGGGGAGGGGAGAGAGAGAGAGAGCAACAGCAGAGAGAAAAACAAGCATCTGGCTAAGAAATTCAGACTGCGGTGGTTCAAGTGGCTAAGACTCTGACTGGAAGGCGGGAGGTCAGCAGTTCGATAACCAAATACTGTATGACGGAATGAACTCCCGTCTTTGTCCCAGCTCCTGCCAACCTAGCAGTTCAAAAGCAAGAAATTGCAAGTAGATAAATAGGGACCACTTCGGTGGGAAGATAAACCGTGCCTGCCACATGACCACAGAAACGTCTGCAGAAGCAGACAGTGCTGGCTCTTTGGCTTTGAAACAGAGATGAACACTGAGCCCTAGAGTCGGATACAACTGGCTTTCAAGCAAGGGAGACCTTTACAAAGATGGAGTGAGTGGACTTAAGCATTATATTTATCTTAAATTTCCTGAGTTGTTTGGTGGCTCATGAAAATTTTAGAAGTGGTTCACAAAGGATCAGCAACAGAGAAATAGGATTGGGCAACACTTTCCGTCCCTTCTTCTTTGAGTGCCGTATCCGATTCTCAATATTGCCTATCCTCATGGCAATCAGCCATAAAGATTGTCCTGGGTGCAATATAATGAAGTGGCCTTCCATTTGCCTTCCGCATCGCAGTGTTACACCAGTTCCAATGATCCAGTTCTGTAAATCACTTTCTGGTCATGAGCCCTATTGACACACAAAGTCCACATCAGTCCCTGGCCAGAACTGATGAAACTGCTGCCCTCTATCAAGATGGATTCAAGTGGGATTTAATCCATTTGGGGGCCATCACCCTTCCCTGTGGACATCAGCACTCAAGGCCATTAGTCCTGAGAGTTGTCACATTAGTTAGCCACCATCTAATGATCAGCATTGAGCTGTTGGCAATATGGTCTACTTTATTACCATAGCAGGTTAACCTGGCCAGACTTTCTGTCCCATACTAATTATTTTTGTATAAAGAGGGAATTTTTAGCAAGTGCTGCCTGTGGCTTGGCTAAGAAAAGCTGCCCCTGCCGGAACACAAACTCCAAGTGGGAACTGAAATTCTGCCTTCCATTCCCTCCAATCTCTTGGGCCAACATAGAGTGAAGGAAATGGACCACTGGGTGAGAGAACATAAGACAGGAAGCCTTAAATGATGCAGTGTTTGAGTTGTTGATGGTATAAAGCAGGGGTTCTCAACCTTTCCAAACTGAGGGCTGGGCCATGCTCCCTCAGAAAGCTTCAGGGGCCAGATAGCCACTTTGCCCTGCCTGCCACACATGACACTTCTGGGTGTGACAGAGGTGGTAGTGGACCACATGAAATGGTGATACAGGCCACATCTGGCCCCCAAGTCATAAGTTGAAAATCCCTGGTATAAAGTCTCTCTCTCTGAGAACCAATGTGTTGTGTTAGATTTTTGGACACCGAAATAGCCCACAATTAGGGCTAAAAGCACAAAAAGATTGTCTGATTGAGGTGGTATGAAACTTTGAAGACCAATCACAAGACATAGCAAGGCAAGAAACATTCTTTCTGTGAACGTAACCTCCAGAACTCCCTGGTCTTAATAAGAGGCTGACTGTTGTATCTGTTTCTGCCTCAAGAAAATGAAACAGGAGCTAAACCACAGTTATTCTCTGTCATCACGTCAACATATACACTGTGGTGACTTGTAGTCATTTGAAATGATTGAACAAGATGAAGATGGATGGCAAGAGGGAACTGGCAACACATCCTTGGCCCGGTAGCTAAAAGACAACATCAGAATCACACCTTTGAAACAGCTTTCAGAGCAACAGTGGTGACAGTTTTCCTTCAAACTGTTTTGGACTACAAATCCCACTCCTATTACTTATCATGTGGGCTGAGGATAAAGGACCTTACAAGCATTTTTTTAAAAAATTAGCAATAACTCCCTATCTTTAAAAGTAATCCAGATTCGCACATCCTTGGTCCTACCCTGAGGGTCCCAAAGAAAGGAACAATATGTGATAGCTCCACCTGTCATGTGGATGAAACCAAAACAAGCCCCATAGGCCTGAAATTGTCCTGTTTAGAAATACAGTACTGTACTTCCAATAGGCAGTCCCAAACTTGGTGGATGACATTTCGAACAATAGCAATTACACTTATATAGCAGACAGTCAAAACTTCTCATCCTCACTTGCTTACTAAAGTTCTTTATAGTGGACTTAGCCTCATTGTTCCCAATGTGAGGCACATGTCCCACAGGGGGACAATTTGAGAATGAGTTAGACCAAGTTAATAGCCTTTTATGCTTCCTCCATGTGAATAGGGGCTCACTCTTTGAATAAAAAGAATTATATGTGGTGGTGGTGGTGGAGGGAATCAGGATTTTAGAGATGTTTAGGAGGGGCATGGCCAAAAAAAAGTTGGGAACCACTGCCTTTGCCCTTCCAGAAATAGGAAAAGAGGCCAACTTCCCTTATTTCACAAGGCTCCTATGCCTTGCCTACCAGCTTTAAGCAAGTAAACCCTTTTCTCCTAGTGTCTCTAGAATACAGGTGGCTTCATTTACAGAAGAAGTGAATGTCAAAAGGGGAAGGGGGATGTGGCAGAAGATTGGAAGGAATCTATTTAATTTCTGGCAACAAGACAGCAGTTCAGGAGCAAGGCAGGTGGAAGTACAATAGTGAGCAAACAAACAACCAATCAATCCCAAAGGTACTCCCCTCTGTCAACAGGAGCTGGCGTCATCTGTTGCCTTTTACATGATTAGAAAATGGCAACGCCTTCTTCACCTGAGCATCTACCTGCTGGTTTTCTGGTGGGAATAAAGTGGCCAGGAGGTGAAAAGGGTTCCGGTAAAGTTGCGCAGAAAAGGAAATTTCACCAGGTGCCACTTTCAATGTAAGCTACTCCTGCAGAAATTACTCAACTACCGGTGTTAAAGGAACAGAAACCCAATTTTCCCCCTTCATCTAGTCATCCTAGGTAGAAGCAAAGAGAAAATGAAGGAGCTTTCTTCTCCCCCTTCCATATAAGAAGAAAAGGAGTCATCCAGAAGTGGCACTTAAAGGCAAGTAGTCCAGGACTTTGATCAGGGGTTGAGGTGGAATTGCAGCAGGGTGGGGTCAAACTTGTCCCGTTTTGATAAGACAAAGTTTAAAGCTCCCTGTCCATACCAATGAAGCTGTCATCTTCCAGATCAACCTCTGGGCATACAAAAAGGATAAAACAGTTTCCAATGTTGGACTAGAAAGTAGGTTGGAAGTCCTGACAGAGTGTCCAGTCTTACAGGCCGATGGTGGACCAATTCATCTCCCTCTCTTCCCCCTTTTGCCCTCTCTGTCTGACCTACCCCACGGGAAGATTGTGGAGAGGAGGAGAAGGAGAACCAGGTACAGTAGAGCTGGAGAGAAGAAATGCAAAATAAAAATGTAACAAGTAAATAAAAAGATAACTCAGTGGTTTAGGTAGCTGGTGGTGGAGTCAGAGGTTCAATTCCCCAGCCAGCCTGTGTGGCATTTGGCAAGTTACACAGTCCCAGGAGGCATCCCCAGAAGAAGGGAAAATGTGCAACCACTTGACAGCTTGTTTGTTTGGTCAAAGCACACCTCCTCCCAGTGCGTTTTCCCATAGGAATGCATTGAAATGAGGCTTTGTTGCCCAGCCTGAAAAAAAATATTTGCCCACCCACATTTAGCTATGGCCCTGCATCCCACCCCTGCATGCTTCCCTATAGAAAGCATCTGCATGGGTGAAAGCTTGACTGACTGCCACTCTATGTGTATGTGTGAACATGAGAGAGAGAGAGACAGAGAGACACACACAGAGAGAATACAATAGCTGGATTGTTGTTTTTTAAATTGGGAGTTATCATTTTTGTTCTTGTTCATGTTTATAATATTCTACAGTATTTGTTTAATTTTATTGTAAATATGTTTTAACTTTATCAGCCACCCAGAGTGGGTGGGATATAAATAAATAATTTCATGGCAAAGATTACTCTGGGTTGAAAGGATTTTTAGGGGACGCCCGAAAGAGGCTCCTTTCATGTCCCCCAAGTGCAGTTCTCGAGAATCGAAACCGACTTTCCAGTCTCCAGCTCAGCGTCTTGTCCAATAAGATAGATAGGCAGATAGATAGAATGATCACCAAGTCTTGACCCTGGTTCTGCCCACCACTAACTGCTGTGCCTTCTTCACCCCTTCCTACCATCGACTAAATACCTCCCCAGCCCAGGATGTTCCGCTGGCTGGTGGGGAGGATGGAAGTTGTAGTCCCTCGCGCGTCAGCAAGGCACGCCAAGTTGGAAAAGTCTACCATCGGGGCTCCGCCAGCTCTTTCCCCTTCTGCGTTTGGAGGGGGCTCTCTTCCCGGTATCCCCAAAAGCCGCCGCCTTCCCTCTGACCGGGGCTTCGGCACGACCTGGGAAGGAGGGGAAGCCCGGGATCGGGCAGCGCTTACCGATCTGGCGCCCCACAAAGGTGTCGAAAGGGTCCTTCTGGCTCTTGCCGAAAGCCATGCTGCCTGCGCTGCCCGAGGGTCGAAGTGCGGCCGGGATGTGAGGAAAGCACCGTGCCCGTCCGTCCTGCCTCCCTCCGTCTCCAGGTGAAGCGAAGAAGGGCGGCCTCGCCTCCAGCCGGCTCCTCCTCCGGGATGACGCGCGGAGGGAGGAGAGCAATAGCCATTCCACTTCTCTACCGCCCCATAGTGCATAGTACAGTCTCCCTCTCTGGGCCATTCACAAGTTAAGTTAGCCTTTTGTCCTCTACCTGAAGGGACTGTGGTGGCTTGGTGGTTAAGACGCTGTACTTGACGACGAGAAGGTCGGTAAGTCAGCGGTTCGAGACCTGAGTGCTGCACGACAGAGTGAACTTCCATCTCTGTCCCAGCCCCTGTCAGCCTAGCAGTTTGGAAGCTAGAAATTGCAAGTGGATAAACAGGGACCACCTTGGCAGGAAAGGTAATGGCGTTTATGACTGATCTCCCTTCTCTGTCCCAACTTTTGTCAGCCTAGTAGTTTGAAAGCAAGAAATTGCAAGTGGATAAAGAGGTACCACATCGGTGGGAAGATAAACAGCATCACGTGCACGCCGGTGTTTAGTCATGCCTGCCACATGCCCACGGAAATGTCTGCAAACACAGATGGTGCTGGTTCTTTGGCTATAAACAGAGATGAGCACAGAACCTTAGAGTTGGATACGACTGGCTTTCAAGCAACGGTGACATTTACCTTTACCTTACCCCAACATGCTAGCTCCTCATTTTACTAACGTCAGAAGGATGGAAAGCTGAGTCAACCTTCATGCCATGTCAGGATCGAACACACAATGTTTTGGCTGCAATACAGCCCTTTAATCACTGCACCACAGGTGCACCAGGACTGATCCTAAGCATCTTCCACCATGTACAGTGCCTTCTTTTGCTCCTCTCCTCATGGAGTTTGAGTGTGAGCCTAGCTAGTTTGATTTTGGATGAGGCTGCCCTAAATGCAGATGACTCTATATTCTGTACCTACCAGTGTCTCTTCACCTAAGAAGTCCTTCACCTTCCTCTAGCTTTCCCATTTATTTTACCTTGAAGGATTAGCTGTGACAATCTGTACTTCCCCCCTTCCCATCAACTGACAGAATCGCATTTGTGAACCACCCTGTAGTACTTATAGTACACTCTGGAAAGTTCATAAGGTAATTACCCTGTTTCCCCGAATATAGGACCTCCTCTATAGTAAGGCACCCCCCCTATTTTCCCCCACTTCGGAAATATAAGGGCCTCCCCGAAAATAAGGCACTCACCTAAATCTTGCCCTGGCGATCTACTGTATCAGCAATAAATGTGTACTGTATTCTTCTTCGTCATGGAAAAATAAGACATCCCCTGAAAAGAAGACCTTGTGCATATTTTGGAGTTTTAAAAAATATAAGACAGTGAGCAAATGCTATTCGGGGAAACACGGTAGCATTTTGCTTCCAACTCACTGGGTACTCCATTAACCCACCTCAGAAGGATGGAAGGCTGAGTCAACTTTGAGCCTTGTCAGGATCAAAATCAGTTCAGGAGCAGAGTTTTAGTTGCAGGTGCTTGGGCCAAGTATTAGCAATAGAAAGTATACACTTATATATCACCCCATAGCACTTAGTGCACTCTGATCTGCTCATTTCCCTTTCCTTCTGTTAAAACTGTGCCAGAGTGTTTTCTCAGTAGTTGTACTGAGAGAAGAGAAAAGGAGAATTGAGAAGAGCTTGCATTTCAAAGTCATCATCATCGACTGCAACTCATAGCTGAGAATGTATCTTTTTTCCTGAAGCAGGAAAAATGTCACTGGCATGAATTTGTTTAAGGTGGATCCCATCTTGCCATGAAGTGACCCACACACTATGATCATGGAGCCATCACCCACGGCACACATGAAGCACGACATGCAGGATTTAACACCGGGACTGCAATGGCCCTCCACAGCCTTCAGGATATGGACAAGGTGTGTCTTCACAGCCAGTCCATCTGGCATTGCCTCTTCCGTCTCCATGACCATTGGGAATCAGAGTTCCTCCTCCACTCATTTTGTTGTTGGGCCCAATAGGATGGTTTCCAGTGGCATTTCCTCCACTGAAGGGGACCATCACCCCATCTATTTCAAAGTATTCAGCCATAATGGTTGGGAACACGTTAGCTGCATCCCCATGCAAAGAGTGACCAACTTCCTCACTGAGTGGAAGTTATTAGAGCCTGTAGTTCAAGACAATAAAGAATTCCCAAAGTTTCGTTCTACGTGACTAGTTGCTGTTCTCCAGAATGTCAAGGATTTTTTCATCTGGTCATATCCCTGGGCCAGGAAAGACACTCTGCCTTAGGCAGCAACATCATCAGCCTCTTTCTCTTTTTTTATTGCTCTGCCTTCTGCCTCGGGGGCCACTAACTTGCTTTTCTGCATCAAGCACTGAAAGGTTATTCCTGGTAGAGAGATCTCCTCCCTAATTTTGTGTTGAAATCCTTTACCATTGCTACACATGTATGTCTGGCCAGACATCCCACTATGGTAATGAAGGAGACCATTCAGCCAGCAACTCAACGCTGAGTGTTGGGCGGCGCTGCGGCGGTAAATAACCTGACTCCTTAAAGGGGCCAATGGCTACAGGTGGATGAGCCCCTTTAGGTAGGGCGATGATCCCCTTCAGTGGAGGAAATCCCACTGGAAACCATTATATTGGGCCCAATGGCAAAATGAGTGGAGGAGAAACCACTTTACTATTCTGATTCCCAACAGCCATGGAGGTGGAAGAGGCCATGCCAGATGGACTGGCTGTGAAGGCACACCTTGTCAATATCCTCAAGGCTGCGACAGTCCATTACAGTCCTGGTGTTAAATCCTGCATGTCTCATTTCATATGTGCTGCAAGAGATGGCTCCGTGATCATAGTGTGTGGGTCACTTCATGGCAACCTGGGATCCACCTTAAACAAATTCATGCCAATGGCATATTTCCTGAAAATGATTTTCAGAAAAAAAATGTATACTTAGACACGAGTAGCAGCTAGCAACGATGACACCAAAGCACAGAATATTGGTGCAGCATCTGAAAATGCCATTTTTTGTTAAATACTCCACTCCTGCAAGCAGGAACTGAAATAAGCAAGAAGAATCCGATCATAAGTATAGGGGGCAGCTTAAAATGTCAAGTTTCAAAATTATTTGTGTGTGTTCTATATCATCAAATCAATTTCACCTTGTGGCAGCCCTGAGGTATAAGAGATACCATATCTGACGGTGTATTAAGATGCACTGGAATATAAGACACACCCCGTTATAATCAAAATAGCCCACTCCATTTTCTAGTGTATTTTAAGGGGGAAAAGTGGGTCTTATATGCCAGCAAATACGATATGTATGGAAAGATATAACTTTGTCACTTCACAGTGAATTTCCACCCAAAACTTGTGAGCTTGAGTCAAAAATTGTCTGGAATATTATTGCATAGCATAAGCATGGTAGTAGGTTTCAGTCTATTGCTTGAAGATAAATAAAGACCCTCACTGAGATTCTTGGGGGGTGCATGTTCACACACTAAGTCAGTGCATGAACACACCCTCAACAACTGAAGTAGTGGTGCCTTATTTACTAGCAGGAAGAAACCAAAACATATGATTTTACTTAGGTTCGCAGCAGCATTTCAGCTGCTAGGTAAAGGTAAAGATCTCCCTTGCTCAAAAGTTAGTCAGGTCCAACTCTAGTGGGTGGTTCCCATCTCCAAAGAGCCAGTGATGTCTGCATCTGCAGATGTTTCCCTGGCCATGTGGCAGGCACGACCAGATTCCAAAGTGGATGAAACACTGTTACTTTTCCTGCCAAAGTGGCATGTATTTATCTATCTGCAATTTCTTGCCATTGAACTGCTAGGTTGGCAGGAGCTGGGGCAGACAATAGGAGCTCACTTTGTTGTGGAGCACTCAAGTCTTGAACTGCTGAACTGTAGATCTTCCAGTCGTCAAGCTCACTGTCTTAACCACTAAAGCCACCTCAGCCGCTAGGTTACAAACTGAGAAATTAGCTTATTGCTGACTTGGTGGAAATGAAAATGTATAACCTATTTATTTATCCCTGGCCAGAATCCAGCTGAAGAAAAACGCCAGCATTAAGGCCCATTGACCTAAATTGTAAGAGTGAATTGCTCCTAGTTAGGAAACCAGTGTGGGCATTTGTTGTTGTTGTACACTAAGCTACATGACTGGGGTGGAAGATCAAGCACTTTCCGGTTAGCAGCTATTTTCTGCTGAAATGTATGCTAATAGACTTATCTAGTAATACCCCGGATAACAATTGCATCGGATAACGCTAGAATCAGATAACGATGCAAGTTTTTTGGAAAAAACTTGCATCGGATAACAATTCTGGATAACGATTCTTAGCGTTATCCGATACAATGGTCTGCGGGTGTGGGGTGATTTGGGTAGAACTACCCAATCCACCCCCCACCCGCAGCAGTCTCTGCGACTGCAGTAGGGTCGGGGAAAATACAGGGAGGGAAAGAAAGAGACAAGCAGTCTCTGTGACTGCAGTAGGGTCGGGGGAAAAGGCGGGTGCTTTTCCCTGACCCTACTGCAGTCGCAGAGACCGCTGCAGGTGGGGGGTGGTTTTAAAGGCAGGGAGGTCTCTTTCTTTCCCTGCCTGCCTTTAAAGCGGTTTGTCCCTGAAGTCAGGGCTTTTTTTTTTTTAGCGTTGTTCGATGCATGCATCGGACAACGCTAAAAATCGGCTAACGTCATGACTTGTGGAACCAAGTCATAATGTTATCTGGTGTATTACTGTAGTAGAATGGGGGAAGTTCCAGGCTCCTGACCATTAGTTAAATCTAACTGGGTTTGCTCTCCACAAAGAAAATAGATTGCTATTTTTCTCTGTTTCAAAGGGCAAGAAATACAGTGCAGTATACGGCTCTCTTTTAACATGACATTGGAAAAGCATTTGGCAATTGCAGTAGTACTGCACAGCATATTTCAAGGGGTTTTTTTTTTGGCCTAAAATCTATTCACGCTTAACACTTCTTGACCTTTCCCCCATAAATTAGATTATAATCAGAAGAGTAGAGAGAAAGTAGTTTGCCACTATCTATGACAGCTACTGAGATCATGGCAGCTAAGTCGCTGTTGCACCCAAATCAATACAAAACAATTGTCCAACAACAGAAATTTCTGGCACCCTTCTTCTGTGGATGAGGTTTGCAAAATAATACTGTTGGGTGGTTTTTTTTAAAAAAAGCAAACAGCCTCTCTCCATGGTTGACTTACATAGACTGTTCCCTGAAGGTCTCTTTATTGTGGAGATAATCTATTGGTTCGGTACATAAACAACCTGCATCTTCTTCTTTCGTGTTCCAAACAAACCATGGACTGGCAAAACGAAGCCCAAGCCCAAGTCCTCATTGGTGCATGCCTCCGGCAGTAATCAGCAGACCAGTAAATGAGACGGATTCTGTGTTTCTCCACCTTCACACTGTGTGTTGTCTGCCAGCAGCCTCCTCTTGAGCATGTTGGTCTTGCATTTAGGGTCTCCAACCCTTAGTCTATTCAGAGTCATCCAAGTGATGTAGGGGAGGTTGAGATCCTCAGCTATATCCTCCTTTAATGATATTCCTTGTGCAGTGGGCTCCTTCTTCCATCTTCTAATTTTGTTTTGTTCTTGTGTGCCCTCAATAATATTTGACTAGGAAGGACATCTTTGAATCCATTTTATTTTAAAATTTGAGAAGTTCAGGATGGGATGGGGTTCAGATTTTCCACTCTGAATTAGATACATGTACTGCCTCAAGAGGTTTGAGGATGCTTTCTGATTTGGGAGGAAATGTTGATTTCTAGAATAAGGGTCTAGCTTTTAGTAAGGCAAGGGAACGGAGCCTCTCTCCCAACCTTGAAATATTTTTTCAGATAACAACTCCCAGATCTGTGTTTGTTCATATCAGAACATTGCACAATTAGATTTTTTAAAATCTAAAGCAAGATACGTCAATGGCATTATTTTAGCCATTTACTAGATCTTCATTTGTACATGTGGTGGAGCATAAATTGCATGACATATATGCTGCACTGATAAAAATTTCTCTACATTCACAGAAAATTTGTCCTGGTATCCAGGCAGTCCCATTTTACTTGCCTTTTCTTTGATCTTCCAACATTGCTTCAAAGTCTGTTTAGTGATTTCCATATGATTTCAGCCAGAGTCAGTTCCTGGTGGGAGACACTCTTCATGTGTGTTGCTTTTACTCTCTGGATGCTCTTCCAGCCTTTTCTTATTTAATATTTAGAGCTTGAGAGGCACACAGAAAACTTTTACTCAATTTAGCCTAGGGGTTGGTGTCCATGAAGTGGGTGGGTTTGGTGAGGCATTGCCTTATTTCATTCATTATTTACTAGCACCTTTTGATGATACTTTTTATACAGGGGAAGGTTTCAGGCACCCAGTAAGACTCTTACATGATTTATTACAACATATGTCTACTTTTTTGGCCTATGGTGTTTTATATCATATGGCATTAGCATATTCCACTGTTGACTAGCATTGGGACAATGCTGTTGTTCTTATTGTTTGTGGGTGTGCCCACTGTCTGAACCAGCCAGTTTCTCAACTATGTTATTTCTGGTGACAACCTACCGTTTGGCATTCAGGCAGTGTCTTTATACGTCAGGGTTCAATCCAGAGTGATGCCCAGTTACTTTGCATTAGGACAATGCTCTAAAATGTTATCTTTCTAGCTAACTTGAAGTTTCCCCTCTGCTTCTCTGCTCTTTAAGTAGAAGACCTGTGTTTTCAAAGAGTTTGATATCACCCGTTATCTTTATAATATAAGTAAAGATCTGTTAAGGCAGAGGTTGGCTGGTGTTTAATGTACTCAAAGCTCTCCACCCCCATCCCCTGGATTGTCAAGACAAGATGATCAGCACAGATGAAACACCTGGTATATGTGAGCATCAATTGATCATTTGTATTAATGCTAAAAAGTAATAGTTTTAGCCTATGGGAGATTTTTTTCTTTGATTTCTCCAGCAAATGTGCCTCCCTTGAGATTCAACGAAGAATTTTCAGTTCTGAAGCCGAGGGGTGATCATGTCTGTTAATCCACAATCTTTAATAAGAAAGTAGAGCTTTTTGAACAGCAATTGATGGTGGACAGTGTCATATGCTGCTAGAAGGTCAACAAATGCTATTTCAGTTATTTTATATGTTCCAAAACCATCTTCTATATGCTGGGTTAGATTTAAGACTTTGAGCTATACAGCTCTTGCCAAACCTAAAGCCTGCCTGTTATGGAATTAGATGAGGTTCAATTTTAGGGGCTAGATGATTTAATATCATCCATTCCAGACACTTTGTATAAGTAGCATTTTGTGGAGACTGGTATATATCTTTTGGGATCTGGTGGTTCTTTGCCTGGCTTGAGTATTCTATACAGCACAGTAAAACCTCCCATAAAGAGCACCTCACTTAGAGACTCACTCACTTAAAGAGCAGAATTTTCTCTGAATGGTTGCCTCGCTTAACAACTAAAACCAACCAAAAACTTGCTTAACAACTAAATTGGGGTTACAATTCCCCCCTGCCAGAAGTCACAATTGGTTACTTACAATGGTGTTTCGCTTAAAGAGCAAACTCGCTTAAAGAGCAATCCCATGGAAAGCATTATGCTCTTTAAGCGAAGTACCACTGTATTTACCTTTGCCTAGTGCCATGAAATAAAAAGACGCTTACTTCTTGGGAGGCAAGCTATGACAAACCTAGGCAGCATAATAAAAAGTAGAGACATCACCCTGCCAACGAAAGTCCACATGGGCAAAGTAATGGTATTCCCAGTAGTAATGTAGTTCTGTGAGAGCTGGACCATAAGGAATGCTGAGCACAGAAGAATGGATGCCTTTGAACTGTGGTGCTGGAGGAGACTTTTGAGAGTTCCCTGGATTGCAAAGAGATCAAACCAGTCAATCCTGAAGGAAATCAACCCTGACTGCTCATTGGAAGGACACATACTGAAGCTCAAGCTCAAGCACTTTGGCCACCAAATGAGAAGAGATGACTCACTTGAGAAGGCCTTGATGCTGGGAAAGACTGAAGGTAAATGGAGAAGGGGGTGGCAGAGGATGAGGTGGATGGATGGCATTGTTGACACAAAAGACATAGATCTGTTTGAGCTGTGCAGGATGGTAGTTACTCAAGAGTTGATAAAGCCATTCCTTTGTGTTTTGACCAAAATATTTAATTTGCTTGATCCAGCTATCAAGTCCTGCCACTTTGCCATTTTCTTATGACTTCCTGTAATTTCACAATATGAACTTAATGGAAAGTTCATTGGGTTCACTCCGAATATTCCTTCGATGGGTTATCTTTATTATGCTTTGAATGGCCTTCCATGCCAAGAGCAGTTGGCAAGCTATTTGGCTAGGGTTATATTAATACAGGGACTGTGGTGGCTTAGTGGTTAAGAGGCTAAACTTGATGACTGGAAAGTTGGCAGGTCAGCAGAGTGATCTCCTAGTTCTGTCCTGGCTCCTGCCAACCTAGAACTTGGAAAGCAAGAAACTGCAAGTAAATAAATAGGTACTGCTTTGGTGGGAAGGTAACAGTATTCCATGTGCTCTGGTGTCAAGTCATGCCTACCACATGGCCATGGAAAAATCTGCAGATGCAGACAGCACTAGCTCTTTCGCTGTTAACAGAGATGAGCATCAGATGACTGGCTTCCGAGCAAAGGTGACCTACATTTATACAGGTTATACAGTGTCACTTTTTTGGCATAATTGTCCAGTCTTTTAAGTATTCTCCAAACTTTCTGGCTGTTTCTTGCTGTGTTAGACTCTGGTATAGTGTTGATCCAGTGAGTTCTTTTTGTTTTGGAAGAGCCAAGATCAAATCCATCCACCACCACCACCACCACCCGACTATTCTCATATGGTCACTAAAAGGATTTTCTTTGAAATGTGAGTTATAATCTATAGATATTGGTTTGTGTTTCTGGAGTGAGATTCGGGATGTAGTTGGTTCAGCACTTTTTGGAATGAAAGCACGAGAGCATTCCAAAATCTTACACATTGATCATTCTGAGATAGGACTCAGGACACTTGGGTTCAGATGCCTGCTTGGAAGCCATGGGTGTGTCATGAACCTGAACATCTGTCATGGCCCTGGTCCCTGGGTTTGAGGATGAAGACCTCCTGCTGGCTCCCCAGCCTCTTGCCATTTCGGATCTGGCTTCTCTTGTCCAGGAGGAAGACCTCCTCTCCTGCCCTTAGCCAGGGACTGCCTCCTCTTGAGCAAGGCTTGTCAGCAGCTCAGCCAGCTGATGCTGAGGTTGGTGATGAGGAAGCAGATCCTAGGACATCTGAACGATGCAGACTGGTGTTAAGAAATGAGTTGGAGGTGCAGAGGAGGGAAGTGAGGGCTCAGCTGTAAGCCCTGAACTTCAGCCCTCTTAAGGCCACGCTCAAGCCAGCACAAGCCCATTGGATCAATTCATTGTGGATCCCGATGCTGAACTTCATGTACCTTTGCCTGTTTTGCTGATATCGGACCCTTGTCTGGAAACCTGGCCACACATTCAGATCATCCCTTTGTCTCTAGTTCTACAACTCAGAACCTTGTAAGACTCTCCTCCTAACCTCATGTGCAGTGGCTACAAGCCAGCTCGCTCTACCATGTGCCTGGGGCCACAACAATATCTCACATACTTCAAAGATCTATCGTGATCACCCTATCTAAAAAGAGAGCTTTATGAAGACTATGAATTGCCAGAAAGGCAAATAAACGAGTTCTAGGTAAATCAAGCCTGAATTGTTTCTAGAAGGGGAAATGACTAAGGCAATTGTAATATGAGCAATTGTGAGAAGATAAGACTTTGTGGAAAAGCCAGTAAAACTTGAACAAGGTAAAGACAGGAAGAAAAGAGGAATATTGAACATGAGGTGGGTTAATTCAGTTAAGGAAGTCGTGGCGTTCAATTTGCAAGACCTGAACAGGGCTGTTAATGACAGGACTTTATGTAAAGCCTGTGCATCTAAATGAGATTATTAAGTAGATCAATGAAGTTTTGTTGAATTCATATACATCAGAGCTTCAATACTGCAGTCAGGGTAAATCATGAAGCTTTATTTACTATGTAATTTCTATGAATACTGAATTCCTCTTTCATTTGTGGAAGGAGAAACTCTCTGTTTACTTCTGTTGAGATGAATGTGCATTGACAGGAAATAAGAGAGGGGTGCTTTGCATTTTTCAAACCCTGGAAAACAGCCTTTTCTTATTTCTCCATCAAGATTTGGATGGAGTATGAAACATAAGTTCCTCCCCCCCCCCCTTCAGCTCTGCTTGAACAGTCCTTGGAAATCTGGATGTGTTTTATAACACAGCAGCTCCGCCTGCCGGTTAACATTTACGTGCAGGATGCAATAAAATAGAAGCTAAAGTGAGAAAAAAATATTTGTCATCTTCCAAGAGAGAGCTCAAAACAGTTTTACTGGGTGTTGTTTATAGACTGGCTGACTAATAGTTTTCACCTAGTATATCTCAAAGACTCCAGCTGGCCATTCATAGCCTACTCCGTGATGGCTAACCTTGGCACTCCAGATGTTCTTGGATTTCAATTCCCAGAAGCCCAAGCCCCCGTGAATCCACACAAATGGGTTTGCTGTGATTCATCCGGCCCGCACCACACCGTTCTCGTCACTCCTGGAAGCAGAAGTAAAATGCGCCCATACGGATGAAAGGTTAACCCAGAAGAGTCTTAACCGTATGGGTGCGTTTTACTTCCACTTCCAGGAGTGATGAGCGCGGCACGGTGCAGTTTGGGCCAGATGAATCGCAGCAAACCCATTCGTGTGGATTCACAGGGGCTTGGGTTTCTGGGAATTGAAGTCCAAGAACATCTGGAGTGCAAAGGTTCACCATCACAAGCCTAGCTCTTCTTGGAAATGATTTTCTTAGGGTTCCTCCTACACCTGGGATTTCTACAGAGCCCCACATTTACACTCCTGTAAAGGTGTCCAGACAACCCTGGCTTCCCTTGCAGGCTGCCAAAAGTACACATGACCCACACTTATTGGATGCTGATGTCTTTCTTAGCAGCAAAAAAAGGGGCTGCAGGAACTAGGATTTTTGTAGAAGCAGCAAACAAAAGGCTCTGTAATCTTTCCCAGGGAAGAAAGATATAATTATTGGGATAAGTGCATGACCACAGGGGTGTCTTTCTTCCTCAAACAGCATCATATACTATCATGGCTTCAGGGATACACATCAGTTGGTTTGTCTGTGTAACTGCCTCTAGGCCAGTGGTTCTCAACCTTTTCAAGACGTGGGCCGAGTCACACTCCCTCAGACAGCTTTGGGAACCAGATGGCCATTTTGCTCTAGCTGCCATACATGACACTTCTGGGTGTGGCAGAAGCGGTGGGGAGGGCAGAAGAAATGGTGTCACAGGCCACATCCAGCCCCCAGGACATAGGTTGAAAACCCCTGCTCTAGGCAATCACCCAGTTATGATGATACTTCGATCGCTGAATTACTATTACATATTTCTGAAATATAGGGGCCATGGTGTCTTAGTGGTTAAGATGCTGAACTTAATGACTGGAAGGTAAGCAGGTCAGCAGTTCAAGACCCAAGTGCTGCGTGATGGAGTGACCTCCCGTCGCCTGCCCCTACTCTTGCCAACCTAGCAGTGTCGAAAGCAAGAAATTGCAAGTAGATAAATAGGGACCACTTTGGTGAGAAAGGTAACAGCATTCCATATATCTAGTCATACCTGCCACATGACCATGGAAACATCTGCAGACGCAGTCAGCACTGGCTCTTTGACTATAAATGGAGATGAGCACCAAACCCTAGAGTCGGATATGACTGATTCTCAAGCAAGGGAGACCTTTACCTAATTTCCAGATGAATGAGGGAGAAGAATCTTTGTTGTGCAGCTGCCCACCCATTAAAGGCAATGCAAAATAATATAAAATAAAAGCAAATGCCCAAAGACTCTTCAGAGCTAGACTCACAAAGGAATAGTAAATCATTCCTCTAGCTTACAGAAATAAGGAAATCCCCCCCCCCCAGGGGGGACTGCATTTACACACACTACTCTTCATGGCAAGCTTGTTTCGGTCCTCTTTGCGTCTCGTTATCCCTATGCCTTAAACCCCAGATCAGCAGAAATCTCTCTAAGCAGGTCATTAGGCAGATGCTGGATCCATTAACAGCCACACAACCCTTAATACAGGCATGCCCAGATCCGGCCCCTGACACCAATTCATCTGGACCTCGTCGCTCCCGTATGGGTGCATTTTGCATCTGCTTCAGGGAGTGATGAGGGCTTCGCGGACTGGATGAATTGGTGTCATGGGCCAGACCTGGCCCCCAGGCCCGTAGTGACCAGCCCCCTGAACTACGTGACTGGCCCACGTCCCAAAAAGTTTGGGCACTGCTGCCGCCTTAATGGACGAGCCACATATATGGCCTTGCCATTGTGGGAACTTTCCTTCTTGCCTGTAAAAAGCGAGCTACTGTTCTGGCCACCAGAGCGCAGTGTTGTGTAACTAATGAAGAAAGCCGCTTATTGGAAGAACTGGAGTTGGGTAGGATGTTAAAGTTGGAAATGGAGGAAAAAAGAGAGAGAAAGAGGGTGGAGGGGATGTTGTGGCACTTTAAAGACTAACACACTTGGGGTTTGAGCCAAAAGCTCCCTCAGAAATAAATCTTTCAATTTTTAAGCTACTACGATATTTCGCCTCTTCTCCTTTGCCCCTTTAATTTTGCCAAGTTTGTTACGTCTTTGATAGGTAGGAGTTTATGGTTTGCTGTTACTTGTCATCAAGTTGCCTCCGGCTTATGGCGACCCTTTGAGCATGAGATCTCAAAAATGTCCTGTCCTCTACAACCCTGCTCAATTCCTGCAAGTTATGTCCTGTGGCTTCCTTTAAGGCAGGGGCTCCCAACCTAAGGCCTGCGGGCCGGATCTGGCTTGCAGTGCCATTTCATGTAGCCCCCGCTTCAAGGACATTTAAGAAACAAAATGGCCACCCCCTTTGAAGCTGCTGGGACAAAATGACCACCCCATCATGCAGGGAGGGCAAAACAGCTGTCCGGCACTCGAAACTGACTGAGAGAGTGTGACAGATCCCCCGGCTTGAAAAGGTTGGGAACCCCTGCTTTAGGGAACCAATTCATCATACTTTTGGCCTTCTTCTTTTCCTGCTGCCTTCCACCTTTCCCAGCATTATTGTCTTTTCCAGAGAGTCTTGCCTTCTCATGATGTGCTCAAAGTATGGCAGTTTCAGTTTCATCAGAGAGAGTTCAGGGCAACTGAGTGTTGAGGTACTTAATTTCTTTTAGAACCACCCATAGTTCCTCATGATTCATACAGTCAAGGGCTTTGTTGTAGTCTTTAAAGCATAGACTGATCTTTTGAAATTCCTTGCTACATTCCAGTATCCATGAAATATTTGAAATATGATCTCTAGTGCCTCTTCCTTTTCGGAATCCAGCTTGAACATCAAGCATTTCTTGCTCTACAAAGTGTAAACGCCTTTGTTGATGAACTTTGTGCATCACCTTGCTTGCATGGGAGATTAAAACAATGGTCCTGTAGTTACTGGCATCTCCTTTCTTGAGGTTTGGAATGTAAATCGATCATTTCAAAGTTTGTGGACCACTGTTTCACTTTCCGTATTTGCTGGCATATTCTTGTGAACATTTTAATAGACTCCAACTTTGTGGCTTGTAGTAATTCTGTCAGTATCCCATCTATCCCGGGTGATTTATTTCTCCCTAGAACTTTCAGAGCAGCTTTCACTTCACTTTTCCTTATAGGGGTCATTTTGTTTACTGCTTTTAAAAAAAGTTTATATTTCCTTCAATACAGGGTGATATGGACATTCTCCTCACAACACCCAGAGTCCAGGAAATGTTCATGCCTCTGTGGATCATAGGTACTGGAATAGGAGGCAGGCAACAGCAGGAGGCATGAAGGCATTGAATTTCCCTCACTAACAGAAGCAGTATATGTCTTGGGACCATTAACTGGGAAGCATGAAAGGTAGGGTGTTATTGCACCAAACAAGATGCTTGCACTAGTGCTGCAGGCACTTTGCCTACCATGTCTTGGCCTGAGAAAGGACTTGAGCTTGGAAAAAAGAAAAGTTAAGTTCCCAGCAAAATAGCCATTTCCAGTTGGAGCGATGTAGGAATTTCGTTCTCCTCTTTTCTTTTTTTAGTGTGTAGAACAATGTGAAGAGATTTGCTTAGTCTCCCCCATCCTTTGAAAAAGAGACAATCCATCTGGATGCTTCTCAGTGAAGGAAAAGAAACCTTAACCATGGCTTGGTTCTGTCAGCATAAAGCCACCCTGCCCTTGCCTCAGGCCTCTCCCTGATCAGTCCCTTTCCAGGAGACCCTCGTTCGGATCCCCCTGGGGACTTGCCTAGACTGTGGGGCAGAGGATCCTTAGCGCGTTCCAGCCAAAAACCCTTCGCTGCAGGAAATTTGTGGGACTTATCTGCTCACAGGGCCCAGAAAAACCAACTTAGGGAGAGTTATAGGAATTAGTGGTAGCGTTGGGTGGCGTCTGGCTTGCTTTGGTCTTACCCAGTTATCCTAAGAAAGAGACATTTTAAAAGTAATTGTTGTTTATTGAAAAATAAAGCATGGTTCATAAAAAACGAGTTCTTCTTGAAGGTAAAAGGTTTCCCTTGCTCGAAAGCCAGTCGTATCCGACTCTAAGGGTCAGTGTTCATCTCTGTTTCAAAGCCAAAGAGCCAGCGCTGTCTGCTTCTGCAGACGTTTCTATGGTCATGTGGCAGGCATGACTAGACACCGGAGCGCACAGAATGCTGTTACCTTCCCACCGAATTGGTCCCTATTTATCTACTTGCAATTTCTTGCTTTCGAACTGCTAGGTTGGCAGGATACAAAAATCAGCATTCAAAAGTACTAATCAAAATAGCTTACAGAGGAATAATTCATTCAGGCCTCCTTCCCTAAAAGAAAATAAACCTGTCTCCCTCTCTAGCTATGTAATCATCTTTACTCCTAAGAGAATGGGTCTGGTAGGTTAGCCCATCTCACATTCCTAGTCCATGATCAACTACTACTGATCCCATCTGCCTAGTTCAATAGACAGAAGTGGCCTGGCTTATTTGCATAGGGCCAATCAGAGCATTACATAACTATAAGCAAAGCACTGTTCCCATAACATATCTGGGCCTCTCTGCAGAAAAAAAGTTTACATTCCTTCTCTGTGAGATGTACCATAACATCGGCCAGTGTCTCGCACCTGCAAGATAAGACAGGAAAAGATTTTCTCTTTGCACTTTGCAAACTGCTTGGCTTCTCCTGGGCCTTAGAAGAACCAGGTTAACTCCATCTTGGATATGTTTAATTACTTGGGGTCCATTCTATTACAGGTTCTTTCAATGCACATAGTGGATGGGAGGTAAGATGGCTGACAAAGGAAGGTACAAGCAAGAAGGGATAGTTTCAAGGAACCTGAGTTGTAGAAGACATCTCAGATACTTTAAAACCATCTTGACTTGCTTGTTCCTTAAGTTAGTAGCAGGCACTGAGCTAAAGGGGAAGCACACAAGGTTGTGCTTTTCTGACATTTACCAGCATGGTTCTGGGAAGACTCGAGCAACTGGGCTTTTCGGATGATCAGAACACCCTGTTATCCATTTCCTGGTGTCTTGGAAGAAATTAAATTAAAGACACTGAAATGTCTTTTTGATGTTGGATCAACTAGCTAGTAGAAAAACCCCAGTGTCACTTATCTTTTACTAACAATTCCTAACAGGGGTTGTGCCCAAGACATCCTAGTTCTTCTTCGAAACAAGACATCTTGGATGCTTGCAACGCAGGATAGAGCTAACTATTTCCATAACTATGTTACTGTTAGTAAACAGAAAGCTAAGATACATGTACAGTTTGGTGGACACCTATGAATGTTAGTATAGCTGCTTAGGACCAATTGCAATAGATGATATGTAGCGCTAACTGTTGGTAGTGAATAGGAATAAAGGGAGGGTGAATGACAGAGGGTATTATTTTTGCATAAGATGTTTACACATGAGTGTATAAGTGTGGCTAAAACACTGACTCAGGGTTCTCTCTCGTAGACTGGGCACCCTAAGCGCTTGGTTTTTATTAAACCATTCTGTTGGTGATTTGGCGGAACCTGCATCCAGAACCCTGGTACACACACGAGCTGGTTGTGGTAGCTTTGGTGGCTTGTAGACAAAGAAGAAGCAAGCAGGTTCTTATGTAAAAGAACTAAAGCCTTTTTACTCTTGAGGAGTACAATATATATACAGTGCAGGCAGAAAACAAAAGTAGCTTGACTTTCAGCAATATGTACAAAGTCCAACAGTCCAACACACACAGTCTCTACTCTGCCAAGTATAGAGTGCACAGCCCTAGTCTCTGCTTACCCATGTTACACCACACAGAGTGGGTAGCAGATTTCATTGGTCCAAAAGAAGGTCCACAGTTTAGCTGGAAGAAGCTGTGAAGCAATCCTTCTTGTACCTCTGTGGCTTTTCAGCTGTCACAACGAAGCTCCCAAGCCGAACACACTCCAGACACTGGCTCAGGCATAAATCTTGGCAGTCAGCCAATAGTGAATGCAAACAACAGCATATCAAGCCAAGGGCAGGCAAAAATGCTAGCCAAAGTCTGCACTCAGATATGCCTCTTAATATCCTCAGAGGCTTGTTGAATTCTGTGCTGACTCACAGCACCTGGCCATCCTCAGTGAATCTCTGGAGACAGTCTTAAAGTAACACTGCTATATCCACCTTGGAACAATAGAGGAACAGTGCTGCACAGGCACTTATACCAACACATTCTTTTTTCTGCTCCAAGAATCTCTCTGGCTATTTATTTTAAATATATGTCTTTGAAAAGACTCCTTGGGAAGCCTGTTATTTAGAGAGAGTTTGGTGACATTGGTGGCCCCCATGGCTCTCCAGAGAGATGGCTCATCCTGTGCCTGGCTTTGAGGTGACCCATCAGAGGGTGGGATTGGGCAGGTAGAGTTGTAGCTGCTCTGGAGAGCCACACCAATTTTTCCACAGCCTTACTACATTGCCACAGGTCTTCAGAGAAGCTGAGGTCCTGATACTCCCCGGTTGGGATAGATGGCTGTGGGGTGTGGCCAGTGCTCCTCCCTTACTGTCCGAAGTGTGGGGAGGTCTAGTCATGTTGGAAATATGAACTTTACTGAACTGTGAGAACAGGCCTGATTCATTTGGCCTAAGGGGTCAGAGCATCAATTTAGCTGATTGTAGAAGGTCTCTTGAATTCCATACAGCACGTGGTCGCCGGTGTTTACGAGGCTGGTTTAATCCGCTTGTCAAAGCTGTTAAAACTTTATGATAAAAACCTCTCATATCCCCGACTTGACTGCCGCAGAAATCTTCTCACTTCCTGTGAACAGGCTTAAAGAGCCGGTGGATTATTAATCGATACACATTTTATTCCCTGTCATGCCTGGCCACAGACGAGCTCTTTGGATAGACCTTGGCACCGACAGTTTTACTGAAACAAGATATAGCAACAAATGTCTCTGCTGGTCTTTGGTTAATTCCTCCTCCGCCTTATGACAGCCTTGAGAAACTCACAAGAATCCAGGGAGGTCTCAACTTTATTTTCCCAGTCCGTTAAAGGGTTTAATCACCGTGGGGTTTTTTCAAAATGCATTTCCTTTAAAATCACATCTTTTAGACTCAGACGTGGTTGACACTGAGCTTGACGACTGGAAAGTTGGCAGTTCAAGACCCAAGTGCTACATGGCACAGTGAACTCCCATCTCTGTCCCAGCTCCTGCCAACCTAGCAGTTCGAAAGCAAGATATTGTAAGTAGATAAATAGGTATCACTTTGGTAGGAAAGGTAATAGCATTCCGTGTGCTCTGGCATCTAGTCATGCCTGCCACATGACCACGGAAACGTCTGCAGATGCAGACAGCATTGGCTCTTTGGCTGTAAATGGAGATGAGCACCAACCACTAGACTCGGACTGGCTTTCGAGCAAGAGAGACCTTTGTCATTTGAGAAAAGGATACCTATTTTCTTATCCCCCACCCAAAAACTGGCATGGTCATTACATGGCCTTTTTCTGCTCACAGTTCATGTGAGTGCAACTCTGGGTCAAACTACACAATACATTTATCATACTTTTTTTTTTTTTGCAGAGGTGCCAAACGACAACAGCTCCATTTCAAATGGGACATTATTCCTTAACCTATGCATTTTGCATTCATTTTATATCTGGCTATTGTCATTTGATTAATTCTCAATGCTCAAATGCCCAGAAGCCAAAGTTCTAAGCATCCCCCAGAAGAAGTCAGTTTTTGCCAGTATCTCTTTTCTCCCTTGGTGAGCCTGTGAGTGTGAAATATCTTTCCAAGATGTTTCCCTCTCCTTGCTGGAATCTCTTCCTTTCTTCCTCCTAAAAGTGGCTTCATTTTGGCACTTTCACATCTGGTAAAAGTCAGAGGTAAAAGTCAGAGGAGGGGAGCAACAGTGGCAGTTCGGATTTTAAAGTCCCGCCGCATTGCTTAGCTGTTCATGCTTGGTGGAGCCCGGGGCTCAGCGACTTCGACGGAGTCTGGGGCTCAACGTCTTCAAACTGTTCAAACTGTGCAGACACTCTCCAATTATCTCTGCTCCTCCTAAGTGGTTGCCTCCATTTATTACTTTTGATTCCATCTCCTTTGGTCTGATCCAATGTTAGAAAGATTAGCCAACAAGGTTGCTGCCCAGGGTTATGCCCAACTGTATTCACAGTCTTCATGGATACTCTTTCTGTGTACCCTACACATGCAAAACAAGTTGACATCACTGTTAATGAAGCCATGCCTCAAACCTACACCATGCCTCAAACCTACACCAGTTGAGAAATTATACCCTCTTGTTGTTTTTTTGGAATAGTAGCCGTGTTAGTCTGTGGTTCAGGCATCTCAGAAAACAAAACAAAACAAAATAAAGTAAAATAAAAATAAAAAACACAGTAGCACCCTCTTGTTGGTATCGTTTCACCTAAGATCAGGAGAGAAGTAGCAGCAGATGCTGAGAGAACTAAGCAAGAGAATGACCCTCCACATCCTCTGAACAGATATGACCCTCAAGTCTGCTGGCTCAGATCCAGGAAGAGCTTTATGGCAAGAACAAACATTCTTGAGGGTAGACAAGAGCAAAACGAAATTAGAAGACAGAGGAAGGAGTTTGCTGAACAAAGGACAACAAAGGAGGATATAGCTGAAGATCTCAACCTCCCCTACATCACCTGGAGGACCATGAATAGACTGAGGGTTGGAGTCCCTAAGTGCAAGACCAACATGTTAAAGTGGCAGGTAACAACATACAGTGTGACTGTGGAGAGAGACAGAGTCTGGCCCATTTGCTGGTCTGCTGATTGATGCCAGAGACATGACAAGGTGAGGACTTGGGTTTGGGAAATGACAAAGCAAAGAAAGTAGCTTCCTTTTGACAGTCTAGGGTCTAATCAGGCATGAAGGAAGAAGATTCCAACTCCTGGGATTTCCCAAACTTAGGGTGGACATATTAAGCTGTATTGCCTTAATGAAGATTTAGGGATGTGTCACCTTTGCATTACATCAATGCTCAAGTAAACTGGTGCCAGAGCTTCCATTATTTCCCGAAGGATCCCGCTGAAACTTATTTTGTGAATGTTCTGACTAGATAGAGACAAGCAATTTGAGCTGTGATATACCTCATTTAGTACAAAGCTCTTTTGATTCTCTTTCCCCATATTCATGATAAGAAATCATGCAAGGCTTGGCTAAAGGATCTTAACTGTGTTACCAGAGCAAGCAGCAGCATACTGTAGCCAAGTTAACTCTGTGGATTCACCTCCTGAATATTGAGATGGGTTGGTTAGTACAACGCATTTTCCCCTTTGGAAAGAACCCACTTCATCCTTGAAGAAAACAGGAAAGGTCATGTTTATTACACAGATTCTCCTGATGCCTCAAGAACAAATAGAAGGGTTCTCTTCCAGAGAAGGCGAAAGAGAAATATAGGAAATAAGGAAGTAACACCAACAATCATAAGAATATCAGTCTAACTCGAGGGTGGCCAAACATTTTGAGCCACGGGGTGGTCATATGGTTGTGCAGGCTGGTCACATGGTTCGTCCCTCTGTAAAACATGTCTGTGGCTGTTGTAAACACGTTTATGACAGTTGCGGGTGCATTTACAGCAGGGTTTTCCATGTGCATGGGTGCGTTTGCAGTGGAGGGTGCAAATTTTTTTTATTACCACACTGTGGGCGTGGTATGGTGGGCATGACCAGGGGAAAAGTCCTGCGTTGCACCTGAATTAGGGCTACTTTATTTCAAAACTTGGGTGGGCGTGGCCAGCCAGAATTTCTGCTACCAGTTCTGGCGAACTGGTGTGAACCTGCTGATGTCCACCATTGTGTGTTTGTGCATGTGTGGGATGCTTCTGCTTCCACTTGCAGTGTGGGATGTACAGGCTGGATGATTTGATACTGCAGGCCAGATCTGGCCCATGGGCCATAGTTTGGTTACCCCTGGTTTAGGTTGAAGGAAGGTCAGCATACATCAGAGCAGGTAAAGGACATTCTAGGAAACATGAGAAGATCTCTCTCTGTTTATATTCTCGTTTGCATGTGTTAGATCCGGAGATCCTTGCGCGGGAGTGAGGACACGGACGCCATTGAAGGTGAACCAAACAACACGTATGTTTATTGTGACCGCTGGTAACAACAACAACAACGGCTGGGTCAGCAAGGGTTTAAATACCCTGCTTGACCCAGCCCACTGACCAATTGGAAGCAGCGATTTTCCCGCCGCTTAGACTTTTAAATATCCAACACCCCTTTCCCCCAGAATGCCTTAGTCCGCTATTTACATATATAATCGTTCAGGTGACGGGGGCGTGTCCGTACACGATCGGACCTGCGCAGTTCAGTCGGCGCTGGGGCATCGAGCAGAGCGGACCTGTCGCTCTCGCTCTGCCCCGGCTGGGCCGCTGGCGGTTCCGGGACACGACCGTCGGGCTCCGCGGTGACCGGGGGTGAGCCTGCTCCACACGGTAAGTTGACTGGTGGTGGTGCTGCGTAACTGGGGGTGTCTTCTGGCCGAACCGGGTCGGTGACCGGTTCGTCCATCGGGTGCATGTCTGGCTCAGCGCCGGTCTGCACTCCCTGGGGAAGGTTGCTATCCGTGTCGGGACTTGTTCGCCTCCTGAGTTGGTCGACATGGCGTTTCCATGTCCGACCATCAGCGAGGCGAACCGTGTAGGTGTAGGGACCCAGCATCTCGCTGACGGTTCCCTCTTCCCACGGTGGGCCGGGCGCATAGTTCCTGGCAAAGATTGGCGAGTCAATGGCTAGTGTCCTGCCCTGTGGTTGATCTCCCTTGAATTTGTCTGGGGAGTACCTGGGATGTAACCGATCGAGATGACAGCGGAGTCTCCTACCCATGAGCAACTCCGCGGGGGCCCTTCCTGTGGCAGCGCAGGGAAGGTTGTGTTGGGCCAACAAGAACGTGTCCACGCGTTCCTGCCAGTCCCCCGGACCTAGCCTTCCCAGGGCTTCCTTTGCGCTTCGTACGAACCTCTCTGCCTGCCCGTTCCCTTGTGCCCTGAATGGGGATGTGAGAGCGTGTCTGGTTCCCAGGGATGCCAGGTACTGCTCGAACTCCGTGGCCGTGAACTGAGGCCCGTTATCGGAGACGAGTGTGTCGGGGATGCCGTGCGTGGCAAAGATTTGTCTGAGTTGCCTGATTATTGTTCTAGCTGTGGTGCTACTCAAGAGTCGGACTTCCAACCATTTTGAGTATGCATCCACGACAATCAGGAACGTTTGGCCATGGAATGGGCCGGCGAGGTCAATGTGAATCCTCTGCCATGGGCCCGAGGGTTGTTCCCATTCTCTGATCGGGGCTGCCGGGGGATTGGGCCGTGATGATTGGCAAGGTGTACATTTGGCCACCCATGACTCTATGTCTTTGTCAATGCCAGGCCACCACACGTAACTTCGGGCCAATCCTTTCATTTTTACTATTCCCGGGTGGCTGGCGTGCAGAGTGTCTAAGACCTTGGGACGGAGTTTCCTGGGAATCACTACCCGGTCCCCCCACAGCAAGCAACCCCCCACGTAACACATCTCGTTCTTTTTGTCGTGAAATACCTTGAATTCCCCTTCCCCCTTGTCCGGCCAACCCCGGTGAACCCAGCTGGACACAGTCCGGAGGTCGGCGTCTCTCGCCGTTTCCCTGGCAACCTCGGCCGATGTAGTGGGGGAAGAATCCAGGATGTCTAGGGCAAGAACCGATGCCTCCCCCTTTTCCGCGCCTTCCTGGGTCGGAAGGGGGCATCTGCTTAAGGCGTCCGCGTTGCCCATGTGTTTCCCGGGGCGGTAGACCAAGGTGTATGAGTACCCCGACAGGAAAAGGGCCCAACGTTGCATCCGGGGAGACAAGGCAGAGGGTGTAGGCCGGTCACCAGCCAGAAGTCCCAACAAGGGTTTATGATCAGTCACGAGTTCAAAGTCCCGGCCATATAAGTAATCATGGAATTTCCTTACCCCTGCCACTGCCGCCAGCGCCTCCTTATCGATCTGGCCGTAGTTTCTCTCGGTCAGCGACATGGTCCTGGAATAATAGGCGATGGGCGCCTCGAGGCCGTTGGGTAGACGGTGGGCCAGGACCGCGCCGACGCCGTAGGGAGACGCGTCGCAGGCGAGGACCAGTGGCAGGGTCGCGTTGTACTGTATCAGGAAACTGTCCTGGGAGAGGAGATTTTTTACAGTGGCGAAGGCCGACTTTTGTTCGGGACCCCACACCCACTCTGCCCTTGCCGCTAACAGTCTGTGTAGGGGTTCAGCCGCCGTGGCCTTCCCTTTCAGGAAGGCCGCGTAGAAATTCAGGAGACCCAGGAACGCCTGCAGCTCCTGCTTGTTTTTTGGGGCCGGGGCGTTCCGGATTGCCTCTACCTTCCCCTTTGTCGGGTGGATGCCCTTGGCGTCAATGCGGAATCCCAAGAAATCCACGGAGGGGACCCCCAGCAGGCACTTGTCCTTTTTTACCTTGAGCCCAGCGGCTCTGAATTTAGCCAGGACAGCGGCGACCCTGTCCTTTAGCTGTCCGGGATCCCCTGCAATTATCAGTACGTCGTCAAAATATGGGACCACCCCCGGGAGTCCTTGGAGGAGCCGTTCCATCGTGCTCTGAAACAGTCCCGGAGCTATGCTGACCCCAAACTGCAGCCTCGTGCACTTGAATGCCCCCCGGTGTGTGACAATGGTTTGGGCTTCGGCCGTGGCGTCGTCCACCGGGAGTTGTTGGTAGGCTTGGGCCAGGTCTAGCTTGGCAAAGATCTTGCCAGGGCCCAGCGAATGGAGTAAGTGGTCTATGACGGGAACCGGGTACGCGCTCGGCTCTAGTGCCTTGTTGATCGTGCATTTGTAGTCTGCACAGATGCGCACTGACCCGTCCGGCTTGATGGGGGGTCACTATGGGGGTCTCCCACCTAGCATGGTCCACGGGAACGAGGATTCCTTGGGCCACCAGTTTGTCGAGTTCCTTCTCGACCCTGGGTTTGAGTGCCAGCGGAACTCTCCGAGCCTTGAGTCTAATGGGGGCGACGCTTGGGTTGAGCGCAAAAGAAATAGGGGACCCCACATACCTGCCTAAGCCTTCCCCGAAAACGTCCTGGAATTCGGTCATCAGGTCGTTTCTCAGCGAGGCGTCTCCGGGCTGGTCAGTCGCGGTGTTGTGGATGCCGGCGATGGACAGTCCCAGGGCGGGGAACCAGTTTGTGCCTAGCAGCGTTGGAATGTTGCCGTGGACGATGGTCAGTGGGAGGCGTTCTTCCCTTGGTCCGTACTTAACTTGGACCCACTTCTGCCCTGCGACGGAGAGGAATCTGCCCTGGCAGTCCTTGATCCGGATCCGCTGAGTCTGGAGGTCCGCTACCTTCAGAGACGGGAATGCCTTCTTCATCCACCGCCACGGGATGATGGATATGGCGGCCCCAGAGTCGACCTCCATGGGACACTCAGCCCCGTCGATCGTGACTGTGGTGTGGTACTTTCCTCCTTTCTGTGTGGCGGTGTGGCTTATCGTTAGCGTGTGCGTCTCGGCATCTTCGAATTTGCCGCTGTTTCGTCCTTGGCGCCTCTGATTCGCCCTCTGGTTGGCGGCCATCTTGCCCGGCGGGAACTTTTGAATGTGCCGGTCAGCTTGGCTCTCCGCTTGCCTGGCCCGGCAGACCTTTCCAATGTGTCCCCTCTTTTCGCAATAGCGGCAGATGGCGTCCCTGAAGCGGCAATGTGCCCGCTGGTGTGGCCCTCCGCAGCTAGCGCAGCGCTGACCGCTCCTGCCCGAGTTTCCCCCGTCGGTCGCACACACCTCCGCTTCTTCATCTTCGTCCTCATCGGGAACGACATCTTGATGGTGAGTGGAGGCTTGGCGGGGCGCCGACGGGGGCCGGTTGAAGGAGGATGTTGTTGTCGTCGAGAGTTCGAAGGCTCTGGCTTCCTCGATGGCCGCGGCCAGGGTCAGGTCTCTCCGGGCCAATAGTCTCTTGCGGAGTTTGTTGTCGCGGACTCCCCTGATGAGCTGCTCGATTAGGGAGTCCTCGAGAAATGACCCGAATACCGCCGGAACGGCTGCTGCCCTTAGGGCGGCCACGTACTCGCCGATGGTTTCCCCCGACATCTGGAATCGGTCCCGGAACTGAAGTCTGAACACAAATCTCGAGGGCTCCGGCGCGTAGTGATTCTTGAGGGCCAGCTGTAGTGCTTCCCACGAGACGTCCAGAATTGGCGTGGGGTCCACCAGGGACTGGGCCACTTCGTAAACTTTGGGCCCGCAATGGGTCAGGAAGAACGCTTTCTTCCGCTCCGGTGCGATCTCTCCCAGCTCTGCAGCCAGGAGGGAGAATTCAAACCGGTCCATATAGCTCTTCCATCTCTCGTCCTTCGGCTGGAAGGGTGCCGGAGGGACGTAAGTAGCCATGGCGAGGTGGCTTCGAGAGTGGTGGCTCTGGCGTGTGTTGGTTCTGGTCCGTTCCTCAGTATCCCACCTTCGTCGCCAGTGTTAGATCCGGAGATCCTTGCGCGGGAGTGAGGACACGGACGCCATTGAAGGTGAACCAAACAACACGTATGTTTATTGTGACCGCTGGTAACAACAACAACAACGGCTGGGTCAGCAAGGGTTTAAATACCCTGCTTGACCCAGCCCACTGACCAATTGGAAGCAGCGATTTTCCCGCCGCTTAGACTTTTAAATATCCAACACCATACAAAGACATACTTCTTTGTTGTTGGTCTGAGTTGCACCAGATTGATGCCAAAGGCAAAAGGAAAGTTCATACTAATTTTCGTTTGTCTTCTGATTTCTTCTGCATGCACTGAACTGCTGATTCGTCTGCCTCTAATCTGACTGGCCACTGATATATTTCAGAAAGTGGTGACAACTCTTCCTCCTCCTCCTCCTCCTTCAGGAGAGCTCTCTTTTCCAGGACTGGTTTGGCCCTTAACTGCAGTGTGGTGGTTGTATCAGGCAGAGGAACACTTGGCGTGGTGGCAGAACTGCAGATACTAAACAGAAGAACCAAAAAATGAAGAGGGAATTGAGAAGATAAGAGAGGAACCGAAGTAATCCAGATCTAAATGGCCTCTAGCTAGGTGAACAACACCACCACTATGTCAGCACAAAGCTAGGGTGGAGCAAATGTTGTGGCAAAATTAACACCAGAGGTTCATCTTCAGGTGAAGGGTGGCAGCAAATTCAGTGAGTGAGGTAATACTGAGATTGTTTATTTTACCAGCAAAAGGTATAACCCAATGCAAAGACAATGGAGGTGCACCCTCTTGGCATGTTATACTCTTTCTCATCAAAACTAGAGGGGATAATTTGAAACTACCAAATGATAATCAGCTTTTCAAATAGTTGTTTACCATGAGGTCATGGTGGTTTCATTCACCTCAATGAACGCTGCTAGCTAGAAATGTCCAGGTGAACCTTTGACCTGTCATGCCTGGCAAATCACAACTTCCCTTAATTCTATCAAGTACAGCTAATAATGTTTTACTTCTTATTATCTAGGCAACTATAGAGAAATACAGTCAAACCTCACATAAAGAGTGCCTTGCTTAAAGAGTAACTCGCTTAAAGAGCAGAATTATCTCTGAATGTTCACTTCACTTAACAAATAAAACCAACCAAAAACTCACTTAACAAATAAATTGGGGTTGGCAATTCCCACCACCAGAAATCACGATTGGTCACTTACAATGGTGTTTCACTTAAAGAGCAAAGTCGCTTAAAGAGCAATCCTGTGGAACACATCATGCTCTTTAAGCGAGGTACAACTGTACTAGAAGATAAAGAAATAGGCAATTTAAAGCTTTTCCTCTAGCAGTTCCCTCTTTTGTTCCAATGTTTTATCAATCCAGAATCAGCTCAATGACTGGAATAATCCACAGAGGTTGCTTGGCAGCAAATATTCATTCAATTTCTCTGATAACTTGGATTGTCATTTGTTGTGTTAGGTGAGTACACTGTAAATTATGGAAGCAAAACATAAAATATTAACATGATAAGAAATATGTTTAATATGGCAGCAAATAAGAATCAAAATAGCTACAACAATAAATATATACATAATAAATTTCTGCACCCAGGTGAAACTACCAAATATATTAAAGAGCCATATTTAAAAAATCCATTCTGGCTATTAATGCAATTGAGCTACCAGTTATTTTTTGTTGTTTTTCAGTCGCACAGTCAATTCCAACCCTTTGCGAGCCCATGGAACATTGGCAGGCACCTCTGTTTTCCATCATCCTCCTGAACCCGCCCAGCTCTGTGCCCATTGCGTCAACAATACCATCTAGCGATCTTTTTTTTGGCCACCCATTCTTCTTTTGCCCTCCAGCAGTTATTTTAATACTGTCCACATGATTATCAGTTTCCTTGGATTTATTTGGAATATAAACGCAACAGTACGTTTGAAATGATGCACAGCTCCACCTTGTTCTATTAACATCATGTCCAGAACTAATGTAATCTGTAAAGCCATGTGTCAAGTGTAATGTAATTCATCTTGTAACAAAGAAATAGCTACAGGTGTTTCATTAGCTACCTACTCTATAACTGCTGTTACTTTACAATTTTCTCTTACTATATCTCAACCTGGGAAGCAAAATCCCAAAGGACCTCTATGTTTTGCTAATTTCTCTCTGGTTGTCAATGAGTGTCCTGGAGGGTAGTGTTTGCTGTCACGGAAATACTTGACATGCTGCAAATCCACAAAGTAATGTCCAGTTTAGGCTGGCATAATACCCAAGGAATGTTAAAAATCAAGATAATCTACACCAGTGATAGACAACCTTGGCACTCCAGGTGTTCTTGGACTTCAATTCCCAGAAGCCCAAGTCAGCGCTCCTGGTAATCAGGGCTTCTGGAAATTGAAGTCCAAGAGCACCTGGAGTACAAAGGTTGGCCACCACTGACCTTCATCTTTATGGAAGGTCTTCTTATGTGTCCAGGTCAAACTTTAAACTGCCAAAATGAAGCCACCTTCTTGACTTTGGCATATTAGAAAACAAAACAAAATAAAAAATAAAATAAAAAATACTGTAGCACTTTAAAGACTAACTGCTATATTTTTATTGTTAGCTTTCGTGGATCAAGTCCACTTCATCAGACAAAGAGTGAAACTTACAGGCATGTTCTTTATATACCAAATTCAGGGGCTCAACGGGAGAAGGGGTGTGTGCAAGACGACAGAAGTGGTGTGGGCAAGACGACAGACAAGCAAGCACAAGATTGCAGCTTCACACAGCCATTAGCAACAATAGATTAGTGGTTCCCAACAAGGGGTACACAGCCCACTAGTGGACTTCAATTCCCAGAAGCCTCAGTCAGTACATTGGCTGATCAGTGCTTTGGGGAGATGACTTAGGCTTCTGGGAATTGAAGTCCAAAAACCAGCATTTGGGAAACACTGGATTATTCAGATAAACTCTAAATGACTCCCTTTCAATCTCCAGGTTGCTGAGAAAGCCCATTATGGTCTCTGATCAACTTGTGACCTGCATGTCCGGGGGGGGGGGGGACCAAAAACCTGTACCTGGTTTCTTTTTGTTTTACTGAAGAGACTTGGCAGGAAAGTTGTACTATAAAATCATATAAAATCTTGGCTTTGTCAGTGGACAAACTTAAATCCTCATTGGTACATGTAAAGTCAACTTAGAATTCCATACTCTTCTGAATGTCAGGCCTCATTCATCACAATGGAACAATTCCAAGCACTGTAAGATACTACAATGACCCACTGAAGGTCCAATACCAGTTCCCTATGTGACAGGATATCATTATGTACCCAGCCTCAAAGGATGCATCCCATCACATATGGTTACCAGTAGACTGGCATTTGGAATGTAGTAAGAAGCTGTTAGATCAGTGGAGGTAAGAACTCCTGATATCATGGGAACTCTTTTAGATGGAAAAAAAAGGCAAAATGGCACTTAACTAACCATGTGAGTAAGATGTAAAAAAGTGTTGCCACAGGGCATGGGAAGGGGTGAAAGGGCAACAATTAGAGACAAGAATTGTGTTATATTAGTGTAGAAAAGACAAAAATTAAAGTGTGGAATATACTAAATAACCTAAGTAATGTTTCCAGATCTTTGGGAGGGAGAACTTCACCTTCTGGTCTGGAGTGAATTGGACTTGGTAATTAAAATGATGCTTCAGTTCCTTCTTCTCTTTGTCTTCAGTTTCAGTCCTTGTGAAGTTTTTACAAACTACTTGTTTTCTTCAGGCATTCATTATATTTTCAATTATGGTACTTCTGGGGTATTGTTTACCTTGCTGTCATCTGCTATTGTCCTTAAACTGCTAGGGTCTGGTCTGCCCCATTGCCAATTTCTTCTTGACTTCCTCTTCCTCTTTAGAAATCTGTTTGTGTGATTTCCCTGATATCTGGAATCTTTTTGACATGAATTCAATGAACGTCTTAAGTTTCGGTAGGGTGGTCTGACAGCATTTGCCATGTAATGAAAATCGTGTACTTTTGACAAGTTGCCACACCAACACTAAAGCACTGACGAAACTAATGCTTATGTTGTATGAAAAATCATTTTGGCGACTTTAAGGAATGGTACGACCCAAAGGCCAAAAATGCAAAGCGATGACATAGCTTTTGAAAATTGCCTAAGAAAAGTCACATTTTTGCGGTATGTTTGTGTGTCAGCTGTCAGTGAGCCAGTGACCAAACCACTCAACCGATCAAATTGATCCAAAGTGCGTTGGATAGAGGATAAAATAACCTTTTTGGTGATACTATTAGAATTTGGATCAGACTTTGGGAAAATTTTCTATGAAGCATTTTACAAAAAAAAACACACCCCATGACCAACAGCACAAAAACACTAAAATGAAAGGGAAAAATTTGGTTGAAATTGACCGGGACCACTTTCTGAGGTTTATAGAGTTCGCCTGCATCATGTGAAGAAGAAAGACACCAGAGCCGTTATCAACCACAAAGATATTGAGGAAAAACATGCCTTAAAAAAGTGACATTTTCTCCAGCAGCTGACTCACCAACAGCAGAATGCTGTCTGAAAGACCCAATGACCGGAAATTGAAAGCAATTATGTCACTGCACTCGGAAGCTGCTTCTCAAAAGTGACGATCAATCTACCAAACATCAGTGCTGTCGCCACGAAGCTGGTGGAGTCGCCACGTACAAAATAAACAATTGCCCAATGTACAGTCAACTACATCGTACCAACAATCATTACCACACGTATAGATCAATGTATCTAACCGGGAATTGGTGATATGTAACTTGCTGATGTCATGCTTGGTTCTTTAAAATTCATGACCGGTAACATTTACTTACATCCATTGGCCAACACAAAATACATCAAGTTACTTCTCTTTTGCAACATGTGTCCATTTGGTAAATCAGTTAGTAAAGTAATCAAAGAATTTACCGCTGATATGGACACTACGATATTCTTGACTTTCACATGAATCCAACGGTGAAAGAAAATGATGCTTGGCTATTGCCATACATGAAAGAAGAATATGAACTGCAGCATTATCCTGTTTCGCCAATGACCATTGGAAACAGTACCATAGAGGTTACCTTTGCAAGGCATCTGAACCCAAATTTAATGGTTTATATCTCATACTTCAGCTACCACAGACCTATTATTCACCATCTATTGTTATGTGATAATCAATAAATGAATTTTATGAACATGTCTTTATTTTCCCCCATTTGAAACATCCCCCATAACTAATGAATGAAATAAAAGAAATAAATGAACTAATGAGCATAATTCAACACATCAAATTCACAAACTAAATCCCTGATGGTAGTGTCCTTAGACTCTGCCTGCCACTTTTTTAAAAAACAACAACAACATGGATGTGGTATATTAGGTAGGTACACTGGATAGTGCAGTACTATATATTTGTTATTTGCTCTCAAGTCTTGTACAAATCAATACACTGATTTCCCATCTGATTCAGGGCCCGGCTTCTTTTACAGGCAGCATTGGTGTATTAAACAGAGACTGGCAATAAGTCAGTATGCCTTTTTTGTAAAAATAAATCAGAAGGTGTCAAAATCCTTCCCAGGCTTCATACCTCAGAGGGTAACCGAAGAATTCTTAGTGGTGGTAGGTAAGATTTTTACCTTGATCTGTACAAACTTGGGAAGTTTAAGAAGTCCTACATTATTTAACCACCCTCTCCAAACCTAGTGAGGCACCATATTCTTAAATGGTTCACTGACTCCTCCTTTAACCTTGGATAGTGTGCAAATTAATTATGGAACTTGTCCTCCAGGTAATTAGACAAGAATACTATCCAGAGAGAACACTTGATGGTTACATTAAATTGACAACAAATTTACAGGAAAGAGAGCTCCCCCCCCCCCCGAGAGAGGGTCAATGGATACTTAGACTTTGTTAGATCATGAACAGAAAAAGGATTTCCCATTACTATTTCAGAATCCTTGTTTGGGATTAAAAGAGTGACAGCTAAAAATGTGGCAGCATTATTGAATAAAGCTGAGTATGTTTGGCCCTGTATTTTAAGTTGGATTATAGGATTTTTGCAGTCCAGTTTAAGTAAGGATGCTTGTATGATAGCGTTGTCTCCCATGTGTTATTAATCCAAATTGTCCTTGTAATAATCTTCAATATAATCTTCTTGTTCCCAGTAGAACATCCACTGCCCTGGCCTTATCCTACCTAACTCCATCATTATCTAGCAATCATACAACCTGATCTGACGGATACCTACATCAATTTCACTTGCTGAGTTAATACATTTTGACCATCTCACACTGAATATAGTGTGTAGATATTATCCCATGTTTCTCATAATAAAATATTAAAGTGTCACTGTGATATAGTTTTCTAGTTTCATAGGCAACTAGCATATTACATGTCAAAAGGCTCTTATTTTGTTATTTGTTTTGAAGATACATTCTTTCTGACTATTTTTCACATCAATAAATGTCTACAGTGCAGTTATTGTTACAGTGCACTAATTTCTCAATTACTGGCGAGATCCAGTATTGATTTAAACCAGGGGTACTCAAACTACGGCCCATGGGCAAGATCTGGCCCCTGATGCCAATGTGCCTGTGGGCCATAGTTTGAGCACTCCTGGTTTAAGCAGAGAAAATAGCAGCCTAAAATCTATCTCGTCCTGTTGCAAAACAGATTGCTAGGCACATTTTACTTCCGCTTATGGTGGGAGGAACCACATGACCAGTGGGGTGAACCATGTGACCTGCTCGTGGCTCATAAAGTTTGGGTACCCCTTATTTGAACCAAAATTCTGGTGCTAGTCTTCTCTAATTCCATATTTATCAGGATGTAACTGGTCAGTTCAGCAAATATGCAATATAGTCAAGGATTCTTCTATATGATAGTTCATGTGTAATCAATTGAAAATGATGAATAAATTTAATCTGTGGAGGAAAATAAAAAAATAAAAAGAGAACTTAAGGAAAAATTTCTATTTGCGAAAAATGCTCCTTTTTTCTGCAGAAAAAGACGTGCAAAATAAGACCATATACTAAACATTCATTACAGATGACATGCAGGAACATACAAAAGTCTTAGGCCACCACTAGTTGGCTTGGGGGGAATTCATTGAGTGACTGGGGGGGGGGGAATAACCACCCTTTGAGCCACTTAGATACATCAACATTGTAGAGAGTCTTCTGCTGTCTCTCCTCTCAACCCTTCCCAAGTTTGGTAACATTTGGAATGTTACAAATATTCTACTGATTTTTCCCAAACCAGTTACTGGTGGCCTAAGACTTTTACACAGTACTGTATGTTGCTAGCCGAGCTACCCCGAGACTGGTCTTAATCCCGGCTCATGGAGGGGGAGAGCATGAGAGAGGGCTCTGGACTCCAAGCCCCTAAACTTTTCTCTCCTCAGGCTTCAGGGCACTTATAGACTCCCATTGCTCCTTACAATTCCACCCCAGAACCTTGTACGTTTTGCCTGAGTCACTCCTCTTATCTCCCTCCTGGCCCTCTGGACAATGCTTCAAGGATGAGCCATGGGAGAATTTGCAGTAGCATGAAAACAGATATAAGCTGAAACAGGTGTTGTAAGAATCCGATCCCAAACTTGGACTCAATGCTTCCAATTGTCTTTTCTGAAGAGTCCTTGTGCGGACTCCTTGTTTTATTGGTTCAAAGAATAAAATACAGTCCATAAGGCCAACCTTTTCTCCAGGCAAAGCATAGCTATAGCGAAAAGTAAAACTTCACTTAAAATAAAGCTTCCCATGGTAGGGTAAAACCTATTCTAGTTTCTAGCAAACTAATCTAGAAAACTACTCTAGAAGCAAAGCCTATTCAACACTTTCTCTAATAAAATAAGAAACATGATAGTTTCTAAAAGTAGCTCTCCAAGCTATCAGAATACAGTTGTACCTTGCTTAAAGAGCATAATGTGTTCCACAGGATTGCTCTTTAAGTGAGACTGCTCTTTAAGCGAAACACCATTGCAAGTGACCAATTGTGACTTCTGGTGGGGGAGATTGCGAACCCCAATTTATTTGTTAAGTGAGTTTTAGGTTGGTTTTATTTGTTAAACGAAGTGAACATTCAGAGAATATTCTGCTCTGTAAGCGAGTTACTCTTTAAGCGAGATGCTCTTTATGTGAGGTTTGACTGTATCTTCAAAGTCCGAAGATACCCAGAAAATTGGCAAAGTATGAAAGCCTGAATATTTCAAAGTATTCAGGCTTCAATTTCAGACTAAGTCTGACAACTAGCCTGCCTCCCTTCTGATAAAGTTCAAAGAGTTGGCCTATCCTGGCCCCATCTTCTTCTTCAGAATTCCATTGTGGTTCTGTAGATCAAAGGCTCTCCCCGACTCTCCCGAAGATTTCTCTAACTGGGCTAAAACTGGTCCTTTCATTTCCAAAAATGGCTTATCCTCCACCTAAGGAATGTCAATTGTCCTTAAACTAGATCAATTGATAAGATTTCTATTAACTCTGTAAGATCTCCCAAGATCACGTTACCAGGATCAGACCTTATTCCTGGCAAAGTGCCAAAGTTTTCACACACACCCCTTCTCTGGGTGAGTGACCTCTTCAAGTTCAAAGTGTAGGAACTTGCCCTGAGGCATCTTACAGGTAATCCTTCCCTTGATAACAAATGCTGCCACTAGGGGCACTCATCCTGTTGATGTAATGTCTCACAGGGAAATCTCAATGCAAAGTTCCATAGAGAAATTTCGTTTCTCCAAACGAAACGGTGCTGTGCTCACTGAATCATGGTGACACGTTCTGATGAGCTTATTCTCATAACTAAAGCTTCCAAATCTATGATACTGTACTATGACATGCATGAAACTCCAAGCATAGACAGCTGTTTTACCTCATTTGGTTTACCCACTAAATGCGCCAATTATAACCAAATCAACGTCAATTAGGAATATTACCTTGGGATTAGAAGTTCCTTCAATTTGTAGTGATGCTATGCTGCAAATTGAAGGAACGTCCAGCCCCTAGGTCAAGGGTTCACTACCTATGGTACTTAAAGTATATTTTTAAAAGGAGTGTTTCTGCTCAGAGTTAAGGAGTAGTAAAATTACTACATTAGATTAATAATGTTACAACTATTACTAAGCATATGAGGTAGCACTAGTAGTTTAGTGAGAATAATAGCAGTAGTAGCAGAATTAAATTCAAATAATTAGGCTATATCTTGAGATACCAGTCGGAACACTAAACCAGACTTTCCCTTTGGATGAAATCCAGAATCCCGGCCAAGGCAATATCCTCAGCCAAAACCCCCTGAAGGTTAGCATTCTCTCTAACTTTTATGTTTCATCATCAATTCTCCCCAGTCTCAGAGCACAAAAAACCAGGGCAAGAAATCTTTCACTGTCCAGCAGAGTGGTATGATTCATATAAAGTCATAGAACTCTAACTGGTTTACCAAAACTCCAAGATAGGAGGGGATAGTGGTGGTAGAAGTGTCCGTTTATCATCAGATCATGAGCAAAAGGGTTTAATAGTAGCAGCCTAGTCTAATTTCAATTACACTGAGTCCCTAAAAAATGATTATGCTATTTATGTCCCATATTTTCAAGGCCAAGGAAATAAAAACCGGACTGTTGTTTCAAAATAATTGGGTGATGGAAAGGGGAACTTAACATGCAGATACCAGATCTGCCTCATATTCTGGCACCCTTTGTCTTTCACAACCGCTCTTGTGTTTTTAGGGGGTAGTGAACTTTTGTGTGAAAACCCTTCCTCCATTCCCACCTTGGAAACTATTATTTTATGTAAGATTTATTAACTACATTGACCGTTAATTTTATATTTATTCATGTTGTTATATGCTGTTTCCAATTGTATTTTGTATATTGTATGTTATGCTGTTACTTTTTGTTTTTGGTTATTGTATATCATTGATTTGCTGTTTATATTGTATCCATTGTGTTTTATTTTTATGATTTGTAAGCCGCCTAGAGTTGGGTTTTCCTGAGTAGGGCGGGATATAAATTTGAAATAATAATAATATATTGCAGGCATGGAAAAAATGTGATTGATTTAAAATCTAAAATTATTTTTACTGGATGGAATCCTATTGGTGTTGACCCAAGATCTGCATAGCCCTCCATGGCTAATTGCAGCTAAGTGATGAGGTGCCAGGCCACATTTTTGTCGTTTAATCAGCTGCCTGAATCAGCTGCCTGAACAAATTTGTCACACTTAGATATACAAGTTAAACAAATTTTACACAAACACAATTGGATTCTAGCTGCTAAATTTTTGGGCACACCAATTTAAAATTAAAAATAAGATTTTTAAATTATGGAGGTTGGAATTTATAGACAAAAAAGAGGTAATGAGCAATAATGTTGCTCAAAACCCGAGAGAGGAGTGTGATGCCAATTTTGGAATCTCTGTTGCAGAGATCTGCTGGATCTGAGAGCATGGATTTTAGCAGTTTGACAAAAATTTACAGAAAGGGATCTAGTTGACTTTTTTTCCCCAAATGTTACCGTCACTTTCTGCTTTTATCTAACCCTGCCAATTGCAGATTGCAGAGGGAAGATATTGTCCAAATTAAGGTAAGTTATCACCTACAATTGTACCACCAAGATGATTATGTTATTATCTGTTCTAGCTATAAAATAGGACCTTCTGAGAAGAATATATTTGATAATCTCATGTCTGAGTCTGGTGACAAGTTAAAAAAAAGGATCTATTTTATAATACAGTAAAACCTCGGATAACGCTAAAACTTGGTTCCACAAGTCTTGGTGTTATCCGATTTTTAGTGTTATCTGATCCATGTTAAAATCCTATGGGATGGATCGGATAACGTTAAAGCTCTATAATAAGGCGTCCAACACCTTACAAAACTGAATCCGGGATAGTGGGGCGGGGCCAACGTCATGACGTCATGGGCGGGGCCAAAAAATAAAGGAGCAAAAAATGGCTCCAATAAACTGTGCATGCGCAGAAACTCAATCTGATGCATTGCGCATGCATCAGATTGAGTTTCTGCGCATGCACAGTTTATTGGAAAATAAGCCATGTGCCGATTTTCGGGGGGCTCTAAAAATATAAGCCACCCCCCGAAAATAAGCCATCAGGCCATTTTTGGCCATTTGGGGGGGGGGGAAGAATATAAGCCATGGCTTATAATAGGCTATTATAAGCCATGGCTTATATTCTCCCCCCCCCCCAAAAAAAATGGCCAAAAATGGCCTGATGGCTTATTTTCGGGGGGTGGCTTATATTTCTATATAGTATATAGAAATATAAGCCACCCCCCGAAAATAAGCAGGCAGCCTGCTCGGACACAGAGAATACACCCCCCAACTCTGCTTACCTTGAAGCTCTGCTTATTTTCTCTCCCGACTAACAGCTGATCAGACTCAGAGGCTTTTTTTAAAACTCCGGTAGGGAAACAAGGAAGGGGGAAAATTTCAGCGATGTGATTGGATCTCTATGTCAGCTGACATAGAGATCCAATCACATCGCTGAATAGGTGTTTCCCCTATTCAGCGATGTGATTGGATCTCTATGTCAGCTGACATAGAGATCCAATCACATCGCTGAATAGGTGTTTCCCCTATTCAGCGATGTGATTGGATCTCTATGTCAGCTGACATAGAGATCCAATCACATCGCTGAATTTTTGGAGCCATTTTTTGCTCCTTTTTTTTAAAATGCCTGCTGCCAAAGAGAAATCGGGACAGCCGGGACGTCATGGGGGAATTCCGTGACCATTTTCCTAAAAATGGTAACTCGGGATTCCCCCTCTCAAATCGGGACTGTCCCTGAGAATCCGTGACGGTTGGCCGCTATACTCTATAGAGACACACTGTAACCGCACAGGCTTTAGCGGTTGTTATCCGATTTATCCCATAGGACCTTAACATTATTCGATCCAATTATCCTCCCCAGATTACTGAACGTTATGCGATTTTAGCGTTATCCGATCCAATCATTATCCGGTGTTTTACTTGTATTCTAAACATAGTTTGCCATTGACAGAATTCCTGTTGTTTAGCATGTATTAAGGGTTGCAGTGGCTCAGTGCTTAAGAAGCTCGCTTTGTTAGATGGAAGGCTGGCAAGTGGGCAGTTGGAGACCCAGGTACTTCATGATGGATTGTCCCAGCTCCTGTCAACCTAACAGTTTGAAAGCAAGAAATTGCAAGTAGATCAATAGGAACTACTTCAGGGTGAAAAGTTCTTGGGGATGTGAAAGGAGCCTCATTTGAGGGTCCTCTGAGCGGAGTTTCTCCAACAAAAAAGTGAATTATGGAGGAGTTGACCTACCAATTCATCACTGATTCAATGGGCCTACTCAAGGTGCAACTCTTCTACACTAAGCAACAAAATTTCAGTCATTGTCTTTAACGTTACTTATAAAATCCTGACATTTTGATGGACAACATAACTGATACCCCCCTCAAGTATTGCATACCTACTTACTCTCCCCCATATAATAGAAAAAAAATGACACTGGTACAAGCTACTAAAAAAAGAGTTACCTGGGAAGGGCGTCTCATGGTGGCTGCCTATGAGGTGAAGGTCTTTCTTCCTTCACCCATTTGCCTCTTTGCAAGAGCAACATGTACTTTTACAGACTTGATTCCTGTTCAGTAATCCATGCAAGGCAAACCCAGAAACATCTGAAACAAGAAAATAGCAGACTTTCTGTTTTTGAGCATTGCTGATGTACGTTTATCCACATGGGGCTTAGATCAAATCCTCCTAATGTTCTTCCTTGTTAATGAAAAGCAACGCTACTCCTGACATTTGAAATAAATCATGTTTTCCATCATGCCACGCAAACGTGCTGGTGAGTTGTTAGCATTTCATCATCCGACAGACAACAGTGCCCTCCAACCCCTTTTCAATTTGGAAGTCCCTAACCACCCATGGACAATCGGGTGCTGTGGAACTGCTATCAATTTTCTGATCTGAGAGAGAATGAGGATGGCAAACAAATCAAACAGCAGCATCTCTCTTCTTGGCTGGTCGCTCATAATTTCTCTACTGGGAGTTCATGCCTTCATTGGGTACACTTGTGTTAATTCTGCATCTAGTTGCATTGGACAACAGGACATCCTTGAGCTGAGGTCACTGATGCTGCATTTTAATTCATTTTTTAAATTCCTGCATCTTGGAGTATAAGTACTTTTGTAAGCACTGTCTTTTTTTTTATACATAGCAAAATTTGGAATGGCTCTCCCTATACGAGCCCAGTGAGGAGTTAAGGTGAAAGGGGACACCTACTGAGAGCTCTTTGACAATTTGGGCAAGAACTGTCTCTGTGATAGAGCCTCCACAGAGAGGTGACAGGCATCACTATTGTAATAATTTCAGTGCCAGGTCAAGCAGGTCATTTTAAAATAGAGGTTCAAGAAGTTTAGTTCTCTTCTTGTGGCTTTCTGGCTTTTTGATGTGGTTTGATGATTCTGTTGTATGGCTTTTCATTGCCTTTTGTGTCTGTGTGCTCGGGTGGTTTGTATTAATTTTTAGTGGCATGAGATCATTTGATGATGGAGGTTTTTTTAACTATCCTAATTAAAAAATATTAATAACATAAGTAACTTCAATAAGGATTTCTGTTCTGCATCAAGATAATGACACTATGGACATAGTTTCTTGAGCTATAAGGGGCAAAATCAGTGGTGGGTTGTCAAAATTTCCGCTACCCCACCATGATGTCATTACGTCGTGGGTCTAGCCAACGTGATGACATCATGATATCCTGGACAGAGCAAAAATAATAATTAAAAAAGAAAATAAAAATGTCTGTGCATGCGTCAAACTGAGGTTTGACGCATGCTCAGTTCTTTTTTTAGTGTGCATGTGTCAAACCTCTATTTGGCACATGCACACTAAAAAAATAGAACTACACATGCATCAAACGGAGGTTTGACGCATGCACAGTTCCAGGCAGTCATTTTGGCTGCCCGGAAATACATTTCTGGAGGGGGGGGGAAGTGACCGAACCAGTCGCCTGGGGGTTTACCACCCCCCGGAGACCCCTCCTGATGGGGTGCTACCAGTTCGGGTGAAACAGTCCGAACCGGTAACATCCCATCACTAGGCAAAATTGTACCTGACTATTGATTAGACCACTCAAATGTCTAATTGGTGCCCAATGGCCATTTTGAGACCAGCTTCTGATGAAGGTAATTGGAGGGGAAATTTGGGGTGAGTCCCATTTCATTGCTTACCAATTAGTTGGAGTGCTTCCCCTTTGCAGCTTGAGAAGTGATATTGTGGCCTTTCAACAACTAGAAGTTGCCTAACCTGATATAGTCTATAGTCTAACAAAATCTCACTACAAGCAGTAAATTAACTTTCCAGGTATAAATGCTCATCACAACTTTCTACCTGATATGCTTCCTTACTGAATGCAGGAAGCTTCCTTTATGGGTAATTCTTAAAACCTAAATAAACTTTAGGTTAAAATCAAGATAAGGAGATAGAAAGATTTCCCTGCTCTACAGTATGTAAAGTTAGAAGCTTTCCAATTTTTACAACCTCAGTCTGTTATATAAATCAATTCCTTTATTTCTCCTTTATCTCATCCTAAAGGTCTGTAAGCATACAATCATTCACCTTACCTGGTGGTGATAAATATTTATTAGAGACAGAACAGAACTATTCATGGCACAAGCTAAATTCACATATACATCCTTTTTGTTTGTTTCTATTTTTTAAAGGAGATAGTATAAAAAGATAAGAACATGCTGCTAAGTGGAAGCCATATGACTTAGGAATAAGAAAAGAAATATGTAAGCATAATGTTATCTGGTTGGTTTGGCTATGAACTGAATTCCTTCACAGATGACAAGTCAAGGGGCTAGATAAAAGAGAACAACAGTAGAAACAAAATGTACATTTATGCTGTTAGGATTTTTTTTAGACAATCCTGAAACGACCTCAACGGGTTTTTAATAATAATAATAGCATGCTGTCAAGTCAATTCTGAATTATGTTGCCTGTTTCCTGGGTTTTCTAGATAGAGAATACACAGGAGTCATTCACCATTCCTTTCTTTTAGGAGCAATCTGTGACTGTGAAGCTTGCCCAAGACTAAACAGGCTGAATCTTCTCCTCAGAGGCCCAATGGGGAATTGAACTCTCAGCCTCCTAAATTACTCAGTTATCCAGCCAGCTTCAACTAATGGCTAAAAAACCAAAAAACCTATGGAAGGGCTTTATTTTTTAATTCTGAACATCTCCTACCCAGCACAGCAAATGTATTTTTCCTAAATTCATTACAGCAGGTCTAAAAAAGAATATCAAGGGTGTCGCTGCCATAATAATAATAAAATCTATTTCATCTTTTGGGTGACCTAAAGAATGCTCTCTTACAGCTTTCCCCCTGTCAATTCTCCCAGCAGGTGCTTGATGGAGATGGTCGTGGTTGTCCTGCAAGCCTCCCAGTTCAGTAAGCAAAACAAAGCAGAGGTTGGAAAAGTAACTTTTTTTGGACTTCTGTTCCCAAAATCCCCTCTCCAGTAATGTCAATGGTTTCCATATTTGGCAGCCAACAAGTGCTCCCTGAAGACTTCTGGAAGTTTTAGTTGGCTTCTTGGTGATGTGTCTGCCCCAGAAGTGTGTTTTTGAAAGGTGGAAAAGAGGCCCTTTTGAGTGTCTGTTTCAACCCTGAAGAATTCCAGGAGCAGCAACACAGCAGTGATCCCAGGATGCTGTAGGATCCCAGGATGCTGCAGGATGCTCTGGGAACAGAAATCTGTATCCCCCTGTTACCAGCCTTGGTTTAAATCTGAGGTGGCCAACCTTGGTGCTCCAGGTGTTCTTGGACTTCAGTTACCAGAAGCCAGGGCTTCTGGGAATTGAAGTCCAAGAACACCTGGAGTGCCAACGTTGGCCACCTGTGGTTTAAACAAAGTGAATTAGGCAAAAATGATGACCTTTGGCCTATGCTCTGCTTTCATTATCAGTAATATTCCGATGAACTCTACAAATGGACACAACAGTCCTGGCCATTCTAAGGCACCTTTCCCAAGCTAGTACATGTAGGGTGCTGGTTGGGTAACATGGGAGTGGTAACTCAACCCACCAGGAAGGTGCCATTTTGGAGAAACTGGGTGTAAAGTTGCAAAGTAGATTCATTGCTGGTGAAAAGAAGCTCTGACTCCGTTAGCAGTGAGGCACAAGACCATGAAAAAGAGCCACCCCATGTCCTAAGGATGAAGCTGGCAGGCTGACTCAACAGCCCTGCTCCACTCCTGCAGGTTATAGTTTGTAGCTTTCATAAGGGAACCGATCCATCTTGCTTTTGGCCTTAGTTGCTTCCTGTTGCCTTCTGCCTTTCCCAGCATCATTGTCTTTTCCAGAGAGTCTTGCCTTCTCATGATGTGCCCAAAGTAGGACAGTTGGAATGTAATCATTTTTGCCTCCAGAGATAGTTCAGGCTTGACTTGATTATCTTTCTGGTAGTCTAGGGTATCCACAAGTAACCCCTCCAGCACCACATTTCAAATGACTCATTTTCTCCCCTATCAGCTTTCTTTACTATCCAATTTTTGCACCTGTACATGGTAACTGGGAAAACAAATCTATTAGGAAGCTCAATATAATTTGGCAAAATTCACTTGAAAGGTCACAGGTATTTACTCCTAGGACACTTTGTGCTAGAAAGCCAGTTGTATCTGACTCTAGGGTTCAGTGCTCATCTCTATTTATAGCCAAAGAACCAAGCCACTGCAGTCCCCTATTTCAGTGGTGGGCAGCAAAAAATTTCGCTACCACACCGTGGGAGGATCCCATGTCATGGGTGGAGCCTACCTCATGGGCGGAGCCTAAATTGTGGGCGATCTAGTCAAGCCTGCCATATGACCATGTATACATCTGCAAACACAGGTAGCACTGGCTCTTTGGCTGTAAATAGAGATGAGCACTGCACCCTAGAGTCAGATATGACTGGCTTCTGAGCAAGGGAGACCTTGAACCACTTGCAGGGACCAAACCTGATGGGGCAGGGCAGGGAGGTGGGCGTGGTCACCTAATTTCACTACCCCCCCTGCCCAAAGGCCACCCAATTTTGCTACCCCTCCTCCTGGGGGTGTATGCGAACCTGTTGCTGCTCACCACTGCCCTATTTACTCTTAGGGACATCTTTATCAGGAAGAGCTCCTACCAGATTCTGGCAAATGATTGTAAGCTTTCAGATTTAATGATAACAATCTGCATTAAGACCCCCAATTTGAACTGTTTATTCCCTGAACTGGTGTTGGGAAATAATAATGGTTTCTTAGGATACAGTCAGAGGCAAATTTCTAGGTCTTGACTGTGCGGCTGTTGAACCCATAGTTTGCCTAGTTGTGAGCAACCAGTGGGTGACATGCCCCTTTGTGTACTCCAAGGGCACCACCTATGTTTTCCAGCATGTAGATATGGATATTGTGTGCCTCAAATACAAAGCTTGAAAAAAAAAATACTTTTCTGGGTTACAACTCCCAAAGTCCACTGTGAGCTACAAAAACTAGCCTCTCTAAAGAAGGACCCAGAGTTGCTTTACAACCAGATCTCCATTCTCCTCTCACCTCCTGGCTGATCCGGTTTGTGTGTGCATCTCTTAACAGTGGTGGCAACTGAACCAGGTTTGTATTTTAGGTCTGGTGCTGCTGCATTTTGCTTTATGGTGAAAAATTCCATGCAAAGGAAGTGCCTCTGTTTGGACAGACTCTTGCTTACCTTTGAGGACGCTTCGATAAGGAGGATTGCAAAAAGGAATGTGGCTGAGAGATTCTCAACCTGAGAGCCAGCCAATGAGCTATGCCTGAGAGGTGCAAATGATATTGTACTTATTTCCATTATGATGCCTCTCATATTGTTTCATCTCTTTTATGGGCTGTTTCATGGCCTATTTTGATGAGTTTGCATTGCTTAATACCGTCTTTTATGACTGCAAGGGTCCACGCGCCTTTCTCAGTGCTGCTGTCTTATATCTCCCTATGCAAGCTGCTCATGAACCGCCTTGTCAAGCGACTCGACAAACTGCTAAGTACTTTTCAGTATGAAGCTTATGGGGTCACTGGACATCTATGCCTCCTGTCAGAGCAGATCGTCTTCCAATGGAGAAAGGACGGCAGTAGTTCAATTGCAGTCACCGGCCTCTTTCTGTTACACCTCCTCCTCTGTTTTTTAAAGGCAAATTGCAGTGGTTTCCCCCAAAATGTGCCTTCTTTATGTTTGGGACCAAAGCTTTCACCTACTGACTGGGGGACTCTGGAGATACCGGTCTAAGGAAAAGGAATTCTTCTGATCTCTGCAATGGATAATGATTCATTGATAGTCAAGTGTGACTATCGGCCATGGTGGCTTAGGATGCTGGGAGTTGCAGTCCAAAACACCTAGAAGTTTACCTTTTTGGGAAAGGCTGCTACGTTTGAAACAATGTTTAGCTCTAGTTTTGCTTCTTTGAGATGTTGCATTTTACCCATCGGCAGTTTTGACGTGAAAGAGTGTTCAAAATATGATGTGATTATGATTTTGGATACACTGGACTTGAATATTCTATCTTTACAGAAAAACTTTAAAGGAAATGCCTATACTGTACAGTATACTTAGCCATTACCTTAACAGTTCTTAGGTCCTTGGTTAGGTCTTGAAGTGTTAATTTTATGTCCATCTTAGACTGTGAATCTAATGCAACAGCAACAACAAGAACGATGGTGGTGTACTATCAAGTCAATTCTGACCCTTTTCATGGTTTCCTAGGCAGAGAGAACTCAGAAGGGCTTTACATTTCCTTTCCTCTAGTCTAGGGGACAGGTCCTCAAACTTGGCTCTCCAGATGTTCTTGGACTTCAATTCCCAGAAGCCCTGATCAGCACATCTGTTGATCAGGGCCTCTTGGAATTGAAGTCCAAGAACATCTGAGACACTAAGGTTGAGAATCCCTGTCCAGGGGGAATCCTAGAGCAATGCAACTTCCCAAGCCCACACTGACCTTTCTGGAGTATACACTAGGGAATTGAACTCCCAACTTCTGACTGTGCAATCATAAAGTGAAACCATACTGAAACCATTGAGCTATCCACCCAGGTTGTGTTCAAAATAGCCACCCTCAAATTGTTGGCAATGGCTATGAAAAGAGGGTGAAGGGAGGCATGTCTACTCTCACCTTCCTTTCACTGCCATTCCTGAAACAAGAATCAAAGGAAATGAGGAAACTATAAAGGTTGCAATGCCAGCATATAGTTCCATACTATGTTCAGAAAAAAGAAGTAAAGAAGAACTGCCAGATTAGGAGTATTTGTTAATGTTCTTTTTGTTCATTTTAATTTTATTTGCATTTTAATTGCCATCAAACTTAAAACATGACACATTTCCCCTCTCTTTGGTGTAGTGTGCATCTGAGAATCTAAAAATGTGCTGGTTTTCAAGGGAGACAAGACTTTTTATTATTTTGGAGAGGAAAGTGCCTATTCTTCTCAAAACTGTTTAAATGTCCTTCTGTTACATGGGGGGGGGGGGAGAGAATAAGTGTTATTTGATAGTGCAAAGGCCAAAGTAGATATAATATCATATCATTCCATGTTTTTGTAAGGCTTAAGGACAGCACCACCATTGAACAGGGACGGCAGTGTTTGGGCAAGGAGGAGTAATTTCTCTCTTCCTTCCAGATGCTTTTCACAGCAATCTGAGTGAATATGAGTGTTACACGCAGCCTTTACTGAACCTTAGCTTTGAAGATAACCATGTGGACTAGCAGGCTCTTGTTCAAAGCAAATCAGATTTAAAAAGGAAGAGATAACATTGATTCACCCTCCCCACCCTAAACCACATCCAGCGAGATAAGAAAATCAATACAAAGCTGGGCTGTTGGAAAACATTACAGATGAGGAGTTTTGGGAGATGAGGGGAAGATATGAAGAAGGAGCAATTCTTTAGGAGCAAAATACAAGTGCAGGCAGGAAGACAGCACCCATGTTCGAAAGCAGGGGCATCTGGTTTAAGCAGAGAAAATGGCAGCTTAATAGCTATCTCATCCTGTTGCAAAACAGATTGTAAGGCATGTTTCACTTCCACTTCTGGTAGGAGGAACCATGTGACTGGCCTGCTGAACCACATGACTGGTCCACGACCCAAAAAGTTTGGGCACCCCTGTCCTAAAGGCATCACTACAGGAGTAGGAAATCTCGCCTACAATTAAAGCTTGACACCAAGTTGTGAAATAGTCATTCCAGCCCAAGAATAGCAATGGAATTTGGTGACATCTCAACCTAGCTGTGGGAGGGTGTGCATATTAAGAGCGATTTCATCTTGCTCCCTAATGAAAACACCAAACCAAAGCACTCAGTTATCTGGTCACAGCTGGCTAAGTTTAATAAGAATTTACATGAGCTCCATCGACCTTAGATGACAGTAAAAGCACATTAACCCTTCACAGTGAAGGGCGACCCACAACCCACCACCACTGCAAGAGTTTTATGATGCTGATCGAGTTATTTCAAACTCCAGTGATTATATGGTCCCTTTAGAATATGCTAGAAAATTGCTGCATGCTGAATTTTCACTGACCCTGCTTGGAAGGCATAGATGGAACTTAAGAAATAAATATAGTAACAGGTCAAATGTGCCTCACCTTCCCAGTGTTACTTGTCATCATTTTGGCATATGTGCTTCTTTTGTTCAGATAGGTTTTGGAAGAAATTTTGTGCCATGGAGATATGGATGACTCAGCTTTAAGTCTTCATCCATCCATCCATGAGACCCAGATTGGAGAACAAAGTCTATCCATGCCTTCTTGTAAGCAAACTTCACTGAATCTGATGGGATTTGTTCTTCATCATAATGCATGTATAGAATTGAAGCTGTAGATCAGAGTATCTCTAATTTTCAACCCTCACTACATGACAAACTATGAAGGTAAACAAGAGTTTAGAAAAGTTACTTTTTGGGATGACAGCTCCTGGAATTCAAAATCTACTCCCCCCAAAAGTGACAATAGAGTTTTAGGAATTATTTTTCCTCTTTACCCACTCCTCAAAAGTACATTTACAAGCTTTATGCTCAACTATTGCTTAAGTCACCATATCCTTTCTCACAACTTCTTCTTCTCTTTTACTAGAACAGGAGTTCTTAAGCCAGGGCCCTGGTCGTGCTCCCTCAAACAGTTTTGGGGGCCAGATGGCCATTTTGCCCTTCCTCCACCACATGGCACTTCTTGGTGTGGTGGAGGCAGTGGGGGCCACATGAAATAGTGCTGTGGGCCACATATGGCCTACGGGCCGCAGGTTGAGAATCCCTGTACTAGCCCAAGGCCTGAAAACTTGTAAGGGGTAGTTGGCAAAATGTTAACCAATGAAGAGTCTTTCTCCATTACTGCCCCTCTAGAATAGGACATGCTGAAGTTTTTACATTCCAGGTTACAGTGTTTGTTCAACTTTTAAGGTGCCAAGGCCCTGCCAGAAATCTGTGACAATTCCAAGGAAGGATGAAATATTAATATGAAAAATAGTTGATGCAAAGAGCAAGGGCGACTCAGGGCGGATTACAACACAACATATAAAAAACATGTAAAATCACAGATTCAAACACAATCTAAAAGTTTAAAAACAATTTAAAACAAATTCTCATTCCTTCATAAAATAGAGAAAGGGTGGATACAGTAATACACCGGATAACGTTTGGACCGGATACCACTAGAATCGGATAACGATGCAAGATTTTTGGAAAAACCTTGCATCAGATAACGATTCTTTTAGCGTTATCCGACCCAATCGTGTGTGTGTGTGTGTGTGTGTGTGTGTGTGTGTGTGTGTGTGTGTGTGTGTGTGTGGTATTAGATTGGGTAGAACATCTATCCAATCCACCACCACCCCACTCAGCAATGGATCACTGCTACTGAACTAGGGTCGAGGGAAAGGCACGCGGGTGCCTGCCTTTCCCCCGACCCTAGTTCAGTAGCAGCAATTGCCATCCGGGCTGTGTCCGAAGTTGCTGGGCTTCGGACACAGCCCTCACAGGCTGTGGAAGGCTAGCCCAGCCTGGCTGGGCTGGGCTAGCCTTCTTCTGAAGCCGTTCCATGCTGTGTTCGAAGCCCAGCGGCTTTGGACACAGCCCGCAAGGGCTGCGGAAGAAGGCTAGCCCAGATCAGCTGGGCTGGGCTAGCCTTCCGAAGCCCTTGCGGGCTGTGTCCAAACCTGCTGGACTTCGGACACAGAGCGGGTGCCTCTTCCCCCCACCCTACTGGCCCCATAGCGCTTGCTAAGGGGCCAGTGGGGTGAGGGGAACAGGCACCCGCTCGTGTGCTACAAAGTGCATGAGCGGGTGCCTTGTATTGCCACCTGACATGAGCCTTAGCAAGCGCTAAGGCTTGTGTCGGGTGGCGAGACAGGGTACCCGCTTGTGGGCTTTGTAGAAGAGGGGGAGACCTTTCCTGTACCCTGCATGTGGGGCACTTGCGAAGTGTACTAAAAAGGTCTCCCCACTCTTCCCAAATGCCCCGCTGATCCACATCAGCGGGGCATTTGGGATGAGGGGGAGACCTTTCCTGTACCCTTCACTAATGCCGCGCATGCACGCGTGTATGTGGGGCACTTGCGAAGGGTACTGGAAAGGTCTCCCCACTCTTCCCAAATGCCCTGCTGATCTGCAAGTGCTAAGGAGGCAGTGGGGTGGGGGGAACAGACACCCGCTTGTGTGCTACAAAGCGTGCGATCGGGCGCCTTGTCTCGCCACCTGACACGAGCCTTAGCCCTTGCTAAGGCTCGTGTCGGGTGGCAAGAAGAGGTTTGCCCCCGAAGTCAAGCTGACCCTAGGCTACCAATCGCTATCCTAGGGTCAGTTTGACTTCAGGGACAAACCGTGCAGTTTGTCCCTGACGTCAGGGCTTTTTTTTTTTAGCTGTGTTCGATGCATGGGACAATGCTAAAAATCGGATAACGTCATGACTTGTGGAACCAAGTCATAAAGTTATCCAGTGTATTACTGTATAAGTATTAAATAAGCCAGGGGGAGGGGTGAGTGAGCCATCACTACCCCAAACTTGTCCCGCCAGCCAGGTCTTCATACCCCTCCTAAAGGGCAGTAGCTCCGTCTGGAGATGCAGCTCTAGGGGCAGGTGGTTCCAAAGGGCTGGAGCAGACACAGAGAAGGCCCTCCATCTAGTGCCAGAGAGGTGAGCCTCTCTAGCTGATGGAACCAAATAATAGGGTTTATGAGTGTCAGCATGGAAGGAGCAGAGAGAGAAAAATCAGAATAACTCGAACTAAGTAGGAGAGTTAGGTTGGGTGACAAGACCAGAAATGTGCAGGCTGACTACATGGATGTCTAGCCCAATCTTTGGTCCAATTGTGTGCAGATGTTGATCAGGCCAATCTGCCACAAAATGCTCCATTTTGAGACCCTGATTAAAGCCAGTCAGGGACAGGATAAAATAGAGCAGTGGCGGCAGGATTCTCTTCCTGGTTGATCAGAGGAGTGTTTCCCCAGCCAGCTGAGAAGCTTGCTCATTTGGAGGAGCAAAATGCTGCCTTGGTGCAATGCCAAACAACATTTTGCACCCCCTCCCAACGCATGGTTTTTAAAAAGCTATGCTACACTGGCAGAGGAGGGCCAGTACAGACAGGCTCTTAGAGACTGAGAAGGGAGGGCCATATTAAGGGTACAGCTACAGGAAATGATTCAGTAATAGCACAGTGGCGTCGCGTGGGGGGCGGGCGGGGGGGGGGGGCGGATGCCCCGGGCAGCGGATTTCAGGGGGCGGCAAAATGTCCCCACCAGTTTGGCCTCCCTCTGCCTGGGGCCGGGCTTAGGAAGCAGGACTTCCCAGGCGGAGGGCGGCCGTTTTGCTGGCGAGCGCTGCTCGCCTCCGTCCACCTGGCTGGCCATCGGGGGCGAGGAGGAGAAAAAGGGTTTTTTTTAAGGCGGACAATTCAAGGAGGGGGCCCGCCCGCCCGGCTAGCCGTCGGGGGCTCTCCTGGAGGGCGGCCCACATGCGCGCGCATGCTGCTCGCCTCCGCCCGCCCAGCCACCCACCCAGCTTGCCATCAGACGGGGGCGCTCGTCGGGGGTGGGTGGCGCCGTGGCGGGGAGACCCTGGCGGCTGGCTGGGCAGGAGGAGGTGGGTAGCGTGCGCGCGCATGCGAGCCACCCGCCAGGCGAGCCCCCGAGTGGCGCCCTGGCGGCGGCGGCACCCTGGCGCCCAGCTGGCTCAGGTCCCGGCCCTCGCTCCCGCGCGGCCCTCCTCCGGGGGTGGGTAGCGCCCGCCGCCTCCGTCCTTTCCTCCCTCCCTTCGGCAGCTGTGCTCTTGCGCCCCGGGTAGCGCGCCCCCCGGCTTGGCTCCGGAAGCCGAAGGGGCCGCCTCCTGCCGGCCAGCCGTTTGCGGTGGTGGTGGTGGGGGGACACGGCGGTCCCGAAGGTCGCCGCAGACACACACACCCCTCCCTGCCGGGACGAGGCAAGAAGCGACGGCCAGCTGGGCGAGCGAGTTGCCGGAGGTGGAGGTGCGCTCGTTGGGGGTGGGTGACGGAGTGCCCCTGGAGGGCGAGCGGGCGGAGGTGTGCGGCGCGTGCGCCGCTGTTCAGCAGGGGGCGCCTTCTGCCTGGGTCCGGGGGGCGGCGGCGGCAGCAGCGGGGAGCTGGGGGGGCGGCGGCGATTTTCTTCTTCGCCCCAGGCGGCTGAACACCGCGCGACGCCACTGTAATAGCATAAAGGAGACAGGAAAAGTTAGAAGGTGAAAGCAAGGTTGCTTACATGAAGTTCTTTGTTTAAAGAACTTTGTTTGCTGAATTGTTAGCAGTAGCAAACTATTTCTACATTAATAGCAGGGAGGGAGAGGGAAAAAAGGGGAAGAGCATTGAGATAAATATATAAGAATTGATCACACATTGAGGCCAATGGTTATCCCCCCTTTTTTACAATGTTAACCCTCCAGACATGCAAATGTTTCAGTGTAACCAGCCTGAGACATCAACCATGCAAACAAAGCTCAGTTATTTGCCGAATGACCAGTTGTGGAAATGAAGCAAGCTAATTTGTCACATATGGATAGAGACAAGTTTCTGTTAGATTAGGATACTGTAAGTGTGAATATGGAGAGATACAGAATCTGACTCATTTACTGGCCTGCCGATTACTACCAGAAACACCTACTGACAAAGATTTAATTTTGGCCAATGATAAAGCCTAGAAAGTCGCTTCATTTCGGCAGTTCAAAGTTTGATCTGGACTTGGAAGGAGAGGGAGAAGAAGTTTCTTTTTCTCTTAATGGTATGCTGCTTCTATATAAAGATTCAGCTTATTGTCTACGAAGGTTGGGTCAGATTAATCCAAAGAATGTGAGGCAGAAGTGAACTGTAGTTGCAGTTTTGGATGGGCCATGTATAATTCTAGCACAGCTTGCTTCAGACAAAAAGTGCTAATCCTTTCTATTCAGCCCCTTTCTCAAGACGCTGTTCAAAGATACTAGGCTGCATTGACAGCCTGGGTTTGAAGTTTAAATGAAGCCTGTTTTTCATAACAGGGCTCACTCTTGGGTGCTACATAGTCACAGTTTGACTCTCACTCAATCGTTTATCAGCTGTAAGAAACAAATTATAGTTAAACTGGTTCTTCTGTGATTAAATCCATAGGGAACTAGAAAGCCTAGAAGGGGGAGAAGGGGAGTGAGTTGTGTGAATCATTCACTGGAGCCATGGCTGCGCTAAACCAGAGGAGCGTTTTATTCACCCTTTTTTGTGCATAACGTAAAATGTATACAAACAACATGTCACGTTGGGCACAGTCAAAGGGTGAATGGTTATTGCTCAAGGCATAAGCCGCGTCAAATTTTGTTGGTGCTTGTTCATTTTTAGTGCACATTTGGTGGTTATTTTTTGAGAGGCTCAACTGCTCAGCAGAAGCCCTGGCCCAATTTTGCTCATTGTTTTAGAAAGCGCAGTCCCACATTTCAGGAAGTTCTCAAGTCTTATGTTTTGACATATGTTGGGGGGGGGGGGAAGTAAAAATAAAAGCACCATCATAAACAAACCAAAAGAAGAATAACCTCAGTTACAGAAGGGCCAGTAAAGACAGTATCCTGCATGGATAGCTTGTAGCCATGTCTTCTTATAGTTTAGATGTCTTTGAGGCCTCTTAAAGATGTTGGTTGGACAACTTTCTTCCCTACAGTTTACTCTCAATGTTGTGGATTAAGAGGGGCAGCATGCCATGAAATCCATGAGGTTAGATGCAGTGGTGGGATGTCAAAAATTTTACTACCCCACCGTGACATCATCACAGTGTGGGCGGAGCTAACATCATGATGTCATGTTGTGGGAGGGGCCAAAGAAATAAAATAAAATAAAAATAAGCACACACACACACACACACCTCAACCTACCCACCCACCCACAACACAAACCTGTAAATAAAAGAAATAAAATAAAATAAAAATTACATTAAAATCCACCCACCCCAAACATAAATCAACCCACCCACCGACCCCAAACACAAACCCGTCACTTACCTGTTAGTATAAGTGCCTGGGTAGCACCATGTTGCAAGATGGATATGGTAATCATACCAGTTCTCTAGGATAATATGCCTTAATGTAAATGTAAAACAGCTGTACCTCCTTAAGGGTTCTCCAATTGGAACAGCAATTGGAACAGCACAGGTGTAGCTTATTGATGAGGTAACTCCAAGACTTTGCTTAAAAACCCCAAGCCAGGCTGCTAGGCCTTTTTAGGAACTGTGGTAGTACGTCAATATAGGTAAAGGTATTAAATACACATTAAAATACACACAAACACACCATATCCAAAGATGAATCACTTACCCTGGGGAGCAGGCTATAGGGAGCTTCAGGCTAGCAGCTTCTCTTCCTTCTCTCCACTTGGGAGGACAGAAAGGAGGCTGTGCATATGCACCAAGCACTGTAGGCATGCATGCACACCAAGTGCTTGGCTGCATGCACAGTGGGGGAACCAGTGAAAAGGTAAGCCCTGAAGGTGGTTCCCCCCAAAAGCTGGGACACTGGGAAAAGTTACTACTGGTTCTGGTGACCTGGTGAGAACCTGTTACATCCCATCACTGGTTAGATGTCCTTCCTCATACTTAGGGACTTACTTTGTATGGGGGCATCCAGTGTGGTATAGTGGATAAAGTGTCACAGTATGACTCTGGGAACCAAGGTTTAAATCCTTGTTTGGCCATGGAAACTCACTGAGGGAGAATAAAACTGGTAAAACCTCTCCTTAAGCATCTCACTTATCTTGAAAGCTCCATTAGGGTTGCTGTAAGTCAGTTCTGACTCAACAGCACATAACTGACTGACTGACTGACTAACTGTATAGCATCAAACACCTTTGGATGTTGGCAAATGACCAAACATGTCTCCATATTAAAAGGCCTTTGCTTGAAAGCCAGTTGTATCTGACTCTAGAGTTCAGTGCTCATCTCTGTCCATAGCCAAAGAGCCATTGCTGTCTGTATCTGCAGGTATTTCTGTGGCTAAGTGGCAGGCGTGCCTAGACACTAGAGGGGATGGAACGCTGTTTACCTTCCCACCAAAGTGGTCCCTATTTACCTACTTGCAATTGCTTGCTTTCAAACTGCTAGGTTGGCAGGAGCTGGGACAGAGGTGGGATCTCACTCCCTCATGCAGTGCTAGGTTGGCAGGAGCTGAGACAAAGACAGAAGCTTATGCTGTCGTGCAGCACTTGGGTCTCAAACTGCTGACCTGCTGACCTTCCAGTCATCAAGTTCAGCATCTTAACCACTAAGTCACTGCAGTCCCTTCTATATTAAAAAAACCTGCAAATAAAAAAGCCAGTCATTAGTGGAAAGATGTGTAACCTCTTCTTTTTAATATTAGTCTAAGACAGGAAAACCCAAACTAGGGTACAGTGGTGGGCTCAAAAATTTGTTATTACCACACTGTGGGCGTGGTATGGTGGGTGTGGCCAGGGGGAAAGCCCTGTGTTGCACCCGAATTAGGACTACTTTATTTCAAAACTTGGATGGGTGGGGCCAGTTAGAATTTCTGCTACTGGTTGTAGCGAACTGGTGTGACCCTGCTGATGCCCACCACTGCCAGGGTCCCCTGCACTCCTTCTGAGAGGTCCTCCAATCTGCTTGTTTACTGCTATCACCCTTAAGACATTTTAGTTCAGACTCACACTGTTCCTCAAGTGACACCATCTCCTACTGTTTATCCTGTCCCTTTCTTATAAAAAAACACTGGTGTTTTTCTGGTGTCCAGGGCTCCTTCTGTCAGCCCCTTCTAGTTTCATATTATCTTCTAGTATAAGTATTATCCTCTAGTATACAGTATTAAGCTCCCCCAGTGGCTTAGTGGTTAAGATATTGAGCTTGGAGACTGGAAGGTCAGATTTTGATACCCGAGGGCTGCACTTGGGGACATGAAAGGAGCCTCATTTGGGCATCCCCTGAGTGGAGTTTCTCTAGCATAAAATCCTTTCAACCCGGGGTAATCTCTGACATATTATTATTATTATTATTATTATTATTATTATTATTATTATTATTATTATTATTATTATTATTATCCTCCTCCATACTAGCATTTTGGCCGTTCTGGGTGCTTTGCTAGTTGCCAATACAGTAATACCTCAGATAACATTAGTATCGAATAACACTAAAATCGCATAACATTAAGGAATCTGGGGGGAAGAATTGCATCGGATAACATTAAGATCCTATGGGATGCATCGGATAACAACCGCTAAAGCCTGTGTGGTTACAATGTATCTCTATGTATCCCATAGGATTTTAACATGCATCGGATAACACTAAAAATCTGATAACACTAAGACTTGTGGAACCAGGTTTTAGTGTTATCTGAGGTTTTACTGTACTCAGGTACCTGAAATGTTAGCTTTTCTTCATTGATGTCTGAATGTTTACTTTTATACTAAATTGGTGGGTTAATAATTTTGATTTAAGATATGACTCCCATGAAGCATTGGGCATCATAATGTGCCCCCCATATTCCAGAAGGTTGAGGACCACTAATCTAAACACATCTTTCTGGTTTTGGAAATTAAGAACAGTCGGGTATGGTTAGTACTTGGATGAGAAGCTGTCAGACAATGCCCAGGATCTCAAGGCAGAGGTGGTGAAGAATCCTGCCCAAACCTTCAACAGTCATTGTCAGTCAGTTTTGACTGTCCTGAGCTAGATTTATATTGAAAATGATTTAGGTACCCTTCTTTTTGGCTTCAACATTAAAAAAAGTAATCAGATTCAGGAAGTCGTATCTGACTATGGGTAGAACTTGACCACATTTTGCTCCCTCAAATACTCTAGGGTGGCCAATATTCTCCTGACATCCTCTCTTTCTCAAACATTCACCAAATAATTGATATCTGCATTGGATAAGTGATATTCAATATTTATCAGCATTTAATAGAACTTGATGATTGGCAGACTACCACAGTTGGTGGATATGACTGACTCCTAGACGGCATTCCAGGAGATTTCAGACTTGACAAGATATGACAGTCGACATTTTATCAGTTTACATCTTTGATGCCTGCCAAAGTCAGAATGATCAAACAATGCCAATCCATTTAAGGCAGCAATCCAATCTATAGACACAAGATTGCATCTCATTAAACATAAAAGGGCTGACTTCTAAGTTGGTGCAGAGAGATCGGTCTTGAGATCGCATTCGCTATTCAACGTTTATAATTTCAAGTTGACCTTTGAATTTCACATGCCCATGTCTAAATAGCTGCATATTTGTTAATCATCCAGTTGCTGCATAAGGAGATGTCCTGCTATTATTGCCATGGGGTTTCTGGACACCACCGTGTCTAGCTTGCATGGCTGTAAACTGCACAAAGAAAAGAGAGGCATCATCATTAGTCAAACATTCTGCAAGCATCCCTCCTAATCTTTTCTCCTAATTGTGGTAAATCCTTCTCATATGAGATTCTCAATGCATCAGACAATGCCCAAGCCCTGGTTTCCTTCTGGAAGACCCTCTGTCGGTATTTGGAAGTATTTATGAAGTAATCCTGCTATTTAACTGAGATTAAGGTGAAGCCTAATAGGGACACTGAGCATGCCCAGATTATAATGAATAACTCTTTCTGGAAATCCTGTGAACTTTCCAGAGAAGCATTGTGTCAATAATGTCACACCTGCCCTGCCTGCCTGACCAGAGGGAAAAGTGGCCCCAGCTGCCGGGGCTCAGTGGCTCAGGAACTTTGCTGCTGCTTTGGGACTCCTGTGCAGGCGGGGTGGGGAGGCCGTTGCACCGCCGGATACAGAGACCTCCACCTGCTCTGGTGTCATGGCCCCCACCTCGGGACCAGGCCTCAAAAGCCACTACAGTGGCAGGACTATGCTGTCCTCTCTGGGACTGCCTGGGGACAGGACGGGGAGGTCGTTGTGCTGCTGGACACCGAGACCTCCATCTGCTCTGGTGTCATGGCCCCCTAGTCATGGGACTAGGGCTTGGAGGGCCGCTGTAGCTGTGGGCGGCATGACTTCGCCATGTGTTGGAGAGGCGGCGGTATTGTTGTGTTGATGCTTTGTTTATGGATTTTTGAAATGCTTTGTATGATGTATTGATATAGTATTTTGTAATTGTTTTGTTATCTGATATTTTGTAGCTGTGATATATTGTTTCCTTGTGACTCCCGCTCATTTTGTAACTTTGACTGGGGATTCTTTGAAATGTTTTGCTTTTGATACTTTGTTATTTGATATTGTGACTGTGATGTATTGTTTCGTTCTGAACTCCCCAGAGTTGCTATAAGCAGTTGGGGCGGCATATAAATTGAACAACAACAACAACAACAACAACAACAATGCTGAGAATCTCATTGAGGGTAGGCTTTAGTCACTATTATAATTTGGTGTGTGTGTGTGTGTGTGTGTGTGTCTGTGGCTCAGTGTTGGCACACTATAAGTGAAGGACAGGATTATGTGACCAGTAATACTCCCAAGCAATTAACAATATTGCTCTTTAGGGAAGACAGTGTACTTTCCTAAATATGCTGGAAATTAGCCACAATCCCTTAAGGTTTCCACTGGAACAAAAGCCAGATTTAGATCCTGAGCTTAATAACATAATATAAAATAAATCTTATGGCTGGTTGACAGCAAGCTCTCTCACCTTTCTTTGCCTTGAGTTAACATCCACCCAACTGCATAAATTTCTATTAGCACACGCCTTGTTAGGGGATTAGGTATGGAACATTTACTTTAATGAGTCTTGTCCTGCTAGTGAGAAACACCATAGGCCAAGACCAGAGATGGGGAATGTTGGTTTTTTAGAGTACTGTTCCTAGAAACCCGCAATGAGTGTGGCCATTGGGCCACCTGGCCAGGGTGATGCCTACTTATTATCATGTTCCTAATCAGAACTCTTAACACCAGTGGTGGGATGTCAAAAATTTTACTACCCCACCGTGATGTCATCACAGTGTGGGCAGAGCTAACATCATGATGTTATGATGTCATAGGCAGGGCCAAAGGAAAAAAATACAAAATAATAAAAAATAAAAATAAGCATGCACACACACCTCAACCCACTCACCCACCCACAACACAAATCCGTAAATAAATAAATAAATAAATAAATAAATAAATAAATAAAATTAAAATACAGCCACCCACCCACCTCGAACACAAATCAACCAGAGCTTTTAAACCAGAGCTTAAAGCTTATTCTGGCTAATCTTTCTCACACTAGGTCAGATGGAAGGAACTACAGAATGAACTCACCACAAGATGGCTTCATTTTGGCACTTTTCAACTTTTCAACAGTTGAAGAAGTTAGGTACTAAGTCTTTGCCTAACCAGTTCTCTAGGATAATATGCCTTAATGTAAATGTAAAACAGCTGTACCTCCTTAAGGGTTCTCCAATTATGTTAGTACGTACTGTGTTAGTACGTCAATATAGGTAAAGGTATTAAATACACATTAAATACACATTACACATTAAAATACATACAGACACACCACATCCAAAGGTGAGTCACTTAACCTGGGGAGCAGGCTATAGGGAGCTTCAGGCTAGCAGCTTCTCTTCTTCCTCCCTGCTTGGGAGGACAGCAAGGAGGCCGTGCATACGCGCCAGGCACTGCAAGCGTGCATGCACACTAAGTGTTTGGCATGCATGCGCAGTGGGGGAACCAGTGAAAAGGTAAGCCCCGAAGGTGGTTCCCCCCCAAAGCTGTTACCGGTTCTCCGGGACACTGGGAAAAGTTACTACCGGTTCTGGAGAACTGGTGAGAACCTGTTACATCCCATTACTGCTTAACACACCTTCTGCCTACCATTATAGTGATTCCACTTGCCATCAGAGATATAGCCACCTGGCTAGAGTTTTGCTTTAGTCACATGTATTTGGGAATTTGAATGCTTCTCCACCAGTCTTTCTCTACCAGTCTCTCTGCCTGTAGCCAGACAAAGTAGCAGAGCCCAAAGAGTTGCAACCTGGCAAGTGTTACTTGCACCCAGCAAATATTGCTGCCTCTTTCCTGTTCCCTCTTCTGCCACCTCCACTTTCAGCCTGTTTTTCTTTGTTCTTCCAGTCCTGAAGGCTCCATCTGCAGCGGTCCTAGCCCCTAATTTTGCCGCCTATCTTGGTTTACCATTAGTAACAGATCCATAGCTGTATCTGGAACTCTGCTGCTCCTTAGCATGGAAAGCCTGCTCACTGTTGGGGGCAGATAGGGTTCATCTAGCACAGTGGGTGCTCCTATTCATAGTTATCCATCTTTCTGCAAATAACTTCCTGCCATCCTTTCCCTCTAATCCTCCCCTCTCTCCCACCAGCCAACTTCACCACTGCCTGCCTCTGCTATCTGCCCATTTAGCTGCTCTCTTACTACAAGCCTATGTAGATACCGTAGCTAATCTTTTGTTACCCAGCTATTAAAGAGTGAAGGAGAAGGGAAATTGATTCCCCCTTCCACAAACAACAGGGCACTCCTTATCAATCCAATTCCTTTTGAAAATGGTCAGGTTTCTTCCTTTGGACCCTATGTACACAGTTGGCCATTTTGAGAACAATGGTTCCCAAGAAGGCAATAGAAAATACTGTATATACATTTTTTAAAACCCCTAAAAATATAAGGCGGCTCCTGCAAAGTAGGCCTTATTGCACTTGTTCAGCTAAATCGGGAAGCCTTGATTCCCTTTCAAGAAACTACTTGTTGTTGTTCAGGTGTGTGCGGACACTGTTATTTTTGTTCTCAGCTTTCTCTAACATTTACATTTGCACAGATTGTTCTCTAATAAATAGCATTTTGTATGTGTCTTAACTCAGAGCCCTTGGCAGAGGAAGCAGGGGTTGGAAGTTCAATTCTCCACTGTGCCAGGTTTGGGCAAGCTGTGGGGCCCCAGGGTTCTGTAGAAGAAGAGAATGATGAACCACTTCAAAATACTCTATACTAGGGGTGCCCAAACTATGGCCTGGGGGCTAGATCCAGCCTCTAATGCCAATTCATCCGGCCCACAAAGCCCTTGTTGCTCCTGGAAGCAAAAGTAAAACGTGCCCATATGGGTGCATTTTACTTCCGTTTCCAGGAGTGACAAGGGCTTCACGGGCTGAATGAATTGGCATCAGGGTATACTGTCAGATCTGGCCCCCAGGCCATAATGAATGGCTCCCTGAACCACATGACTGGCCCACAGCCCAAAAAGTTTGGGCACCCCTGCTTTATACCTAGAAATTCCTGAAAAGAGTCACCATATGTCAGAATCAACTTGATGACATGTCAATATTAATAATAATATTTCTGAATATACAGATTTTCTCCAAGTATATGCCTTTTATACATAGATTTTGCACCGAGAATTGCACTTCTTCTTTGCTTCCTCTTTTACCCCATTGAGTGTCAAGGGAGATGGAAGGTTCTTGTTCTGGCACTTCTAGTGGCCTATGTATACAGTTATTTGGTGTTCTTGTAATATTTCTCTGGGTTTGCCTCATGGTCTTTGTCCTTGTCCTCTTTCCACAGATGTCTTGTAAGGTATGGAATTCCAAGATATTCTCCCTAAATCACTTTGTTTATTGTCTCTCTGGGGACTACACTGGCTCAAGTTGCTAAGACGCTGACTGGAAGGCGGCAGGCCAGCAGTTTGATTCCCGAGTACTGCAGGACGGAATGAGCTCCTGTCTTTGTCCCAGCTCCTGCCAAACTAGCAGTTCGAAAGCAAGAAATTGCAAGTAGATAAATAGGGAACACTTCGGTGGGAAAGTAAACAGTGTTCCATGCATTCTGGTGTCTAGTCATGCCTGCCACGTGACCATGGAAACGTCTGCAGAAGCAGCCAGCACTGGCTCCTCGGCTTTGAAAGAGAGATGATCACTGAACCCTAGAGTTGGATATGACTAGCTTTCAAGCAAGGGCGACCTTTAGCCTTAGCTTACTATGCAGTGCAAGATTGGTTCTGTTCCAATTCTTTCCCTTAATGATCTGAGTTGCACTGCAAAATAAAATATGCAGAAATGTGGAATCTGAAGGATAAACACATCATGATCATCATATTAGTCTGTTGGTCCAGAAGCAGAATGATGGGGCTTGATCAACCAACCAACCAACCAACCAACCAACCAACCAACCAACCAACCAACCAACCAACCAACCAACCAATCAATCAATCAATCAATCGGTATATGTATGTAATATTGTTATTGCTTGTAACCACATGAATCCTTTCCTTAGAAATATTCTGGTTTCCCCTTATGTACCATGTGGGGTCATGTCACTGCTTTTGTTCATAGAGTATAACTGATCTTTGTTCTAGCCCTCAGGAATGTGATGGGAGGGGGGAGAGCAGAAGAAGAACAGAAGAATCCCAGCACATAAAGATTACACAGAGACTAACTGGAGGGTAGAAAATCTAGGGAGGAGTAAGAGAGAAGCCTGGGAAGGAGGTATAAAAAGCCTTGCATGAAAAGGTGTGGGTCTCCACTTTCCTGTTCCATAATGAAGTGTATTGCCTGGTGTTATTGATTGGCCAAATAAAGACACTTTGATTGAGCTCTCTCCTTGTCTGATTGATATTGGTTTGATATCTGACAAGCCTGGTCTGGATGGATAGCTTCCAGACCCCAACAAGAGGACATTAACCCCTTCCATCCCTTGAGAAAGCTCTGGTTCCCCTCAAAGCACCATAGATGCAAGGCAATTGGGAAGAGGCCTAGGTGGGGAAGGGCCGGGCCAAGGGAGACTGCAGAGTTTGCCTTCTTACACCTGTTCCCACAAGCCCTCGCTTCAAGGGGTATGTCTTGGCCAGAGGCTTGCTTCTCAACCCTGTCTCCCAGGACATTGACTTGAGGGAAACCCAGTGGAACTAATGAGATCCCTGAATGGGGAAAAGGTGCCCAACGGGTTAGTGAATTCTACACTGCTCCCAGAAACTGTGGGGAAAGGGACTTTGGAAGCAGCTGGTAAACCCTTAATAAAAGTTGGATGCAAGCAACGGGACCCTGGGCTCATGAGGTTTGTCTGAGGCAGGGGTTCTCAACCCTTTTGCACCACGAGCCGGACAACTCCCCCTCAGATAGCTGAATAGGCAGGACATGTGGTTCCCCCCTCCATAAAAGCTGCTGTAAATCATGGCGGCCGTGTTTGTGCATGTGTGGGCATCCACTTTTGCTGTCATCACCGCAGGCTGGATGATTTGCCATTGGGGGCTGCATCTGGCCTATAGGCTGTAGCAGTGGTGGGCAGACAAATTTTTTTACTACCACACTGTGAGCGGGGCCAACATCATGGGCGGAGCTAACATCATGATGTCATGGGCGGAGCCAATGATGTGGGCAGAGCCAAAGTAAACAAACCCATAAAATAAGTACACATAAAAATACAAATTAAATAGACATAAAAATACATAAAAACTCATAAAATACACATTAAAATAAATACACATTAAATAGACATAAAAACACCTAAAAATACAAATTAAATACACATAAAACACACATTAAATAGACATGAAAACACACATTAAATAGACATGAAAACACACATTAAATAGACATGAAAACACAAAAATACAAATTAAATACACATAAAACATAAAAATACACATTAAAAATAAATACACATTAAATATACATTAAAATACACCCACCCACCCCGCATCCAAAGGTGAGTCACTTACCTTGGGGAGCAGGCTACAGTGAACTTCAGGCTAGCAGCTGCTCTTCCTCCTCACTTGGGAGGACAGCAAGGAGGCTGTGCATGCGTGCCAAGTGCTGTAGGCGCGGATACACACCAAGCGCTTGGTGTGCATGTGTAGTGGTGGAACTGGTGAAAAGGAAAGCCCCCAAAGTGGTTCCCCCAAAAAACCACTACCAGTTCTCTGGGACACCGGGAAAAGTTACTACCAGTTCTGGTGAACTGGTGCGAACCAGTTGCTGCCCATCACTGGGCCATAGGTTGTGAACCCCTGAAGGGACCCTGGCTCTGTCAACCCCTTGTGAGAATGACTGGTGAGTCACTCAACAATGTTGGAACTTTTAAAATACTAATGCAACTATTGATAATATTAAGGAACTATTACAAGATAGCTGGGGTGTGTGTGTGTGTGTGTTAAGAAATGAAGGCACAAATCTATGTAACAGTAATTGTTTGCAGTGGTTGTAAGGGAGATGGAGGAGTGGTTGGTATTTTCTGTATTTTCATAGAGTGGCGAGACCAATTGCATCTATATGTTTATGTAGAATTTCAGCCAACAAGAAATTAGGATCTTCTTGGTGAACTGCGGTGTGCAAGAAAGGCCTTTTCCAAGTATAATTTATATGCCACTCTGGTCTATATTTTACTGGATGCATTTGTCTTTGCGGACAGCTCCCCCGCCCCAATTTTCCAGACCCACAAGGTGCTGGCCAAGCAAAAATTCACTGGCACTTCTTGTGGACCCTTTTGCAGTGTCTCCTCTGCTATAAAACAAGGTAAAATGATATTTCACTATTTTGTGCCATGACCTTTAGAGCTGACAGCCCCCAAATGATTTTCAGTGTGTGCTCTCCAGGCTTGATTTAGAAGTCCATTCTAAAGGGAGAAAGGCCAGAGAGTTGAGCCCCTTCATTATTATTTTTTACTTCTACCCAAATCAGATAACAAATACCAAAGTAGGTCACTTACTGTGTGAAAACTAAGTTTGTTCTGAGTAACAGTCAATATGAACTTCTTTAGAGGTGGGGAAAAAGAGGTTAGTGGAGTGAAGGCAGGCAAAGGAAAAGTATAAGGGTGCAATCATATGTCTGAAAAGGGGAACAGCTGGTCACGCTGGGAAGGACTGCTTTATAGGAAGCAACATCACTTAAAAGTAACCCTTAAAAGAAATTCATTCATCCTGGTCCCTAAAAGCGGTAGCCCTAGAGCCATTGTGGCAATCCTTGGCACTCCAGGTGTTCTTGGACTTCAATTACCAGAAGCCCAAGTCAGCCCTCCTGCTGATCAGGGCTTCTGGGAATTGAAGTTCCAGAACTCCTGGAGTGCCAATGTCCATCATCACTGTCCTAGAGGAACCTAGAGTTTTGGGCATGGGTTGTGGCTGAGCCCAAGAGTTTCTTCCTGTATGTTGTGTGATTCTCAGGAAACAGATCACACTGAACCACACTACACTACCAGCCATCCAGATTGTGAGCAGTTTCTTCATATGATCGCATCCTCCACAGAGAAGTTGTCAGGGAAGCAGTGTTTATATCAGGATGATGTACCTCAGACTGTGTCTATGTTCCTGTTCCATGGAAGTGCAGATTGGTCTCTTTAAAAATGGTTTTTAGTTGGCATCTTGGGGGAGGGGGGAGCCTGCCAGCCAACTTTCTTCATATAAGTGATGTCTGTATTTGACTGGGGGAAAAGGTCAAACTACTGTAATTCTGTCACAGAATTAGAACACAGAGTCTTTGACATGGAAACTTAGCGATGTGTCTGTGCTGTTTTCTGCTTAGGAATAGTGTGAATCTCTTGGCTAGTATTCCTGACTCACCAGAGTGCTGCTAGAGTCTTTTGAGAGTGAGCTTGTATGAGGGGAAAAGTTTGCTTTTTCAGCTGTGCAGAAGGCAAATGTGCCATCTCGGTCAATGCAGTCAAAAAGACTTTAAATGCCGTGCCATCTTCTGAAAGAGCATTGAAAGCTTTTCTGTTATGGATTTTCAAACCCAATGAACAAAGTGAGCTTGAACAATTCAAAGAAGTATGTTAGCTGTGTGTACTTTGCTTCCTGGTCAATGGCATCCTTCCTTTCATGCTTTGCATTCTTCTGTCCCTAAATATTTCTTGAGGCTGTTCCTTTCCTCCTCTTTCTCGGAGACACCGATCCCACAACCAGAGAGCAACCCTCATCGGACATTCTAGGTGGGCCCAATGGTACACACATCCTCACAAGACCCAATTGATGGTCCACACATCCTCACAAAACCCAACCAAATACTTTGTCAGGTTTCCCCATGGTCCACTTCTGAAAACCCGCCACGTGTCTCGTGAAGTTTTCACTTCCTTTTTCTTCTTTCCAAACCAGAAAGCTTAAACAAAGGACAATGCAAAACTATCTGCTGTGAGAATTACACTCTTGTCCCTCTCACAAAGCAAAGTAAAGCAATTGTGCGTGTATACTGCCCCATAGCGCTTAGTGCACTCTCTGGTGGTTCACAAGTTAATTAGCATTTTGCCCCGGTGTGCTAGGTACTCATTTTACAGGATGGAAGGCTGAGTCAACCTTGATCCCTGGTCAGGATCGAACTCACAACTTTTTGGTTGTATGACAGCAGTTTAACCACTGTGCCACCAGGGCTCCACTATATCTTTTTTTTTTAATGGGGTGGGCAATTTTTTTGCCTTATGCACCAGTTCAGTGGTTGAAGGAAGAGCGTGAACTAATGCATGTCACATCTCCAGTACTGCCATTGCAGTTTTTGTAATTTTCTAGGAGTTATGATCATGAGTGCTGCTAAGAAAAGGGACTGTTTCAGACTACAGTCCCCCAGAATTCCCTTGGCAGCATGGCTGCTTGGAAAAGTCACTTTTCAATGGATGGGTTTAGATTCTTTGTGGTTTAAATGGTCTTAGATTAAGCCATTCTGATTATTTTTAGCTATTTCAAGTGGTTTAGATTGTGTCTTGTTTTAACTCATCCTAAAATTTCTGCTGGATAGAGAAGGCAGTGTGGCAGAGAGAGTGATGGACTATGTCTCAGGAGGACTGGGTTCGAATCCTCACTCAGCAAAGAAAACTTACTGGGGATTTGGATCAGGTAAAGCTGCTCCTGAAATATCTAACTTACCTTGAAAGCTCTGTTGGGCTTGCTACAAGTCAGTACATAATGACAACAAGAAGATCCTGTTTTATGGGGTGTGGCAGAAATGGCTTAACCAATGAAAGAAATAAGTAATATTCCTTGGATGACCGGGATTCTAAATCAAAAGGGCATAATATTTCAAGGGTAATAAATTCCCCCTTTGCATACTGTCTTCATCCAAAGGCCATCCCATTAGCATCCGTTTCTGCTTAAATAGGCTTTTCAGTTTCAGAAGCATTTCCGTCTTGGTTAAAATGGCGCTATGCCTTGGAAGATGTCAGTTGTATGGATTTCAAACCTTTCATGTGAAATTGGCACAGGCTTTTCTTTTCTATCAAGGTCATTCATAAAATCATGCATGTTCTTCTGGGCCTGGCTTGGCATAACAACGTGAAAGGATGCAGTATGGAGCAATCAAGCCCACAAGTTGTCCCCCCCCCCACACACACACAAATAGGTCATCTGTTCCCTACCTCTTGCCTGGGGCCTTATTCTGTGCCATGCTTGTGTAAACGTGAGGGTAGCTTTGTTCCACTGTGTACTTGAAATCTGCTAGAAACTGAACCAGTAGACCCAGCGGTGCAGACAAGAAATAAGCCTTTAATAATAAAAAGAAGCACTGCAGCTGCCCACTCTCACAGTTAGATAAAGATTAGCTGCTTAGAAACTACCACGATGAACAGCAGCACGGCTGAAGCTTATGTGACTGATAAAGTACAGTATCTTGAACTCAGGTGCCCGCCTGTATTGTTGCTGTTCAGACAAATCTGCCTATTACTGCCTATTTTCCCTCTTCCTCATTTGCTCACCTCTGTCCTCCCCAAACAAATACACTGTTCCAGCTGGCAGCTTTGCCTCCACTTTAAGCTGATATTTTTCGTAATGGAAAGATCACTCTTTCACCCAAAAGAAGTTCATTTGTGCAACTAAAAAAACCCACCTGTTTTCCTCACCAGATGTTCACCCAAATGGCCCAAATAGCTCCAGGTCAACACGAGAAAGCAGCTGCCTTATTATTCTTACTTCCCTCAGCTTAAATGATGGTTCCACTTCCATGCTGCTTCCCCACAGATTTAGGCCTCCTTTCTCTCCCTCTCCATATCTTGTAAACAACTTACAGCACAAAGAGGGAGTCCTATCAAACTAGAATAGTACCCTACCCCCAAAGTTCCCTTGTTATGCCACTGAAAATTATAATTAGGAATGTGCACTAACACCAAAATTCGGATTCAGAATGTGGAATTCAGAATTACAGCACGTTGGATTCTTCTTTTTCAGGTGCCGTATCCATTCCGGATATTGGCTACCATTATGGCGACAGTCTTCCTGTTCTTAATTTCTCGGAACAGTTCTTCTGAAGACATGACACACCAGTCTCTCAGGTTCTTCTGCCATGAAGTCTGTCTACGTCCAGGGCCTCTCTTCCCAGGGATCTTTCCTTGCAGAGCAATTCAGAGTAGTTTTAATTGGTTTTAATTATAGATTTTAAGAACTTTTGAAATGTTGACCTATATTGTTCTGATGTTTTTAGGATGTGTTAAACCGCCCTGGGTTGCCTTCGGCGAGGAGGGTGGTATAGAAATTTAAATAAATAAATAATAATTCTATATTTTATGTTGTTCCTCATGATATGCCCAAGGTTTCAGAATTCAAAAAATAATAATCAGAATTTTCAGATATCTGGAAGATTGTAACAGACAGTGTGAATACTATACAGTAATACCTCATATAACATTAGTATCGAATAACACTAAAATCGCATAACATTAAGGAATCTGGGGGGAAGAATTGCATCAAATAACATTAAGATCCTATGGGATGCTTCAGATAACAACCGCAAAAGCCTGTGTGGTTACAATGTATCTCTATGGATCCCATAGAGGATCAGATAACACTAAAAATCATATAACACCAAGACTTGTGGAACCAGGTTTTAGTGTTATATGAGGTTTTACTGTATAGACATTATTTACCCCTTGAAAACCACAATAGGTAAAAGACTTTTAAAGGATTTCATTGTGTCCTCTGATCTGTTTCCACTGATTGTGCCAAACAAAAGGAGTGCATACCAACAGCCAGCAGAGACTAGTATTGGAAAATGTCTGTAATGGGCATACTGATTGAACCCTGAACAGTGAGAGTGCCCACAAGAAATGCCAGCTGCATTGGGGAAGCAAAGGCCACATTACACATGGAAAACCCATGGCAACCCCAATCTGTTCTCCACCCCTCCCCGCTTGGTGCCAGAGTGTTGGAGGAATTTAGTTCAATTTCTTTTAAAAAATCATTCCAGGATACCTGAGAAATAGGTCTCAGTTTCACTTCTTCTTCTATCAAGCAGAAACCTAGCCTTTTGATTTCTAATCTAGAACAGAAAATGGGATTCTGATACTGGGAATCATTATTGCAGGTTTTTGGAACTATTAAATTCACATTCAGATATATTTGGAACCATCTCAATATGGCATTATTTGACGAATTCTGAATATTTCTGAATCCAAACGAACTTCCCTATTTATAATTCAGTGGAAGGGTTGCAAGAGATTAGGTTCCCTAGAAAGTCAAATTTAGTTTATTTTCCCTCTTATTAGAGAACTGAGGTTTAAAATTCAGTGCTTCAGTATTATTTCCTTACTAAGTGCTGGCATGAATAAGACACCTATGATTTTGTTAAAGTAAGCAAGGCTCACTCTGTAGGGCAGAGACAAACAGCCCTTTATGATACCCTATGAGGCACTGAACCTGTGAATCCTTGATTATTTGAGTGTGGCAACACTGTAGGAAAAATAAAATAAATACATAAACGGAAGACATTTGAGTACCCAAAAGTAAAGTAAAACATCTCCAGGGGCCCATTTGGGGTTGATAGATGGATATTTAAACAGCATTAGAATGAGATGGTGATGGGACATTTGTTGAGCGCATCTTCATTATGCAGTTCCTCTGGTGGCTTAGTGGTTAAGACATTGAGCTTGGAGACTGGAAGGTCAGATTTTGATACCCAAGGGCTGCACTTGGGGACATGAAAGGAGCCTCATTTGGGCACCCCCTGAGAGGAGTTTCTCCAGCAAAAGCCCTTTCAACCCAGAGTAATTTCTGACATGAAATTATTATTATTACATAGATTCAAGGTCACAGTACATTTCATAGCTCCTTCCAGTATTACCTGTCTGTGATGTCGCCTGACAGTTAGAAAAACAAAATGGTTCTTTTGCATATATTGCAATCAATTAAACATGCAACCTCTGAGAGCCAGAAAGGAACAGGTTGAAGGAAAGCTCAAAGGTCAAGGAGGCAATCTGAATTTTGGATGACTAGGTTTGTGCTTTTTGGGTAAGAGATTTATGGGCCTTGAGACACTTCCAGTCTGAAGACCATGACTGAGCAGAATTAATTCATTACCTCTTTGAAAGGACTGAGCTGAACTCACTGCTTCTTCTGAACACTACAAATGGTGTTTGAAAAATAAGGACCTTTCTCACTTGGGCTCACTTGTTTCCATCACCTGGCTTCCTCCTTAATTACTTTCAAAGACATACTTCCATAATCATATTTGATTGGGTTGTGATTTACTTACTGACGCTTGATAATTTCATTAGGAGCAGATGTTCTGCTATGGCTGTCTCACTGTTAGATGATCCCTGATCAGGAATGATGTTTCATTTGACCAATTCAGAAAATGGAAGTAGAACCATTAAAGGAAAATGACCCAGAAGAAGAAATAGGAGGCAGGAAGGAAGCACTGGATGGCTTTGCTCTTGATGGCAACAGCCACATGGTCTTCTTTTTGGCTCAGGGTGCACAGACTCCAAGTCAACCATCATCCCCATGGGAAAAATTCTTAGCACAATATCCTGGTTTCTGGTAGCTCATGGACATATCCAGTGGTGGATTGTCAAAATTTCCGCTACCCCACCATGATGTCATGACGTCATGGGCGGAGCATAATAATAATAATAATAATAATAATAATAATAATAATAATAATAATAATAATAATAATAATAATAATAATAATAAATGTCTCCACATGCATCAAACCTCCATTTAATGCTTCCACAGTTCTTTTTTTAGTGTGCATGTGTCAAACCTCTATTTGATGCATGCACACTAAAAAATAGAACTGAGCATGCATCAAACGGAGGTTTGATGCATGCACAGTTCCGGGCAGCCATTTTGGCTGCCCAGAAATACATTTCTGGAGGGGGCTGGAGAGGCGACCGAACCGGTCACCTGGGGGTTTACTACCCCCCCCCCCCCAATGAGCCCTCCTGATGGGGTGCTACTGGTTCGGGTGAACTGGTCTGAACCTGTAACATCCTATCACTGGATATATCCTCCTCCTAAGACATGTGATGGCTGAAGTAGGTCTAGAAAAAGCCACAACAAAGAACCCAAAGGAGACTTGATGGAATAAACATGTTGTACAGGACAGAGTTTGGTCCTCATATCCTTGTGCAAGTATCCAAAACATATTCTGCAGCCAGTCCATCTTTCTCCTCCCATGATGCTTTGATTATATGTGTTTGTATATTCTCTCTCCCTCCCCCCCTCTCTGTGTAAGGGAAAAAAGTAAAGTCATATGAAAACACGGGAGGTCAACAAATGAAATACTATGGTATCTGGATCTCTAATATTCTGTGAATTGAGGCAGAGCAATTTTACAATAAAAGCCATGGCCAGAAACAGCTTTAACCTTGCACAAACTGCCCTGTCAGACAGACAATCTGCTGTAACAGGTTCCCAACATTGGTAGAAGTTGATCTTGATAATCCTTGGTGTTCCTTCCAACCTCATAATTCTATGATTAACTTTTTTTGTCCCCATTAATTTTTCTACTTGGGATGTCACAGAAGAGTGATCCTATGACATTCTAAGGCAAAGCATGTGCTCTTGCAACTGAGCAATAAAAGCTAGGTAGTTTATGCCGTTTATGGACCAGTTCTGAAGAGACAGTTCTTAAGAAGATAGGAGTAATAATACATGAGTTAGAGTAGTCACTGAAGAGGACTTTGAACATAGTAGGTTCTCCCAGATGACCATCTTTATGAACCTCTTCAAATGAAAGTGATTATCCCTCTCTGCAGTAAACTAAGTTGTAATATAAATGTACTAATCTGCATAATGTACTGTAACAGGAAATATGTTACTTTGCTTTTTTTATGTGTTTGATTATCTGCAAATGAATTGGTCATGGATATTTTATTGTGTTTGATTAGAGCATCACTAAAACTTGGAGGACATGCCCTAGTGTATTATATAAAAGATATTGAAGAACAGGTTAAAAAGGCAGATACAGCCTTTAGCTAGAAAAGTGAAGATCATAAAGAGATTATAGCTATGTAAAAAGGCCAAGAAAACTGTTTATGGTCATTAGGGAAATAATAATATAGAATGAAAAACTTACTTAACACAGAGTGCACACTTCCAAGCACTAAGCAATAGCTTGGACTGTATGCATATGTACTACCACATGTAGCTCAATTGTTGCTAGATCAAGCACATTAGATAGGATGTATGTATGGACAAATTGAAATTGTCATGCATTTGAAAATAATATGGTTCTGGGCCCATGATATAAAATAAAAATGGATACCAGTTAGACTGCAGTAGGATGCCTACATTCCTAGGAACAAACTGTACAGTATTTAATTGAGTGGGGCTTATTTCTGAGTATACATGTATGGGATTTCTCTGAAATCAATACAGTAGATTCCCCATATCCACAGGTTCAATATCCACCACTTCAGGTAACCATGATTCAAAAATATTGACTGAAAAATCCCAGGAACATGTATTTATTTTCAAGATGTGTTAACAAAACTGGCCACTAGGGGTGGCAATATGCAAATTAATCTATAGTAAAGGTAAAGGGCCCCCTTGCTCATTTAATTTTAATTTCATTTAATTTTTAGACTTCTATGCTCCCCAACTCGCAGAGCGACTCTGGGCGGCTATCAGAGATACAAAATATACAATTATAAGTTCCATATAGTCATAATAAACATATCAAATATAGGTTCCACAGTCATAATAAACATATCATTATCACAAATCATAACAATTTCAGAAGATAACAATAGACTATAGCAAAGCAATGGGACAGAACACTATACAGCAAAAAATGACAATAAAATGTAGCAACACAATTGAGCAGTACAATGTAAACAATGCAATCAAATACCACACAGCAGCAGCAACACAGTTCTTCATTGTTCTCACCTCCCACAGCTGACAGTGCTTCTCCTCCTCCAGGTGTCAGTGGCAGGGCCCAGAGGAATGGGCGGGAGCGACCACCAACTGCCCATCTCAGTTTATAGCCAAAGAGCCAGTGCTATCTGCATTTACAGATGTTTCACTGGTCATGTGGCAGGCTTAAGTGCATGGAATGTTGTTACCTTTTCTACCAAAGTCATATCTATTTATTTACTTGCAATGTCTTGGTTTCAAGCTGCTAGGTTGGCAGGAGCTGGGACAGACAATGGTTTTGAACTGCTGACCTTCCTTATGTTCATCAAGCTCAGCTTCTTAATCATTAAGCCACCACAGCCCCCATGATTAGAGCTACTGCTTACATCATCACCCTTTGTTATCTGATTTGTGATAAAATAAAATGCATTAAATAAAATGATTACATAAAACAGGAAAATGCAGGTTAAAAGGCAGACTAAACAGCAATCAGTGTGTTCTGCTTACATAATGTTGAGTAAAGCAAGGATAGTGACTGAACAGAATTTCAACCAATGGATGGCAGTCTTACACTATAACTGTGTTGGGGAGGGTAGATATTTAGCAATAGCAATAAAACCTATATACCACATAATAGTACTTAGAAGGGACTGCAGTAGTTTAGAGATTAAGATGCTGAATTTGCTGACTAGAAGGTTCGTAGATTAGCAGTTTGAGACTGGAGTGCTTCACAACAGAGTGAGTTCCTGTCTCTGTACCAATTCCTGCCAACCTAGCAGTTCAAAACCAACAAATTGCAAGTAGATAAATAGTTACTGCTTCGATGGGAAGGTAACCCTGTTAAGTGCACTGTAGTGTCTATTCATGCCTGCCACATGACCATGGAAACATCTGGAGACTAAGACAGCACTGGCTCTTTTGGCTGTAAACAGAGATGAGCACTGTATCCTAGAGTTTACTTATTTATTTATTTCTTTTTCTGATTTATATTGTCGCCCAACTCCGAAGACTCTGGGTGGCTCACAGAAAGTAAAACCAATATCACATTTTAAAACCAATTAAAAAAAAACACCATTAAAACTGCTACCAAAAATTACCCCAACCCCTACATATTAAAAGAGATTAAAAGAGGGAGAGAATGTTCTTACTAAATCAGCCAGCAGGCAGGGGTCACCACATCGTTGGTGCCCCACACCTGCTTTGCCAGCCAAGTTTTTAGTTCTTTCCCGAAGGACAGCAATTCTGTCTGGTTCCATAAGGCCAGAGCAGACACAGAGAAGACCCTTCTTCTGGTGCTAGAGAGATGAGCCTCACTAGCAGGTGGCACAACGAGAGAGCCTCCCCAGTCTGCTCTGGTGGGATGGACAGATGTTCTCAGGGTGACATGGTCTCTTAACTATCCTGGCACACTACCATGTAGGGCTTTAAAGATCATTACCAGCACCTCGAATTGCACCCAGAGACACACTGGCAACCAGTGCAGCTCCCGAAGCAGTGGTGAGACATGGGCATACTGGCCGTATCCAAGCACCACCTGAGCAACCGCATTCTGGACCAGTTGCAGCCTCCGAATGGTCATCAAGGGCAGCCCCATGTAGAACGCATTGCAATAGTCCAGTCAGGAGGTGACCAGAGTGTGCGTGACCATGAGCAAGGAGTCCCAATCTAGGAGTGTGTGTAACTGGCATATAACACGAAGTTGTGCAAAAGCCCTCTTGGCCAAGACTGCCATCTGCTCATCCAACAGGGGTTGTGAGTCCAGGAGGACCCCCAGATTATGTGCTGGGTCTGTTTGGGGCAAAATAGTCCCATCCAGCTCCAAAGATGGTAGCTCATGAGATAATGCAGGGCCCCTGACCCATAGCCAATCAGTCTTGCTGGGATTCAGTTGTAGCCCAGTCCTGAACAGCCTCCAGACACCTAGATAAGACTCCAAATGCATCGCTTCGATCATCACGGGCCGAGATGTACAGCTGAGTATCATCACCATAATGATGATACCTCAACCCGTGGGAATGGATGATCTTCCCCTATGGCTTCATGTAGATGTTAAATAGGAGATGTGAGAGCACCAAGCACAGAGGCACCCCATATTGGAGAACCTAGGGCTGGACATCCCATCCTCCAACCACACCAACTGGGCCAGGCCCCTCAGAAATGAGGCAAACCAGGACCACACAGTGTGCTGGATATCCACTTCTCGGAGCCATTCCAGAAGGATACCATGGTCAGTGGTATTGAAGGCCACTGTGAGGTCAAGAAGATCAAGGATGGAGGGATGACCTCCATCATGCTCCTGCTAGAGATCATCCAACAGCACAACCAATGCAGTTTCAGTACCATATCTGGGCCTGAATCCAGACTGAAAGAGGTCCAGATAATCCACTTCATCCAGAACCCCCTGTAACTGCCATACCACTGCCTTTTCCAAAACCTTCCCTAAAAAGGGGAGGTTGGGTACAGGCTGATAGTTGGCCATTATTGTTGGGTTGAGCACCAGTGGTGTAGCATGGGGCGGGGATGGGGGGGGTTGGCCCACCTCAGACAGCACTTTTTTGGGCAGCAAAATTTTACTATAAATAGGCCACTACGGTGGCAGGACTTCGCCGCCCCCCTGGACTTACTAGTGGCCAGGGCGAAGAGGCCGCGGTGGGGATGGGAGCTGGTGCCCTGGGCCCTGTCCAGGGGGTGGCAAATTTGGCTTATGCCCTGGGCAGCTGAAACCCACATCCTAGGCCCCGCCCAGGGGGCAGTGAATTTGTCCTACACCCTGGGTGGCTGAAACCCACGCTATGCCACTGTCGAGTGCTGACTTTTTCAGGAAGGGATGCACTAAAGCATGTTTTAATGGTGCAAGAAACACTCCCTCCCACAAGGATGTGTTGACTATTGCTCCAACCCAACTACCTGTCATTGCCTTGGACACCTTGACCAACCAGGTGGGACATGGGTCTAATAGCCAAGCAGTGGCGTGAACAGATCCAAGGATCCTCTCCACTTCCTCAGGGACAACTGGATCAAACCGTTCCCAGGTAACATGGCAAGACTTTGATCCGGTCAATTCCAGACCCATAGTGTCCACACTGGATACAACTGGCTTTCGACCAAGGGTGACCTTTACCTATAGTACTTAGAGTAACCTCTGGTCACTTTAAATTAAAGGTTGAACAATAATAACTATTTACTATTTCCCCCCCTAGAGATACTTTATATTGGTGAAATGTGTCTTATCTTATAATGGAACTCTTCTGTATTTTATAAATATGTGGAAGTTTAGCACACATTGTATCTGTAAAGAGTTAAATGATGTTTGGAGAAAGAAGAAAATGAGTGTTATTTAACATGCAGTTTGAGAGATGTTTTGGTATGTCTCTTTTAGTCTAACATAGCCACAAGATCATTTCTAATTTAAAAATCCAGAGATATAATGAATGAATGTTTGAATGAATGAATGAAAAGAGGTATTTGTTATACTACAATGTATTTATTTAAATGTGTGACTTAGGGGTTTGCATCCTTTTTTACGCCAGGGGCCTGACCACGTCGTCTCCCCCCGCCCCCGGACAGCTGAGTGGGCAGCAGCAGTGAGCCGACAATAGAACATGATCATGAGCTCATCATTAAGTGGCAGAGCTGGTTGATATATTAAAGTTCTGTGCAGTTTATTTTTACATGCTTAACTTTAACTTTATATATATTGATATGCTTAAAAGCTAGGAAAGGATTTTTACTCTATGAATTTCCTGTTAAGAATTTAAATGTCTTAAGAAGTGCATCTTAGAGATTAGTTTCTTTGTTAAACTTGCCTTTTCAGACTAAATGCTTTTGTATTTTTGAAATGTAAGTTAAACATTCCTTTTAGCATTTTATTATATTTTTATGTCTATGTACCTAAATTCCCAATCCTGATATTTTACGACAAGCCAATAGCTTTTCACATGTTAATATAATTTTTATCTATCCAAGCAATTTTTTTTGTATTTTCTTGCTTCCGTATTTTCGGTTGAATTCTGACTTAAGTATCTGCCGGGGTACACAGAAAGAGCCTCCCTGAAGATTGTGGTATTTTGGAACCACAATTGGGCATACCCTGACAACAGCAGCCTTGTGTTGCAGGCTTATCTTTCTCACGCTAGGTCAGACGAAAGGAACTCCAGAATGAACTCACCAAAAGGTGACTTCATTTTGGCAGTTTCATGTCTGGCTTAGATAGATACAGAAGAAGAAGAAGTATCTGTTTGCAAAATATATTTAGTTTTTATATTTTTAGGTTTTTATGCCTAGAGTGTTTTGCAGCTATAGGAATTTGCATGTCTTCTCAGTTATGAAACTTGTTTGTTTATATGGAACATAGAAGCAATGTAGATAAATAAACTTTGCAGAAATAGACAAGATGGTGTTGCCTGGAATCATTGCAACATTGAGAGAACCTTTACGGTTAACAAATGGCTTGGTTAACATAAAAATTGGATAAAAAAAGGAAATCCATAGAAAATAGTGGATGTTTACGGAATTTCCCCCCTGGAATGGATTAATTGGTTTTCAATGCCTTCCTATGGAAAGCTGTGTTTTGGTTAAAGTATTTTGGTTTTCAATACATTCCTATGGGAAATTGCATTTGATGCATTCCTATGGGAAATTCAGTTAAAGTAATGTTTGCTGTAAGAAATGTCCCGGAGAATGCATTAATTACGCTAACCAAGGTTCCACTGTACTTCAACACTCAGATGAATTGTGATTTTCTAACAAATGGTTGTCTGATTTGATTCTGAGTTTAACTTTGTGTTGGAATAAATGTCAGCTGTGAAGAGCATAGAGGCTTTTGACACACACACACACACACACACACACAAACACACACACACACACACACACACACACACACACACACACACACACACACACACACACACACACACACACACACACACACACACACACACACACACCCCACCCTTGCTGGAAGTCTATAGATTCTGTAAGATTCCTGGAGGAATGCTCAGGTATCAGACACTCTGGCCTTCATAAGGTCTTGGACCTATGTGAGTAGACAATCTATTTTGGACAAAGCTGGATTGCCAATGTAGTACTGCATTAAGGTACAGTACCGTCACATGGATTTCAGCTACCCTGGGCTTAAGCCAAATTTGCCACCCCCCTAGTGGATGCTGGTGCCTGCTCCCGCTAGGGCTTCTGGGAATTGTAGTCCAAGAACACCCATAGCGCAACAAGTGCCGCCCGGGGCAGGCCGCCCCCTGCCCCCCCTACTCTATGCCACTGTTAAGGTATGATGGATATTTAGGAAGACTCTTTCAGTATCTGAAGAGAGATATGGAAAGTGGTGTGAGGAGCCATTATTATTCTACTGCTAACTCATAGGGTGAAATCCTTTTTATACATAATAGCAAGCGTATATTCCATTTGTTCCTCCCTGGTAAACAAACTGTCACTACCACAGTTCTCAGGGAGGGCAGATGTATGTGTACACCCAGCTAGCATATGTGTACACCTCTTCTTCTAAGAATTGTGCCAGCAGTGGTTTGTTTACTAAAGAAGAACATATGGTAAATTACATTTATGCTTATCCTGTGAACAGTATTTCAATGTTACCTGGGTATGAGTTACCCTAATTTTAGGTAGAATCTCTACAAGTATTTCAGTGAGACTGACTCCAAAGAGAGAATAGCCAGCATTGCCAATGAACCAGCATTATGCAGGTAGTCAGAGTTTTCACCCTCCTAGGATTTTTTTTAAAATAAGGAAAATAAAATGATAGTGAACGTTACAAGAAAACATGGTAGTGATACAAATTAGATGTGATTGCTTACATAGGATAAATGCAGTGGTAACAGTGTTCCATCTACTCATGCCTGCCTCATGACCATGGACATGTCTGCAGATACAGACTGTGCTGGCTTGTTGGCTGTAAACCAAAGTTGGGCACCACCCCCTAGACTTGGCCCCCTAGACTTGGCCACAACTGGGTTTTGAGCAAAAGAGATATTTATCTATACATCATCCACATATTTCAGCACTGCAGAATGGGGGGAGTTGAGGTCCAGGAAAAGGTGGACCCTCTGATGATGTTCAGTCTTGATGGAAGGCTTTCTTGCTTCTTGTCATGCAATGTACAACTATATGACATTTTTAGGAAACAGATCTTACATGGCCCTTTGTCTGTTGATCTAGAGCAGGGGTGTGCAAATTTGGCTCTCCAGGTGTTCTTGGACTTCAATTACCAGAAACCCAAGTCATAACATCTGCTGATCAGGGCTTCTGGGAATTGAAGTCCAAGAACATCTGGAGAGCCAAGTTGGCAGATCCCTGATCTAAAGCTTATGCCTGTGACAATATCAATTTAAGGAAAAGCTAAGAGTAAACAGCATCTGTTTCTCTGTCAATATTTAGCCCTCCCTGCCCCCCACTAATAAGCTTCTTCCTATTCATCAGTACAGGGCAATCTCTCTCTCTCTCTGGAACCTGAGACTCCAAAAGCTACAGGGAGGTGGAAGGAAAATGGAGAATGGAAATTTCAATGACCAAAATGAAGCATTTCTGACTGCATAGAAAAGGAAGGCTTTTGTGTGCCTGCTTCTGCTGTATCAGAACAAGGACCATTCATCAGAATGGAGATGTAGAAGGTTTTTACAAAACCCTTAAAGGCTCATGTGATGACTTTAAAAGGAACATATTTATTGTGGTATAAATTTTCGTGGACTGTAGTCTGCTTTACTAGATGCCACAATCTAGACAGCAGAAACTTATGCCACAATACATTTGGAAATCTTTAAGGTGCTACAGCTATCTTTGCTGCTTTTCTTCAAATGATAGATGTAATTGTGCATCTGTGGAAAAATAAAACAAAAGCCAAAACCTAACTGTACTACTGTAGATACACCACATTTTTCTATTTTGAAGGATGTAGTGCTAGCCAGAGAAAAACCCAACAGATTAAAGCAAATGTAAATTTAGCAGGGGTTAAATTATCAATTGCAAGGATTTTACCTTGATCCCTTGGAAAATAAATCTCACAGAAGAATGGATGCTGAAGAAAAGCTTATTACCTTTGGCTTTGAAGTGTTCTTCCAGTGATCTATTTCTCTGCATTAGGTAAAATATGTTATACTCCCCAGTATTCATCCAGTGTGACATCTATCTTCTTGGAAAAGGTATTGATTGATAAAAAAAACCAGACATGGTAGATCTGAAATGAAGATACTGTATTGCTTTAGTAAAGCTCTGATTTAGCAAAGCACTTAACTTTAAGTCAGGGGTTCTCATCCTACGGCCTGTGGGCTGAAGCCAGCATGTGGTATCATTCCATCTTGCTGACTTCATTATTCTTGATGCCACCATCCCCACCATCCTTTTCCTTTCCGTTCTGGCTTGGTGTGTCCATAACACTGCTACATAGCAAGTTAGATCAGCATTAGGGACATGCCAAGCCAAGTAGAGGGGAAAAGGATGGTGGTAATAGCAGTGGAAGTGGCAAACATGTGCTGGTGGCCTGGTCCATCCCAGGTGCCGGGTGCCAGTCTGCCATGATCACACCCATACAGCCTCCAACAGTCTGAGAGGCGTGATCTGGCCACCAGCTCAAAAAGGTTGAGAACCCCTGTTCTAGAGATATAAATGATTGAACTGATCCTGTTATGCTTAGAGCATATCATGAGAAGTCAAGATATTCTACTCTACTCTATTCTATCCTACTCTACTCTACTCTACACTACACTACACTAGTTAATTAGCTAGCACATTTCTAGGACTAGATAGATGTCCAGCTAGCAGGACATGAATGCAGTTTGCCACAGTTTATGATGGCAAATTAAATTAAATCCCCCAATTTATGACCAATTTTCAGTTTATGACCGAAAATTGTGCTATTTTAAACTCTAGAATGGCGGCTACCATCTCTGCCAGAAGTCGCAATGCAGCACTTACCGCTGTGAAGGTGTCATCATTGTTGTCAGTGTTTCTACCACTATTTCTGGATTGTACGCCACCCCTACCATCACCAGGAAGGTCTGGGGACCATAGCTGCTTGTTTCCCACTTTCCCACTTTCCTCCAGGCTTCCTGAACAGTGCTACAGCAGGAAAGAATGTCTCACACACATGTGTGCCTGGGGGAGGGGCACATCTCTTGACCAGAAACATATTTCAAACAAATGCTTTCCATGGGACCTGGGACCTGGCCTCCTGCCACCAGGCCCATTGTCCCACCACTGGTTCCGGGGTCCCCGGTCCCCAAACCCCTGGCATCGACCACTGGGCCCTGCACCATGGGCCCTGATCATGGCCCATGGCCCATGGCCCATGGCCCATGGGAAATGGCTGCTGGGCGTCCTGCACCCGGCATCTGGCACCCAGCACCAGACAACCAGCAATGTTATACTCTTGCCCAGCAACATATTTCAAACAAATATTTCAAACAGGCCGTCCGGACGCCGGACGTTCTCCCCTGCCAGCCGGGCGGGGAGAACGAGGAACATCTGGGCTCCGGGCTGGCGGCTACAAAAGGGACTCCTGCCTCGCCGCCACGAGACCAACGCCGGACGCCGGACGTTCTCCCCTGCCAGCCGGGCGGGGAGAACGAGGAACACCTGGGCTCCGGGCTGGCGGCTACAAAAGGGACTCCTGCCTCGCCGCCACGAGACCAACGCCGGACGCCGGACGTTCTCCCCTGCCAGCCGGGCGGGGAGAACGAGGAACACCTGGGCTCCGGGCTGGCGGCTACAAAAGGGACTCCTGCCTCGCCGCCACGAGACCAACGCCGGACGCCGGACGTTCTCCCCTGCCAGCCGGGCGGGGAGAATGAGGAACACCTGGGCTCCGGGCTGGCGGCTACAAAAGGGACTCCTGCCTCGCTGCCGCCGCCGATTAAAGACGCCAGTCCCGCTACCACCGCCTCAGCTGAGCCACGGCCAGCCACTCCTCTAGTTAAATGTTTATTTACTAATTGAAATACTTATAAGGGATGAGGACTTTCCCTATTGCTTTGTACTGTTTATCCATGATTGTTTTTTGTATTTTTTTTTTAATTGTACTGCATTTATATTTTTTATTATTTTTTATGAAGGTCTTGTCGACCACATCCATTGTATTATACTTGTTATATTGTATGTATATTATGTTCTATTTTGTAACATTGTTAGCCGCTCTGGGTTGCTTCGGCAAGGAGAGCGGCATATAAATTTGAATTTAATAATAATAATAATAATAATAATAATAATTCTTGTTAACTTTCTTCAATCTCCAGCTTTCACTTAGTAATTAACTTGATGTGTCCCATCGTTGCTTTCAGGATTACAATAACCAGCCCCCTTCACCAGGCACCAGGCACCAGGCACCAGGCACCAGGCACCAGGCACCAGGCACCAGGCACCAGGCTCCAGGCACCAGGCAACGGAACACTTTTCCCCAGAAACATATTTCAAGCAAATATTTTCCTGTTAACCTTTTTACTCTCCAGATTTCACTTATTAATTAAACTGATGTGCCCCACCATGACTATCTGGATTACATTACCTGCCCCTCGGCCCAGATTACAATACCCGGCACCCGACATCCAGCACCTGGCACCCGGCACCAGAATTTGAAAGAAATATTTTCCTGATAATTTCTTCACTCTCCAGGTTTCACTTAGTACTTAAACTGATATGTCCCATCGCCACTTTCAGGATTACAAAACCCCCCAGCCCCCACTTCTGTAACTCTGTGTCAACAATACTAAGCTAGAAAGGCATAAATTAGATGTTTCTTCCTGTGACGATCCTGTAGTGAAGTGTCATTAAATCCTCTTGAAGAAGGCGAGGAAGACTGGAAATAGGTAAGCCACTCAAAGTCAATTCCAGTCTTATAACCAAAAGCTAACTTCCGTCCAAAGTGATGTCTACTGTAAGGTGAGGTGAGAGACTATTGGTGATGGTAGTGCTGAAGCCTGGGCTAGTCTATGTAGATAAAACCCAAGAACAGACTGGTAGAGGGAGTTTCTTCCACCTTCTCAATCTTCATCCCTCTGGAGGCCACTGATACAAATGATTATTTCTTGGGGAAAGGATAGGACTCCAAGATTGCCAGATGGTAGCCTAGCCTTTCTGTTATTTGGCTGCCATTGCCAAGAAGTGTTCACTTCTCTGTCTCTAGGATTGTATCACTAGCGCCATAGAGCTTTCTTATAACCATGGATATAACTTTATATATTTGGAAGGTTCCTTGAATTTTTCCTTATTTATGATTACATTTTATCTTACATTAGTCCTTGTAACAGAATGAAATAGACCCTTTGCTTTAGCCTAATCCAAGATGGGGAATTTGGTGTGTAGGAGTCCCTTCACACCAGGTTTGGAATTTAAACAATGTTGGCTTTGTGAATTGGAGGAGATGGAGGCTAATGTGATGGACATGCCATGCTGTAAGATCATTGGCTGGAATCCCTAAGGGGGAATGCCCAAAAGGTGGACCATGAGGGAGGAGATATAAGCCAAATGGTCGGGGCTGAGAGGGAAGACACTCTCTTGGTTGCTATGCTTAGAACTGCAATCTTATAGCCTATTTAGCCAGAAGGGGGGAGGAGTTGGTGGTATAGTGGTTAGCATAGCTGCCTTCCAAGCAATGGGTTATCCTTTAAAGAAGCAGCTTTCTTTATTTTGAAATGCTTTCTGAGCTTCTCCTGGAATGTATCCTGTATCATGCTTTAATTTCAATATACATTTAGCTCTCAATGAAAAGCTCACCTGGGAAATAAATCTTAGAACGGGTAAAGTCAATGGGGACGGGTTCTGGAGGATCTGGAAACCATTTGTAGATTACACGCTAGTTAGGAAAAAAGGCATGGCCCCTGCTCTGGAACAGAACGATTTTTGGAAATTATGAGGCCTACAGAATTCCCCGGACAATGTATATAGCACAAGGGTGAGAAACATGAGGTAAAATGTAGTAAAGCATAAGAAAATAATGTACAGTAATACCTCATATAACATTAGTATCGAATAACACTAAAATCGCATAACATTAAGCAATCTGGGGGGAAGAATTGCATCGGATAACATTAAGATCCTATGGGATGCATCAGATAACAACCGCTAAAGCCTGTGTGGTTACAATGTATCTTTAAAGATAACACTAAAAATCGTATAACACCAAGACTTGTGGAACCAGGTTTTAGTGTTATCTGAGGTTTTACTGTATTAGTAAGAAAAGGTAAAAAGAGGATAAACTTTGTTGATGTATGATGTATGAATTGATATATTATATGTATTACTTTCAAACATTATAGAGGAATGTATACTCATATTTGATCAATTAGAGTGGAGGTTTAATGTAGTAATTGTGTTCAAGATATTTTAGTTTTTATATTCTTATACCTTTATATTTTAATATTCTTATATATACTTCTGTATTTAATATTCTTATATATACTTCTGTAATTGTTTTTCTTTTGTAATTGCTTTTCTTTTAATACCTAATAATTTTTTTTTT